>CAMQGK010000334.1:13980000-14580000 GCA_947000775.1 Pterois miles | reverse complement strand
GCAGCCACTCACAGCACAATGGACTTGTTTTTTGATGCCTGCCATTTCTGTTTTCTAGTGCTTCACAATTCTGAGCAGTGTGTACGATTTATTATGGGAGCACAGTCTGCTTGTTGCAACCTCTCATTTGGATGCACAGTGTTATTGTTACAGTAGGTTGTTTAACGTGTCGATAATTTGACACGTTTGCCACTGTCATGCCTTCTTGGGCTTCATTTTTCCTAACAGATGGATTATGTAATACACATCAAATTAGCAAAGATGCTAACCCGCATAGAATATAAACAGAGCCATGGAGATGGAGGCTTTATCAAAAGCAATGTTTAATGCCATCTTTTGTGGAGGTCCAACGTGTGCAGTTTTAAATACATTTTAAAAAGACGTCGTTAACTCGGTAATAACGAGTTGACACAAATTAATTTTAATGCGGCCACAAATTTCTTTAGCACATTAACGCAACTTGCGGTTTTTAGTCAGTAGTGGGCTCACTTTTAAACCTTGAAAACCTAACGAATCCATTGGTAACAAGCATGTCATGCTAGCGTGTTGAGAAGGAGGCTAAATAACACTCCAAACAAACAGCACACTGACACATTTGACAGCTGTTTTTGCCTGTTGGGCTGCAGTTTGAGCATATTTTTTTATGCTAAATGCACCTGTTGCAGTTTCTGGACAATATTTGTCATTGTTTTGTGTTGTTAATTGATGTCCAATAATAAATATATTCATACATTTGCATAAAGCCGTATAACTGTCCACTCTCGTATTAATAAGAGTATTAAATACTTGGTAAATCGCCCCTCTGACCTCGCTGGAGGCCAACATTGACACCACCCTGCTGAGGCCCAGATCGGATTCCTGGAGGGAAGGGAGGCACGGGAGAACCAGAACCAGGACTGTCAGAATCCTGTTGCTGCAGTCAAATGAGAGATTTTGGTGCTCCGGTGCTTTTGTTCGTAGGGACTGCCAAAATCAACACTAACACACTCAGCTCAATTAAATGTTTATACCATTTATGTGATTGGCTGTTGCTTTGGTCTAAATGAGCATACAGACAACGACATAACTTTGTGTTTGTGATTATCAATGTCATACTTACTTATTTATTCATTTAAAATTGGACACTTTGAGTCTTCAGTCTAAAATTATACAGTATAGTCATTAACATTTTCTTAAAGACTACAAGGTGTAGCAAAGGTATTGTCATAATACAGGATACTGTGTCACAATTACAGAGTATCACTAATATTTTTGATACCATTTTGCCTCTTTATTGAGCTTCTTAATCCATACAGATTTTCTACAGTCTTTAGCCTAACAGTAACAATAATAATCCAATTGAACTGACTTTCCCTTTAATCTTTTTTAATGACGTCTTCCCACTGTGCTAAAAGTTACTCTTGTTCATCATGCTCAAGCAAGTTTTGTCTGTCAGGCAAACAGCTGTTTTTGTGTTCAACTTTTTTTTTTTTATTGTACTCTTTAAGATTCAAGTTAACTTCAATTTTGGTAGTAAGAATTGAAGACATTGACACATTTTCTGTCTTCCTTCCTGCTGTCTTTCTTTCATTTTTGTGCAAAACCCAAATCTTTTGAAGCTCCGTCTTATATTTCCCTCTACAGTGTAAGACACAGTGGAGTGCTTGCATCCTCAACCCACCATCCACAGCTAGCCAGCAGTTACTCCCCAACAATGGAGAGGAAAAGGAATTGTTGAATTGAATTGTTGTATTTATTGTTACATACTGTGAGGAAATTTGTTTTGCAGTTTTATGAATAGAAGGGGAATTTTGATAATATGTCCAGTAGTTACTGTGTTTCATCAGTTTCAAGCTGAAATCTATAAAGAGGAACAAGCCAATAACTGCAGCCTGGTTGAAAATCACTCAAATATGATAATTCATTCACTGAGTGGCCGCAGTCTTAAGGACATAAAGACATGACTGGCTCCATGGCCTCCTGTTGGACTCCACTAATCAAAGGCAGAATTCAAAAGCTGTCTTGGGAGAAAACATCCTACAATCACATCTCTGCAGTCCTCTTTGAGCCATTGTTCTACTTTAATAAGTGCAAAGCTACCCTGTAAGCAAGATGCCATTAAGCTTCTCTGTTTGAGTGTGACATGTTTTGAAATTGAATCATTTTCACGGGTGGAAATATAAAAGCAATTGGCCACATTTCACCCCCGCGGACAATGAACAGACAACATAAGAGGTTGATAGGTGGTGAAGATGGAATGGAAATGCCAGTTCCCTAAAGAGCAAATCTAATCCATCAAAACAGCATAACAAACAAAATCTATTCCCACTGCATTACATTGGATATTGTTGTCAAGGTTGTGATCCTGCATTTCCTAAGCCTTCAGTAAGTCTATTTACACACATCAGCAGTTAATTACTTTCAAATACCCTTCAGTTCTTTCTTAGCACACAGTGGAGACAGTCATCTCTTACACAACAATGCTGGTCTTTGTACAGCTCAAAACAACCTGTTATTATTTAAAGATATGCTAAACATATAGACGGCACATCAGACAAACACTTGTTGCTGCTGCTGTCTCAGTATGCGCTAGCGGATAATAAGTAAGTACATTTACTTTTTCAAAGCATCCATCCATTATTTGCTTCTGCTTATCCGGCGCTCGGTCACAGGGGCAGCAGCTTTAGCAGGGTATTGCAGAAATCCTGGGAGAATTCCAGGGAGACCCCAAGGCATCCACAATCTGGATGAGATGCAATATACTGTGTATAATCTCTCCTGCGTGTTCTGGGTCTACCCCGGGGTCTCCAACCAGCTGGACGTGCCCAGAAAATCTCCAAAGGGAGGCGTCCAGAAGGCATTCTGATCAGGTTTGAACCACCTCAGCTGGACCCTTTCGACACAAAGGAGCAACCTCTCTACCTCAAGCTTCCTTCGGATGTCTGATCTCCTCACTTCATCTTTAAGGCTGAGCCCAGCCACCCTACAAAGGAAGCTCATTTCAGCCGCTTGTATTCATGGTCTCTTTATTTCAGTCACTGCCCAAAGCTCATGACCACAGGTGAAAGTTGGAACGTAGATGGACTGATAAATCGAGAGTTTTGCCTTCTGGCTCAGCTCCTTCCTCACTATAACGGTCCGGTGCAGTGCCCGCATGACTGCCGACGCCGCCTTAAACTGCCTGTCCATTTCCTGCTCCATTTTACCCTCGCTCTTGAACAACACTTGGAGATACTTGAACTGCCTCACTTGGGGCAGTGACTCACTCCCCACTCAGAGGGAGCAGTCCACCATTTTCAAAGCAATATGCATCAAAAGGTGTCCAGCCCACATGGGCTTACAAGACACTACAGACTAAGGCTGTCAGTTGATTAAAATATTTAGTCCTACTTAACTGCATGATTCTCCATGTCTGTTCAGAATGTACCTGAAAGGGAGATTTACTCTTATCAAAATGGGAGTAGACAGATATGCTGCTTTATGCAAACAGATGTATGTATATTTTTAGTATTGCAAATCTGTTACCGACACAAAAGAATGACAAATATTGTCCAGTAACCCTCACAGGTACTGTGTTTAGCATAAAAAATATCCTCAGATCATAACATGGTAAACTGCAGCCCAACAGGCAACAAAAGCTGTCAGTGTGTCAGTGTGCTGACTTGACTATGACTTGCCCCAAACTGCATGTGATTATCATAAAGTGGGCATGTCTGTAAAGAGGAGACTCGTGGGTACCCAGAGAACCCATTTTCATTCACATATCTTGAGGTCAGAGGTCAAGAGACCCCTTTGAAAATCGCCATTTTTCCTCGTCAAAATTTAGTGTAAATTTGGAGTGCTATTTAGCTTCCTTCACAACAAGCTAGTATGACATGGTTGATACCAATCGATTCCATTTTATAGTGTCACATGATGCTATTATCCTCTTCTAGCTTTAAAACTCAGCCCACTACAACCTAAAAAATCACAAGTTGTGTTAATGTGTTCAAGAAATCAGTGGCATTAAAATGATTGTGCGTTAACTTTGACAGCCCTACTACAGATAGGAGCGAGAACATGAGAGCAATAAAAGAAATGCAATACACCTCCATGAAAGTCAGTGTCAAAACAAATATGAACAAAATCCATCTTCCACGTTACAGCTATGAAACAAAACATTGGAGACTGTGCCTTTAATACATCAAACATAAAGCGCCCTCTCTGCTGTTGGTAGGCATTAGATGAGCTAGGGGAAGCACTTTGTCTGTAAACAGATACTGAAGTCATTCATCAGACATAGAAAATCAATTCTGCAATCATTTTAAGGCAAATTTTGTATCTAAGTTTGTGATATACAGTAATGGATACTTGAACAAAAAGTGCATTTTCTTTTCAGCCTCTTCCAGATCACACAAGTGATGAATGCTGTATAGTGAGGCATCCATTTAAACAGAATGTGCTTAGATATATGGCAGGTCACTGGTCAAGTGGAAAAATGTCAGCTTATACTGTACTTGGCTACTTATGTATGGAGTTTCGAAGTGCAACTTATTTTCAGGTATAAAGGATTCCAGAGGTCAAGTCACCTTTACTTTATACACTTCCAGTCCTTGGATGGACATGAAATTCCCCTAGCAGATGAAGAGCAACAGTTTTAGAAAATATCTCACTCTTTTATTAAAAGTCAAAGACCAGTACAAAGACAAAAGTCAGCTATTATTGCCAAAGAGCTGACAGCGAACAAAAGCTTCACCTTGTAGAAATCTATTAATACATTCAGTTCCCTGCACATTACATTATGGTTCAGGCCTGATTGGACCCTCTGGCGAGCTTTTATCCCAAGTTTAAATAATTATAACTAATGGCCATAACATGAACTTACAGCCTACTTTAAATTGTACAGTCTTGTGTTTCTGTCTTGAGGAACAATAAAGATATCATGAAAAGAACAATAGACATAGAACAGTAATCATTTTCTACTGGGAAAATAAAGTGCTGCATGGTGGTGCAGTGGTTAGCGCTGTTGCCTTACAGCAAGAGGGTCACAGGTTCGATACCGGCTTGGGACTCTTCTGTGTGGAGTTTGCATGTTCTCCGGGTACTCCGGCTTCCTCCCACAGTCCAAAAACATGCTGTTTAGGTTAATTGATTACTCTAAATTGCCCGTAGGTCTCTATGTGCCCTGGCGACCTGTCCAGGGTGAACACCGCCTTCGCCCTATGCCAGCTGGGATCGGCTCCACCCTCCCCATGACCCCTAACGGGATAAGCGGTTGACAATGGATGAATGGATGAAAAATAAAGTATGTAATCACGTGGCTCCTCTACCACTTTGAAACTTACTCTGGGATCTGTTGGTGCCTTCAAATAGGGTCGTGTTTATTGTGTTTACAAGATGGGAAATCGTATACACATATTCGTTGCGTTCAAGTGGTTAAATCGTGAAGAACACTGCTGCTAAGCAATATTAACGTTACAGTCCGAGTCTAGAAGCCACAGAGGCTAACAGTTTAGCAAGTTAGCAAGAGAGTAACATAACGCAGGAAATGCAAAGACATAATGACAGATGAGGTCGCTGGTAAAATTGACATTTTCTTCAGATATGTTATAAAATGACTATGACCAACAACTAAGATTACAGTATATTAACTTACTCTGTGCTGAAAGATTAACTTCCACGGGCTCCTCATTTCTCACAACGTCAACAAACACAGTTGTGAACTCAGAGCTTTGAGAAACTTTCAGCTTACAAGGTTGTGAATACGACATGATGGGGGCGTTGACATGGGACCAACTCATAACCGCGACCCCATTTGAAGGCACCAGATGTCCTATACGGGACAGTAGCTTAGTTATTTAAAGGTGCTAAATGCGACACTGGGAGCATTCATATTGCCTCCGCATGGCTTTCAACAAGGCGACAACTGAGCCGATGGCTCAAAGCTAACGATGTAAACGATGGCGAAAGGGAGCTAACATGTTAACCTGGGTGGGAAATTGCAGGCTGCGCCGTCAGTCAGGATGGTGTTATAGCCATAGCCAGCCCAGCTATGTCAACAAAGCCGATAGAAGATCTGTGCACAACACGCACGGATTGAGAGTGACTTCATTCTCTGCTCAGGTAGACATTACTCCTCTATATCTGTACATAGCAAACAGTTAATGCCATATTAATGCTCTCAATATCTTGTAGAGAACCTTTAAAGTACGATACACTGGAAGAATTCACACTATTTAAAGCCAAGTTTTTCAAAGCTGTGCAAAAAAGAAAACATGTTAGCCTACTGTGTGGCTAATGTTAGCCAGTTAAGCGCTAGCCAAAATGATCAATTCACCACAAACAACATTTTTATTGTACTTTATATTGCTAGTTTTCAGTTTGTTCATTAATACAGGCTAGTAGCCTACTTTAAGTGAAACTGACAGATGCTAACATTAGCCTTTTACTGCTAGCTTGATCGTCGGGGACGGTAGCTTACAGGTGACAGAAGTTGCTTTCACACCTCACAACTGGACAATTTTCTCGACTTTCAAGGACACGTATGCCCAGAGCCTGTGTTTATCTCTGACCCTGCCTTGAGACAGAAGTTGATCCCTCTCCATCTTGTTCAATATCACTGTAATCTCAGCATATTGACCCAACCAGTCAGATGTGGAGATGCTCAGGACACCAGATGAAATCTTAATAAAATAAGTGGAACGATCTAATATTTCAGCTTGAATTTTGCATGAGCTCTCAGCCGCAGTTATCTGTAGTTATATTCAGAGAGAAAAGCACTTTTGGATGAAAACAGAGAGAATTATTTTGAAGTACAGAGCTTATTCACCCTTTAGGACTTCTGACTACCAAGGTCATCTGTCTGTCTCTATTACAACGTTTATTGGAAAAAGGATGGATTTCTGTCAGGCTTCAGTCTGCGCGACTTAGCTTTTCTTTGTTTTCTCTGACTGCCATTGACTCAAACATACATTTTCTTTAAAGTCACCATCAACACAATCTCATCTCCTTTTTCTCACCCTCTCTCCAGCTTCTACTTCCTTCTGTTCCTACAAATCTTCATTTCAACCCTTTCATATCATGTATTTCAGTCAGGGCCTAAGCCTGTTGAATAGAGGACAAATGGTTGTAGGAATTCTGAATTAAAGGGGACATATTTTCAAGTTCATACTTGTATTTAAGGTTTCTACTAGAACATGTTTACATGCTTTAATGTTCAATAAACGCATTATTTTTCCTCACATGTTCTGTCTGAAATGCTCCATTTTGGTGCCTGTCTCTTTAAGGCCTGAAAAAGCCCAGTCTGCTCAAGTGGGTTTGCAAGAAAAATACGGTGCACTTTGCAAAGGTAGTTCTCAAGAGGTCTTTGTCAAACCACCACGTACACCCTCTCCTAACCCATTTCCACTCCATTTGTGGGTTCATGTGGAGCGTCCGCCATATTAAGTGCCGTTCCAATCGGTGAGTGGAAATGGTTTTTAAAACCCTCCAACGGAGAGCCTGCATTGATGCTTACTGGCCACATGCAACAGTGTTTTGTGTTTGTTGTGGAACACGCTCCGTGCTTGGTAGGCACTCCAGATACCCGAAGGTGTGAGCACAAGCACTGAAGAAGAAAGTTTTTCAGGATATGCAGCCTCCCAGGAGAGTTGGACGCTCTTTACAAAAGAGTCTCAAAGAGTAATCAATGTCTCCTACTCGACAGCTGGCCTAAAAGAGATTCACCCATTCTCTAAATAAATGGGGGAGAAAAGTTTTTACTGAATAGTGCACCTACCAAATAAATAAAAAATAGTAAATAACACTCATTGGAAAGCATAATGTATGAAAAGTCAGACAGGTCTGACGTAGCGCTGAGGATGTTTGACTGTTTTTCCTCCTGGATCCCACATAGCACAAACATTTCAGGGGTTTTATTTGCTCTTCCATTCAAATTTTCGGTTTCTTTCTCTTCAGTTCTTCATTCAATGTGGAGTTTTTAATTTGACTTAAGTATCCGTTTAGTTTTTTTTTTTTTTTTTTTTTTTTGGTTTAATTTTTTTTGCCAGTTTGTTTGCTTTTCTTATATTTGTTTTTCATTCGATTTCAGCTCCAGTTTTTGTATTTGTGGTGGGTTGGAACTGTTTTAAAGATGAATAACTTATATAACAAGATAGGTGTTTTATATAGTTGTAGGCAGCAGCGCTGGAATGAGTTTTTTTCCTCCAGTCTTGGATGACGTAATGCAGTGTTTCCCACGGGACTTCATGTACTAAAGTTAAATGCTCTATGAAGACTTCTGTGCTCTAACTGAATCATTAACACATTAGTTGTATATGAATGGATATGACATAGCAAAAAGTCCCAAAGCATGGTAAGGAAGACAGGGTTTGTGTATCAAGACGGGTGGGTTGCCGACTTCCCCGCAGATCCCCGATGCAGTGAGGACATTCTACCCCGGTGGACGGTCACGCTGGGAGCCCTCGTCCCTCCTCGCAGGGAGAGAGGGTGTACAACATGCACTCCACGGGCCCAGGAAGTGGCACAGTCCAGGGGAGGGAACTCACAGTTGGAGCTAAAAGCCACCATCACCCCGAGCCTTTCAAAGCCAACATAGAGCCGACTTAGAGCCGGTGTCCCACAGTGCGACTGTCAGCCAGTCCCAGGGAGACATTCTGATCCGTTGAGTTGAATCCCCCTGGCAGACCCACTGAGAAGTGGAAAAATATGTTTGGCTCATTATGAAACTGTGGCAGGCTAGATCATGTTGGCTACACAATGGTTAATTGGTATAACTGGAGAAAGGTCTAATGTTAAGCCATATAGCCGAGACATTATCACCAACGTTCTGTGAACTAAATATCTGGCTTAGATGTCACCACTTATACAACAGCTGAAAGCGGGGGTCAAAAAGTCCCACTGTCCCCACTGTTCAGGCGGCCATTGTTATATGAGTAATACAGTAATAATTGGTAATTGATGGATTTATGGACTAAACTGCAGAACGCAAAAGCACTGGAGATAGAGGGCATTCATTCGTTCAAGACGATCACATGATGAAAAGATGGTTTGGAAGTCTACATTTTCAATCAATTTATTTTGAACCACAGGCCATTTTTAGTGGCACTGTTCCCAATGAGCAGTGCTGTGCCACGATCTCTAATCTCTCATGTCTAGCTTTGCCTGGAAGTGTGTTTGTTCACTTCTTCAACCTTTGTGGTTTCACACAATTCATCTTTATTCATTATGTTGCTGCTACTGAGGGTGCATTACTGTCAGTAAAATGGCAAAACAACAGCACAGAGTGAGGAAACACATCCATCATTTAGAACCGCTTATCCCATTTGGGGTCACAGGGAGGCTAGATTTGATCCCAGCTGACACTGGGCGAAGGTGGGGTACGCCCTCACCAGACTATCGTAGGTGTGTCGACACATAGACCCAGATCAGACCTGCATCTTTGGGACCTTGAGGAAACACATTTATTCTAATTTTGGGACACTTGAGGTTTGTCATTACTGCCGTCTGAAGCTTCCATACTTCCTTAGCACCACTGATACAACAGTGTGCAAATAAAGTGCCGGAGAAAATAGCAGGACAGTTAAAAATATGAATTTCCAGTCCTAATTAATAATCATGAAGTTGCCGTGTACAACGCTTCCTCCTTCCATGCTGAATCTCCCTCCCCCTCCTGCTATGTTTGTTTTAACCATTTCCCGTTTTGCTGCAGAGCTCATCATCGTATGTATCGTCACACTCATGATGCATGTGTAACACACACTATTCATGCACAGTCAGAAATACACACAGATCTGTCCTACTTACCCGAGTGCTATTTAGCCATGCAGGTAGTGTCTGTTTTATTTACCCAGGTGTGGAGATACCTGTCTGTAAAACCCCAACGGAGGTTAATGGAAGTTCTCAAAGCATTGGGAAAATTACATTTGAAAAACCCAGGAGCAGCATCTCTCTCTGGAAACAATGACCTAGATACTCTGAATAATCTATAGACTAGACTGTTTGTATGTATTTCCACTTAAAGTGTTGATAACAAGGTCTGCTGATTATACAAAACAACTAGGATATTTTGGAGATGGAAGCTGCTTCGAGTTTTTAAAATGTGATTTTCAATGCTCTGATCACTGTGATAAAACTCTGGGCGGATAATTTGGTTCCCTATAAAAAAATTCCCATGATTCCATGCTAGTTCATGACGTCACTAAACTCTGATAGCGAAACCCCTTAGTGGCAGAAAATTATATATTGCATGTAGGGACGTCACGAAAACTGATCTGTAAGTACCCAGACGATGCCAAGATTATGAAAACGGGACAGTACTGTTTTTCTACGGTGCCGCAAGTACCGAGACTACCGGTTTCCCGTTGCCCCGGGGACAATAGAAAATGTGTTTGAGATGCAGTAAACTCACTATCGACTCATCCAGGGGGCGCACTCTATCTTTTCCCTGACAGTGCTACATTGCGCGCAACAAATCTGTGTGGAAATTGACTGGAGGAAGAAAGCTAGTTAACATTAGCTGTTAGCGCTGCAGGACTGTGCTGCATACTGACTGCTAACAGCTTCCGTCAGCTAGCTCTCAGCCTGCTGATTTCAACGCAGGAAGTGCCACTGATTTAGATTATGATATGTTCAGGCTCTATTCAGTAAAAATGAGTACTGGGCGAAGGTAAATTCTAATGTTTTTAAATGTAATCTTATAAAATGTAGTTTTTGGCGAGAAACTTGAGTAAATCCAGTTGCAATAGATAGTAAGACAGAAAAATGACCTGACCTGAAAACCAGTATGCAAACAGTAATATACAGTACATGGGATTTGTTGTTTTTACCGTGATCCTGGAATTTCCTTAATTGCATGCATTTAAATCGGATCAAAGAAGTAGTAAATAGGGAAGAATAAAAATATGTTGAATAATTTATGTCAATATTTGGACAGTTTTATGTATTAAAAAGAAGTCAATTTGACCAGATTTTTCTTACTTCATTTCTTATAGTAACTTTCATCCTTTCTCCTGGTGTTCTTCAGGTTACGCTCCAGTCACAGGAATGTGCCACCCGGTCCGGAGCTGCACCCTCAACCATGAAGACGGCTTCTCCTCAGCCTTCGTTGTGGCCCACGAGACCGGACATGTGTAAGTTCTTACTTTATGTTGTCTATTTAGATGTTTGAAACTCCTGAACACACACACACTCGTCCTCTCAAGGTGACATTTTGTTGTGCTACACATTGTGATTCGGCTGAACATCACAGCCTCACGTGTTCAGTGTGAATGTTTTCCTGGGGCTTTGTTTCTCTGTGATCTCTTGATTAACTGACATTCAACTTTAAGCAGATTGGCATTCAGCTCTCTGACAGTGAACATGCTATTTTTTATTGAATTTCATGGTTGTTCACCAAGCTTGTGTCAAAGCACACAAGCACTCAGCCACTGTTTGTCCCTTTTCCCAGCTTTGAATGCATTTTATGCATAGTACACACTTTCTTCGACATATTACCTTTCTGAAGTACTGATCACAACAACACCATTCACTCTCAATTCCTCCCACATGCAGATACATCAAACACAGTGTGGAAAATGAATGAAGCCTGCAGAAACACAGATCTTCCAAAACATGCATGTGGAACTTGCCTTTCTCATTTATGCAACACAGAAAAGGCAAAGAGACAGAAAAAAAGACAGATTTAGTGAAACTTATGGATGAAGCCTGGATGTATGAAGAGAGCTTAAGTGTCCGAATCACTCACTGTTTGCTTTGCATTCACCCACTGCTGTTTTGTTTGAAAACCTTGATACATTTTTCATGTAAAAGAAAAAAAACATCATTTTTTGTTGTTTCTGCAAACAGATCAAAAGCTTGCTATAATGTTTGAATTCTCAGGGCCGAATTTGCAAAAGGACAGTGTGGCTTTTGCGTGTGTTAATCCCACTCAAATAAGACAAAAAGAAACCTTGTAAAACATTCACCACATGTTCAGATTCAGCAGACCTGAACACCATCTGCAGGATGACAAATACAATTATTTTTTGTATGTATTTTTTTTTTTTTGTTTTTTTTTTGAGATTGTTGTAATTGAAATGACTTAGAAAGGGAGGCAGGATATTTGTGTAGAGAATAAAGACGCTGTCCTTCAGCAGCAGTCGCAGCTGTTTGATGGAGTCAACCAGCTGAGACAGCAGGACGCCATACTGCTGAAATATCCCTGAGCGAGACAGCGAATCCTCAGACTTCACGGTTGTTGCTCTGCAACCGACCCTGGGGGGCGAGTGAACAGAGGCTCTGAACTTCAGGGATCAATAACTGGAAAACAAACAATGTGTAAACCAGGAGCTGTACTTTACACACACTCGACTGATGTGAGGGGAACTTCTGAGACAATATCTAGATGAAATCCTAGAAAATACAATAAAAACTCCTGAGAGAGCAGCTTCCAAACTGAAGAACAGTTAAGAGAACGAAGGACGGTGTTTGAAAATCTTAAGTGCTTCCTTAAGCTGAGGAGATAAATGGCTGCGGGAGACCGGAAAAAAGATCTTAAAATGGTCTTAGTGAAGATTGGTATGTTTGTGGCTGATTTTGATCACACATATCTTGGCATTTCTTACTCAATAATCAGCGTTCTTTTTCACAGTATTGGGTATTTTATCTCTAATACAGGGATGGGCAATTATTTTTCCTGGGCGGCCACATGAGGAACCCAGATTGTTGCCGGGGGCCAAACAAATACTGTCAGACGTAACCTCTATTGTATCACTGTAGAAAACATACTGTTATTCTAATTTTTCAGCATTTATTATACTGAAAATCACTCCAAACTGCATATTATTAAGAAAATTACATTATACGCAGGAGTCTTTGAACCATACCGGACAGATGGTTTTGGGTAGTAATTTTTCCATTAATAAAACTTAACATTTAACTTAACATTAACCCTTACATTTAACATTTAACTCAACATTAACACATTTAACATTTAACTCAAGATTAACACTTACATTTAACATTCAACTCAACATTTAACTTCACATTAACACTTATAGTTCATTCTTTTGTTGCATGCAGCTTTGTAAAAAGTCTTTGCTGCTTTAGTGTCTTAGCCAGCAGCCCCTCGGCTTCTGTATTTTTCTGCATGTTTTGTCTCAAAGTGACGGTTCAAGTTGTATTCTTCGAATACAGCCACGTATGTTACAAACTAAGCATGCAGCTTTACCGCTAACCTCCACGGAAAAACACTTAGCAGTCTACGACTTATTATAGACGTGTCGCCTCAGCAGGTGACGCTACTTCAAACATCACCCACATCGATTTACATCAATGTCAAGAGTGACAGGAAGAAGCACACTAACAATACACAAACATTTCAAAACAAAAGCTATTTTTTTTTTTTTTTTTTTTTTTTTTTACTGTTTTAGCTTCTTAAACAGCAACTTTAGCAAGTCAGAGCAAGTCATTGTCATGTTTTGCGTCACTGTTTAGACAACAAAACCACTTAGTTAGGTGTAGGAAAAACATCATGGTTGGGTTTAAAATAGGTACATAAACTCAGTAAAATACATACAGAAACAATGTAAAATGTCACTAATGTAACTTAATAAACAAAATTAGGCTCTTGGTTGAAAGTCCTGTGTATGTTGGACCCATCCACCTCCCTTCCCACACACCATAAGCGGATTTTCTCACTTTTTATTCTTCATCACTTGCTCTGTGCAGCAATTTCACACTGATGCATTTACATGGCAGTCAGTACACACTACATGCCGTTGAAGTAACACAGCATACTTATGACACGCTTGTATTATTGTGTCATTCACACGCCTTTGACTGGGCAGGATAATCACACTCAATTGCCATTTTGTCTCACTTCATTAATTCTGAGGTGCTCCGGCTTTAATAATGTCAGATTAAGACTTATTTCCATAAATTATCTTTTGACAACATTCATATGTGCGTCAGCCTAATCCACACTTATGTCTCTAATTTCATGGATGCACCAGCTATCTACCAAACAGATGACGTTTCTGCTCTTAATCTCGCCTCTATAGCTGTGATAGGTTTCTCCAATCAGGGAAAGGGCCGTCAATTAGCATAACACCAGACCTGTTTGAATCAAATAACAAGCTGGAGACGTGGTCTGCAATCCAGAGGGCTAAAAGCAGACTAAGCCGCTTGAACTCTGCTTTTGCTGTCAGCTCACTCCCCACATAGCTTCGGCATTAAAGTGCCACATCACTTTGTTTTAAATTAACCTGCTGCCATGGTGAGGACCTTTTATTTAATGTGACTTCATGACAGTAGTAGAAGTAGTGTCGGATCATTATTTCCTTAGGCATGCAGTGCTAATCCAATGGGGAGGATGTATTTTTAATCAAGACGAGCCACCCCTTGTTTCTAGGTATCCATAGGTCAATCAATCATGTGACCATAGATCCAAGGGAGAGTGAATATTCAAGAAGTGATTCAGTGGTATCACAGTAAAGACCTGCCCTAATTACTGTCAGTATGTTTATATACATATATCATATTTTGAGTTTGTTTTTTTTTAAAGCACCATATGAGGTTTTAGGAAATGTAGTCCATTCATTTGAGACTATTTATTATGCTACTACAGGAAAATGTTCAAGTCAACAGCTGCCTCCTTAGAATATCTTTGTAGCTGTCAAACAAGAGTTCGAGGAGACGTCGATTTAATCAGCAGCAGCGCAGGGTGACATTGAAGAGACACACTGAGAAAACCAACAAAGTGGAATCGTATTCATGGCGAATACGACGTGTCAGACACACTCACCCACACATGGCAGCATGTTGACAGCCGGGTTCAGTCTGGGTGCATTATCTGTCACCACCATATCTAACACGTGATATATATATATATAAATATATATGTGCATATATAGTTGTGTAGTATGAACTCGGCATTAGGATGTTAGTATGCTTCAGCCCTGCAGATATTCTGTTGTAACAGCCTCTGAAACCCCCTGCACCCAAACCTTCTGATATTAACAATTTTTTGTCTCGTTTCGGAAATCAAAATTACAGCAATTACACCCACTTCACTGAGTGATTAGCAGAGTGAGAAAGTATGCAGGATTTTAAATTTCTCAAGCTCTCTTTTTTCATTGCTGTCAAGATTACTTAGTGTACAAACAAGAACAACACAAGCAATGTGTTTGATGAGAGGCTGTCAGAAAGTTTGTGGCACTTATTCACACGTACGATTCATTGCTTTGAGACAGTAAAGATGCTCTTGGGGAGAAATCATGGAGTGATGCAGCATGGAGGAAGATATGATGGTCTGCTTTTCATTACAAGAACACCTCATCCTGAACCAATGCAGGCTGTTCTCACACACTGTTGGTAGCTATACCTAAAAAAGTAATGCACTACAATTCGTGAGCCAGGACAGGTGACTTAGTATAAATAGCGACAAAGTCCTCATAGAAAGGAGTTCAAGGGATGGATGGGTCAAACAAGCACAGGACTTTCACCCAGGAGATCGCTTTTTTCAGTCCTGTGTGAAACCAGACGTCAGCTTATTTTTCACATAACTTCCATATTTAAGCGACGCCACTTTTGTAGTTATTTTAATCCAAACATGATCTTTTTCTAAACCCAACTGAGGAGTTTTGCAATAATAACTAAGATATCATATGAACAGTTGCATGAGGATATGTTGACCCAAGCTTGGGTTCATTGCTTTTCCTGTAAATGTAACAAATCAGTCAACTATTTCAATTATTTTCTGCAATTTCCCACATTGATTTAGAATAGCAGTTAAATATTGACTCTAACTGTATGTGCTACATAATCCAAAAATGAGTACTTTCTGCTGCCAGGAGCAGTATGTAGTATTTAGTGGCATATTGTGGTGTGGTTCCAGATTGCAACCAAGAAGAAGAAGAAATTCATTTTTTTTATCACTGTAGTTATTTTTTACGCAGTATTAACTGAGACGATGTCAGAGCGAGGGGGCTGCCATGAGCCGTTGAGGGTTTGGTGCTTTGCTCAAAGGCACTGCTTGGCAGTACCCAAGAAGCAGGCTGGCACCTCTCCAGCTACCAGTTCAAGTCAGTACTTGGTCCATGTGGGCATTGAACTGGGCGACCCTCTAGTTCGCAAGCCAAACCTCCAAGGATTGAGCTACTACCACCCCAACCAACTGCTCTGCCCTTCCTTTCCAAGTACGTCAGACACTACAGTAAAAAATGTAAAAGTCTCTCTCTAGAGCCAGTGTTTGGTTTGTCCATTCTGGGCTAACATGGCGGTGCTACATGGCGGACTCAGTGAAGAGGACCCGCTGTAGATATGATGGGCTCATATTAAGCTAACGAAGACACAACGATTCTTAGTTTCAGGTGATTCTACACTAGTGAAAACATCAGCAATCCTACACACTGGTCCTTTACAGTAAGTTAAAGAAATATCAGTTTTGTTGATAAAATGTGATTAAATAAATGGAGGACTGTCTGCTCTTACATGCCTCAGAAGGCCTTAGTAAAAGGATAAAACCTGAACATCAGCAACAGAAGTTTACGATTATTTAACACACTAAACCGATGAGGTTCAACTCACCTTGTGATTTTGTATTCTAGAAAATGTTTTTAGTAGTCCTTAGATATTTAGCTCATTTAAGTATACAAAGCAATATTATTACAAATGAAGCATTTTGCATGTAAGTTCATTTTTGACCTGAAAAAAAATAAAGACTTCAAACCCACTTACCACAGGTAGCTGGAGCTTTCAACCACATTTCATGGTCTTGATCAGGTGGACATTTGGAGTTCGGTCCGTCGGGGAAACGGCGATTGTTTTGGCATTTCTGTTTTTGCTGTAAAGCACATACAACCAGTGACAGTTGATTTAACACTTGTGAGCAGAACGGAGTCTCTGCACAGCATCTTTAGATACATCATGTCAAAGTAATGAGAAAAAGAAACCATGCACACCGAGTCCAATATTTTTCTTATACCTGCATCACAAATTGCATCACAAAGTGGCATTTTCCCAAGCTGATACTGGAGCTGCAGAAGCACTTCAACATTTCCTGCATTTCTAAAAATAACTGACTAGGAAATTGTGTTGGTGACACAGGAAAGTGTGGTATCAACGTCTCATCTGCTGACGCAAGAGTTTATTAATGCTCGCTGTATGTTCGCAAAGCATGACCTCTCATTCGGAGCAAGGAGCAGTACAGGATGCAGCAGTGCACAATGAAAACACCGGCTTCTATGCAAATCCTTTTTTTTTCTTTAGCTTTCTCTTACTGTTCATGCAGGCTGTGTGATGGGCTGTAGGATGAGGACGACAAAGGTTTTCGACTGAATAACCCAAATGTTGTTTCAACAATAACAGAAAATGGTGTATCTCTATTAAACCTCCAGTTTATGATATTTTACTCACATGCGCAACATTATAACGACGTGTATGATAGGTGAGGCAGCAATTGGTAAGAACTTAATATGAAGACAAATAATGTGTAATGATTGCTAAAGCCCACAGGAGCCACTTATGATCTATTTCTTTGTAGCTGTTTAAAGCAGTTTTTTTGTAAGTTGTTGGATATTAACAACAGTTACAATAGTGATCTTGTAAGTTCACGTAACAAAGTCCGCTGGGTCCAATTATTTTTCAAAACAGAAAATGTTTATTCAATTAAATCCGCCAGCAGAAGCAGATATCAATACACAGCAGTACATAAACATAATAAATGGTTTGCAGTTTAAATACTCCTCTGTATGTCTTATCTTCTAAACAAGCACTTTTTTTCCATCAAAGCGGAGCGGAGCTTTAAGAGATCTGTAGGAAAGGCTCATCATTCTTTTCAAAGTTGGCCAGTATTGATCCCATTTATATATTCTATTTTATAACAATGTTTTGAAGTTTGAAAGTTCATTCTCGAAACAGTATTTTGATGGAAGCTCTGCCAACTAACTTCGCTTGAAACTCTCAGACGTCACGGTCGTCATCAGTGGATGCAGTTTGCTCAGATGTCATGGAAATAGAGCTGTTGACACACAAGACACACATTTTATCCATTGCACTTCAGGACCTTTTGAGTAATATGTATATTACTGTGTACAATGGCAGGCTCTATTAGGTAAGATCTGTGACCGGGGAATGGTTTACGAAGTTTTCTGTTGTTTCAACCTTCCACAGTTGTTTCTGGAGTTACTTCAGTTGTATTTTTAATCATACTGTGAGTCATCGGTATTGAATTTGAAATGAAGAAGAGCGCTGTCTGGCCTGCACCTATAACCCAACAGCTCAGAGATCAGGTGTTGCACTGCATCTAAATATTAAAAAGAAGTTTTTCAGAAACAGCTACTTCTGAAAGAGATATCTGAATTTCATTTTTCTTATTCCTAAGTATTGAACTTTCACCTGGGTAAACGTAAATATGATCATTTCTGTTTTGCAAGTCTGTGTCAGGGCACATCACTCAATATTTGCACAACCCTTTATGTGATAGTTTCTTTCACAGTTAAACTGTCTGTTTTGTTCTGCTTTGGTTCAGTTGGGCTTGTGTGAAATTGTCCGTTCAAAGTCTGAAGGTGGTTATTGGTCCTGTTCTAGTTGGACTGGTTTAGACCAACTGGACTGTGTGAAAGGAGATATGTGAGAGAATTCAAAAACTGAACTACTGTGAAACCAATTTCCTGATCAACTGGAATCATGCATATGCATGTTAACACGAGTGCTAATAAGTCAATCAGTAAAATGAAGTTAAAACAAAGATTGTGTCCTTTGCAGTTTGGAAGTTCCTCTGTAAAAAGTGTGTGATGTGTGTAATATGTTTTATGTGCCTATATGTATGAGTATTTTCCCCATGCTGTACCAGAAACAGACTCCACTGACTCTGGCCGTGTGGCCATTAAAGGGAAGAGAGGTGATGCGATATCAAGTGAAAAATAGCTGGTACACAATAGGTATGTCCTCTCATATCACAGTGCAAGTTACCTTGTTATTTATGATGTTCACTTTCTGTCTGCCAAGAATGGCTGTAACCAATCCAGTCTTTGTGGGTGTTTTCACAGCAAAAAAGACAGATTAACACATCAGTTGCAGTAAAGTGCACATGACTTACTGGATTGCTCGTGTATAAATAGATCCTGTATATCTAATCTGCCATGGTAATGTGCAGAGTGATAAACAACAGAGATGCATGATATTACTTGTTAGTGCCCGCAGTATCTGCTTAGAAAAATGACCATACATATGTATTGTGTATTACTAAAACCCTTTACGATGACGATGCTTGACGGACGAAGATTTCTTCAGAGCAATGACCCTGATGAAGGAGACTTGCATTTTTCCCTTTTTTGAGAATATAGTCCACCCATGCAATGAGCCCATCACACGACTGAATAAGCACAGTATATGTGATGGATCAAAGACCACAAAGACCCAGCGGTGTTTCTACTCAATTGTCTTCATGTTAAGCAGATTTCTACCTTTTCAGATGGAGAAAAACCTTGAGACAACAGTGTGACATATACAAACTTATAGCTTAATATAACTACAGCTGTCAGAGACAGCTTTATGTTGACATATGCTGACAGACAGCTGTTATGGTGTTAAACTGAATGTAAAACCTCTCAAAAGCATTCTTTGAGATTTTCCACTTGATGGTGGAAAAGTGGCTTATTTGTCTTAAACTCCTTGGGCATTGGTGTATCTTGATATCCTGCGGTTTTGGTAAATATTTGCTTGTTCCTCTCTACTCGATCAGGTTGGGCATGGAGCACGATGGCCAAGGCAACCGCTGTGGGGATGAAACAGCGATGGGAAGCGTGATGGCTCCTCTGGTGCAGGCGGCCTTCCATCGATACCACTGGTCCATGTGCAGCGGACAGGAGCTGAAGAGATACATCCAGTGAGTTCATGCTTGCAGTTAACATACACATGTGGAAAATGGACTGTTTTAATACATCATCCAAAAGAACAGGAACACTATTTCTGTCACTGACTGTATTTTGAACTCATACGGTTGCTGTCATTGCTATTTTAGCAGCGGTAAAATTTGGCAGAGCTGCAGACTTCAGTAAATGAGTAAAGCTGAAAGGATGTGATACTGTCTGGTTAGAGTCACAGGTATTGATGACAAAATCAGAGCTTTATCTATAAAGCAGTTGGAGAACTCAAACTTCTGCCAGAGCGGTACAACAACAAAATATTAAGGCATTTTACATTCAAACCTGCTTATTAATTCATCCATCAATACACAATCATGCTGAATGGCTGCCATGATTTTTTAGAAAATACCTAAATACTTTCTGGGAATTTGAAAAGCAAACATAAGAAGCAAAATTTTAACTGAGTCGAACTAATGACTGTTAAATTAATCATGTTGCTTGTAGCCATTTCCTAATATAAAATGCTAAGATATGGTGCAGTTGCGACTAGATGTGTGTACCTGTCGTCACAATCTGCAACTGTACAGTGTTCAAGAGTTATGGCAGTTTATGGCCAATAAGCCACATTTGAAAGAATTTGGCAGCCATTGTTATTAAATCATTATGGCATATAAAAAATGATACAAGGTCTGGTGAAGTTTGGATGGATTTTGTAGGTGGAGGAGTGTTGAAAAAGATGAAATTGCACAAATTGCACTACAACACTTAAGGCCTTTACACACCAGGGGCATGATGAACAAACACAAAAATATGAAATACTCATCCGTGATTATCATATGTCTAGGGCTTTCATTGTGAAAGGTAAGAAGGGAAGGAGTGGATCTGGTGTGCACTGCCCTTAGCGTTGAAAGGAGTAATGACGTTTGCCATCTTGGTTTGGCCTACAGATCCTCTGTGTTGTTACATAAACATAGGTGCATCTAGGGATGTTAATAATTAACCGCTTAACCGATAAAGCTTAATGCTATCAGTTAAAACGGTTAAAAGAAATATCATTAATTAATTAAAAAGCTGAAAAAAATGCAAAGGAACTGCTCCTCATATTTAGGAGAAAAGCTGGTCCACCTTAAGAGAGAGCCAGCACAGATACAAGAAGTTGGCTCTGGACTTCCAGCTGAGGAGTTGTAGCTTGTAGCTTCGTAGCATTTATTCACCGACAAATAAACTGTACACACACTGTCTGCTACAGCGACGTTCACAGCTATAACGCCACCAACAAACACACACTCACCGCCGCCACACACGGCCTGTCAGAAACTCCATGAAGTTACGCTACAGCCAACGGTGATGCTAGCAGCTAGCTGCTAAGGTAGCACACACACACTGTTGTCAGACAACCGCTATCGTTAATCTGAGCTGCCAGAGTATGTTATGCCGGGCAGACACACAGCTGACAACCAGCTAAACTGAACTAAATAAAAAGTGTGGTGGTGGTGGTGGATATTTACTGGGAAAGTGGCTGTATGTCCGCGACACTATACGCAGCACCGTGGCTGCTAACGCTCCCGGATGGTGAACTGGAGACAGTGAACGCAGCACCGTGGCTGCTACAGTAACTTTCCTGACAATGAACTCAGTTTGTTGTACTCGTACACTGCAGCCTGCGCAAACAAATCACAAATCTTGGTTGACGATGGGTCGGTTATCGGTTCAGAATTTTTTTCAAACTTAGCATCCCTAGGCACAACTCAACCTGCAAAACACGATTGGTTGATGCCTTTATTCGTAGCGCGAAAGTTCAGAAAATTGGTTCACCATCTGTGTGAAAGTATTCATGTCAAAAACAACAATTTAAAAAATATATATTGCGGTGCAAATTAATTGCATGAAAAAGAATGCTTCTGGTGTATAAGACCTTGAAGAAGACAAAATGTATAAAATATTTTTTAACTGGCCACATGGTGGTGCTGTCTACACCATAACAGAATCCTTTCTTTCCTCCTTAGCCCAAACTTTCTACATAATATCACTGAAATATGTGCAGCAATTTTAGATATCCTGTTCATTAACAGACAAACTTATTCAGAGCCGATAAAATAAGCTCAGGGGAGGTAATGATTATCACTGGAGTATATTACATTTGCATTAAAGTAAGATGAGATGAAACCATTATGGTTATTGTCTTTAAACCTGGCTGTGACTGAATTTACATCATTATGCAGCTGAAGCTTGTGATGTCTCTCAAAGCACTGACACTGTTAGATACACTTCAGCATTTGAAATAAACAGTATCATGCCATCTCCAAACAGGTCATCGACTTTTTCAGTCAGCTGCACAAGAATTGATTTCTGACAGAGAAGGTTCAGTTGAGCGTGGACACCAAGTGATAGACAGTGAGTTAAAGTGGAGGACAATGGCCATGTGCAATCAATCGGCATGCAATGCACAAGGCTATTTTAAGTTGATCTATTGCACTGAAGAATCAATATGAAAGCTGTTATTGCAGTATGATTAGCTGTGGTTCAGAGAGGGAAAGATGATCCTTGGCAAGGCAGCGGTGATGAAATCTTAGAGTTTAAAAGCATCTTACGCTTTCAAAAGGTAGATGTGACTTATCCCTCTGTGTGGGGTTATTCGAGCAACCTCGGCTTGCAAAAAAAAACAAAAAAAAACAGCCGTGCCGGGGTTAACTGCAGCTGAGCCACTGTTCATCAGCAGGTGCCACATGCAGCCAAATCTGTCCAAAAACTGAAATATAAATGGATCTTATTGGAAGAAGAAATAACCCACGTTGTTCCAGATTTTCTCTGTAAGCTATATGCATTCAGTTCACATATTCACAGGTGTCATAGTGGTGCATGTTTAAACCAGAGAGTTCAAAACACTAAATTGTTGGTTGTCTTGCTTCTCACTTAGAGCTGAAATTAAATGTTCATTCCAGGTGTGCACCATCTGCTTTCTATTTTCAGAACATGGCTTTCTTTTGGTTTGTTGGCTCATTAATTAGGTGGTAAACTGAATTGTGTGATGCAACCTCAAATCCCAAGCAGGCTGAGGTTAGAGCACAAAATAAATACTGAAATAAAAGCCAGCATTCAATCATGGTCAAGTCTCAAATAAAGTCAAGGTGAAAAACACTGAGGGTGGCTGAACTTGTGCAGCAGCAGTCGAGTCATACTCACCGCTGTGCTGCTGTTCAGCCGTTTTTATTTTGTGCAGATGTTTTGTAATCAAAGCTGATAATCCCTTTGAGTTGATGGAACACTTTTAATTTGAAACATCTGGCCAGAAAGAGCTGAGTTTAACAGACTATTATTCACAGTTTAAAAAAATAACACCGTAGTAGAAGCAACTGGAACTCGGAGCAATAGTGACTATGACAGGACAGGGATGGATATAATGCTGCAGACTATACAGTGCTTATACTGAATTTATCAGCGTAACAGATAAAAACTTGAGTTTGAATTGACAGCAGCCCAGTCCAGGTTTTAAACTTAGTCTTGGCCTTGACCCCTGTTTTAGATTGTCAGGTTAGACTTGTCTAATTAAGTCTGTCTGTTGCATACTGTACATATTAAGACTGACTTAATTTGAGGTAGGAAAGTTAGCCACCTCTGCATTGTTTTTATGGCAACAATCTGTTAGAAGGGCAGTTAGCTAACTGTTTCAACAGTTTATCCATAATGTTTAGCTATTTCAACTGTTTATCCATAACGTTTAGCTAACTATTTCAACTGTTTATTCATTACTTTTAGCTAATTTTAACTATTTCAGCTGTTTCTCCATTACATTTACCTAACAGCTAACTGTTTCAACTGGTTATCCATTATGTCTTGATAACTCTTTCAACTGGTTATCCATTACGTTTCGCTAACTGTTAGCTAACTATTTCAGCTGGTTATCCATTACGTTTAGCTAACTGTTAGCTAACTATTTCAGCTGGTTATCCATTACGTTTAGCTAACTGCAAGCTAACTATTTCAGCTGGTTATCCATTACGTTTAGCTAACTGTAAGCTAACTATTTCAGCTGGTTATCCATTACGTTTAGCTAACTGTAAGCTAACTATTTCAGCTGGTTATCCATTACGTTTAGCTAACTGTTAGCTAACTATTTCAGCTGGTTATCCATTACGTTTAGCTAACTGTAAGCTAACTATTTCAGCTGGTTATCCATTACGTTTAGCTAACTGTAAGCTAACTATTTCAGCTGGTTATCCATTACGTTTAGCTAACTGTTAGCTAACTATTTCAGCTGGTTATCCATTATGTTTCACTTGCTACTTTAACTCTTTATCCATTACATTTAACTAACTGTAGCTAACTATTTCAACTGTTTATTAATTACTTTTTGCTAATTTTAGCTACGAGATGGGAAGTCGTGAATCATTGGGAACATCAACATTTTCCTCAGACATATAAAATTACCAAGACAAATAATATATGACTAAAATTACAATATACTAAACAATATTAACCTTTTATGCACTGATAAAGGAACTTCCATGGGCTCCACTATTTCTCACAACGTCAACAAACACGTTACAAGTCGTGAACTCACGACTTCCGGGGTCGTGAATATGACATGAGGGGGGCGTTCACATGGGCCCAACTCGTAAGCACGGTAAACACGAACCCATTTGAAGGCACCATTTGTCAGTCTTACATTAGTCACTCATAAGGAAGCTTTATGCAACAGGTAAATTTATGTGGAAGTCTGACTTGTATTTAAGACAAAGATTAGGTTTATTTTTATGCAGCCGGACCCAGTAACGGCAACAAATTTAGAATACAGGGAAGCTTCTTACTGAAAATATGATCATATACTGTTAAAGCAGAGGATTTGGTGATTAAGTTTGTCTCTGATATAAGCCTTTTTCCAGTAAATACCTGGTTCTCTCTGCAATTGAAGTAAATAAATAAAAGCCTCAGGCCACAAATCCATTTTGAAAAACACCTTAATGTCTTCATTAGGACAGCAATATTGAGTCTCTGTTCAGTCTCTGACATTAGTATCACCTCTTCTTTCACTTCCTGACAGCACATACGACTGTCTCTTGGATGACCCATTCAAACATGACTGGCCACAACTTCCTGAGCTTCCTGGCATCAACTACTCGATGGACGAGCAGTGTCGATTTGACTTTGGAGTGGGCTATAAGATCTGCACCTCAGTGAGTACAGCCCTCAGGCTTCCATGTAGTGGATAGGTGCTACCTCTGAGTACCCTATCTCCAAAACTGTGTCTATAAGTCTATAAGTCCTCTCAAAGATCTATGAGGAAAATGGTACTCAAGATGAGCAGAGCAGAGAAGATCTGGTGAGCTTTTTACAGAAAGACGTGCTGTAGACGATGATGGCAGCCTTGGGAGAAACTGACTTTCAAATCTCAGCATTCAAGCAGAATTAGATGAGCACTTCAAACAGACTAACTTTACCACAGTCACACCTTATATTTCTCTGCAGATGGCTGATAAATATTCACAATTATTTTCTGTCATCAGTATACAACTTTTCTTCTTTACTGGTCACGGCACCTTGATCTACACTGGCTTGTAATTGACGTCATATTTCTATGAAAGGGAGGAGTAAAGATGCTAAGTAGAGCCTTGATCTAACAAAGAAAAAAAGTTTTATCATCAAAAGGACCATCACTCTGCAAAACATGGGCATATTAATATTTTATCATTTGCTTTTTATGTTTTTAAGCCTTTCTTTTGTCAGAGTATTTACTGTTGAGGATTGGTTCAACGCTGAAGTGATAAAATCTTTATTTTTGACTGATGAGTGGGATTACATGCTATTAAAGTGAATTGTCTGAAATCGCAGCAGCTCATGTGTAATAGATTTGATGATGAAGTTTCAGGTCATGCAGAAAACATTATGCCCTCTCAACAAGACCTGTTTCTGTCACTAATCAAGTTGAAAAAGAAAAATGAAAAAGCTGCAGGGGATAAGTCATGTTTCTTTGACATTTTTGGAGAGAGTGTGTGAGGACTGGGCAAAGACTTTAGGGGGAGTTCTGACTCAGATCTTCACTTGATGACTAAGCTCTTGAATTTAAATCAAGGTCAAAATTTCTTTGAAAGCGTATTGGATTTGGATGGCCAGACTCTTGGATATCTGGCCTCACTGGGGATGCAAGTTTCAATGTTTGATTTCAAAATATAAAGGAATCAAGAGGTCAGTCAGCTCTATCTGATGTTTATTACCTTCCTACTGTATCTTTCAGTTGACCCAGAGAGTCTTTGCAAAAATACTCTGCAGGCTAGTTTTTGGTCCTTGTATGTGGTTTCTCATCATATTACACTTTCCCATTTTTGTATTTTTTTATACACACCAATCCCTTTCAGACCTGCCACTGCATAGGAAATGTAATCCACATTTTCTCTAGCACTTCTTGAGCAGTATCCAGAGACTTTACCAAAGGTAAAAGAAGTATTAAGGTCCTTTACTTAAAGCTGTGTAATCATTTTTTATACAGTATGTGAAAGGTATTGCTCTTCAAGTGACAATCCCACCGAGAGTTATCACCCAACGCTTCTGTTCTCAGTTCTACGAAGCATTTCAGCTCATTTTTTCCAGCTCATAACTTTATGGTTTGATCTCGCTGCTCTCGTCTTGTTTCCTGGAGCAGCAGGCAGCCGTAATCCACCTCCAGCGCCAAATGGGAGATATATAGTTTGCGACTAGCTGATGAACATAACGGAGCGTTGAGCTGATAAAGAGCCAGATATTTCCCTCAGTTAGTAGAGACCAATAACAGACCTAAAAGGAGAATGAATATTTACCAGTTGGCCACACCTGTTGCTTTTTTTTTCTGCTCTATATGTAAATAAGCAACACTTTCCACCAAGTTTGCAATGTCAGTAATACCACAATGTAAAAATACTTCATTGCAATTTAGTTTGAGTGAAAGCTCAACGATAGCTTGTTAGTCAAGCTAATCTTAACTAATGTATGCACTGTGGGCAAGTTTAACCTGCTACTGTGCATCATATTTTAGGAAGTGATCGTGATTTTTATGATCTTAATCTGGAATGTGATTCAAACTAGTGTTATATTTCCCATTTAAATGTAGTGGAGTAGATGTATAAAAAAACATTAAAATGGAAATGCTCAGATCAAGTCCTGTAGAGTGAACTTTGTAGTTCATAAGAGCAGCACTAAGTAATTGTACAGTAAATGAACTTTACTTTCCACTAGTGGCTTTTACCCATCCCACCCACTGTCAGTGTAGGCTGAAAGAAACAGTCACTGACTTTTGAACAGACATTTAAGAAGTGCAGATTGAGGAATGAACATGATGTTTGCTTAAAGTATCCTCTAAATGTGTTTTATGTTAACAGGACATGTGAATTGATTCACCTTCTTAAAAAAAAAACTCCACCTATTAGCAGAGCATGCACAGGCTAATTCAGCAGCCAGTACTTTCTCACCGTCATGTTCATTCAGTTCGCTCGTACAAAACTGGAAGAGTACTAAACATTCACTAACATACAAATAAATCAATTGGCTTCTACCCCCTGCAATGAACAAATCACAGTTCAGTCCAATCATTGCCAAGGTCAGCAGATAAATGCCTTAAACCCGAACGCTCACCTTATGTTTACGGCTCCAAGCCTCAAGTCGCTTATTGGCAAATTGATCTGATTTGTACATTCCTAAGCATTGGTCAATGTAATAACGGATGCACAGTGGATCTCACGGCCCTTTGTGGGCGAATTATGCACATCCGTTTTGATCTAGAAAGGCTGCTTTGTGTTCACACTGTAACAGAGCGGCAGCCTGTCTCAGTTCCCTGTTTTCCATCAGGTGTCTGCAGGGAGGTTTGGAGCCATGAGAAGAATAAAACCGTGTGATGTTTGTCCTGTTCAATGACAGTTCACGGTCCAGACGCTGATGTCAATATTTTGCCATTTATTTCAACATTATTTGAGTTTGGCATCATGGCTCTGCACATATGATGCTCTGGACCAAAACTTGACTCTACACAGCATTTGATGGATATGAACTGGGGCTGTCAGTTGATTGAAATATTAAATTGCGATCAATTGCAATTTAATCACATTTTCTATTTGTTCAAAATGTACCTTAAAGGGAGATTTGTGAAGTGTGTAATACTAGTATCAACATGGGAATGGACAAATGTGCTTGATTCTTGCAAATGTGTGTATATGCTTATAATCCATTTTCATTCACATATCTTGAGGTCAGAGGTCAAGGGACCCCTTTGAAAATGGTCATTTCAGCTTTTCCTCGCCAAAATTTAGTGCAAGTTTGCAGCATTATCTAGCCTCCTTCATGACAGCCCAGTATGACATGGTTGGTACTGATGGATTCTTCAGGTTTCCTAGTTTCATGACACCATATGCTTTTCATATGAGGATCTTCACTCTAGCTTTAAAACTGAGTCCGCAACAGCCTAAAAATCACAAGTTGCATTTGATGTGTTAAAAAAATTTGCGGCGTTAAGACAAATTAACGCATTATTATCACATTACTTTGACAGCCCTAATATGGACATTCAGTATATCTAAATTAACATGAAGATATAACTAAATGTTAATACAGTGGGAGGCTCCAGTGGAGGGAGTTGAATTGCTGACAGCAAGCTGTTGTGCTGCAGAGTTCAGGTTTTGTGTACGGAGCTAGAGGAAGCGGCAAACGTTTATAAGATGGTTTAGTGTTAGAGATAAGACATGTGATTGGTCAATATATGGAATATGTGAATGATTTTTGTGCCAGCCTGGACTACCGCAACGCTCCAGTATGACCAGATAAAGCTACTGGACTGTCAGCTGATTCTATCGTCCATTTATAGACATTTGTTTAAAAGATGCAGTGTGTTGTAAGTAACGATAAGAGAGCCATGCTGTCAGTACTTTGATAGATTCGGTTTAATGTGTTCCTTTCTCAGAGGCACGCTTGTACCAGAAAGCCCCTTCAAGCTGTGGGAAATCACTAAAGCAGCGATGTGTAGATCTCAGGATGACTCAAGTGAGAACGTTGGCAGTCACACAACTCATTTTAAATGTGCGCTGGCAAATTGTACTTATGGGAAGAGTCACTGAACTGATTCAAATTAAGACTTAACTGTTGCTCTGCTGTCGTGCTCTTAGGTGACACCAGTTTTTAGCACGAAGCTGGCGACAGCATCCTCCTGGGATTTTGTGGACTATTATTTGATTCCGTGCTGAAATGCGTTGCATCGCTCTGTTTCCCTGCAAGTCTTCATAACATGCAGCAGGAACCTCTTCCTCCTCTTATCTCTGTGCTGGAAAAGCCACATCTGCTGACACTAAATATGAAAAAAAAGGACAATTTACACATGCAGCACCCGACCCGTTCAGACATACAAAATATAACCCTCCCTGATTTTTTAATCCTTCTTTTTTAAAGCCTCTTTGCATAAGAATGAAATATAGTCTAAGAAATCTTTAGTATACGAAATGTTTTTTACATTAATAATCACCAACATACATTTCAGCAATCTGATTGACTTATTTGTAGTGCAACATTGAATGCTGACAAGACCTATATGAGCAAAAAAGAAGAAAAATCAGTCTCTGTTGCGGACCATTTATTCCTGAAACATAGAATGAAAGAAGTGACAATGAGATAACAGTGTGCAGGCATGTTTTTGTTGATTAATAGGCACTTTCAAAGAAGATTGCCTTCTGAAATCAGACCTCATATATTGCTAACAGGAACGTTGTTTTCGGTTGTCAATAACAACCAAATTACTGCTTCGGAGAGCAGCTGAATAATTTTGTAGGAGGAGGAGACATTCCCGCTCACTGAATGGGTACATCACATTACGGATTCAGTCGCTGCAGATCACACTCACTCACTCTCACTCATCGTCAGCCGGCTAAACGGGGTCAGGTAGCGAGGGCAGCAGCTTCAACAGGGGCCCCAAACTTCCCTTTCCTGGGCCACATATAATCTCTCTACCTAGTCCTGGGTCTTCCCTGGGGCTTCTTCCCAACTAGTCGTGACTGGAACACCTCCCTAGGTAGGCGTCCAGAGGGCAACCTTACCAGATGTTAGAACCACCTCAACTGGCTCGCTGCAGATCCTCATCAAAATATAATCTGATGATTCATGTACTGGATGCAAGAGCAGTGTACGGCAATGTCCTTTTCAACTTAAAAATCCCCCCAAAAGGCATTTGACCATTTGAATCTTCTTATTTTCTAAATATATGAAGGATTTGCCAAAGAAGGGAAATAATCTTGTTTCTTATCACCTCAGATATAAAGTGGCGCTGACTGAAACACTAAAATGTTTTAACTATGCTGGCAACAATCAAAATAACGGCAGATATACGTATATAAATGTATTTAAACTCAGAGAAACACTAGGTGACTTCTTGCAGCATGTACATATTAGTTAACATGATAACGTGTTTTAATGCCACTAATTTTTTAAACGCATTAACGCAACTTGCAACTAGTTGGCTCAGCTTTAAAGATAGGGTGAAGATACTGGCATCATGTGAAACTAAACAATCTAATGAATCCATTGATACCAACCAGTTCGTGCTGGCTTGTCACAAAGGTGGTTAAATAACACTCCAAACTTAGGCTAAAAAACTGTCACATCAATTTTCAAAGCGGGGCCTTGCCTTCTGACCTCAAGATATGTGAATGTAAATGGGTTCTATGTGTACCCACGAGTCTCCCCTTTACAGACATGCCCACTTTATGATAATCACATGCAGTTTGGGGCAAGTCATAGTCAAGTCAGCACACTGACACACTGACAGCTGTTGTTTCCTGTTGGTTTGCAGTTTACCAAGCTATGATTTGAGCATATTTTTTATGCTAAATGCAGTATCTGTGAAGGTTTCTGGATAATATTTGTTATTGTTTTGTGTTATTCATTGAATTACATTAATAAATATTTACATGCATTTGCATTAAGCAGCATATTTGTCCACCCCCATGTTGATAAGAGTATTAAATGCTTGACAAATCTCTCTTTAGGGTATTTTGGGAACAGATAAAAAATGTACAATTAATTTGTGGTTAACTAAGGACAACTTTATTAGTGGGTGATTAGTGCTGTTGCCTCACAGCAAGAGGTTTGCGGGTTTAAACCCGACTTGGGGCTCTTCTGTGTGGAGTTGGCATGTTCTCCCCATGTTAGCGTGGGTTTTCTCCGGTTCTCCAGCTTCCTCCCACAGTCCAAAGACATGCAGGACACATGCACACATGTAAAAATCTGCATCTGGTTGAGTCCAACTGGTCCACAAATTTGATAAATGTCGTAATCATACAGGCTTCCATGTTTGTACAAATACGTACAAATTTCCCCAGAGAACAGGCTGCTTATTCAGTGTTCATACTTATTATTCTTGGTTGTTTGATCTGTTTTTTCATCTTGTGAGATTCATCCTGTAGCGCATCATGCCTGAACTGTAAATGCACTAGTGGTGTGTAAGGGAGTGTAATGCTCACTGACTGATATCCTGGTCTGCTGCTGGAGCTCTAAAACACACAGACGCACAAACACACTCATATGTTCTAGTCATAAGTCAGCACACTGACACACTGACAGCTGTTATTACCTGTTGAGCTTGAACATGTTATCATTTGAGCTAAATGCAGTACCTGTGAGGGTTTCTGGACAATAGTTGTCATTGTTAATGTTGTCTATTGGTTTCCAGTAATAAATATATACATGCATTTGCATAAAGCAACATATTTACCCACTCCCATGTTGATAAGCGTATTAAATACTTGAAAATCTCCCTTTTAAGGTACATTTTGAACATTTACATTTAAAAAATGTGTGATTCATTTGCAATTAATCTCAATTAACTATTGACAATCATGCAGTTAAACATAATACAATGTTTTAATTGACAGCCCTAAAAATTACATTTACTTTCTTTGATTCCACATTTAACATTTAACAGTCACATAAACTTTCAGATGTTTTCTCAAAACAAAATCCTCACATGTACACACACACACACACACACACACACACACACACACACACACACAGACACCCTCTCACATCACATGCACAGTCATGTTTCTATGACTTTTGAGGACATTGCATTGACTTACATTAATTTCCTGGAGACTTACGCTAACCTAACTGTAACTGTTACTTGCCTAAAGTAATCCCTACCCTAACCTCAACCTAAACCTAACCTTACCCTAACCATAAACCAATTCCTCACTCTAAAATCTAATGTTTTACATGATGGGGATGTGCATTTTGTCCCCAAAAGGAAGGCAAGTGACCGTTTGTCTGTGTAAAGAGATTCATGTCCCCACAACATATAGTAATCCTGAGTCCAACAGGATGTTAGGATAAGCACTTATACATTTTATTTTCACAGTCATAACCAAATTATACCATAATAATAAAGAGTCTTGTAACCTCTGCATTTTTTTTTTTTTTTGTGGACAACTGAGGTCGGCCTCCCCAGTTATTAGCCTGAAGTGACCAACATGCAGTTTGCCGAACTCCTTTTGTAAACAAAACAGAGCATAATGGGGGCCACTGTACAGCAATCGTGCATCGAAGCCCAGTGGATTCTTTATGTGTTACAAGCTAAACAAGATTTTGTTCAACTAGAAAAAAAGACATTTAATCCAGCTAATTGTTTAATGTGCTTCTACAAACAAGAGCCACTCGCCAAAGCAGTTGAAGAAGATCGGTGATGGAGACGTGGCTGCTGCAGACTTGTTCAGGGAGTCCTATAAATCCCTGGAAGTATTTTAGTTTTTTCTGTCAAGTCATATTAAGTGGGATGGACAGAGGAAGCGGTTCTAAATCAGTGACCCCGTCATGGTGGTCTAAACACTAATTGGCCCTTCATTTGTTGTGATTAATGGTCAGAATTTCCACCAGTCAACATGACACATATACCGTCAACATGATCTTTCCGTAATGTTAACTGTACCATACTGTAGTTGCCATGGGCAGGTGGAAAGAAATCATTTTGATTATTGAAACTAATTTGGCTTTTCCAATATCGCGGCCAAACAGAGTCAATTTTTGGGGCTCTCATCTAAACATGTTAGTGATGAAAATAATGCAAAATAACATTTTGTCTTGAGCCAAGGATCCCAAGGACCATAAACTGTATATAAGAAGTGGACATAGTCACTGTGATGTCACCCACTGGTTAGTGGACTGCCGTTATGAAGCCTCAAGTTCGGCATTTTATCCATCACTATCTTGGTTTTAGGCTGTCGGACAATGTCGTGGTAGCGACCAGGTGCCGACGAGGTAGCCACACCCTAAAGCATACCCTGATTTATGGTCTATTTGACTCTAAATGGGACCATGATTTACTAAATGAGCTTCATTCTGTATTGAAGAAGACGTAAAACTAGCGAGATCATAAACTCATTTTTACAATGTTTACCGAGGTAATAAATCAAGTGAGAAGTAGGCTCATTTTCTCATAGACTTCTATACAATCAGACTTCTTTTTGCAACCAGAGGAGTCGCCCCCTGCTGGCTATTAGAAAGAATGCAAGTGTGAGAAACTCAGCATTGGCTTTGCTTTTCAGACCTGGGATTTGCCGCCTGCCAAGAAGAAAAGTTTTGCTTATTTGCCTCACGGTTCAAGAGTTCCTCTCTCCTGGTTGTAAAGAACTCATAAATGCCCACAAGGTTGCGAAGCTGGATCTAAGTCTGCACTACAAACTGATCACTGGTTCCTTTGCACGTTGCCTTACTTTCCCCCAAATTAAAGTAATTTTTTTGTCTTGTTTTAGAGAGACCTTTCTGCTGCTTTGTAAAGGCACTATTAAGCATTAGCTGAGTCATGCAGCATTTTGTCGTTTGACGCACATCTAATTGATGCACACATGCATCATACAGACGGAAGCAGCGGTCGAGGTGCAGCAGATGGGATGTGCCGATCCGGAAGGCAGATGCAAAGAAACTGTTGCTTTTCTGGAGCGTTGACGCACAGCAAGGCCAGGATATAGGTGGTGTGGTGAAATTCTGACAAGCGTCATCAAGCAGCTGCTGGTGAACAGGCTGACAAACAATGAGCACAGGTGTTTCGATGTGCATCATACACAACCAGTGTGTGTTGTCAATAAGAAAGAGAGAAGTCAACCAAAAGAAAATCACAAAAAACAATGGATTTTGCTAAGATAGACATATAATCTTTTTGCACCCTTCAAAAAAATGCTTTACAGTATTTTTGTCAAGTTGTGTTTGAAAGATCAGCTATAGTAGCATATGAATACCACCACTGAGTGGAAAATAAGCACAGCAATAAAACAATGAAGGTAATTATTAAAAGAAGATATTGAACTGTATTTGTCTTCAGCAATTTCAAGCCTAGCACATGTTTTAAGTACTATGGAAAAATGTGGATTCAGTAAAAGTAATCACATAATAATGCTGATTGTGGTAGCGCTGGTTCAGTGTGGAAGATTACCAGCTGCTGTCTGAATAAGCTGCAGATGAGACTGAGCTTCATGACCGAGACAACTATGTGAGCCAGAAAAACAAAGAGATTGACCAGTTTGAGAAATGCCTCTCAGCCCGATGAAAGAAACAGATCATGGAGGTAATGTCAGGGCTCATGTCTCAATCAGTCTGAAATCCTTATAAAAACACCACATCTGACCATTTTCACTGGAGAGGACGGAAACAATAAGCTGCTCCCGAAGAAGACCTTAATCCACTCAGCCTGTTAGTAGAACCCATAACACTTGTAAACGATATTTAGTTCTGCAGGGCGTCAGCTGTCTATCAGATAGAGGACTGTCTCAGGAATACTTAAATGCCTTTTTTGTTAATCTGCCATCTCTTTTTTAGGCTTTCCAACACCTGTTTTTTTTTTTTTTTTTTTTTTTTAAATATTAAACCCATGCTGAGCCTTAATTGCATCTGTTCACAGTAGGTAATAATGTTCACTTCTTTAGTTCTTTAGTATAGGTACTTTGAATGTCACACAATGGCTCAGAATATATGAAAAGAAAATCTGCCTTTATGTCCTTTTTCACCTGTCATTCATTGGGTTATGTGTCAGGAAACCTATATGTAACATGCTTTCATATGCAGTACACTAGCTCATTAAACTTACATTAAACTTACTGTCTCTTCTTTCAGGCTTTATAACACCTGTTTCTTTTATATCAAGCCCATGTTGAGCCTTAATTGCATCTGTGCACAGTGGGTAATAATGTTTACGTCTTTAGTATAGGTACTTTGAATGTCACACAATGGCTCAGAATATATGAAAAGAAAATCTGCCTTATGTCCTTTTTCGTCTGTCATTCATTGGGTTATGTGTCACAGGAAAGCTATATGTAACATGCTTTCATATGCAGTACACCAGCTCATTAAACTTATCATGAGATTTTCCCTCTTCTGTGTTTCAGTTTCGTACGTTCGACCCGTGTAAACAGTTGTGGTGCAGTCACCCCGACAACCCGTACTTCTGCAAAACCAAGAAGGGGCCACCTCTTGATGGGACCGAGTGTGCTCCTGGAAAAGTAAGTTTGTCTGTCACATGTGGTACTACAGTACATGGCCAAAAGTATGTGGACCCCCAGAAAGTCTCCAGAAAGAGGAGGCGATTTAAATACCCTCTTACTCCAACGAGAAAGTGAGTATATTTTCACTCTCCAGTCTCTCACACCTAGACTATGAGATCAAATATTTTCTCTTCAACAAATAACGACATATGTACAATGATGTTCTTCCTATACATACAGCTACATTTATATATTCTGACACCCATGTTGAGGGCCGAGGACAGGCGTAACAGGCACTGCAGCATTTTTTCTTGACAAAAACGATCTATATTTGAATTTATTTAGAATTATTGGTATGTTTTATGGCTGTCATGTCGCTTAAGGAGGTGTACAGGGCACAGTTTCACACATCCATACACAGAGACAATCCTGCTAAATGTCGCGACGGTGTGTCCAAAGAAAGTATCTAGTAGCACACTGTTCTGTCTAAAATACCATTGTATTATGTAAAACGTAAAACTGGAACTAGGCGTAGCTTAGCCCAAACCTTAAAACAAAGACCTCAGACCAAAAGTACACAAACATTCCTGACCACATACATTTGGTCATGTAGTGTATTCTCATATTTTCCTTGTATAGTCATTTACTGAGTCTAGAGAGGATTTTTTTTTTTTTTTTTTTTTTTTTGGTGGGGGGTTTGTTTGGCTGACCTTTCCTCTCTCCTGTTATCCTCTGTAGTGGTGCTACAAAGGTCACTGCATGTGGAAAAACCCTAATCAGGTCAAGCAAGACGGCGCCTGGGGCTCTTGGAGCAAATATGGCTCCTGCTCGCGCTCCTGTGGAAGTGGAGTTCGCTTCCGAACACGTCTGTGCAACAACCCGGCGTGAGTGAAAAAAGCAGCAATATCACGATTTGATTCTGTGAGGCATCGTGAATGAAGGTAGAAATAATGGAGGATGCTGATTGTGGTTGGCAGGTATAATTGCATCATTTCACTTTGTATATAACCTGAAATGAGTCCTGTCTAATATTGAGTTAAGTGATTCATACTATGGGTTTTAAGTGAGCTGTCCTCACTAGAGACAAAACAGCGATTGTTGTTTAAACACACAATGATCCATTTTTATATTTTTCTGTCAAGCAACCTCTTGCGATTGTGATGTGAGAGTTGGATGTTGCTATAAAATCTAAAATGTCTCAGAAAGAAGATCCCATCTCATACTAACATTCAGCTATACTTTCTTCTAGCCATGACAGATTTCTTAACTGAACTGATGACTATGATGATGACCTAAACTTCCTAAACTTAAAGGAATAGCTTGACAGTTTTGGAAATCATGTTTACAGACAGTAAGGATGCTGATTTAGTGTAGGGCTGAAGTAACCATTATTTTCATTGTAAATTAATCTGTTGATTATTTTCTTGATTAATAGAGTAAATATCAGAAATTGCGAAAAATGTCAATCCATGTTTCCAAAAGCCCAAGATGACATCCTCAAATGTCTTGTTTTGTCCGCAACTCAAAGATATTCAGTTTACTGTTATAGAGAAGTAAAGAAACCAGAAAATACTCACATTTAAGAAGCTTGAATCAGAGTTTTGACTACTTTTCAGGTCAGGGTTTATGGTCTTCCACCATCTTCACAGTGTCGCTGCAGCCGGGGAGTCACTGTATGAGCTGCACTTGTACTGGTGACTGTATAGTTGTGACTTTACAACCTTGCAGAAGTCCTGACAACATTTAAAAGCAGTTTGGATTGAGCGTTTTTAGACCTTACATAGCACCCAGACCTGTTTTACAATCAAAAGAGACTTGGGAATCAAATTTTCTACAATATGAGACTTTTAAATATTTTAATATTGCATTGTAATGGTCAGTTAGCTGCATTTGTAAGCTATGACTGACTTTCTTTAAAGCAACGTGTGACAACTCACAGGGCTTGTTCTGTTTTTTTGCCCAAACTGCAGGTCCAATTTTAAAAACAATACCAGTCGTCCATATAACCTTCTTTGCATCACTTTTCACATACTTAGTTTCAAAGAAGCCGCTCACAGACTGACCAGCTCTGATGTTGGTCCGTTTCCTTCCTCCAGGCCCTCCAATGGTGGCCAGGACTGCCCAGGAGTGAACTACGAGTATCAGCTGTGCAACACTGATGACTGCCCCAAGCACTTCGAAGATTTCCGAGCTCAGCAGTGCCAACTCCGCAACTCCCACTTTGAGTTCCAAAATGCCAAACACCACTGGCTGCCCTACGAGCATCCCGACGGTAAGCCAGAAAATTGTCAACAGATTGCTTTGGTCCGGTGTGATGCTGTTTTTTTTTGTTTTTTTTTTTATGACAAAACAGCACAATGAAAGAAAGGTATTGTATATTCATAAAAGGAATGCTCCCAACTGTTTTAGACTGAAGTCAATACATAAACCAGACTCTTTTGTGCAAAGGTAACTTTTTCAATTGTGTTTTTGTCTGATTTTCTATCTCATGTTCAGTTTTTATCCTTGGTTCCTTTTGCAGCGTGTTTTTCTTTTTTGGTCTCCCCATCACTGTGCCAGCATGCAGAGTTAAATGCCACCATCCATCTAAGCTAAAAAAAATGTGCCCTTTCTGCAAAGGTGATTGATTTTCTACAGTGCAGATACAAAACTTTTATCCTATCCTCAACCTCTACTCTTATCAGACTTTTCTTTTATCTGGCTCTGTTCCATGGGGCTCATTGCACCTAAACTGGCTTTTCAAAGTCGATCATGTAGAAAAGAAGCATCTACAGAGAAACTGCAGGGAGGTGAGACTTGAGAGTGGAAATTCATTGTTCTGTGGAAGGTAAAGAGCTTTTCTAAGGAGTGCAGTGTGTTTAGTGTAGTGTTATTGCATAGGGCAGATTAATAATTAATCATTAATTCATATCAAAATATGTAGCCCCAAATTATTCATCATAAGCCATGAATTATCCTAAAATGTGAAGGAAAGTGGTGACACTCAACTTCAGATATTAGCCACAGTTAGATTTAATATCAGAATTCACCCAGGCGCAATCCAGTTTTATTAAAAAAAAAAAAATTATCCAAATTTGATATTAATCAATTGAGTCTCATAATCTCAGGGTGGTACTGAGTTCTTTGGCATGGTGAATGTAATTTGAATTGATTATATACACACAAAATCAAGTAACCAATTTCTTTATAAAATGAAGGGTTTATTTGACTAGTTACATGACTACACTATTAATGGAAAATAATTGAATAAATAAAAAAACATAAAAATGAATGAAGAATAATTTAAAGAATACAGTGAATACATTGATGAACATTCACGGATAGAAACAAATTAAAGGTGACCAGGTCAATTCAGTGACTGATATCTCTGATTGGATTTGATGTTTGCCTATCAACTAAATTTAGTTTTGGTATTTATGTACCGTTCAGCAACAGAGAGTTTAAGAAACACCAGGGAAGATTGAGAGGCAATTTCAGATTAGAAATTTAGACATGGCCTAATTCAGGTGTTGAATTTATGTCTGTATGGTATGTATTCCTAATTCTTCTTGCGTCTAATATTAATTGCTTGCTGAGTAGATGGAGGTTGTGCTGTTTGGAGCAGAGTGGTGGCAGCTTTTGTCTGGAACACGGTAATTTGGATCTTTTGGATCCGGCGGTGCGACCCGGATTAAGTCTTTCATTTGTCTCCCTCAGTGGCTCTCTTTGGTGTCCTCATGCACCTCTCGCAGCTGGAGGGATCTTTCAGTTCAAAATGTCGTTTATTCAAAATCTCTCCTTCAAGTATCTTTCACAGTGGCTAGTGACACCAGTATGTCGTCTCAGCAGCTGACTGTTTGAGCCATCACGGCGTAGCAACAGGGCAACAGAGCAAAAGAGAGTTGATTTGGCATTGGAGCATGTCAAAAGTTTGTGAGTGCTGATATCAGCCTGGCGTTAGGCGCTGGGCCTCCGGTCCTCAGGATCACAAGCAGCTTCTTAGCGCAATAATCACACATCAACACAATTTTTTTTTATGCCACAAATTTCTCTAATGCATTATCTCTCAAACTAGAAAACCTAAGGAATCCATTATATTCAAAACATGCAGCATCACACTCTGAAAAGATATAAAAATAATAAAGACTGGGTTTTCAAAATATCTGCAAACAGAAACTCCATTTTCTTTCTTTGCCACTATGAAACTCCAGCAACAATATATTACTGTCATAATTTGTCCTTGCTGTGCACCGTTGCATTTGGCTGTTTTAAAGGTTGGGCACGAGTACGGCAACTGAGGGGACTGTTACTGTAAGTTAACATAAGTTCATAATTCAACAACAATCTGTCGTTGCGGCAGTAGCTCAGTCTGTAGGGAGTTGGCTTGGGAACCGGAGGGTCACCGGTTCAAGTCCCGACATGGACCAAGAACTGAGTGTGAACTGGTAGCTGGAGAGGTGCCAGTTTACCTCTTGGGCACTGCCGAGGTGCCCCTGAGCAAGGCACCAAACCCCCAACTGCTCGGGGCGCTTGTCAGGAGCAGCCCCCTCACTCTGACATCTCTCCATTGATGCATGTATGTGTGTTTCGGATCTGCATGTACTGTGTATACATTACAACAGAGTGTAAAAATTGAATTTCCCCTCGTGGGACTAATAAAGGACTATCTTCTTCTTCTTCTTCTTGTAGCCAACAAGCGATGCCACTTGTACTGCCAGTCAAAGGAGACGGGAGACGTGGCGTACATGAAACAGCTGGTGCATGATGGGACACGATGCTCCTACAAAGATGCCTACAGTATCTGCGTGCGTGGAGAATGTGTGGTAAGGACGTTTTTAAACTACCTGGCTTTGACATATTAAAAGTTGCATTAGGTAACTGCGTACATTAGTGGCTGCAGACTGTTGTCTTTATGTGTTACACAGTGTGATGTTAAACTGCATAATAACCATCAGGGTCAGCTCTGAACATGCTGTGATTTGATCCCAGGTGCTGGTTTATTATACAGCAGAAGCTTTATGATAAGGTTTTGATTCATTACTAACAATGTGGCCTCAGATTTACCCCCTGACAGCAGGACGAAACTAAAGCAGAATGTTAATGGACATGTCACTCCTGTCCATCTTCTTGGAATATGTGAAATATGTTGCAGCTACAATAATTTTGCAACTAATAGCCGTGAAACAGAATTGCGAATTAAAAGCAAATGATAAACATTGTTTTGGTGTGGTTATCCAACTATCTTCACTTCCACATTTGGAGGAGACGATAGAATTTTGTAGAAGTAATAAAAACATTTAAGATGGTTGCTCTGCACCTCACGGTACAAGAGTTGTGAGTCAGTATATACCAGTGTATATACACTATGATCCTAGTGGTCGAAGAAGTACTCACATCTTTTTCATACAGAACAAGAAGCAATACAACAGTGTAGACATACAAGTAAAATAATTCATTAAAACTGTATTTAAGTAAAAGTGATTAAGTATGCAGAATTGCCCGTTTCAGAATAATGCATATTAAATGATTGTATTGTAATACTGATGTATTTATGTGTAAGCATCACTTTAATGTTGCAGCTGGTAAGGGTGGAGTTTTTACTTTATATACTGCTGGGTATCTTAATCTATGTTATTACACAGCTTTGTTGAATACTTGATTCTGATTGGTCGGTCACAACTTTCTACGGTCAATTATGTCTTTATAGCAGATATATAACCATTGCTATGGGCATAGTTTTGGTGTTGGACCCTGGCTGCCATTTTTGTGTCAAATTGTTGATTTCTTAAGTCAGTAGCTGTGTAATAATAATATAGTTGTATTAATGGACTGAATTTGAAAAGTAACTAAGGCTGTAAATGTATAATTGCAGTGGGGGATTGATCAAACCATCATAGTTCATTCATGTCCCATGTGACACATTTTGTCAGATCAGTTGTTAATCACATATCTTGTTAATGTGTCACTAATCATTTGGTAAGCTTATTTTGAAAGAAGAAGATAGTCCTTTATTAGTCCCGCTAGGGGAAATTCAATTTTTTCACTCTGTTAACTTATACACACACATGCACAAACAGGTCCATATACATGCAACAATTGGAGAGATGTCAGAGTGAGGGGGCTGCTCCTGACAAGCGCCCTGAGCAGTTGGGGGTTTGGTGCCTTGCTCAGGGGCACCTCGGCAGTGCCCAAGAGGTAAACTGGCACCTCTCCAGCTACCAGTTCACGCTCAGTTCTTGGTCCATGTCGGGACTTGAACCGGTGACCCTCCGGTTCCCAAGCCAACTCCCTACAGACTGAGCTACTGCCGTCCCCCAAAAAAGTTACTGTGCATGTAGCGGTATATTGGCATGCTGTCCCTGAAACTGGCACTAGAGGGGTACGTAGAGCTTCACAGTTTGAAGCTAAGCCCCACTGACCAAGCGTTTGTGTTTGATGAGCTGGGAGGGAGAATGTGTTGGATAATCTGTTAGCCAATGAAGCCTTTGCAAAAACATCTGACTGGTCGCCCTCTCACTGAAACCATGTTGTGAATTTTTACTGTTCCAAGATGGAAAACAATCTCTGCTCATCTGTGAAATTGTTTTCTTCGTCTCCAGAAAGTTGGCTGCGACAGAGAAATTGGCTCCAACAAAGTTGAGGATAAATGTGGCGTTTGTGGTGGGGACAACTCCCACTGCCGCACTGTTAAAGGAACGTTCACCCGAACGCCAAAGAAACCTGGTAAGAACACACAGAACCAGTACAAACACAACGTCTGCACACAGAAAACACAATGAATATGTTTCATTACTTGAACAGTTTCTGCCAGTGTTTTTCCTTGCATGTTTTCTCAACTCCAGATAATGAATGTTTCTTATCCTATGAATGAATGATTAACCTTAATTAGACATGTAGTATTTGCTGCACTTATGTTTATATATCATATCTATAAATCATTATTTTAATAATTTATATATATATATATATATACAGTATATATACATAAGAAGGTAATAGACAAGATGGAGGCCAAGATTAGATGCAGTACAGCATGGTGTTACCAGTTTATTATTGACATTTACATGACTTAATTTAGCAGGTAGACATTTCTCCACTATACATTTACATAAAGGCAGCTCGCACTGTTTCCTCTGCATGTGACATACACTCCAGATAACATATGAACAATATGCGCAGAGTATCTGAAACGTCCTATTTTAAAGAAATTAAATGTGGAGTGCAGATTTTCTCAGTCTGCATTACACTGATGAGAGCATTCAGTCCTTTATGTGCTCATTAAAAAAGCAAATCTTGATTAGCCACCCAGATTCAACCCATTATCAATACGCCACACTATAGTATTCATTTTTAGCCCTTAAGTGGCTCTTCCAATCGTTTTAACTCTTCACCAGCTCTTGTTTGAATTCTTTTAACATCTGATATGCAACCCTACTAACAAAGTCTGATTTCTGAAGGAGAATAGCTGTGACTTGCAGTCATCAAGGCTGAAGTGGATCAAAAAAACCTTCCTCCTCTTGTAGAGTATTACCTAGTAATTTTAATTCAGTGATAATGCGCACTTAACGTAAAAAGGTAAAACGTGTTGAGTAGCCCGTCATACCATCTGGAAACATTCCCACAGGCCACATCTCAGATTTGTGCCATAAACAGTCAAGCAGAAAGCTCACTGATGTGCAGCTGGACTGAAATAAGGAATTTAACCACCTGTATTTTCCTGAAATGAGAATTAGTAAAGAAAGTAGTGAGGGAGCTGGCAGAAGACTCTGCAGTGCATTCATGCAGCACAAGGCGACTACGATGATAACCCCAGGAACACCATCATCCTGACTACTGCAAATGAGCTTGAGAAAAGATGCTGATTGCATTAACATCACTCCTCTGCGTTTGCAGGATGCAGGAGGTGGATGCAACAAACAGACTACACCTGTGTACCATTTAGTTCAATGGAGAACTGAGTTTAACAGACACTGGGTGGCATCGGTAGTGTTGATGAGTGCGTGAGCTATGCTGTTAAGCCAGTAGCAGTAAAGCCAGGAAAAACTTCATTTGCTTCAGCAGAGGCTTTGAGTTGATCTTGACCCTGGAAATAAAGTACTAACCAAAAAAAAATACATTTCTTTCAGAGCTTTCAGTCACATCTCATCTAGTCTTATATCTTATATCTTCTGGCCTCCATTGAAGGAGCCGTGGCAATAGGTGGTCTTATATGAGTACCTTGAGTATGTTGTGTGGTCACAGTGACAAAAAATAATTATACTCAAGCAAGATAAGTCTATGGCCATGCTAGTGGCTCTGTGGGAATTTGCCTAGGCACAGTGGTGTTTTGAGCTAAATGCTGACATCAGCATGCTAACATTGGGATGCTAACATCAGCTCAATAAGATCAGCATGGTAACACCATTATGCTAACACCAGCATGGAAACATCAGCATGGTAACATTGGCATGTTAACATCAGGAAAGTAGCATTACCATGGCAATATCAGCATGCTAACATCAGGATGGTAACATTAGCATGCTAACATCAGGTTGGTAACACTGGCATGTTAACATCAGAATAGTAGCATTAGCATGGTAACAGCAGCATGGTAACATCAGCATGGTAACATCAGGGTGGTAACATTGGCATGTTAATATCAGAATAGTAGCATCAGCATGGTAACATCAGCAGGGTAACATCAGGGTGCTAACATCAGCATGCTAATATCTGAATGATAATATTACCATGCTAACGTTAGCATAGTAACATCACCTTGGTAACATCAGCATGGTAACATGCTCCAACATGTTCTCATCTCAACCCGTCACATATTGAAACTTTGTCAGACTCATCAGTGTCACTTTTCTGTTGGATGTAAACGTGTGTTTAACGACCCCCTCTGCGTCACTCTTCGCCCTTAGTAAACGTGCTTAATGTGAATAAAACACATTAGCTTTACGCAACAAAACCACTGAGTTAGGTTTAGGAAAAAACAACATGATTGGGCTTAAAACTACTAGGTTTGTATAGTGAAAATGTGACTTGACGTTGTGAACATGGCACACGAGGGACCACCTGATTGCAAAGTGAAAGTGAAACATACGTGACACGATCAGCGGCCTTCTGGACGAAAGCCTTATGTTGTTGATGGAATACCACCTCACCTCCTGCCCGCCCATCTGTCTCTTACACTCTTTAAACTACATCACCACAGCACTTTCCCTGAGCGTCTGCTGTTGTTGCATTACAGTTAGTTGATAGATTGGTGTGTTGCATACCAGTGTTTGATAACGCCTTGTGTGACGGTATCGAACACCAACCCCTGGGAATGAGAATAGGCTGCATGCTCACAATGACATTGCTAAAATGCTGATTATTAGCAGGTATAATTTTTGTTACGTTCACAGTCATATTTTTGCATGTTAGCATGCATTAGCATTAGCTGAGGCTAAGGACAGTGTAATTAGGTTTGCAGGTATTTGGTCATAAACCAAACTATGCAACTAGATGAAGAATGAATGTATCAGCAAAATTTTTACACTTCATCCAAAGTTTTTGAGACATTTCACTCAGAACCACAAATGCCACCTCATGGTAGCACTAGAGGAAAGGTCAGGGGATCAGCAAAGTTGGAATTCATCCTCTGGGATTATGAATGTTTATATAAAAGTTTGTGGCAATCCATGAGATGTTTTTAAAGACATTTCCATTCGGACCAGTCGATTGCTGCTACCCTGACTAAAAGGTTAGTTTGCATACTAAAAATCATTTCATTTCTGAGTGTGATGGACACTATTGCTCCCAATGTCCCAATGCAATGCACCTAAAGGATTGAGGACTAAAGATTTAGAAGGAGACGGACTACAGTAAAAACAACAAAATAAGTATTTGATCTTTTGCAAACCTTTCTAAGGTCACAGTTTGATTGACGTCATTATTTGGTTCTCCTGACGTCTATATTATGCAATTAGTGCATAATATAGAATGGGGACACAGCTTATGAGATAATGGTCATTGTTTTTATCAGACGCTTTATAGATGTCATTTTATTAATGATTTTTATAAAGATTTCACTCAAGACAATTTAACTTTTTGTCATGTTGTTTTACACAGAACAACACAAGATAACAACATGACAGTTGTAATGTTTATATGGAGGATGTGCATGATACTCTGATTGAGGCTAAAATCTTTTACAAACCCGGTCTTGTCTTAAAGTCACACAGCTTTCAACCTAACTGTGATGAAACTACAGAGACGGACGATGGCAAATTTATACAAACTGTGGTGTAATTGTGCAGTGACCACAAATTTTATGGTATCTCTAATAATTCCAGGTGAGGTGCAGAGGTGTGACTGAAATTGCGACCACCCCCTGTAGACCTCTATGTCATTACCATTCGCTTGTTTGCAGTTAGCCTTCAGAGCTATTAAATGAGTATATAGGGAGAGTGCTGAGTGACATGGAGCCCTGCTGAGTATGTGACTGCTGTCACAGCCGTCTCTCCGAACAATCAGGTTCATTTGGATTAATACCCTTATTAATTAGCAGAGAAATAATTGCGCCCCATCTTTTATTCATTTAATTTATATATGCTTTTTTTTTTCCTTATCAAATTTTTAAGTTCAGAAACAAAGTGTGCTTTCCTCTTCAGTTGAAGCTGCTTCATTCAGGTTATCTCCCCTCTGCAGCCACGAAGGACACACACACACACACACACACACACAAACACACACATGTTTTGCTTGTCAATACAAAGTGCAGTGTTAAGGTGAATGTGTGTGTTCATTTTTTTTTTTTTTTTTGAAAAATATGTCTTCACATTAACCAGCAGCATGAAGAAAATAACTGAACGAATGACTCTTGCATTTACGTAAATGGTTTCATGATGCCTGCTGATGCCAGCCTCATCTGTCATTAAATGTTTATCTGAGCTGCGTGATGTCATAAAGTCAATAGAGGGCATCAGGGAAAAATTAAAATCGACTTTCTGAGAGCTTCGACATGACGGCTTCATCAAACTGTTTCAGGATTATTGAAACTATGATCATACCTTTTTTTCTTAACATCTTTCTCATTAACCCGTTCTCACGCCCAACTCGTCAAACCACCGATTGGGCAGCACCCCTCGGCATTGGAAACTGACTCACGGAGGCACCCTTTAGCAAATGTTTGTGATAGTCCGGGTTTTCAACTTACTCATACGTCAACCCACCCACGGCGTTATTCGATGGTTGGAGCAATTGACGTAATATTAATAGCGTGAGAGTCTGCTGTTGGCGTGAGGGGACGTAGATGGGTCAAACAAACACAAGTCTTTCAACCAGGAGATCGCTGTGCGTATCCCGCACTGAAATTAAAAGTAACATTGACTTATTTTGTCACATTTTTGTTTTTAAGTAGGTCACGTGACTCGTTATTGTCAGTCCCATGAGTCACGTGATTCTCTGTTGTGTTGTGTACGTGGTTGTGTTGTCTAAACCTAACGTCCTGTGAAAACGGAAGTTTGTTTTCAAAGGACACTATGCATGTAATGAGCGTATATTGACACGCCGTCCCTGGTCCGTCTAAAAGTAACGCAAGAGGGGTACCACGTGCGTCTGCCTCCGATGCCGAGGGTCGCTGCTCAAGCGGCGGTATTGGAGCTGGAGATGAGAACGAGTCGTTCACATTTAACCACTCCCGTTTTTTAACAGGGAAACAGTTAAGCAAGAGAGCCCAAAAAGAAACCTCTTTGTTGGAAAACACAATATGCAAGTATCCAGTGTTACTGAATCCCTCACAACCTCTTTTCTGTGCAGCTTGTAGTGCAGATGGATGCCTAACGCTGTAGAGACATAGAGATACGAGTGATATCAGCTGCTGTTTCTTCTGTTCCTTGTTACTAATTAAGTGTCTATTGAGGTCTGGCTGGACTGCCGTAGCTGTCATGGGCTCATTACCCAGTCAAGTCTCTAGAACGCTGTATTTTTTTAATATGTAAATATTAATATGCCTAACAAACTAACTTGTCACATCAAACAAACCTGCAGTCCTTTGGAGGCAATCTGAGATGTTGTTGGCTATTTTACAATCTGATTGATTGAACTTCAACTGGCAGGCTGATGGTCAGTCCAGCCCAAACATCCACGCCAGATTGTCTTTCTGTACCTCTAGCTTGTGTGCAGTATTCCCCATCATCAGTCTACAAAAAAACTCTGTGATCAAATTGTAATGTCTATCGAGCGGCTTCTGGTTTCCAAAATTGGCTGTCATTACAAAGTGATGTCTTGGAAGCAAGAGGGCATCTGTTGTAATTCTCCAAAAGGTATATTGCCATTTTTCATTTTGGATATTCTGTGTGCGTTATCTACAGCCTGTTGTAAGCTTGTGTGAACCTTGCGACAGCGTGCCAGCTCATTCATAATTACAATCATCTCAGCAGCAGCGCTGCGTCTGCACCAGCAGGCTCTGAGTGCTGGGCCTGCCTGTCAGATCTAAGGGCGAGTAATTACAGCACTGCGGTTCAGTCCTGGTGATTGGCAAGTGCCACCCTGCCGGCAAAACTACTTTGCTTCCTCATCCAATTTAAATTCCTCTGGTCCTTGCTATGCTAATGAAACATGCTTCCACTGTAGGTGATGTTGTTGTGGAGAAACAGTGAGACGGTGACATGGAGAAGAGAGGAAATGCTGCAAGACTCACTAACTGATTCATTTTATTTTGAAGGGAAGACCAGAGGAGCCTTCTCTTTGCCAAAAGGAGCTCGAAATGTGTTTTTAAATGAAACAGAAGACTCTAGAAATGTACTCGGTGAGTTACGGTAGGTTTGTAAGCGGTGGACATCCCTGACAGAAGGCCACTTTGCTGCCCTGTAGTCTGAAAAACCTGTTACTCATGCCTTGTTGAAACGTGGCCGAAAGCATCCACATCCAGTCTGCACACAATCAATATGAAAACAAAGGAGGGGAGTCTCGGCTCATTTGAGAGGTGTCCAATTTAAATATTTCTTGATATACTGATATTTCTTAGAGTCATTTAATGACACAACAGATGGATGTGAATGAACGGCCTGTTTCAGTGAACATTTTACCTGCAGGCTTCGAGGAGGAAAGCTGACAAGCAGACATTTTACCATTTTCCCTTTTCCCTCAAACTTCTTCAAACACCTCTGTAGAGCAAAGAGAAGCAAACTTCTGAAACTTGCGTGATGTCCACCACTGCAAACAGCCAGATTGTTTCTGTATCTGCTTAACTCACCTGTCTGTGTCTTTATCTTTCCTAACGCTCCCTCTTCTGCTTCTGCTGCTGCTACAAACTTGGCAAAGGTTACCTTAAGATGTTTCTCATTCCTCCTGGAGCTAGACATGTGATCATCCAAGAACATGAGGCCTCCCCTCAAATTCTTGGTAAGTGTGACTTCCCAACACGAACACATGTATTTAATCAGAGGAAACATATCACCATCCTCCTCATGTTTCCCTGGGAGACTAATGGGAATGTAAAATCATAGATTATAGGCTTTTCATAATTTAAATCCTCTTCACCTCTTAGGCAGAGAAAATTAGTCTTCATATCGCTCATTCATTATTTATCAATCTATTAAAGAGATGTTTCTAGATTAGTGGGTTCTCACTCTACTGCAAAATTAGCATACCATTTTTCTCGACCATGTTGAGTCGCCACTATTCATGACCAGGGTAATAGAAACACAGAATAAGTCTGAATGAAATAGCTTCATATTCATATTTAAGTTGAACCACTGAAGGATCATGTCTAGACATTTCAGACAGTCAGAGGAGAGGAACTGTGATCTACAGCAGAGAAAAACAGCAGCTGGCTGATATTGACATCTGTTTATGTTCAAGTGACAAAGACCTCAAGCTATAACTGTTGTGCTTTAGGAGTAAAGGAGGAACAAATGTGATGTTATTAAAGAGTCATAAGGTCCTCAGAAGGGGGGATCTGGGGGAAATATGTCAACAAAACTTGACTCCTGAAGGACTACTCGTGACTGACAAAGATGGCTGCAAACGTTAGAAGTAGCAAGATTTCTGTAGCCCTGTCAGCTTGTCAGCTTGTAGTGTAAAAGAAGGAAAACAGTGAGGAAGCACAAAACACAACTGTTGTTGAAAAAGTAATAAAACTCTATATAAGTAATAAAACTCTAGATAGCGAAGGAAACAAAGAGTAACGCTTGTTATCAACTGACTAAAAGTACAAATGTGAAAGTTCAGGAAACCATAACAGAAAGATAGATAAGTTATTTATTCCCTTTAAACAACTACAGTATAGGATCCCTGTAAAGACTTTGTCAGACAGATGATTGAAGGTGTGAAAGAGGTCGCTAATCTATTTGTCGCTTGTCTGCGAGTGGCCTGGGGAAAGCATGATTTATTCAGCATCCACGAGGTGAAAAGGTCATCATCGATGTCCTCAGCCAGAGGCACTGTGTGTTTTTCAAGGAGCTCTGTGAGATTAACAATTACACTTGTTTACCTGACCTTCCCATCCTGGGCAGCATTTAGAGGAGAGGAGGAGAGAAAAGAAGAGGATAAAGAATAAACTGATGTGTGGAGAGACTGTAAACAGCATACATTATAACTTTCCCTGAAAAGCTTCAAATCAACAAGCGTGATGTAATTTATTTAATCATATAAAGCAGTGAGGGAGAATAGTGTTTAATGTTAAAGTAGCCAGACTGATATTTTGATTTCTCCCTGAAAACTCCAGGAACACATATAAAAAGTATAGGGCTCACACAGAGGCGTTCTCTCAGGATTAATTAAAGCTACACGATCTGAAGTCTACAGAGCTACAAAATGATCTTCTCTCGGTTCAGTATTGCTTCATCTAAACTCTTTAAAGTCGAGATGAAATCAAAAATGCCTTTTCAACCATTTTAGAGCACATTCTTGGTCATATTGTGCACCTATTTGGTGATATGTGCCAAAAAAATTGATTTTTATGTCAGAATCCAATCATCTTCTCATTATACTACAGTTGGTTGCAATCTGCAACCTCACAGCTAGATGCCACCAAATCTTACACACTGCACCTTTAAATGCAGTACTTTAATGTACTTTGATACCACTGATAGTAGCACCTCATATCGGCCCGTACACAAAAGAACGTATATCGCCAAGAAGTGAAAGTCGGTTGTTCATTCCATTGCAACGCTGCTGCCATTTTGGACTGAAAATGACTACCGGACGCCAGTAAAACCTCCACCTAAAAAGTATCGTACAAAAGTAAAACTAAATTATTTCTATTATATTGTCACATTTAATGTCTCTACTGAAATGACTTGCATTGAACGATAAAATATTTCAAATATAAGAAGCGTTTTCAGTCCAAAATGGTGACTGTTGTGAGGAATTCAAAGCTTGACAGGGCTGCTGCTATTAAGACTATTGCTGTTCAAGGAATTTTACAAACAGTCTTGTCACATATGACAGTTATGCTTTGGAAAAAGACATGTTTCCCTCTGTGAATATTCAACTGTTATTCAAGTCAAGTCAGTTTTATTTATACACTCCAAAATTACATCACAAATTTGCTTCAGGGGGCTTCAGGGAAAGTGAAATCATCCCTTATGTCAGTAAAAGCAGTCACTCTCAGTCACTTTCTATTTTGCATGCGTTGGAGTGATAATAAGGAAGTGTGTCTGCCCCGAGCCTTCCAGATCCTCTTTTTATTTCCTGCTCTGGGATTATTATCCCATATTCAAGCTGGTGGACGAGCCAGTGTTCCTCGATTCCGTCACCACATTTGTTAATCCACCGCCATGGTATAGTGACAGTCACCTTCCATTAAATCAGATTTCAGTTCAGTGTGGTGCGTTTCAAAGCCTTATGATGAGGTCTTGACCCTCACTGATTAGGATTAATATAATGCTGTCAGAAATTCCTAATATTGGTCATTGCCCCTAATTTGCCTCCCCTCTCTCAGTGGGTTTCTTGATTAGCTTTTGACGGGCAGAAGGAACTTTTCCAGCTGAGTCTCCAATCAGACTCAATTAGAGACATTTGAGCAAGTAATTCTAGGGTGAGCTGGCATGTACTGGAGAGACTGATTGTTATTTCATACATGATAATGAGGAAGAATAAAATAAAAGGGGAAAGAGAGAGATTTAGATAAGATAAGATAAGATATTCCTTTATTAGTCCCACAGTGGAGAAATTCACATGTTACAGCAGCAAGTGGACAGTGCAATAGAAGAAGAAGAAGAAGAAGATAGTCCTTTATTAGTCCCACAATGGGGAAATTCAATTTACACTCTGTTAAACTCATACATGGTACATGCAGACCTGAAACACACATACATGCATTAATGGAGAGATGTCAGAGTGAGGGGGCTGCTCCTGACAAGCGCCCCGAGCAGTTGGGGGTTTGGTGCCTTGCTCAGGGGCACCTCGGCAGTGCCCAAGAGGTAAACTGGCACCTCTCCAGCTACCAGTTCACACTCAGTTTTTGATCCATGTCGGGACTTGAACCGGTGACCCTCTGGTTCCCAAGCCAACTCCCTACAGACTGAGCTACTGCCGCCCCCAATAAACAAGAAGCATAGATTTAAAACAGTATTAATACAAATAAAATAAAATAGTATATACATAAGAGAAAAGTAAAGCTAAAATATGTCCAGCATATCAATAAATAATTGTCCAGTTACTATAATTTGAGCAGATGATGATATAATTGCACATATTATTCCTAATATGTCTTATTCAAGTTCTTTTATACTGCATATATGACTAAAACCAGGAATGTTTGGCAAATTTATCATTTTATTCATGTAGATGTATAACCTTAAACTGTGTACCTTCCTGTGAAAGAAGGAACATGCAGTATACATCTGTTAATAGTAATTAATTATAATACTTCTGTACTTTTACTTAAGTAGATTTTTGAAAGCAGGACATTTTCCTGTAAGACAGTATTTTATAGTGTGGTATCAGTAAAGGATGTGAATGCTTCCTCCACCATTGTTGAGTTAGTACCCAGCATTCCTAGAAAGTATAACCATAATAGCCAGCTGACATGGCCTGTGATGGATCATTCTACTGTGTTATCATAAAGCTTAAAGGCCCAGAGAGCATCACTGGGAGTGTTAGCTGAGTATTGGCTCCGATCAGAGAGCTGGACTGTACAAGATGAAATAGCCTCCATTATCACAAAGCATCAATCACTGAGAAACATCTGTAAGGCGTGGACGCCCTTTAGGCTGACCAAACCCTGCAGCTGTGGAAGACAGAACGAAACTCCCCACTGCAGAAGTAAGACTGTAGTAATACACAATTAAATGGCTTTATAAAGTTTAGTTACAGTTAATATGTTTTATATCGTATGCTTGGTTAAAAAAAAGCTGTCAATTATTCATCTGCTGTAGTTTTGTAAACAGCATCCATCCTTCCTGTCACTGTCATTATCTGTAAAATGCCGTGATGATGGATCACTTTGAAGACTAGCAGCCATATGAAGTTTCCTGCTTTTCATTATGCATTTCTGTCAAAGTGTTGATATTTTCTATCTACTTTGCAGAGCTGGCCCAGTGTGACTTCAAAACTAGATGTGTATTAATTTAAAAACTTAAGTTAAAACACATGTTTAAAAGACAAACAGCTTTGCTTCATTTTATGCACTCAACTGTTAAAATCCTACTTTCTGGTGCTCCAGACTAACACTTCACTGTGTTCACTGATGAAATGAGAGACACGTCATCACTAGAGAACTTGATGCAGATGTACAATAACAAGCAGCTCGTGGTACAAATTAATGCAGTCTTATTTTTTCACAGTAACCTCCTGTGCCATTACAGCTCTAAAACTTTTTAAAATTTTTGAAACTGGTCCAGTGAACACTGTAGACGGCAGCTGCTAAATGGTCTGTAAATGGGGCAACTCCTCACCGTCAATGTGCGTTCACTTAAAGTTCTTGTTTTTGCCACTACGACCTTTTTCTTACCTTTCGCTTTCTTTTTGTTATTGTGTGTGTTATGATAAGCCAAAATGGTGGACCCAAAAGCGGAGCACAATAGTCCAGAACTAGTTCATTAAAAAGGAAGTTTATTACAAAAATGTAAATGAAATATTGGTAGCGGTGGTTAGTGGGAAGAGGCGCTCCCGGCTCGGGGAAGGGGAATGGTGGAGGAGATACTGGCAGGTGGCGAGGAGCGAGATCCACAGAATCCTCAGAGGGTTTACACAGTGTAATGTGGTATAAGAGGATGGAGGCAGGCAGGCGAGTGGCAGGTGAGGGAACGGAAGCGGCAGGTTGACAACACGACTGGACACTGGAAAAAAAGCAGGTCAGTTTAAAAGGATCCCACACGAAGAAAAACAAGGTTCAAAAGATATTTGGCCTGAAGCGTGTGCTACGATCTGGCGACGACTGGAAGGTATGCCCGGGTAGAGAGACTGCAGAGGTTGAATGATTGGAGACTGGTGTCCAATGTGCCAGATGCACAAAACACATCCATACAAGGGAAGGCAAGACAAGAAACAAAAGGGCAGAGAAAACACCAGGAAAACACTGGATCAGATTCCAGTATTATAACCGTGTGTTTCACTCAAGGAGAAGTCTTGTTCTGAAATCTTGCATCACATCCACATTGTAGAAATCATCTGAATATTCAGCCATGACGTTAAAAATCTTTTAAATACCACTAAGCTGCAATTTCTGTACTGCAACACAACAAACCCGCAACACCGGCACTCCTCTCTCCAACTCCAACTCATGTTTCCACCATCGTCTCTTCTGGCAACAAGTCACGTGACACAATAACAAACAGAAAGCGAAAAGTAAGAAAATCATTTTATATCTCAGTAGGATCCTTTCCACAATGTTATTGGACACTTATGATAACTTATGATAGTCTGAGTCTGTCAGTGGCAAAAGCAAGCACTTTTAGGAAACCTACACTGACAGTGAGGAATTGTCCCAAGCGATTCTATTGCAGCTTATTGCAGCTGCCATCTGCAAAAAGTTTTGTGCCATTTGTCACTTGGACACAAAAACATAGAAAATAGGGTCCAGGTTGAAAAATCCTGAAGTAAAATATAGTGTAAGAATACAGAGTTGTCAGATAAGAGGAAATCTGCACATATAACTTTGACGCATTTATTTTTTAATGTGTCATTGCTATAAAGCTGTTTTGGCAAACTGCCTTCAAGATAAGATACAACAGTCATCTTACTCGTAGTTATACTAAACCAAGGCAGTCATTTGAGACAATCCAAGAAAGGCCTGACATCAAAAACATATCCACATTAACAAGAAACCTGAAAAGAAAATCAAAATGAAACATCATGCCTTTCAATTTAGAGAAGGAATCCACAAAAAAATAATTCATGTATCTATAGCTGCACAAATATTCATTTAAGTCAATGATTAAGATCAAATGAAGAAAACTATTAATTCTAAATGTTGAATATCTTTCATTTTTGAATTTCTCCTTCACGTTCTATAATAATATAAGAGAATTATGTATGGGTAATGTCAACAAACCCCAAACAAGACCTAAATATGATCAATAAACACGTCATTGTATTGTATTTATCTCATGGAAGGACAAGTCAAAGGCACTATTGATAACATTCAACCATTCTCAATCCCCTGTTTCATTGCATTCACCTCACAACAAGTCGTTGCCAGACACATCAATGTCTGCCATTTATTAGTTTTTTCCACGCTACTGACCCAGAGATACCACATGATCCCAACATTGTCATTCTATTGGCTCACATGTCTTGTCAGAAATGGGAACTAAACATCAGATATCTACCACGCAGGGAAACAAAACATTCATTTTGGACCTGCCAACATTTTTTAAATGATTATTTCACAATCCGAATAGTTTTCAGTAAAAGCCATACTTTTTTCTGTACCTTTCTAAAGGCTCTGTGGATGTATTGTTTAAGAAAGAATATTCATCTACATAAAAATGTTATCAATATGACCTTTAACAGTTGAATAGTAAATAGCTAAAATCAAAATGTTCTAAATAATAAGAAAAAGCTTCAGTGAGTGAAGTTTGAGTCATTTCTGCTGCTGAATTAAATCAAATAAAAACACAACTTTTCCCCCTAAATGACAAAGCTGCTTGCTTGTTATGACGCATAATGCAGGTGTAAGTGTGGAACTGGAGCACCACAGGGAATGATCTGCAGCAGACGTGTTAATCGTTTTGCATTTAAATGCATCAGATGTGCAGTATTTAAAGCAGCTGGCAGTCATGCCCATTTTCATTTCAGCCTCTCACATCTGAGAGGTTTTATCGTATTAGGAGTTTGGCAGCTTGTTTTGTGTAAATAATAGCATGAATCAGACATTGTAATGTTCAGTCAGAATCATTCCGAGAGTGCCAGCGGGGTTAGAGCGACTGCATGAATCACCCCTTACAAGAGTACAAGCTGAGCTTTCTGATCTCTGTGGATAATTCAGAACTTTTTCACTGAGAGTGTGAAGTCATTTCTGTGTCAGTGGCTTATAACCAAATGGCTGATTACAGCAATCAAGAACCAGGCGACCGGACACTACATCCTCAACGGAAAAGGAGAGGAGGTCAAGTCCAGAAGCTTCATTGACCTGGGCGTGGAGTGGCACTACATTATCGAGGACGATGTGGAGACGCTGCACACTGACGGACCTCTGCACGACCCCGTAGTGGTTCTGGTAATAAAGCCTTCTCTATCGAAGCTGATATTTTAATCCACCTGAAAGATGATTTGACAATGAACTCTGTAGAAAAGGAGCTGGTCAGTCGTCTAGTTCAACTCCTATTATTCTCATATGTTTCCTATCACTATTTGTAGATTAATGAACCTCATTAATCAACCAATCAAATGGTAATTATGGACTTTTTAAACAGCTTTTTTAAAATAACAAAATTACAAATACAGTGTAAAGGAGGGTGAGCATGCAGTGTTTTCAAAACCAGCAGTAAGACCTTTAAATCGAATCCCAAATCAACATGCATTCAGTGAAGTACAGTGTATTTGGGGTAATATGGTCACTTAGTGTGGCAGCAGATGTCTGAACTTGAGTTACTGCAAGTTGCGTTATTCACACCTGGTAGGTAAATCATAAATCTACAGGTCTAATTTATTTATTATTCATTAAATTTATTTATTTCAGCACCAACTGCAACTTTCACTGAACATTCACTTGATATCCTCAAAGCTAAACTAACTCTGTCTTCTGCTCCATTCGCTCACTTGTTTGCTCAAACACATTCGCTGCCACTCTCTCTCTCTTGTTTCAACACCCATTTCCCACATAAATACACACTGTATGCACTGGCTGCTATTCTCCACATGACCTTAACTGCTGTTACAACAACAGCTCTAGAGACGGCCATTGGCATTTTCGTGTTGGCCGTGGTGGCCTAGACGCCACCAGAGGTTACACACTGTTCCTTTAAGAGTCGTTCAAAAAGGATGATTTGTTCGCGAATCTAACCTCAGTAAAATATTGTGCCTGTGGATGCCCTCAGAGCTAATATAAAGAGAATAAAAAGGGACCCAGTATAGACCCCAGGGGAACGCCACAAGAGAGTAGGGTACCTGAGGAGGAGGCGCTGATGTAGTTAATCGATTGTCTGTCAGTTTGTTTCTCTGTAATTAAATGGCAATAATTTCTCAGAAGTCAAGGTTATTATTTTATTATATGACGTTGTCTAAGCCCAAAGAAACCCAGTTTTGCAATTATATAAATTACAAAACAAAAGCTTGAACCTTGAATGTTCAGCATGAATTAAAAGCTTGACTTGCTGAAAATGTTTTTGTTGACGAATTGAATCAGTTCAGCTCTAACAAAACTAATCTAGGACCACATCACTCATGCCAACATGGTTCTCTTTCTTAAGATATGTTGTTCCACTGTTTCAAGGGCCAAGGTAAGGTCTAGGAGGAAGAAAATGAAACGAAATCTGCATAATTGGAGCAGAAAGTCACTTTTGGCTTTGACTCTAGTATCCTCAGTACAGTGAGGAGAGAGAAAACAGAAAACATTCTTCCTTCGTATCTTTACTTTTTAACTCATCACTGTATGTAACGGTCCTGTCAAGTCTGGATAAAGCCAGAACACTACATTTACATGATGGACACACATGTCCGAAAGACATAAAGCGCTTTGAGAGATAGATGAAGTCAGGAATATATATCCAATGTCTGAAAAGGCCTCTACTGTCCTTCAGTCACCCTAACAGGAATGAGGAAAATGCCCACAGAGGACACAGAGTTTCACATAATAGAGGGCTATTAAACCAGTTTTTAAAAGCAGTTTCCCCTGCAGCATTCAAACCATAGACTTTAATTAGTAAAATATCTAATATAACTCTGACCAGCAGCAGATAGAAACAGAGAAAACTGTAAAATCAGAATTAAATAGTGAAGTTAGCTCATGGCACGTGTTATGCCAAAATGTTGTAGAATAAGAACTAATCTGTTTATCTTCTATCATAAAACCATTTTGACTCTTGAGTGGGAGCTTCAAGAGATTCAAGAGATTCAGGTTTTCTCTGAGTTGTGCTGCAGAAATAATTAAATGATGCAGCTGACAAGAAAAGCTTTGATAGGATAATTGCTGTGTCTTGTTTCAGTTAGTGATCTCTCTGAGGTGGTTATTGATTGTCTTTAATTCACTTTCAATTTTATGTAAGTTTTGTCAAATCAACAGTTTCTTTTCCCTCATTACTCATTGATGCTTTTCCTCAGGGACACCAGCTGTAATTTGTCACATCAGTAGGATTTTGCGTGGGTTGAATTATGACAGAGTAATAATTATACACATTTTGCTTCAAAATACTGAGAACAACAGATGTGACAGAAGTTAATTCACAGTTTTTCCCATGAATAGCATTTTTTTCTGAAAAGCAATCAGATGAGAGGAGGAACAGCACTCGGTAATCTTGTTAAGCTAAAGGTGAAACTGCAGTTTTGTGCTTCTTTGGTGATTCATTCGGATAATTATTCATATACATGGCAGCAGGCGGATGATACCAATGGATTGTTACGGTGCCAAGCAGATCTGAAAATTGAGATCAAATGTTATATTCTCGGGGTATGCAGTTATAATTCCTCATTCATAAATGATGTGACTCAACATTGGTAATTAGTGAGTTGTCTGAACTGTTCCATTAAGCACAACCAGCTCTTTTCTGCTTTCATTTCAGTGATGGATTAATAACACTCAGCCATTAAATGATTGCATGAAAGCATTTTCTTTTTTTTTTTTTTTAGTGAATGTTGTAGGAAAAAGTGGTGGTTTCACATTCAGTTAATCTGCAAACTTCATGTAATAGATCAAATTAAATTAGTATCAATGACACACGATATTTTACAGTCCAAATGAAGTTGAATTGCTATGACAATGACAAATATTGTCCAGAAACCCTCACAGGTATTGTGTTTAGCATAAAAATATGGTCAAATCATAACAAGGTAAACTGCAGCCCACCAAACAACAACAGCTGTCAGTGTGTCAGTGTGCTGACTTGACTATGACTTGCCCCAAACTGCATGTGATTATCATAAAGTGGTCATGTCTGTAAAGGGGAGACTCGTGGGTACCCAGAGAACCCATTTACATTCACATATCTTGAGGTCAGAGGTCAAGGGACCCCTTTGAAAAAGGCCATAGCAGTTTTTCCTAACCAAAATTTTGCAGTTTCCCTTAAATCCATAAACAATAAAACTGAAAATCATGGTTTGACATGATTTTGGATACAAACAGGGAAAACTAAATGTGATATCAGCTGGACTGGTCAGCTCAGGGTGTTTACATTGATCTCACTTCATGGCCCGAGCTCACAGATGACTTATTTGAATAAATGTGTTAAACAATGATATACAATCTTTGTACTGTTTTCTGTTTTTCAGTCTACGTTGACACTTATGTAGTTAGAGTAATCTCTCTAACACCAGCACTTGTTTTTAAGTTTCTCTTAAGGTACTCGTGCAATACCTGATCCAGATAAGAGAAAAACTCAGACTGCAGACAGAATATGTTTCTGTGTTTAATATCCTTGTGGGTTCAGTCTTATCTTATGCATGAACTCTCATTTTCTGATAAATCCCTGACATGTCTTCAACCAATTACTCTTGTATTGACACCGTGTAATAAATGTCACTGAGACTTGAGTTGGAAATTAAGGAAACTGCTTCTGCAATTTTTCTCCTGTTTTGTGAAATTCAATATGGATTAATTTCCACAAGTTTGCATTTGGAGTATTTTAATGCAAATACGCTGCACAGAGGATGACGCTAAAATGGTAATGGGCTGTTTTTTTTTTTTCATTCCCATTGCTTGCAGATTATACCCAGAGATAATGAAACACGCTCTACATTAATGTACAAGTACATCATCCATGAAGATTCAGTGCCAGTCAACAACAACAATGTCATCCAGGAGGACACGTATGAGTGGGCTCTGAAGAGCTGGTCTCCATGTTCCAAGCCTTGCGCTGGAGGTAATGGAAAATTACCATCACATTAGAAAACAATACAGAGGAATCATTTCTTTTCTCCTTTAATGGGTGTTATTGTGAATAGTACACTCACTGCTCTTATTGTAAGTGGACAGCTTTTAATTATGTGGATCCTTGTAACAGATCCATGTGTTTCAGCAGGACGTATCATACACTTTTATCCTCTTTGAGTTCCCGTTCTCTCTCAAGCTGACTCTTTTCAATTTTTACAACTATTTTTATTTATTACACATCTGTACTAGCATTTATTTTAATTAAAAAACACATAAGTGCTATGGTGCTACATACGATCGGACGCTGGAATAATAAGACCCAGTGGTGCCTCAGCAGTTAGGTGCAGTCTGCTGTGGCTCGCTGCATAATGAGCTGGAGATGTGTGTTTCAACTAATCATCGATACCCCTCCATCTATCTATTTTAGTGGCTGTTTATACAACTTAAAAAAACAATAATTTACAGAGCTTCTTCCAGGAGTTGTGAGGATTTAATCCATACATATTTAAATGCTAAATGCGTATGGATATGAATTCAGTTCAGGATCGTTATCACAGAGACAGTTATTTCATCTTTCATGTCTTTTTTTTTGTAAATTATATTTAATTTTCATCACAACAAAAATATCATCTACAAACAAACTTTCAGCCACAGACAAACCACATTCAAAGACGATGATGATGCCAGACATGTTAAATTAAATAAATCTAAAACTTGTAAAATTCTCATTTAAATCAGAAATGACGAATATTGATTTAACATTATTTCATAGTTTATTTAAATGCATTTTTTTGAATCAGTTACACAAATATTTCTTTCTAAAAAGTCTTTTTTTCTTCCATAGGGTTTCAGTACACCAAGTATGGGTGTCGAAAGAAAGGAGACACCAAGATGGTTCATCGGGGCTACTGCGACGCCAGCAAGAAGCCAAAACCCATCCGCAGAATGTGTAACCTTCAGGACTGCACACAGCCACAGTGAGTACAGCGACTCCCCAGCCTCTCTCAGGAAAAGATACCGGACATGCTGATTAGTTTCAGACTGGGACTAAACTGCAGTCTATTAAGATAACAGTGTTTAAGTGGGCTCTCTCAGCATGAATTGAATTTGAATTAGCTTCTCTTTAACTGTAGTATGTGTGTGGTAGAGTGGGAATGGAGACACAACACCCAAAAATCTGTTGTGTTTTATCAAGATGTGAAATATGGTTCGCTTCCATCTTTTTGCTTTTTCAGTTTCATGTTCATGTTTTGGCTCATAACTCTTGAGGTGTAAAATCAGTTATTCTCTCTTTACAGATCTATTAGTATAGGTGACACCTAAATATAGTGGGGCAGTATGGTCACATCAGTGACAGACAAATCTCCTTAACGGTTCCTCAGTGTATTTCTGCATGCTTATATGATGTGATGTGATATGATATGATGTGAACTGTCCGGTCAGTCATCAGCGGTTATCAATGTGTGGTTAAATCAATACAGCATATTACAATATTTTGTGTGGCAACACTGAATCAGTATATGGCCGATACAAGTTTCGGTCTTTTATTATATAAACTATTAACCTCTTTACAATCTGCCCTGCCTTTAAGAGGTTCTAGTGGCTTCAGTCTTATAGCTAGAGTGAGGATATTGATATCACAAAACTAGAGAACTTAAGGAATCTAGTGCTATCAATCATGTGTTAACTTGTCGGGAAGAGCGCTAAATAACTCTAAATAGCGCTAAATAGCGCTAAATTTTGCTGAGGAAAAATTGTCGTGGCCATTTTCAAAGGGGTCCCTTGACCTCTGACCTACAGAAAACTGCCTCTTATTAGATAAAACAGATGTTAGATGATAATTTGTAGTTGAAAAAGTTAACATATAGCAATGTATCACAATAAATCTTAACACAATGCTCAGCATATTGCAGTGAGATTGTATCGTGACTTAAGTAGCCTGTCGTGATAATATCGTATTGTGGGGCCTTTGTGATTCCCTGTTTGTTTTTGAACACACCGTTTGACCCCTGTAGCCTACCACAAGTGGTGAGATCACCGGACATAAGGGCTGGCTGCAGGCCAAACAGATGGCTACTATTAGGCCTGTATTGATATTTGATTCTAATGAAATTGTTTTACATTTTACAACCACTAGCTTTTTTTTTTTTTTTTTTTTTTTTTTTTTTACTTCAGCTCTCTCTTTTTTCACCGTCTTTGCATGCCTGGATATATAAACACCTGTACTCAAAACCTCCTCTATGGTAGTTCCTGCTACAGTAGGTACAGGAACACGTGGACATGATGAAAACAAAAAACAGCCATATATAATTAATAATTAAATACCATAAAGGAGTCATACTCACTGATTTGCAACATTGGCCAGAATGATGTTATAAACCCAGAGACAAAAGGATATCACCACAATATAAACGGTAAAGTCATTGTCACACTCATATAGTCTGAAGGTAAACAGTATATCATTATGATCATTATCTTACTCACCCCGACACTTTTTTTGCATTTTTCACACATTCTCCAAAAACTGTTGCGGAATTGATCAACTGAAAAGATGAACTGTCATTAATCTTGAACACATCATGCAACTGTAACCAAATTCAGATGACAGATGAGATGTCAACCCCAAACAGTCCTGCAAGGTTTGCAATTTGCGTACAGCTGGTTCTACAGCAGAATGGGAACTTTGAAGGGCCATATCTCAGTGTAACTCATTTTTGCAGTGGCACTTGTCACCCTTGAGCAAGGCCTTAAAATGATGATTTTATTCAGTGATGCAGGTCCATATTTTTTCACTGGGGTACTCCAGTGACTTATACTGTCCTTCCATAAAGACGTGAGAGAGATTTTAAGTAGAATTAAAGCAGCAGAGGTCGAGATATCCCCACTTCTACACCGTGCTCACACGTTCATGCTCAAACTAGTAGGCTTTCTAGTGTAAAGTAGCATTACTCAGCCCTGATTGAACACTTATTTTCCCCTGTTGCGATTATACTGGCATACAACTAAGCAGTTCATGTCCAGATGGTGTTTTTCCACTTCATTTTCAAGTCATAATAGTTTGTAAAAATGAAATAATGTTATATATGGAAGCCGCTGACAGCAATAATGAAACAACTTAGCTGCTAAGAGATGTGCTTCTCCAGAGGGAATCAAAACAAAAGTGATTGGTTGTCTCAGACTTGTTGTTCATGTGCGTCAAAGTAAATTTGCATTAAGTTTAACATTCCTCATCTTGTCCAGAGTTAGAAATCACGTGGGGGAGGCATCAGGGTGGAGGTTACAATGATTGGCAGCCTGTCACTCCTCTGGTGTTTGAAGGGACTTAATCTTTGCTCTTGATCCTACAATTCCAATAATGCAGTTGATTAGCATGTTACGCCTTCCTTGGCTGTTAGGGGCCGTTCACATATTGCGTCTGAAAATGTCACATGGAAAACGCCAGCCACGCTGCCTTCATCCTCTTGTCCAATGTGTTTGGGAGGTTGCGGTCCTGTCTTGCCTGCTGTTACTAAGCAACCAAAACCTGCTCGCTGCAATGATGAGGATGATGAAGTTGCATTAATTTAGAAGTAAACCTGGATTTCCCAAAGCAAATAATATAATCTTTGGGACAGATCATAAAGCTCTGGGTAGCCCTGCACTAAAATGATTAACTTATTCATATGTTTACCGTAGACTGATATTTATGGAAGAAAGATATCTGTTGGCAGTGATTGGTTGTTCCTCATCACATGAAATGCGTTGCTGTTAAAATGAAAAATAGGCTTGCATGCGTTAACAGTTTAGAAAGCTCCTTCAGAGCCACAGAAGACTTTTTGAAACTATTTTCACTGCAGGCTGAGTGACAAATAAAGTGATCATGTATAAAAATCAGTGAAGTGCCCCTTTAACATTTGTATTATTAAAACAACAAACATATTATGCAAATACTGTATATTGTTTCCCAGCCACTGAATATGAGTGTTGATATTGTTGCCCTGAAGAACTGCCAAGTGTTTAATTAGTTTGGATTTTAATGGGGGCTGCTGTTGTCCCATGATAAATTAAATGCTGCTTCAGAGGTTTTTCCACCCTGATAAGAATTGATTCTGGGGAGACTCTGGCTATATGTTGTTTTCAGCTTTAATGTTGAGGAAAAAATGAAAGTAACATAGGAAAAATGTTAGTTTCAGAGCATGTGGATATTTGGAGCGGGCCATCGCTTGGTTACCAGAAGTGTTGCTTACAACATTGTCGAGATCATCGTTCGTTGACTCCAGGGAAGTGAGGCAGAGTTTGGTTGTAACGTTAGTACATCCAGTATTCAGTACCACTTGTGAACTCTAGTCAGGGAGCCTTTAAAAGCGTGTCAAGTGTCCAAATTGCACCAACTTCGATACGGCACATTGTTGTGTCACCAGCAATATACCCGCCGGGTGTGAGGTAGATTGGATAAACGGTTGCTGAGATATGCGAAGGACACACACACATATAGTAGTTTCATTGTCAGGTCTGTTTAAAAGATCAGCAAAGTGGAACAGATAAGATATTCCTTTATTAGTCCCACAGTGGAGAAATTCAAAAAAGATGTGACCAGATAACACGACAAAGGTCTAATCAAACTAATCAGAATGAACACCGTCTATTCAGGTACAAGATGTGGTGAAGTCATTTAATCTTTAAATTAATTATGCACAAGGACCTGTAATAATGATTATGATTAGCAGTTAAAGGCTAATGAGTGTTAAAATAGTTACATTAATTACATTAAATTGGCACAAAAAATAATTAATGGTGTGAAAAAGTCTGAAGTTAATGGAGTCTTAAATTCAGTGTTCAGTAGTTCAGATATACTATTCTCTTCTGACGAGTTGCATTTGAGTAGCTGCATTAATCTGACTTTAAGCTTGTCTCTTAACATTTGTTATTTGTTCAAACCCTCAAAAGCTGAGCCAAAGACGATAAATCTCTGCGTAGCCTTAAATCTGCTGCACCTAGAGCCAGGACACTCTATCAATATGTCCCTTCAGTGTGACTTGTTAGGAGAGCACTGAGCTGTGACGTGAGAGATCCATCATAGCGGTCCTGTTTTAAATCCGGCCAAATCATTTAAAAGAGATGGCTCCTGGGTTAGAGACGAGATAATGGGAGTGAAAAACAGCCTCCTGGGTGAAAACAACTCCAAGCTCTGTGTAGCAGCGACGCTCAAAGCAATAGCAGCATTAGTGCCCCCATGTTCAAAAGAAATATGATAAAGTGCCTTCTTAGGTGTCCTTCCAGTAGAGAAAACATGAGGAAGTGCCCTCTCAGGTGTTCTTCCAGTACTGAAAGCATGATAAAGTGCTGTCAAGGGTGTCCTTCCAGTAATGAAAATATGATAAAGTGCCCTCTAGGTTGCCCTTCCAGTGGAGAAAACATGACGAAGTGCCATCTAGGGTGTCCTTCCAGTAGTTATAACATGATAATGTGCCATCTAGGGTGTCCTTCCAGTAGTTAAAACATGATAAAGTGCCATCTAGGGTGTCCTTCCAGTAGTTATAACATGATAAAGTGCCCTCAAGATGTCCTTCCAGTAGTTAAAACATGATAAAGTGCCAACTATGGTGTCCTTCCAGTAGTTAAAACATGATAAAGTGCCAACTAGGGTGTCCTTCCAGTAGTGAAAACATGAAAAAGTGCCAACTAGGGTGTCCTTCCAGTAGTTAAAACATGATAAAGTGCCAACTATGGTGTCCTTCCAGTAGTGAAAACATGATAAAGTGCCATCTAGGGTGTCCTTCCAGTAGTTATAACATGATAAAGTGCCATCTAGGGTGTCCTTCCAGTAGTTAAAACATGATAAAGTGCCATCTAGGGTGTCCTTCCAGTAGTTATAACATGATAAAGTGCCCTCAAGATGTCCTTCCAGTAGTTAAAACATGATAAAGTGCCATCTAGGGTGTCCTTCCAGTAGTTAAAACATGATAAAGTGCCATCTAGGGTGTCCTTCCAGTAGTTATAACATGATAAAGTGCCCTCAAGATGTCCTTCCAGTAGTTAAAACATGATAAAGTGCCAACTATGGTGTCCTTCCAGTAGTTAAAACATGATAAAGTGCCATCTAGGGTGTCCTTCCAGTAGTGAAAACATGAAAAAGTGCCAACTAGGGTGTCCTTCCAGTAGTTAAAACATGATAAAGTGCCATCTAGGGTGTCCTTCCAGTAGTTAAAACATGATAAAGTGCCATCTAGGGTGTCCTTCCAGTAGTTATAACATGATAAAGAGCCCTCAAGATGTCCTTCCAGTAGTTAAAACATGATAAAGTGCCAACTATGGTGTCCTTCCAGTAGTTAAAACATGATAAAGTGCCATCTAGGGTGTCCTTCCAGTAGTTATAACATGATAAAGAGCCCTCAAGATGTCCTTCCAGTAGTTAAAACATGATAAAGTGCCAACTATGGTGTCCTTCCAGTAGTTAAAACATGATAAAGTGCCATCTAGGGTGTCCTTCCAGTAGTGAAAACATGAAAAAGTGCCAACTAGGGTGTCCTTCCAGTAGTTATAACATGATAAAGTGCCATCTAGGGTGTCCTTCCAGTAGTGAAAACTCAGAGGTAGGACTCTCTGTATTTTGAGTGTGCATGAGACTCTTTTGCCTTTTAGCAGTGAGAGCTGCAGGGCTGCAGGGACAACACTGATCAGTGTGACCCAGTCTAAAATATAGGAACTATAATGTTGGATTGCCATGATTTTTGAATGTTTTGAGTGCTACAATATTTCCTGATTGTCAATCACTATGGGCACTTTAATGCAGTTTGGCTCAGATGCACATGACACAGTTCTAAACTGTTGCTGTTACTGAAATAAAATGAAAGATGTGGAGGGCTGGAAGTATAAGCTCTCTGAGGGTCTCTAAGTTTCTTTTTCTACTTTTTCTTTGCTATTTGGTGTCTGACTTGGTCGGTGCGAAGGGACGGACCTTTGAAAAGAAGGCGGCGAATTCCCTCAGTAGCCAGCTGGATTTGTTTTTTAATATCATTGCTGGACTCCCAACCTTTGCTCCATGACTTGACTTGTCTTTCATTCCTTTAGTTCAGGAAAGGACTGAGACTTCAGAGGGCTCCGGCAGAGGAGATAAGAAATGTCAATGAAGGAATTTGGGACTCAGCCGGAAAAGGGTCACATAGTCTGAGCATAGCTGCCAGATTCACATGGCTGTAACCTACCGAGGCAGGCCCACTACCAAGATCAGGCTCCAATAGGTTTGTGCTGATTTTTCCAAACAGACGTATGGTTTCACTCATCAGTCTGATAAGTTAAAAACCAAACGTCTAATGACTAAAATCCTTTATCCTTTATAATATATAGTTAAAAATGGCCAAGATCTAAAAAGTATAAAAAAAGTCAATTTACCTGCCTCTGGCAGGAGGACGCACCATAACTGTTTAACCCCTGTATGTAAACAGGATTTAATTACCGTACAGTACTAATATTAAAAGCTTGTCATAGTCAGTCAGATGAATCAAAAACTGGAGTATAAACATGTTTAGTCCTCTGGGTGCTTTCCTCACAACATCCGTCACAAAATATGTCAGTTTTCTTTTGAGAAGCCAACAGCACTGAAAACAAAAATATAGGAAGGTTTTCAGTCGTGACGAGGAGCTCCGTAACTTTAGTTAACTTCATCTCCGTCTAAAGTACTGCAGGCTCTGAATGTTTAATGTGTGATTGTGTACGCAGCGACAGGCAAAATCATATCGCAGCCTCAGAAATCCAGAACATCCAATTTCATACAATCTGGTACATTTCATGGTTGAATAAGTTAATTAACAAAATCTGGAAACTTTGATAGACTTTGCTGTTTGCTGCGGCTTCAACCGTGCATACCATCCCTGTGCACATTAGATTTTCATTCAGAGATGACTTTCCTTTTCCCGTCATGGTATCAATGTGCACGCAGCATCAGCCTCAGGTATCCAGCTGGAGAGCAGACGGTCCGCTAGTATTAAGGGAGACAAAAACTCATGTTGCCATGTATGAAAAGACCCAAAATGAACACTGTAAGCAGCAGAACTTGATTACTATAAGCAACTTATTCAAATAGCATTTGTATAAGATGATTCTGTCCCAAGCTTTCACTGTAACTGTGATCACTCTAAGTGGTTTCTACTGTATATACAGTATGTATTTGTGAACTAAACCTTCAACAAAGCACATATCATTGAAACAATCTTATGGGTCATTTTGTGTGCTTTCAATTATATATTCGAGGAGCTCTTCTTTATCTACACATCCTGTGTTGAATATTAATGATCACACATATTTTCCATCTGTGAAGATGTACAGATGATATCTGAGAACATGTTAATATAAGTGGAAATATATTTAAATTTCTTGATTTACTGTATGCCAGTATCAGATTAATCATGGAAGAAATTAATGTAAAGAAATCGCCCAAAGACTTTTATACTTTACTTTTAAATGAAGCCTGTTCAGTCCGTTAGCATGGCAGCGTTCTCTGCGCTGAGGAGGCATTTTAAATGGACGTGTAGCCGTATGTGGAGGAAGTGTTGTGAATTGTGACCTTCTTCTTCCCTGATGGATGAGCCTCTCAACCTCCCTCCATTTGTGTTGTGTTTGTTGTGTGCTAACATGTCACCGCTGCATGCTAATCCTCTGGAAGTAATTTCCACCCAAAGACAATTAATGGTGTTTTCGAAGCGACTCGCCCCTGCTCCCTTCTTTGCTTCCCTGAAAAATAGCCTGAAATACGTCACTTTCCATTGTGCCTGCGTTTTTCCCCTCCATTTAGAAGTCTCATGGTATTCACCCTCTCAACCGCCTGGATGTGCAGGTCCATTTTGAGTTTTTGTTAAAGAAGTTAGCAACATGGAGCCCAAGAGTACTTCTGAGTGAATACAGGTGTATCTTAAATTTTTAAATCCCAAAACCCTTGTTTACTACGTTATGAGTACACAGCTGTCAGTGTTTATCATGTTGTCCAGCAAATAATCTGAAAAGCAGCATGTGGAGGACCCAGGTAGACGTGTGGCGTATGCCCCTGTCTGTTGGGGAACCAGAGAAATATTAGACGATTGAATTGGAGGCTGGAGGTCTGATCGGAGGTTTGGTGGTAGATTATCTTGCAGTGTGAGGGCTTTACAGAGTCCTAGATCAATCTGCCTGTCACTACAGAGCAACACAGCAAGATTACAGGGTTGGTGAGATAAGTCTGGGTTCAACCATGAGGTTTCTGTCTTACAGAGATTGCTCACTTTACACTGGAGTAGATCTTATCAAAGGTAGTGGTAGAGGTAGATCGATGTGAATTGATTGGCAGGTTTGTGTTCCCACGCAGCAAAATGTGTAGTTTTTCAGAAGAGCTGCAAAGATTTGTTTGACTAATCAATATTTTTCAAGCAAAGGTGCCTAACATGGTAGTTCTGCTTTATAAATATGATCATTTTTTGTTTTTCTGTTGTTGTACTGAACTCGGGTGAGCCAAGTAAGACATTTGATGACATCAACTTTGGCTCTGGGTAATTGTGATTTTAGAGACCAAACAATTGATCGATTAACCTAGAAAATAATCATCAGATTAATCAATTGTGAAAATGATCATTAGTTGTAGCACGACTGTTCAGCATAATTTAAAATGCAGATTACAAGACTTTAAATGGTTGGGTCTTGAAGGTAACCTGCAAATTGGGAAAACTTGCAAAATCTCATGTGAGACTCACTGCCTGATGACCTATCCTAACCTTAACTATTCAAGGTCAATGCCTAACCTTAACTGTTCAAGGTCAATGCCTAATGTTAACTATTCAAGGTCAATGCCTAACCTTAACTATTCAAGATCAATGCCTAACCTTAACTAATCAAGGTCAATGCCTAACCTTAACTATTCAAGGTCAATGCCTAACCTTAACTATTCAAGGTCAATGCCTAACCTTAACTATTCAAGGTCAATGCCTAACCTTAACTAATCAAGGTCAATGCCTAACCTTAACTAATCAAGGTCAATGCCTAACCTTAACTATTCAAGATCAATGCCTAACCTTAACTAATCAAGATCAATGCCTAACCTTAACTAATCAAGGTCAATGCCTAACCTTAACTATTCAAGGTCAATGCCTAACCTTAACTATTCAAGGTCAATGCCTAATGTTAACTATTCAAGGTCAATGCCTAACCTTAACTATTCAAGATCAATGCCTAACCTTAACTAATCAAGGTCAATGCCTAACTTTAACTATTCAAGGTCAATGCCTAATGTTAACTATTCAAGGTCAATGCCTAACCTTAACTATTCAAGGTCAATGCCTAACCTTAACTATTCAAGGTCAATGCCTAACCTTAACTATTCAAGGTCAATGCCTAATGTTAACTATTCAAGGTCAATGCCTAACCTTAACTATTCAAGGTCAATGCCTAACCTTAACTAATCAAGGTCAATGCCTAACCTTAACTATTCAAGGTCAATGCCTAATGTTAACTATTCAAGGTCAATGCCTAACCTTAACTATTCAAGGTCAATGCCTAACCTTAACTAATCAAGGTCAATGCCTAACCTTAACTAATCAAGGTCAATGCCTAACCTTAACTAATCAAGGTCAATGCCTAACCTTAACTATTCAAGGTCAATGCCTAATGTTAACTATTCAAGGTCAATGCCTAACCTTAACTATTCAAGGTCAATGCCTAACCTTAACTAATCAAGGTCAATGCCTAACCTTAACTATTCAAGGTCAATGCCTAATGTTAACTATTCAAGGTCAATGCCTAATGTTAACTATTCAAGGTCAATGCCTAACCTTAACTAATCAAGGTCAATGCCTAACTTTAACTAATCAAGGTCAATGCCTGACCTTAACCATTTGAGGTCAGTGTCTAACCTTAGTTAGTGTCTAAACTCGACCATCTCGCAAGAGTTTTCCAAATTGTGGTTTATCTTCTAGACACGACCACATTTAAACCCTCAGAACTGCACATACTACAGGACACTTGTTTCAAAAGACTGTTGCCATGTTGATGTGAGGGTGTACATACTACACAACGGTACTGACAAGACTGTTCCAGTTGGACTGGTGTGAATGAACACAAGTACTTGGCTCCAAGGTGCTACAACCACAAAGACATCATGCTTTTGGCTGCAAGTTTGGAAGTTATGATAATGTCATAACAGCTCACAGCGCGTTGAGGACACGCCTGAACTTGACGACCTGTCTCGAGAGCTTTTGTTTTACATTTAAAGGATAATCTAGGACAGGCATTTTGTGGCAAAAGCCATATAGCCACTAGGCTGAGTAGGAAGTCTAAAGATAAACATGGAGAAGATTTATAATATATACTTCGAGTCAACAGCTATGCTAGCTGGCTATGCTTAGGCTAGGCGAGGAGGAAATACAGAGACATCGATGCCTGAACAAAGAGACTGATGGATAGCTTTTTCCCCAGAGCTGTTGAGGACTGCAAATATCACCCCGCAAATGGTGTTAATGCACCCCATCCCTTTATTATACACATCTAACTCGCTGTGCAGTACCTTTTTAGTATTTATTATCTGTTATTACATGTTTTTATCCTGCTTGTCTCTATCTTATTTTCTTGTTTTCTTGCAGCTGGTCAATGGAAATCACCAAACAGAATTTCGTTGTACACCTACAATGACAATAAAGTGTCTAGAGCCTTGAAAAAGTCACAGCAGTCCATCCAGTAGTTGTTGAGACTTTTCACTAAAAACCACAGCCTCCTGATGGTGGTAGAGAACATATCAGTGGGATTTATTATTAATGTTCGGTCTTTCAAATGGATGCTTTCACATATATTTATTGAAGTCATTTAGATCCCTGCTGTGAGGCCTCTGAAAGGGACAGAGCGATGAGATGACGGAGCATTTAATGGATTGTTTCATGACAATGTTCTTTCATTGATAGCTTCATGTCCATTCTGCAAAACTCATATGCATTTCTTTGTTTATTGAATTATGAATTTGAGGACTCAGAGGCTAAGGAGGGTCTATTTATTCTTAATGAATGAAGATGTTTTCACGTCTTTGATTCACAGAGCTTTTGTACTCGGCTGACTGTAAACTTGTCAGGGCTCATTCGCTCTAAATGAAGCATTTAGTTGGCGTCGGCAGTGTTTGTTCTGATTGATTCCTGCAGTTTAGAACAAATGTAATCAACACTTAAACAAAAGGAGATGATTGTTAGTGCATCTACCTTTTATTTCCTTTGGACAAACTCATGATTTTGTTATTTTATTTCGTACTTTGCTGGTAAGTTCATGTTAGGGCTGTCAAACACAAATTTGCTTGACCTCCACTAATGTTTTTAACCCTCAACTTGCGATTATTAGGTTGTAGCTGGCTCCGTTTTTTCTAAGGAATTTGGTATTTGGTACCAGCCAAGTCCATCCATCTTCAACTGCTTATTCTGTTAGGGGTCGTGGTGGGGCTGGAGTCCAGCTGGCATTGGGCGAAGGCAGGTTACACCCACGCAAACATGGGGAGAACATGCAAACTCCACACAGAAGAGCCTCAAGCCAGAACCTGTGACCCTCTTGCTGTGAGGCGACAGCGCTAACCACTGCACCACTGTGCAGCCCTCCATCCATGTCATACTCGCTAAATTTTGTTGGTCCCTTGACCTCTGACCTCAAGATGTGTGAATTAAAATGGGTCCTATGCGTAACCACAAGTCTCCCCTTTACAGACCTGCCCACATTATGATAATCACATGCAGTTTGGGGCAAGTCATAGTCAAGTCAGCACACTGACACACTGACAGCTGTTGTTGCCTGTTGGGCTGCAGTTTGCTATGTTATGATTTGAGCATATTTTCTTATGCTAAATATAGTACCTGTGAGGGTTTCTGGACTATACTTATTATTTTGTGTTGTTAATTGATTTCCAATAACAAATATATACATTCATTTGCATAATGCAGCATATTTGTCCACATCCATGTTGATAAGAGAATGAATGAAATACTTGACAAATCTCGCTTTAAGGTACATTTTGAACAGATAAAAAAATAGGATTAATTTGTGAATCATTACAATTAACTTTGGACCATCTTGCAATTAATCACGATCAAATATATATATTCAATTTACAGCCCTAGTAAATTTAGTATGTTATGGTTACAGAGCCTCCAGAGTCCCTGAAGACGATAGTCATATGTGTCTTGTCATATTCATTGTACCATAGAAAGAGTAGATTTTCAACAGTTTCCTTTCGCAAAAATGGCATTTTGTTGTCATGAGTTTGTTCTCTTATTCTCTCTTTTATTATTCTTCTCTCTTCTCTCTCTTTGATATTGAGTTTTTTTTGGTATTGCTGAAAGTGCAGCATTGTAGATGGGGGATAGGTGGTGTCTCAGACCCCCTCCTCTGTTTAATGCTGCACTTTCAGCGATACCAAAAAACTGTTTGTGAGACTAGTGGGGACTAGTCAGACTGTAGTGTTCGAACTGATGAAGCCACTTGGATAAGGGGCGAAACGTCTTCAGAGACAAATCTAAGTCCAGTTGCCTTCGATTCAATTGTTGTCAGAATTTTAAGGAGTACTTTTACATGATCAAATTGCTTCTTTTACTTAAGAAAGAAAGAAAGATATTCCTTTATTAGTCCCACAGTGGGGAAATTCAGTTTTTACACTCTGTTGTTCACAGTACACAGTACATAGTACATATACATGTCAATGGAGAGATGTCAGAGTGAGGGGGCTGCTCCTGACAAGCGCCCAGAGCAGTTGGGGGTTTGGTGCCTTGCTCAGGGGCACCTCGGCAGTGCCCAAGAGGTAAACTGGCACCTCTCCACCAGTTGGTCTTGGTCCATGGGGGATTTGAACCCGGGTCCTCCACATCCTAACCCAAGTCCTTACGGACTGAGCTACTGCCGCCCCTAAGTTAATGATCTGACTACTTTGTCCACCTTTGAGAAAAAGTATCAAGGGGTTTGGATTTCTTCTACCACTGTTCTTCTGTCCTTTCTGATACGACATAATCAGCTAAGCCTGCAGTATATAATCAGTAAAATCTTCACTTGATTTATCCAGATGGATCTCAGAGGAATGGGAGCATTGTACCAAAACCTGCGGCAGCCTGGGCTTTCAGATCCGGACCGTTCGCTGCATGCAGTTCCTCCACGAGGGCACCAACCGCTCCGTTCACAGCAAGTACTGCAGCGGGGAGAAGCCAGAGAGCCGGAGGCCCTGTAACAGGGTCTCATGTCCTGCCCAGTGGAGGACCGGAGCCTGGTCTGAGGTTCAGTATCCACACGATTTATTTCACTCTAATATCAAAGGGCTCCAGCTGCTCCAGCTGATTTCTGAATGTTAGTCTGGTCTTCTGCAGGTTGGATATTTCGCCACAGATCCCTCTGACTGATTTCATTTTTGATTCCATCTTTGTTCCAATGAACTAACTGTAGCTGACTCTCTACCAGCTTTAATGTGCCTGATATGGCTGTGACTTCTTGACAAGATCATGAATAAAAGTAAAACACGAATCATCCGATATTTACAGTAATTTAGAGCAGTGTCACAGCTCATCTGAAAGTGTTCATCCAGACCTTTGAAAGCGCCAGAAAATCCAAGAAAGCTGACTTTAGTGGCGGAGAGCTGAAAAGCAATGCAAAGATGCAATATTCATGCCAGCAGAAGATTTGTGTGAGTTGGGCTCAGATTTTTCATAGTATGGTCCATCTCCATGTTGGAATATAGGTTTTTATATATGCATATTTGGGCACTCAGCAATCAAAGCAGAATAATTGTAAAAGTTTTTTATGTGGTTACTAGATGATTTTGACATGGATTCTTTAATAAACATATCATGAAAATTATGCTTTTTTAAACTTCTTTGGGCTCCAGCTGCCCTCGATGCTGTCTCATACAGGGGAGAATAATCACAGTGACATTTTCCTTCAGTCAGGTGTTGACGTCAGCAGGAGATCTAAAAACAGTAAGTTTAAAAACATCCTGCTAAGGTCGTGTCAAGAGAAAGATCCACCAGAGATTAATGGAGTGTTATATAGTTTACACAGTAGGCTACAAAAAGGTAGATAAAAGGAACAGTGTGGAGCATTTCGGGGATCTATTGTCAGAGATGTAATATATTATTAAGTATGTTTTCTTTAGTGTATAATCACCTGAAAATAAAAGTCGTTGTGTTTTCATTAACTTAGAATGAACTGTTTACTGTATATCTACATAGGGAACAGGTCCTCCTCACGGAGCCGGCCGCCATCTTTCTACAGTAGCCCAGAATGGACAAACCAAACACTGGCTCTAGATAAGCTCTGATTTGAATTGTGATGTGATTTTTTTTTAAGTTTTGAATCAATTCACAAAATCCCATTCATGATGCTGAAGCCTGATAGTCTCTCATCTTTACAACAAGTATTGGAATTAATTTGGCAGCTAATCCAGTTTGTTCTTTCGTACAAACCTGATAAACTGGTGAAAAAAGTTGTGCCCCTTTCTTCAGCCAAGTTCAGAAAATCCATCCAGAGACTATAAAGTGAAACTTTGGTGCAAAGTGAAAACAATCAACAGCAAAGTAAGCTTCCTGTTATCCAGGACACACAACGTTTTGGTGTTGAGTGATAGACTTTATTCCCTGCAGATTCCACGGATAGAAATCCAGTCTTAATGGCAGTGAGACATTTTGTTTGTTAGCTAGCTTGTTATCCCACCCAGTTATCTTGACATTAACTGCTGTCTGTGTGACCTGACTCCACTCCAAAAGTTGTGTTATTTTGCTGCATGTGAGTGAGTGTTTTTGCACTCTTCTACAGTGCTCCGTGACCTGTGGAGAGGGGTTGGAGAGGCGTCTGGTCACTTGCCGGATCGGAGATCAGTGTAGCGGAGAAAAACCTGAAAACGTGAGGCCGTGCAGACCGGGACCCTGCCACGGTAAGCATGTCGGTGATTAAAGGGATAGTTTGAGTGTTTTGAAGTGGGGTTGTATGAAGTTCTTATCCGTAGTCAGTGTATTACCTACAGTCGATGACAGTTGGCACACCTCCAGACAGGAGCACCAGCACGGGAGCAAAGCAATGTACTGCTGTGGATGGGGGCAGCAGAAAAACAGATTTTAGACACCTAAAGGAAAGACTCACCTAAAAAAATGATATCCGTTGGGGTCCAGTCAGACAGAGATGCATCGCTACAGGCTTCAAAACGGTCAAAAAGAGCATGGTGCGCCTGTGGAACGGCGCTGCATGTGCAACCAGCCCATCAAATGTGATTAACGGGAGGAAAAGGATCCCAGCAGGCAGAGTATATAGTTACAGCTACATTCATCGTAATTAAATACAGCTAATATTGTGTCTGCATCTTCTGTTGTCCAACTGTTCCTACCACATCTACTGGAATCAAAACAATTGTCATATTCGCCATGTTTCCATTCACATATCTTTATTTATATTTTGAAGTATCACATTAGAACATTTTACTCACGTCACTGATCAGCTGTTTCCGCTGTCAGCATCTTCTCGGATATTTCCATAACATGCAAATGATCAGCGGACAGCATGAAGCATGACCAATACAATTTGATATGAAGCAGTTAAATTTTAATTAGTTAATCACATTTGAAACAACTTCCTGAAGACCTCTCTCCAGTTTTCTCTTGTAGATGATTAGATGGCCAAGCCGACTTGTTTTGTTTCCTGTTTGCAACCTCTACTTCTTCTACCGGTCTGTTTACTGGTACGTTACAGCCATGCACAGCCTACAGCGCCAACTTAATCAATTCAATTTATTATTCTATAGCGTCAAATCATAATAAAAGTTATCTCAAGACACTTTTCATATAGAGCAGGTCTAGATCATATTCTACAATTTAGATCCCCCAACAAGAGATCCCTATGAGCATGCACTAGGTGCAACAGTGGCAAGAAAATCTTCCCTTTATGCTGTAGCATAAAGTAGTAGTAGTAGTAGTTCATTTGCTTCAAACCAGGTAATGAAAAACACACCTGATTGGCACTTCTCTTTCAAAAGTTTGCTTAAGATTTGCTTAACAGTTGAATGGAAACACAGCTATTGATGAGCGACTCTGTGCTGAAAAGTTGAGAATATTTCAACTTTAACATTTTAAGTAAAAAAAAAACTCCAGAAAAAAAAAGTGATTTAGACGTGTATAGCTGGGGATGTTTAGCTAGCGACATTAGCTGGCGACACGTCTCTGTCTGATCAGGGCCTTTCAGTACGTTTTAACATATCAGAGACGAACATTTCAAGGGCTTTACCACAAAACAAGGAGTGAAACAAAGAAACACACACACGGATCTACTTACTCCTAAGTTAGATTTCCTGATGGTGATGTTAATGAAACAGCTGCCTGAAGAGAATTGTGGATAATATATGGCCATTAAATATGGCATCATGACTGGTGGCCACAATGGCGGCTGTTACATAGTCTTACTTTAACAGCTTCTATCACCCTTCTACAATCTTTCCTGGCATTCATTTTAAAAAAAGAGGATCTTCTGTTGAGTACGTCATCCCTACATGATGACGTATACTAATTACCTTTTCAAACTCTTTCAATAAAACACAAATCCTAAGATGATTTGCAGCGGAGGTACGGGGACAAACTAGGATGAAGACGAAGTAACACACACTCTCATATTGAATATCTAATACTGATCTACACTGTATGGGGCCGTTGTTGCATATTACTTCTCAAGAGCTTTAATATGACATTCTGAATAAGCAGCGGTCGATGATTAAATTACGTCAGTACGTGCATACCTAGCATACTGATGAGATGAAGTCAGATAAAACCCCTCTCCCTTAGTGCATTAATACCATTAAAAATAATAATAATAAAAAAACACTGGTGTTTACCAGAGAAGTGCTCATTCGTTCCTTGTAAATAAGCTATTCAGCATGAAAAAAGCATAAAAAACAACTAATCTATTTAAGAAATCTTAGTAGACTAAGACCAAAATGACAGATTAGGGCAGCTTTACTGTACAAGTATACAGTATTTACAATATACTACTTTTATGTTGTCATAGTAAACTTGTTGTTAAGGTGCTTTACATTTTTATACTAAAAAAGAAGCGATTTGTGATCAACTACCCATGCAATATATCAAAGAGAAAGCAAAATGTATGTAAGCCAGCGTGTTTGTGTTATGTTTGAAATATGTTTGCCTCAAATGACCCTTTGAGGGACAAATGAAGTATTTCAAATTTTTCAAAGAAATTATTATACATATTTTTCTGTTTTCCAAGATCTTCTCTGAGCTCATTCACTATTTTAGGGGTAATGTGTGTTGCATTGATGCGGTAGTGTCCATCAACAGCACACACAAAAAATGAAGCATTTTTCAGTGTGCATACTAACTGACTTCCACTTGTCCAGTGTGATCAAGCTAGATATTCAAAACAAGTCCCCGTCTCTGCCTGATTGTCTGGATGGGTGAATCTCGGATAAATCCTGCAGTCTGAGCCCGTCTTAACCAGACTTCAGTTGAGTGAACATCACTGTGCTGAATGTGGCTGACATGTGATATTATTTTTTTTATAATTATTTTTGTGGCATAAACACTCAGCTGTCATTCTCTGATTAAAAGCAATGCCTCAGTGCTCTGTAACGCACCCGCTTCCACTCAGCGTTTTTGATCTCTTTTCAAGGCCATCCAGCTTTTCAGCGCTTGATGACACACACTGAGTTCTCACTGTTTGCTTTTTGACTTTCAGATGAGCCGTGTAATGGAGACAAATCCATCTTCTGCCAAATGGAGGTCCTGGCGCGGTACTGTTCTATTCCAGGCTACAACAAACTGTGCTGCGACTCCTGTAGCAAGCGCAGCGGAGCTCTGTCTCTGTTCTCGGAGGCGGCCGAGACGGAGGAGCACGTCCGCTTCGGATCGGCCTCCCAGCTGTTGGAGACACTAACGGCCTCCGCGGCGGCCAACGGCACTCGCGTTGGTAAACAAGGCTCCGGCAAAGGATCAGGCAACGCCGCGAAACACGCCACCACCCCTGCCCCGCTGAAGAAAACCCCATCAAAGATCACGACGGCACCGTGGCGGTTCCCACGGCACATGGGCCTCACTGGCAGGAAGCTGCCCGCTATGGCGCCATCCCCAATGGCGGAATCCACAGAGGGTCGAAGGTCGGGCAGCTTGACGGATCGTCGGTGGCCTACAGCGCATTCTGAAGTGGAGAGATGAAAGTGACGCCCTTCCCCTTCAGGACTCTTAATGTACAGCAGATAATCCAGCTTCACCCTGAATCTTCTCACGCCAAAAACACCACAGAGAGAGAAACAGAGAAAGAAAGAAAAGTGCTGGTTCACTTTGTTGTTAATTTCCCTTCCCTTTTGCCCCTCATATTGACTTTAACATGAGGTCTCACGCGGAGCTCCCAGAGTATATTTTTACTTAAACAGCTCGCTTTAACAGGAGAAAATAGTCCAATAATTTCAAGGTAATGGGGGCACATGGTTCGAAGGGAATTTTCATCCATGTCAAATGAAAAGCATAATGAAATGCAGCTTTATAATTCATTTTAGGGATATAAACTGACCAATGGATGGATTAATATTCAAAAGAAGCATGCAATTTACTAGCTCCAAACCCATAACAGTAGATATTACAGAGAAACGGCTGCTTAATTCCAACCAAACCTTTTTTAACCCAACGAGTCTTGAAGCTTTCTTTGATATCCCCTAGAGTGACAGGAGCAGGAAGGTGTCTGTATTTCCCCTCTGATTGGCCTTTTTTTCTGGTCTTGTCACATAATGAATCAGCCACCTTGTGTCAGCAGAGCGTTGAGCCGGGTCGTCCTCCGCAGACGGCGAGAGAGAAAATGTCAACAGGTGCAGTCATTAGAGGTGACTGAATTCATGAAAATGTATGCAGACCACAGAAGTAGAACGGAAATAGAGGTCTTGCGGTCGTGTAAAAAAAACGGCTGGAGTTTAAATAGTCTTAAGGTAAATCCCAGATACTTCGCGTACGGTTAATATTCACACCTCCATGTCAGATCTCTAGACCGTCACCTTTGAGCCTGGTGACAGGATGTTAAATTTAAATTTAATGATGATGGACAAAAAGATCTAAAACGGATCATCTGATGCAGCTGAAAATCCCCTTTTTACTTGAATGTTACAAACTGCCATTTTCTTGCCAAAAAAGTGTGAAGCTCAATTTATAGGAGTCACTGCATATACAAAATCAAACACCAACTTCATATATGGCCACATATAGAGAGTGGCCAAACCAGTGAAAACCATTAGGAAAATGTTTTGAGTTTTATATATATATAATCTCCAGCAATGTCTGTTAAATGGCGCTCAACAGTTTCTGTAGAAATGAGTATTTATAAAGGTTCCTGTAAATACTGTACAATATCAGTATTATTTTAAGAAGGTGAGGATACATTCAAAAACCATTTTAATCGGTTATAATAACATATATTATTCTTAATGTTTACAGTTTTAGCAGTGGTATTAATAATCACGCTTTCTAAATGCTGGTGCTAAGTTCTCTGGGGAATGTTTTAAAGTTCAATATTTAGAGAAATATGCTTATTTGCTCTCTTACTGAGAGATGTGAAGAATGATACCAAATATGAAGCTTACCTTAGCATAAAGACTGGAAGCAGACGGATGCAGCTAGCCTGGCTCTGTCCAAAGTACGTCTACCAGTGCCTCTAAGCTCACTAATAAATGTGATATCATGTTTAATGTTTAATCCATAATAAACTGATTTGTAAAAAAAAAAAAAAAAAAAAAAACAACAGACAGATTTTGTCACCTTTCAACCGAGCCAGGCTAGCTGTTTCCAGCTGCTTGTAGTCATTGCGCTATGCTATGCTAAGCTAAGCTAAGCTAAGCTAACTGTCCCCCAGTTATTATATTTAAAGGCCCAGACACACCAACCCGGCATCAAAGAACTAGAGGCCACCTGTTGCGTGGCCTCACGTTGCCTTTGTTTTGGCCAAAAAGTTGCACTTGAATGCACCACAAAGACGACAGCCAACGACCAACTACCACGTACTTCTGCGCCTGCGTGAGAGGAAATAACTCCACCAGCAGGCAGCAGAAGTCTGCATTTGTCATTTGAGGATGGTGGATATACAAGCTGTTGTTATGATATGTACAGGAAATAAATGAAGTGTTGTTTACTGACCATTTTCACACCACTCTCCCTCACCACTTAGCTTCATTCCAGATGGCCGTGTCGTTGTGAAAACATCCATGTACTGGAATGATCAGATGAGACAAAGATGAAACATGAGAAAAGCCCTCCGCTTGTTTCCTCTTGATTTTACTCGTCGGCTTTCCTCACATCCGTTTCTCTTCTCGTGCACTGATTCATTCAAGCTGAACAGCCAATCAGAGTGATTCAGCATGCTGCATCAGCAGAGAAACCTCAGACACAGACAGACGGGACGCAACGCAGAAATTAGGCCGACAGACGTTCACCGAAGACCTCAAACTGCCTGACGGCCACCCGGCAGCTTGGCGTGTCAGGGCCTTAAGGTGCTGAATATGAGATTAGAAGCATTTCTGTTTCCTCCACGCGGCTCTCAACATGGCGACAGCTGAGCCAGCAGCTGGCGGCTAACAACGCCTACAGTGAAAACAACAGCAACCCTGCTGACAGTGTAAATCTGGAGGGACCGGAGGGTAGCTACACGTCATACGGTACCAAATAGTTGTTTGCTGCTATATTAATGTTCTGAGTATCATATAGAGCAACGTTAACATGCAGACATGAGAGCAGTAATCTTCTCCTCTAACATTTGGCAAGAAAAGCGAATAAGCACATATCCCAAGATGTCAAACTTGTCCTTTAAGAAGCATCTTATACATGTGACTTCATCCCAGCCTTCACCTTTTTCTCTAAATCACAAGTTTGTACGGTGCTAGCCATCAGCTCTTTGTGTTGCCCTCCTTGTGAAAGTTTTTGCTCCGAAAGGAAGTCGTTCGGTCAACAAAGGGAACTAAGTAGGGAACGTATTTAACAAGTGTGCTCTATGCTGTATGTTATACACAGCAGGTGCTTTTTCAGCTGTTCAGAACAGCCAAAAAAAGGAAAATTTCACCATGCAAGTGAATTGTGTTGTGATGTGACCATAAAAGATGCAACACTTATCTTGAAAATGCTGTTCAGTGTTGGATTTGCAGGTTATTTTCTATAGTGACATTTCAAATTTCAACTGACTTAAAGCTGCATTAAGCGTTTTTTGACCACTAGGGGGCAGAAAGACTCCCGAACAAACTCACAGTTGCATATTTACACATTCAGCAGAAAGAGCGTCCCGTTGAATCATGTTTCTGACCACCATAATGAACATTTTAGCTCAATTTGGGTCTCTACCAACTCCTGTCTTTAGTTTCTAGATGTTTTACTTCATCAGCTACCTGTTTATTTCAGCTCTCTGCTGTTTGGTGCTAACATACACTCAGCTTTTTGATTTTTTCTGGGGGCGTTTATTCTCAGGTGGTTCGGGGCCGTGAGCAACGCTCTCACACATTGGATTCAATTTTAACATCAAAAATCTCGCTTAATGGAGCTTTAAGCTCATCACACATATTCACATTCAGTCTAAACAAGGTGTTCATTGTACATTTTGTGTTTGCAGGAACAACGCCTCATTGTAAGCTCAATTGAAACATGTTTTTTTTCCAAAGTATTTCCCAAATGGCTTTTTTATGGTGGAAGAAGGTTCAGGAGAGAGAAAGCTATTTATTTAAAAATCTTCACAACCACCATGCATCTGACTGCAATAGCAAAGACACAGTTTTGTGTTTTCAGCAAAGAAATAACTATTCACACTCACTCCTGTGTGCCAATGTATAGTACATGTATATAGCATTGAGTACATAAATATTTATTGAAAGTTAAAGGGTTGTTTTTACAGTATGTGCAGTGCCAGCTGGTCAATAAGCTGCAGCAGATAAACCATTGAATCACATTTATGCAAATCTTTTCATCCACATTTTCATATTTTAAATGGATTTCTACTTTTTTTTTTAATGATAGACTAGAAATTACATTGTTTTTTGCAAACAATTAGATGTAAATATACATGCTCAATCTTGAGATGTTTTGTCAGAAAGCTGTCTTTTCACAGCTGTTTTGTAGAAGTTAACAGAGCTGTTACATCACAGCGACGTGTACTGACCAGACAAATGCTTTATTTTAACCAATAAAACATTAATAGTGTAGAACCAGTAAACCAGTAAAGTTGTGTTTTTATGCTGTTTGTAGTTGTCAGTATTGTCTAACCATTTTCACATCCTTTACTTGCTGCCTATACAACATTGCTGCTAATGTTATGCAGAGCTTGTAATGATAAATAGGGTAGTTGTAGATGTTTCATTGACAATCCCTGAGCCTCAGACAGATATTACTGCAATGGATTCTCTATGTACTGTATCAATACCCCCCCCCCCCCCCCCCCCCATATGTGCATTGAAGTATCACGATTGTCATGACTGTCAGTCACTCTCTGCTCTATTCGCTCTATTTCTATGTATTTGTGTAGATTGAAGTGTACACTACTGATGCTGTTTGTTGTAATGGGGAGCACATAGCAATAAAAGATATGAATAACTTCTCTGATTTCCTGCTTTCAGGCGTCCTGCAGTGTCATCTCTGCATCTGTGAGGTTCAGTGTTGCAGCATTAAGGACAAACAGCCGGTCAGTCACAATTGAAGAAGAAGAAGAAGAAGATCTACCTTTATTAGTCCCACAATGGGGAAATTCAATTTACACTCTGTTAAACTCGTACATGGTACATGCAGACCTGAAACACACATACATGCATTAATGGAGAGACGTCAGAGTGAGGGGGCTGCTCCTGACAAGCGCCCCGAGCAGTTGGGGGTTTGGTGCCTTGCTCAGGGGCACCTCGGCAGTGCCCAAGAGGTAAACTGGCACCTCTCCAGCTACCAGTTCACACTCAGTTTTTGGTCCATGTCGGGACTTGAACCGGTGACCCTCCGGTTCCCAAGCCAACTCCCTACAGACTGAGCTACTGCCGCCCCCATTGTGCCAGGCAAGGTAAATTTAATGAGTTTTTGAGCATTTTATCAAAAAGATGTAGATGTAAAACTTTTTAATGCAGCATCAAATTAGTCAAAACCTAAACAGGAATTTAAATTCCAGTATATAATATATGTATTATAGAAATATGAAATCGAATTCAATAGATCCGCCCTATTGTCCAGCTCTTTGAATCTGTATTGGCCTGATATCCGATCTAGTATTGGTATCAGTGCATCCTAAACGAGACAAAACTGGGTGAGCTTTATGAACTCAAAAGAGAGCCATGTTAGCTGTTTCCCTCATGTTTCCCATCTTCATGCTAAACTAGCAGCCTGGTCTCACTCCCAGGGTGTCAGATAGCGACGCTTGAGCACACAAGGCACACTTTAGTATCTGTATGAAATGCACCAGGCTTTCAGCTAACTCATTGTAAACATCAGATGCCCAGAGCAATAAGCATAGCAGTAAGAGCGAAATAGTTCGCTATGGGTGTGAGGGAGGGGTGGCGCTGGTGGATGGGTCAAACAAACGGGACTTTTACTCAGACGTTCATGTCCCATTTGCATTTGTCCCATTGTTGCACATTGTAAACCACTGTTACAACTTTATCTGCAACCGTTTGACAACGTTAACAATGTGTTATAACGTTATCCGCAACCACTTCACAACAGTAACCACTTGTTACGTTAACTACAACCGTTTCACAATGGTAACCACATGTCACAACAGTAACCATGTGTTACGTTATCCACAACGTTTCACAATGTTAACCATGTGTTACAACCGTTTCACAACCATTTCTCTTGTGTTTCATTTGGACGGACCAGGGACGCTGGGTCAACATATGCTCATTACAGGAATAGTGTCCTTTCACAATTAGCTTCCTTTTTCACAGGAAGTTAGGTTTTGGCAACACAACCACTTAGTTTGGATTAGGATACTACTCCCAGGACTAGTGACTCACAGGACTGACAATACCGACGAGTCATGTGACTAAAGTCTGACTCACCATTATATTTAGTTTCACACAGGACACAAACACTCGACTCGTGGTTTAAAGTCTTGTCTTGAAAGTGTCTGTTTGTCTCCTAGAAATTACTTTTTAAAACTACAAATTTTAGCATTTGATGTATGGGAAATGACAACAGAGACGTTTCTTCATTATGTTGATAAAAATGTAATCAGGGGGTATTACGTTTCAATTAAAACATATTAGTATTAATTCAAATTAATAGCGTATAAAGGTGATTTCAAGGAGACACGGTTTGATTATTCTTGACTCAAATTTAAGATTTCACCACAGTAGTTTTGAATCCAGTTTCAGATATCTACAAATTAATGTATTTAACTAGTTATATATTAGTTTAAGATATCCAAAAACAGAACCAACATATCTTTAGATGTGCTGTATTAGAAATATATCTTTTAAAAGGACCTATTATGCTTATTTTTCAGATGCATTTTTCGGATTTTTCCAGAACATGTTTACATGCTTTAATGATGCTGCACCCAGTTTGACTACTATCATTCCATTAAATAGGCGTTATTGATCGCTAGAAGCACCATAGATGTGGGTCAGTAGGGGCCTACTATATCAACTACATTGTAAAAGTGAAAGTGAAACTTAAAAGCAGCATGTTCAAAAGTATTGTAAAACTGAATGAAACTACATTTTGAACACAGACAAAAGGTTGCTTTAGGTTTAGGCAACAAAAAAAAAACACTATAGGTTAAGTTCAGAGAAACATGTTGTGTTTTGGGTTAAAATAACTACAAAAACATAGACCACTTGTGATTGGTCAATTAAACCAAACTCAGATTCTGTTCTGGCTCCACTCTAACAAGCTTTGTTTGAGGCCACATGAAACTAAGCGCTAGGCAGGTAATATGCAAATGTGTTACTTGGTGACATCACTATGTTTCTGTGGGGGAGAGTAACTTCCTTTGCAGACCTTTTACATGCACAAAAAAATATATAACACAGTGAAAGAAATGAACCTCTTTAATTAGATTATGATTAGTCAAAACTGCATTAAAGATATCTTTAATCATAATTTCAATGGACATTTCTGGAACTTGCATATTGAAAAAGCAAAACTGAATTGTTGATCATTCTCCTCGCAACTCAAAGGTTTATTGTCATCAATCAGAATGTAATTAAAGATATCTTGAAGTGAAATTGTATAGTCATAGTCTATTTTTTAAATGTTAAAAGGGCTTGCCATATGGAGGCTGTCACAGCATGAATCATCACATATGGTGTTTAAATATATCTCTTATGCAAAACTTGAAATAATAAGTGGTATTGCATAATCATGTTATAGCAATGCATGTTAGACTTTTCTGCTCCACGTTGAATGTTGTTCTTAATTTGCTAAAAATGGCAAACAGCAAAACATAATATGTGCATGTCTTTCAGTTTGAGCGCCTTACTGCTGTATTGAATAAGTTGTCTGCACAGCATGATTCAGATTCTGGTTATTATAATTCTGACAGCAGCAACAAAAGCTCAGCTTGCCTGTACGCTGGAAAGCAGCGAGTATGTCCCTGCTATTAATATCCTATTACACTTCATGAAATTGCTTTATGATACAGCTAATATGGACAACAATAATACATTAATCTAGTCTTAGGTTAGTCTGGTTGGCTATTTCAGCCTTTTAATAGGGATCTAGATTATTTCCAACAATGCTGTAAATCTTCCAGTCCAAACACTTTTCTAGTTAGCTGTGTTGCTGCAGATTCTATTTTGACTCAATGGGATTAGCCACCAAATGTATTTCTGTTCCTGAGATGCTGAAAAAACATGAGCAACACTCACAAATAACTTCTCCATAGATGATAATAAAATCCCAGCAAAAGTACCATGGCTGGAGACATCAGTGCATGTAAGTCTCTGAGCTCTCCTGTTGAGACACAGAAAACAGAAAGGATGCTGACGCACCGCTGCTCCAGGGAGGGTAATTAGTTCTTTTCACCTTATTTTATGTTCACATGAAGTTAACAAGCAACCAGCGAAGCAACATATGACTTACTTTGATTGTGTTGCTTTTCCTATGGCGCTCTTTGTTCAGGCATCTGATGCTGAGCCAGTAGCCCCTGTGCATGACTGATGAAGGCTTATCCTCTGAGCTGACACGCTATAAACTACTTTGCACTCGGGTGGCTGCTTATGGCAATGATGCGGAAATGTGACGTAAACTACTGTTGAAAAGCCTCAGTCCTGCGCCAACGTTTGGCTCGCTCTTGACACAGGGCATTAGCACCAAATGCTTTTTAGTCCCATTGTCTGTCAGATTGACATGTCGGCTGCTTTCAGCTTCAATAAAGAGGTCTCCATTGTGCTCCAGGATCTATCCCTTTAGAATTACATCTACAGACCATATGAGTGGTGTTATCAGTGCAAATGAATGCTTACATATTTACTGTGAACAAACTACTATGTTTCACAGCAAGGACTCGGTGACTCAGTGACCCTATTAATTACTGTATTAACAATGTCACGTAACACATCTAAGATAGTGGCTCAAAGAAATATCAAAGAGGAAACTGTACACTGAACACTGAACCGCTGACAGGAAACCAAGGAGAAGGTGTCTGTGAAGCTGCAGACCAGAAACCAGGAACAGGTGTCGGCCGAGCTCCTGACCAGAGACCAACAGTAGGTGTTGGCCAGGCTTCCAACCTGGAGGCCAGGTCCAAAGACCAGAGAACAGAAGCAGGTGTTGCCCGGGCCGCCAACCAGAACCCGGGAGTAGGTGTCGGCTGGTCCGCCAACTGAATACCAGGAGCAGGTGTCGGCCGGGCTGCTGACCAGGAGTAGGTATCTGCCGGGGCCCCAACCAGAGACCAGGAGCAGGTATTGGCTGGGCTGACGTCTAAGAATCAGATACAGTTGTAAGGCGGGCCACCAACAAGGAGCAGGTGTCAGCTAGACCCCCAATACAGGAACTGACTTAGTGTTGGCTTTGGGGTCTGGGGGTCGCTGGGCAGCTTAGATTCTGTAGCGCTACTCAGCTTAGGGGATCGACATTCTCGGGACCGATGCGTCCTTTTAGGGACTCCGACCTCCAGATACCTCGGTGCGATTATTTCTGAAGAACTACACACTGAAAAACCTGATTAGATTTGATTGTAAGTGACCAAATGACCCTCCAGCTTGTCACTTTGTCATTCAAAGCTGCTAAATGCTGATTAGTGAGCAGAAGTTCATGGCCAACTTTTTCTAACTGATTTCCACCAAATGCAAATACAGATGTCTTTGGCAGAAAACAGTGTGTTCATGTAGGATACCATCACTTCAGAAGCTGCTTGAGAGAATATGTTTTCTGGCCCTTTAAATTGTTTTATTCTAAATGTTTAGTACTTGAAGTAGCTGTCTGTTGCTACTCTGCATGGCAAAGTAAAAACACATTTTTATAGATTATTTTCTTTGCTTTCAGCCTCACATTCAACAAATTAAAAATGCATTTGGCATGGGTGCTAATGTGTTGTAAACTTGACTTGAGAGCATTTTAAAGTATGCCCTGCCAATGAAAGGACTTCTGTCACAGGTGTTCAGAGCTTCACATCACAGACCTGAATCCAGGAACACATGTAAGAGCTGCATGAGCATTACAAAGAAAAACATTTACAGGGGACTTCATGGTTGCTGTGGTAGCTGTATGCATCCAGTCGGGGGACAGATGAGTGGTTTCATATTAATTTTTGCAGCGTGCACAGCCAAAGCAGCGGTCCATCCCAGAGGCAGACGGCCAAGTGGGCTGTGCTTGTGTGAATGTTGGCATGACATTGTCTCTAATTGTGTGAGTGCCTCTGAATGAGGGGTGAGCTCGCCAAAATGCTTCCATGAGATGGCTTGGCTTGGAAAACATGCAAGGGTTTTAGACAAACTCTATGCAGAACAATGCTGGTTTGGTTTGGTAAACCATGTGATTGTGACTGATGACTGTTTGTCCTTTTGTTAGCTGGGAGAACAGACCGACAGCTCTGCACGCAGCGTTCTCAACTGATGTAGGAGAGGGGCCCATTTTGCCTAAAGCAGTTAAAAATGGAAATGTTATTGTTGTTGTCTGTTTATATAAGGTGAAATAGCATTTAAAGGTGCCGTGTGTAGGATCTGGCAGCATAGTGGTGAGGTTGCAGATTACAATCAACTGAAACTTCTCCCGTGTGCCAAGCGTGTAGAAGAACTACGGTGGCAGGCGCAAAAACATGAAAATGCAAATGACCTCTAAAGAGCCAGTATTTGTCCAATCTGGGCTACTGTAGAAACATTGCGGCCAGCTCCTAGAAGAGGATCTTCTCCCTTTATAGATATAAGTGAATATATGTGAATTTCTCCACTGTGGGACTAATAAAGGAACATCTTATAAACGGTTCATTCTAAAGTGATGAAAACAACAACTCTTTTTTACAGGTGATTATTTACTAAAGAAAACATACTTATTAATATTAATTCCATTTCTGCGAATAGAGTGCAACAGGAATAAGTCCTAAAACCTGGAAATGAGTTAGCATTTTAGCACTTCCGGTTCCCTCATCTGTTTTTTTTTTTTTTTTTTTAAATAAGGTCTGCAGTTAACACAAGCTGAAGAGATTTTAACATTTTGTTGCACATGATAAAATATGTCAGTAAATATCCCACTTGCGAATTCTGAAGCTTTTACATGCCTTAAAAGAACAGTGTGTCATAATTACGGGGGTCATTTGGTAGAAATGGATTGTAATATTAATAAGTATGTTTTCTTTAGTGTATAATCAAGTGATTATAAGAATCATGTTTTCATTACCTTAGAATGAGCTGTTTATATCAACATAGGGAGCGAGTCCCCTCTCCACAGAGTCCGCCATGTTGCACCGCCATGTTTCTACAGTAGCCCAGAAGGGACAAACAAAGTCTGTGAACTTTTCCCGCTTGGGCCGGAGTCGATAACTTTACTTGCTCTTGGCACCGCCCCTCTCTCTATCTCTTGCTTCATCACTCATCACTCGGGAGAGGCTTCAGTTGGTTTTAATCTCCTCACCTCACCACTAGATACTACCAGGTCCTACACACTGGACTTTTAAAAAGGCGGTTGCTAACAAGTGGCTAAATGAGACTACCAATCGTCATCACGTTGACTCATCCACCTTTACAGTCTAGCAACTTGTCCTCATGTGACCATGGTGTAGTTTATATATAGCCTAATGTTAGTTTGTTTGCCACAGAGCTTATCTTCTGCAATAATCCAGAACCGAATTGAAAAATCCCATTAGCTTTTTGCCAATGGCAATGTTAACTTGCTGGTCGGCCTACAAAAATACATCATCCCTGCAGCACTCTATAGATCCCCCTAAATGTTAAACACAGTTGCTTTTACAACCTGTAACAACCTGCTCATATCCATGTACTGTAGAAATTCAGGTCCAAGAGTCCAAAAGATTCACATTTGCACCAGTATTGGGAGTACGTCTTCACTAAAACCATCAGCTCTGCTTTATTTGATATACTTGACAGGCCTTCTAGACTTTCTTCTCAATGAACTTTAACAAACTTTATAAACAACATTACAAGCTCCGCTCATTTCTGAGTGGATCGCAGTGGTTAAGATAACATCTGTAAACCATTTTACAGCCATTTCTGATATTAAGCAGTCGTGACAACATGAGAAATCCTTCATGCAAGTGGCAAAGACGTTCATTTCTCCACAGACACTAACCCCACTGCACCATGATGCAACACATAAGGTGCGGCTGCAACCACAGATGCCTCAGTGCACATTAACTATTCATATCTTTGTACATAATTGTAACAGACAGGTTCATTCTGTGGGAGTTACATTACATTTGTGGCGATCAATGTGGGAAATAAGTAAGTGATGCAGAAGTGGTTAGGCCTATAAAAATATATTACAGCTCTTCATTATGAGTTAATCAAAGGCTTGCTCTGCTTATTGCTTTCAAGTTCTTGACATGGATTTCCATCCACAAAACAAAGTGCTTCACTTCAATGATGAATCAATAAATGAGGAGAAGTTGTCTGCTGTTGCTCGGTGGGAGTAAACCGTGGTCTCCCATTGTTCCCTTTCCTGTGGTTTGGTGGTGGGAGCAGCAAGAAGGGTTACAAACCACTGCATGTCGGCTCGTTCACTGCACTAATACGTCTACTCAGGCCTGTTGTTCCAGGGCTGAATTTGGTCCAGGGTCTCACTTTATCCTCTCTGTCTCAATTGAAGGACGGCCTCACACAATTTCAAGTCTTATGGTTTTGCTTGCTGCAGTCATTTCTTCTTTCCTAAAGCAATTTCAGTGACATAATCCAAAGTCTTCCCTCTGTGCAAGAATACATTTCAAATTTTATCTTCTTCAATAGTCTGACAGCAAATGAAGTGGGCATCTTCTAAATTTACAATCATTCTTAGTATGAAATTCCGTCATTTTATTTGTTTCCGTGCTGAGCTAGAAATAATGACGCAATGAGGACTTTTTTTCCACTAAAAACACTGAAACTTTGGAAGACACCAACTTGCTTTGTCTAACTCATGCTGCTAAAGCTGTATATTAAAGGTTCCCTGGGGAGTGTTGGACCATTATAACAATATGGAGCAATGTTTTGATGAGTGGATCAGCCATAGAATTATAATAGGAGTAGAGTGGACATTCCCATTCAAATCAGCATAGCTGGACGGTCAGAGCAGCGGCTATTTTTATGTGTACCATTGCCATTAGAGACCAATGTAGCTTGTGCCGTAACGACCAAACAGGTGAAGTAATAACATTACTAAGTACAGAGAGCCAGATTACATAAGTACAGTTTAACAACTTAAAGCTTCATCCACACCCTCATGTCACAGCAAAGGATCGCCACGAGTGACAACTTGCGTTCGGCTCATTTTCTGTAACCAGTGTGGCCGTCGAAGCATGCGAGCTAGCTAGCAGACAGCTGGCCGGTTAACTCTTGAGCTGATTTCGCTAGGCGTCGGTGCCACGCTGATTATGGTAAATGAGCCAAGCAGCAGGTTGGTGCTCTATGTACTAACAACTGACAAGTAACAACAATCAGCATTTTCTTTTGCACTAGTCAAATTACAACAACAAACAGTTAAAGTTTAATTTTATTCCTGATTTATTCCTGTTGGATCAGCTCTTGGGTTGTTTTAAGAGGCAATTTTGTGTTTTTAGGAGGTAATCTTGGATGACTCTATTAGAAATTCAGGATTTTATGATCATATTTCTGCTTTATTCTGATTTTGTAGCACATTTTGTGTTATCTATCTTATGTTGTTTGCATGTAACTCATTTCTATAGCTATTTTTTGCAAGGCTTTTCAGTTTAATAAAGACTACTTTTTTATGTCTAGCTGGAGCATCTTAGTAGCAGAATGTTTACAGCCACAGACTGTGTATAAAGATGGACGACATGGCAGAAAAAGTGAAGCAAAAACGTCTGGATCGCCCTCTAGTGGATGGCTGCAGTCTTACAGCCTGCCTCCTCCATGTTAGTGGATGGGAAATGGGCCAAACTAAAACATCAAAGTACACATGAAAAAAAGTTTTCCCAAATATGGTTTCTGTCATTTTAGGTAACTCTTATCATGCCAATGTTGTATGTACTGTATATTCAAGTGTCATTTTTTTGATAAGTTTGGTTTCATTTAGTTATTTGATGCTGTAAAAAGGAGGTTAGATGTCATTATTGGCAGCTGTGAGTCTCTCTTGCTGACAAGCTGCAGCCGTGCTCGGCACATAGCTCAACCGCCCGATCACCACCACGCAGACTCTGGCTCCAAATTATGTCTGAATCTCAAGATGGCAGTTCCCATATCCCGGATATTTTGACTTCACTTCTGTACAGCGGGAGGAAGTGGAGGTGCCTTGTCCAGCTATGGTTATAGCCTATGCCGCATCACCGCAATGTACCTGTTTCCAACAGAGGACCTTTGTTGCATGTCATACCCTCTCCCCCGTTTCGTCTGCCTGTTAACTGTTCAATAAAGGTCAAAATGTCACAAAAAATAAAATAATGTCTAGCTGTCCAGATTAAAACAGAGCTTGACAGTGACTGTGCAGATATAAACTCCACCAGGCCTGACTGAGTCATTTATACTGGAGTATCAGCTGTGTTGTGAATTCTGTGTGCATGAGTCCACATCACTAGAGCTGGTGCTTCTCCACCCAGTTTATTAATTCAGCCTCGCTGCCCCTCTCATATGCTCCCCGCGGTGTATAGCTCCTCTTTAATTGGCCTTGTTATTGGAGCTGTGGTGAGTCATGTGTGTGATGAAGCTCTACATGTATGAGTAGTTATGTATAAGAAATGATGATAACCCTGACATACTCAACGGCGGCAAAGTGGGAATACATTGCTCATATGGACAATTCTTGAAGCAAAGCACACACCATCACCCAATACTTGACTTGATTCAATACTCAATACTTGACATTACATTACATACATTCTCATTAATATTACTTTGTATTAGGGAGTTTGATTTGACATGTGACAATGTTCGGTTAAAAAGTTAATACAATACTAATTATTAAAAGAAATCAAAGGAGACTGTATTAAAGTAAAAGAGATGTAGGTTGTTGTAGGATATAGATGTTGCAGAAAGTGCTCCAGGAGTGTGGTGACACAGAGCACATAAACACACATAGGGTGGTCTGGATCAGTGGTGGATGGGTCCAACAAACACAAGACTTTCATCCAGGAGACCACTGTTCCAACATGTTCACAGCCCAACTCGTCATATACTGACACTTGGCATTATACCACACCTTGGCGTTGTTGCTCGGTCGCAGAAAACACATGCTTATTGTTGTGACTTAAATGGAAACACTTACTTAAGTTCAGACAATAAAATCACTAGTTACATTTTGGAAAAAAAAACAACATGTTTGGGCTTAAACTACTACATTTGTTAAGTGAAAATTACCTTAAATGCTGTAAACAGGGGACATGAATGAACAGCTGATACGCTGAAGCTGAACGTGATACATGGGATACAAACAGAAATCTCTTGGATAAAAGTCTTGCATTTGTTGGACCCATCCACCTCCCCTCTCGGCCACCTGGCGTATGTTTCTTCGCTCTTTCAACTATGTCACCACACTCCCGGCGCACTTTTCCTGAGCATTAGATACTGAGAGGATGCCTTAGGCGTTGGTATCTAATGCTGACAGCCATAACAAAGCGGTATTTGATGCCTGGGAGTGAGGGCTGGTTAGACACACAAGAGATGGACAAAATGCATAAAATAAAATACAATCCAATAAAATGGCTTCAAAAATGACCAAAATCTGCTTTTCATATAATTACCATGAATGAAAATATACTGTAGCGTAAGTTCAGCCAAGACCTTTAGGTTATTACACATCCTGCTATACACACGCATGCTCATTCATTTTCCTGCTGTCATTGTTTGGAGCTGTCAATCATGTTATCATCTGTTATGTCAACTAGTCGCATGGTCAGTCGCACTGTGACATTTGTTGCTGTCTTTTTAAATATGATTCATTGATTCCCTCTCAGCCTTGAGTAGGTTCAGGCTGCTGTTAAATGTTCCAGTCCACCTCACCATCACTGCCCAGTCTTTGCAGATTCATCACTTCATCAGCTTCATGAGTCTACCAGTCTCGGCAGTGTCATCAGCCACCAACAGCGTCTGGACTCCATGGGGGGATTTATCTTGCTCCTGCTCAGCACAGATGTCCCTCAATTACAAATCTCCCTGTGAAGTCTAAGCTCCAATGACTGACTGAATGAAGGAGGGTAAAACATTGGTCCTTCTTTCTCACTTTGTAATGAATGAATTCAGAATATATACTTACTTTAAAAGGTCAAAGCACATCTCAACCTGATTTAAATGTAATGAATCACTTATGTCTACTTTTGTCACAGATTTGCTTTAAAACAAGCCCTTACACAGTCACATTTAAATACTGTTGTAATGGTACAAGTACACCCACAGTATGTCCCCTAGGGGTTCAATAAAAAATTGATTACAGAGCTGAGGAATGTCAGTTTTCCTGTATATTTTTAAACCCTGTGATGCTATTATGTTGACGGTCCCCTCCTATTGAACTGTTTTTGCATGGTGATTTCGGCTGCCAGGCAGAAGCCATGGCTTCATTAATAGATCTAATAATAATGCATATATTCTTCAGATAAATCGTTCTTTAAATAATCAGTTATATGAGTGTGTAAAACGGCAACTCGTGGCTACAGCGTTTCAATATGTACTGCTATATGAAATTATAAATACATCTTTAAAAAATGGTTGCTTCTGGAAGGTAACAAGGTAACCCCCAAAGTGCGAAGATATCGCGAGATGACGAGGAAGTATTGCGAGATTCTTTTGCAACATCGTCTACTGCGCATGTCAGAGCGCGATGGACAAATTTACCTGTTTTGGACTCGAGTGTATTATGTCGTAACTTTTGTGAGTGTTAGCAGTAATACTGGCGTAATTTGATAATTGCAAGTGGCGTTACAAACGGATAAAATATCCGCCTTTCTTGCTGGGTCACCCAGGTAAGGGCTTCCTAAATAAACATGCAGGATTTAATTTGTTTTTAATTAGGTACAGGTGGTAGACGTTAGAGCTAATGTTAGCTAGTTGTAACTGTTTGCTAGTTAGCTGTAGCTGTTATGCTATCAATTTACCCCTAATTTTAGCCCTGCTTTAGAGCTGGAAGCATCAAGTTTTGTTCTTTTAGTTAACTAGCAGAGTGAGTTAACAGTGCACCTTAAGTTATTGTAACGTTACCGCCCCTACAGCCGGAAGTATCTGTTTGGTGTAACGTCAACATGATTTTGAGCGTTATTTTTTAACGCTACCTGATTCTGAACACATTTCCTCCCTCCTCTCATCCAGATCATGGGCTTGCTAACATGCAGAGTGAAGTGCACTGACCAACATGGTCACGCAAGTGGTGAGTACAGATTTTAACACCGGTTTACATCCTTTTTTTTCTGCAGAATTGCTGTTAGCTGTTACCTCAGTTTATTATAGTGAAATTTTGTAGTATGTGAATTTAACTTATTTTGGTGAGGTGATGTAATGGAATTGAAAACTTGCTGCAACAGAGTTAAGTGAAACGTTGGGCAGAACCACACAGATCCGACTTAAAAAAGGAAAAAGACATTTAATTTGACATAGGCAACAGTTCCTTTGCATCCTGCAAAACTTGCAAATGTGTAATTCAGCATTCCAGACAAGGAGAAGCACAATGTCTGCAGCAGGGACGAATGATGAGTAAGCTGCATGAATGTGATTCATGTGGTCGTATAAACAGAAGGGCTCTGATACTAGCAAGGCTACATTGCTGATCTTTTATTTAAAAAAGATTTAAAATTCAACTTGGCTTGCTTTATTAGTAGTTTCTTTTCTATTACTAATGTTTGATAGATATTTAGTCCATTTTGGATCTGATGGGTTTTCTCAATTAAGGCATGTCAGAGAGAGTTTAAATCACTGGTCAGGAAGAGTTTGAATCAAACGATAGGGACGCTTATTGTGCACAGTCTGTTATGTGACATAGGGCCCCTTCTCCCTTTCCCTTAAGGTTAATGTTTATTTAAATAAAGTATATATATATATATATTTTTTACAGTAGACTGTGAGAAATGCTGCAGGAAACTTTGAAAAATGTTTCATTAAATTGATACATATACCCGTGAACTGTTGTAGAAACAATCAGCTATAAAACCAAAAGATGATCAAATACAGTACCTTTTTGTTTAGGGCTGAGCCGAATGCGTCGACCATTGCCATTGTATTCGACCTCCAAATCAATTTTGAAATACTTTGATTTTATTTTTTTGTAGTAATAATATATAAATCCCAAAGTAACCCATGAAGTAAGATATTTATCATTCATATACAACATTAATTAGTATTAGATATTGTTAGATAGTGCTGTTTTTGTGTAGAGGTGGTGTGTGTGTACACTAGTGTGGCAGCAACACTGTCTCAGGCACTGAAACTGGGTAGAGACACAGACAGACAGACAGAATAATATGTCAGCCTGCTGTGCTACCCTGCTTTATGAAGTTTTGAATGCCTTTGAATATTTCTCACTGAAGCTTCCAAGCCCAAAAATTGGTATTCGGGACAATCTTACTTTTCTTACCAGTTTTGTATTGCTATTAATGTTTTTGTAGCAGCTGTCATATGAAATTACACCTCTTTTCACGGACAAGGTCAGGATGGTGAAATCACACAGGGTAACATTTTGCATGTTGGGCTTTTAAGAGTCCACACAGACACAATTCAGACTCATGCCATTATTCAGTGGGTGAATTTAAAGGGTAACCTTGGCATTTTTAACTTGGATCCTATTTCCCCATGTTTTTGTGTAATGAGGACAACAGCTTCTGAAACTGGTTATTGAGGGAGAACACTGTAACTGGCACCCGTGAAACACGCTGTGTGAGCAAATGAACAGTGTCAATGTAACGTTCACTAAAAGTATTTATTTTGTCCACTGAGTCGCTCTGATTGTTACTATAAAGCCTGGGCCAGACCAGACGCGTGAGAAGCGTGTGGCAGCTGCGTAACCTATTGTCGTCTTTTTTATTGCAGCGTCCTTGTTAACAGGTTTGAGCTGCCACGCTGCCCGTGTCGCAGCTTCTCGAGATTCAAGGTCTCTCCTCCTGGTCTGTTTATTATTGTGTCCATGTCTCACAGAGAAGTCTCTTTCTGAAATATTATTGTCTGTATACTCTGGCTGTAATATATACAGGTGTTCATCATATTCAAAGGCCTCATCCACATTGTGGAAATCACCTAAATATCCAGCCAAGACACTGAAAATCTTTTCAATCACACTAAGCTATGCTTTCTGTACACCAACACAACAAACTCTGCATGGCCGACATTCACGTTTCCACCTTGGATGTATTCCACTATTCCACCGTTGTCTTCTAGCAGCACATCACCTTGCCAGATTTCATGAGTTTTCTCCTTGAGCGAGACTCTTTCCTTAATGTTAGACACTCAAAATAACAATCAGAGCCTCTGGCAAAAAACAGCTATTTTAGTGGACGTATTTGGCAGTGCCATCTTTCCCAAATAGCACCATATTGCATCCTGTGAGCAGCTACAGCACTCTCTCTCAATACTGGACCAATTTCAGAAATTGTCACTATTAGAAATTTAGATATGCTACATCAATATTATGACTACATATGAGCTTTTTTTTCTGAACTTTTACCCTGGTCTCATCAATCACTTACACTATTTTAAAATGAGTTACACAAATGAACATGTTGTCCTGGAAAAGGATTTTTGTGAATGACCGGAAACACAGTGACAAAATTTATCGTAACCTAAAAGACTGTGAATATGACCTCAATTCTATTATCCTGAGTGCAGCTTCAGAGCGCTGTGCATTCTTCCCTCATCAGTCAAATGGTGAGTGTTGGACAGTTGTCAGCATACAGGATGTCATGTTTTTACTGTCTTTACAGGCGAATGTTCGCTTGGAGACTTGATCAACCTTCTTCCGACCTCATCAAAACCTCCTCCAGCACCAGAAGCTGCCTCAAGATGTTTAACATTCAGGCTGTGTCAGATAAGGTAGGGGTTGTCTTGGAGATGAATTAATGTTTATTCTTCTTGTTTTGCTTTCCACGGTAGGTAGTAATGCATTTTATCACTTGTAGTTTCTCTAACCTTGAGAGCATATGAGACTACGCTGAAGATTATTCAAATGTGCAACATGTTAAGTCTTCATCAGAAACCAGCAAACAAAAAGTGTTTTCACTGTTGCATCAGAGAGATCCCATTTTACATTTATTCAGCTGCTCGTCTACATTTATGTTTTACCAGCTCCACAGTTGGCCACATTTAAATAGTCAAAACAAAATAATATTGCACCTGTATGATAAGGCTTTTTCGACTTACAACATTCATATATACAGTATTAGTACATGCAATACTCTGCATAATGTTGGTTGAAATGGTTCAACCGTCTCTCCATCTGTGGGTGTCTTTGTCTCTCTAGGCATTTTAAATTGTTGGTTGCAGTTTGAATAATTGCCATGAACTTCTTTTTCCAAAGGCCAATCAAATTATCCTAAAATATTTTGTTTGAATATTGTGAATCGGTCTTTGTGAAAGCGTGATAGTGTATATAGCAAAATGGAAATTTGAAGAAGATGTTTTTTGTTCATTATGGAAATGACAACTCACGCATGATTGCATGCAATTATATTGGTTTATTCATACTTGAATGGAAGGAGCTATTGCTGAGCTGCTGGTTTGGATCCTGTTGTATTGTACAGGTGTTCACCAATCTTTGTTGAGCAGGTTACTTTGTGGAAGTATTTTCTTCAAATTTTGAGCATTGTTTGACATTTATTATTGTTTTTTTTAACCCAGACTGTTGTATTTGATGGCTTAAATCTTCATATGTATTACTTAGGGATTCTAATTTTGAGAAAAAATGTAAGCAATAACCGACCCTTGTTAATTAATTTTTAACCATTAACAGACAAGATTAGTGCGTCTCATGTAGCAGTGCGCCAGCTGCAGTGTATGAGCACAATAGACAACTGAGTCCCCAGTTACTGTAGCAACCACGATGCTGTGTGTACATATGCAGCCACTTTCCCAATAAAAGTCCACCACCACCACCGCATCATTTAGTTTAGCAGGTTGTCAGCCGTGTGTCTGCCCGGTTTAATGATAGCGAGTGTCCAACAAACTGTGTGTGTGTTTGTCCTACGTTAGAAGCTGTAGCTCTGCTGGTGGCTTCATGCCCACCGCCGTCTCACATGGTTTGTCAGCGCGGTGTAACTTGTCTGACAGACTGTGTGTGGCAGCTGTGAATGCTGGTTTGTCTGTGGAGTTTTAGCTGTCAATGTGGGTGTAGCAGACAGTATGTGTACAGTTTATGTCGGTGAATAAATGCTACGAGGCTATAACTCCTGTGCTCAAGCGAGACGGGAGCCAACTTCCTGTATCTTGCAACACCCACTCAGACTCTCCTAAGATGGGCTCTTAAGGTGGACCAGCTTTTCTCCTGAACTTGACAAGCAGTTGCTCAACTTTTTAGTTAACTGTTAATATTTCTTTCTCTAACTTTAACTGATAGCATTAATTGGTTAAAATGCTAAATGTTGGTTAATGGTTAAATGGTTAATCCTTAACATCCCTAGTATTATTCTTTCTTGGTGAACAGAAAAAAATAACAGCTAGAGGTTGACAGGTAGTGGCTTTTTGAAGGCCGATATAATAACAATAGTTTGGAGCAGGAAAAAAAAAACCTTCTTTACTTTTGCAGCAGCCTAGTCGGCTACTTTTGCATAGGTACAGTAAGCAATTTAAAGTAACAGTGAATAATTTCTTTTCCTCCCGGTCTGTCTGTCTTGTATCTGGGACAAAGAGCTGATAGTGTTGCGTTAGATATTCCAGAGATAACTTTTTTCTCCCTCTCCACCTTGACTTTGCGTATGGAGCCTCCATGCAAAATGGTGATGTACGTCCACGCGTGACTGGTGGCGGCTGTGCAGCCGTTGTCCATCATCAACTTTGGAGATAAAAGAAATTAACAATTAAGCAATGAAAATTGTGGGAAGTATTCTAAACTAAATGTAGCTGTAAGTGGGTGGTTTAGTTTTTACGTCAGACAACACAGAAAAGGACATGAAGCAGTGTGAGACTCAAATATTATCTTAGCTAAGGGGACCCCATCAGAACAAGCTGTGAGAGTACGTTTTGCGCATAATTTGAACATCTTCCTCACTCTTATTGTACCTGCACACAGTCATGGACAAATTGAATAAGTGTTAAAACTGCCATTTTCATTGATGTTTAACCAGCCAGACTAGTCAGAACAGGTCAAGGTGATTCTTATGTCAATTCTCAACGAGGCAAATTGATCATAATAATGTCATAATAGTAGGTCCTTTCCAAGTCACAGGCGAGAAAGCCCCATAGTGCTTCAGGCCAGACAGGAAGTAGGTGGAATAGATTGCAAAAGGATATCTGAGGGTCAGAAAAGTGGCAGCTTAAGGTGTCTGTGGTTATGTGATGTGCTGTTTTTACGGCTTGCTGTGCCCTTTCTCCATTTCTGAAATGTTGTAATATCTTACATGGTTGTGACATGTCAACCCCCTTTTAAGAAAACCACCTCAAGTTTTTTAATTAAACCAGTTTTGGGAAAAGTGATATTATATATCCAGTATAATGAGCAGACCAGGAACACATCTATTAGGGGTGGAAATCACCAGAGGCCCCATGATTCGGTATTATCTTGATATTTAAGTTATGACACGATCTTGTGGCAACTTTGAGTACTGTGATAAGATATATTGTGATTATTACCTTTTTTCAACTGCAAATTATGCAGTTTGTCAGCATCTGTTTTATCAAATAAGATGGTTTTCACTCTGTTCATCTCAGAATTTTTATTCACATATCTTGAGGTCAGAGGTCAAGGGACCCCTTTGAAAATGGCCATGTCGTTTTTTTTTTCAAAATATTGCACAACTTTGGGGGGTTCTTTAGCGTACTTCTCGACAAGCTAACATGCCATGGTTGGTATAAAACGATTCCTTTAGGTGTTTTATTTCATATAATACCAGCATCTTCACTCTTGCTTTAACACAGAGCCCACTACAGCCTCTGAAAGATAGAAAGATAGAATAGCAGCCTGCTGACGGATGGTTGGATTATGAAGAGGTTAAGTAAGGGATAATGTACAGTGAGTCGGTCATTGTGAGTTTTCAACAATGCCATGTAATAGCACTTATGTTACACTGCTTTGTTGAATACTTGATTCTGATTGGTTAATTATAGCGTTCTACGACCTGTTATTTCAAATTATTGATTCATAAGTAAGTAGCTGTGTAATAAGAAGGATAATGCACAGCTAGCAGGTCACAGTGAGATAAATCCCTTCAGGGAGATTCAGGACCAGTTGGGGTTCATAATAATGACCGTCTCACTATACATTATGCCTTACACTGACGTCCATGGATACAGTATTGGTACGCAAAATATTGCGATACTATGCTGTATTTTCTGCTGCCGTTTTTCATCTCTGCTCTATGAAGGCACACAAGGACTGTAAGTGAAGATAATGGTGACTTCATAGTATGTATGGTGCTGATATAATGTAAACTGTATGCCTGCTGGGAGGGTGATGTCACCCCTGACTGCACATTCACTGTGGCTTGACATCTACAATATATAATCCCACAGGCAAGTAATTTGTGTCTTGTCAGTGTCTGAAAGGAAGCCACCAATCTTCGCCCAAAGAAACTGTGTTGAGAGTTAATTGTTGAGGTTTCATGTGTGAAGAGGTAATTACACAACAGCTGAAGCTGAATGTGTAGCTGAGTGTTTCCCCTGACAGGCTCAAAGTCTTACAGTAGCTGCTTGTGGGATGTATTGTAGTACAGGGTAAACCTCTCTTTATGAATGGCTCATATTCAGTGATTATTTATGTCATGTAAAAACCGGTATTTTGATTCTCAACTAAAGGTATTCGCAGAGCATAAAAACATCCATAGAAATTTCTCCAGCCGTTCCTACAGGATAATTTATTTCTCTCATTTCATTTGGTGGAATGTGCTCCAGTCACTGTTTACATGCACGGTAATATTCCACTGTTAATCTGAACATGGCAATATTATGAATTTGATTCTGGTCATTTAAACAGCATATTCCCTTTGGGTACTCTGAATTAGGCCTTATTCCAATTGGAGCATTTTTGTATTAAAACATGTGGGATATGCTGACATTATTCAGGCTTTAGGGGCATTCTTTGGATATTTACACTGTGCATTCAGAATATGTCGGGATTTTTCTGCCAGTTTGTGACACACAGCCTCTGGCCTGTTTATGGCCAGCTCTGCACGCTGTACACAAACCAACTAGCTGACGGTTTGCAGAGATGCATGCCCAAAAGAAAGATCTACATTTGTGGTCGGAAGGAGAAACCAAGGTTGTTGGATATGTGCAGATATTACAACGCCGACCTTTGGCTGAAGTAATGAAAGACGGAGGCTGCATTCGCACGGCTGCGTGTGAATGGGAATATTATTGGAATATTCATTTTCATCGAGCATGTAAACAACTTAGTAGGAATATTGGGTTTTTTAAGAGTAAAGGCAAGAAAATGAATATATGAATATTTGTCTGTACTTTTGAAATCTATGCACTAAATGAAGGAATAACATTTTAGATGTGATGTCATTCAATGTTGAAAATATTTTACACAAAATTAACATTATATGCAAGGTAAATTACAATGTTTGAATTGTACCATAGCTTCCGGGGAGCCCTATTTTTAGGGTGTGCTACTGTACACAGTACTGTACTTTATTGCCATCTATAGTGGTTATTTGCATAAACACAGATTTCAAAGGAATTATTAGGAAATAAAAGTGTATTTTTATATAAATATTGGCTTTGATAAAAAATATGTAATCAGTAATTTTAATGATTTATTATGTGTTTAGAGCTAGTGTTCGGAGGCTTAACAGGTCATAATTCCCTCTCTTTACTATTTTTACGTGATTACATTTGAACACATCATAATGAAGTTAGAATTTACTTTCACTCAATAGTCATGTTACTGAGCAGAGCACCACTCAGTGGCACCTCTGTTAACATTAGTAGCTCCATTATTTAACCAAGCAGGACTGTGCTGCCCACCGACTTCTAACCGGTAACGTTGCTAACTCTCCTCTTGTTAATTTCCTCACAGATTTGTTGTTCACTCTAACCTGTCGTCCTAAAATCTCTTTCAGACTGAGCCAGTTTATTCTGGTCAAGTTGTTTTCATGAGTAGTTTGTGTTCTGGTTGAGCTCATTATTTTGCCCATCTCGTACTTGATGGAGAGGGATTGCTTTTCACAAAATGTACCAAATTTCAACCACTTACACAGATGCTTTGGGCTCACAGGTCGGATCATTTCTTGCAGACATTTGTTTTCTGTGGATGACAACTTTTAAGTTTTTTTAAGAGTAATGAAAAGTTTCTCTCAATTTCCATGTTTGCCTTAAAGCCAACTGTAGAAATGATAAAGTTTTAGTCATTTGCCCTCTCATACCAGGTTCTCTTTCGCTATTTTTTTTCATGGTTAGCTTAGCTTAGCTGAAAATGATCTCATTTGTTGTGGCATCTCTGTGCAGTGTCCGTAGGCATGGCTGGGCTACGTCTGTACATCCAGCTCGGGTAGCTGCTGCCTCGCTAGCTCCTCCATCTGTCCCGACACTCTCTCCCCGGGGAGGCTGGTTGACTCGTGGCAGCAGCTTTCCCTCCTCCACAGCTCTGTGGTTTGGTTTATGCAGCACTGAGGAATGACTGACTAATGACGTGGTTAGAAATGCTGCTGACAGTTGTGCTTAGACAGAGAGGCTTCATGCAGACACAGTAGCTTCAGCTGTTTTGTGAGAAGTTAACTAATTGTCTGGTTGCTTTGTAATGCACAGTTCTGATCAGTCTCAGAAAGAGGGATGTATTGATGATGAGCCAACAGAGAGAAATCCCCCCACTGTTTTTATTTTCCATTTGATTACACAGCCACTCCTAGGTCAGCCTAAGGAACTGGCAATTAGTTATATGTTGCTTTGATGCGCTTTCTTTGTTCAATGCAACCAAAGTCATTTTAAACCCATAGGGCAGCTCTATTAATTAAGCAGTGTTGTTATTTAGAGAATCTAGCCCAACAGTCATACAGCAAAATATACAGATGGGAATACAACCAACCATGTGTTATCCAAGGATTGCCATGACCGACATTCATGGTTGCCAGAGTTCGTATTTGTGGCACAGTGGAAACCGCTTATATGGATAAAAAAGCTTGGGACAGAATCATTCCTATACAAATGCTGTTTAAATAATTTGCTTATAGTAATCAAGTACGCCACTCACAATGTTCATTTTGGGTCTTTTCATACATGACAACATACAGAAAAACATTTTAAAACTACGTTAGACTAATTTTTGTTTTGTTTTTTACTTAACCCCTTGATGCTTCACCTCGTGGACCGCCTGCTCTCCGGCTGGATACCTGATGCTGCATGCACAATGATATAATCATCGGGAAAAAGTCATTTTCTCTGAATAAAAAACAAATGTGCGCAAGGAAAGGATGTGTGGTTGAAGCCACCTTGGTCAAGTAGACTGATAATACCTGGTCACGTCATGCCCCCAAAGTGAAACTCTGCCGACTGCCTCCCCAGCAGTGTGGCACCGAACGGCAGCAGACCGGTGCTCGTCTTCCTCCATGCAGCTACCTGGTGAGAGAACAAGGAGTCCTGGCAAAGGGCCATCATTAAGCTGCGTACTAAAGCCGGCTAAAAACAGCAGTTTGACAATTGACAATGAGCGATAGCAAAGCGTCGATTTTTTTATGTATAATAAATATATAAATGTATATTTGATAGTGCTCTACATTAGAAATAATGCACAACAACAAACATTTGGTTATAAAAATCATCCACTTATAGTGATCACTTTAAGCGGTTTTCACTGTATGGCGAAATGTCTCAACAGCTGCAGATTTTGATGTTAACTATGGCCCGATGGCCTTTGGCTGCAAAAATGTACTCTGTGGCCACCAGATGTCCTCTGTAGGAAGCCCCCTGTGGCCACCAAGTTTTATCAGGTCTCTCTTGAGAATGAGACTGCACCTCTCAATGAGATCACATTGTCCTTGTCCTAACCATCATAGGCTGTACACTGAATACAGCGCAAGTGAGCATTACTAACAACATCAGTTTGATTGCACTGTTCTATTGGAGTGTTCTGATTGACAGCAAGTGACTGAACTTTTCTCTTTGAAAATGCTGCAGTGGACGAGGAACGGCTGATTTGTGAAGTTGAAATGAAGGCATTAATGCTCTGTAGCCACCGAACCCTTAATGTTGGGGCACCACAGCCCTGCTTGGCTAAATAGCGCAGGCTGCATCAAGTAACATTATGATGAGTTCATTCTTGAGCCAAGGAAAATTATAATGTTACCACGATGTGTTCAAATGTAATCGTGCAAAATGAAGTTTTTTGTTGAGAAACTTGAATGAATCCAGTTGTTTGAAGGAGATGTTACACAGCAATATAAAATAGTTGTTATTAGAGAGGGAATTATGACCTTTTTAACTTCCTAACACTAGATCTAAGCAAATCAAAGCAATTATTAAAATAAAAATATAATAGTTTATTTCTTAATTGTTGGAGTTGTGTGTTTTTAGTGGAAAAGAGACTGTGTACGTAAGAGACTGTGAGAAAGCAAAGAACTCGAGTTTTTAATGTAAATAAATAATCAACATTTTTTTTTCTGTTAATGTAAAAGTTAAGGAAGACTGCGTTAAGTTGCCTTGTCTGTATTGTTTCTACATACATTTGGGCAACCAAAATTTCGGGGGGGCCAGTGCGTCTATCCCTGAACTATTGGATGGATTGCCATGACAGGTTCAGATATTCATGTCCCTTTCAATATGAATTGTTTGATGATCCCCTGACTTTTCATCTTATGCCATCATCAAGTCAAAAAATTAGTTTGTCAAATATTTTGGTTCATGACCAAGTATATTAATTAATAACATTTCTGTCATCCTCAGCTGTACTTTGGACTTATCACTAATTGGCAAATGTTTGCATGCTAACAGGCTGTGAATATGGTATAACATTACACCTGCTAAACATCAGCATGTTAGCATTGTTGCTGTGAGCAACAATGCTAACATTATTCATGTATTCATCCTTTTTTATTCTGTATATCTGCTCTTCATATTCAGGGTCACAGGAGGCTGGATGCTATCCCAGCATGCATTTAGTTTACCAGACTGTCACACTTAATTTGGAGATTTCAGTCCTAATCTGTATGTCTTTGGACACTGTGGAAAAGGAAATCTCTAGAGAGAGAACATGCCAACTCCACACAGAAAAATCAGATTTGGTGCCATTGTCCTGCTCCTGACAAATTGCAGCTGTGGCACCAGGTGGTCCAAGTTCCACACTGCTGGCTCCTCAGCGTTATAGGATTTTAAAACCGCCCAGGCAAAATGACATTTTTCAGTCAGACTCTTATGATAAGTAGAGTATACTAATGCTGTTCGACACAGCTGCTGTTCTCAGACACAAAGACTAAACTCCCTGATGAAAACTTGCCGTCATGGGTCAACACTAGCGACAAGCATAGCAACTGAAGATAATCCTCAATCCTCAATTCATTTTTCAATAATTTTATTATAAATCGTTTAGTTTCATCTCTAAAGTAGTAAAAAAAAAAACACAAATTCTCAGAGCTTTAATTAGTTATTTAGTTTCATGTTGATTGTTTTATCTGAAAAGCAGCCCAAATATACTAATTAAGGTAAATCATTTTTTTTTTTAAAGTCCATCAGCTGCTCATGTCCATAAGCATTCATGTTTGCAGCTCAAAATTCGTAACCTGAAGCACTGTACGTTAGGGGTGTAAAAAAATGGGTATTGCGATATTATGTTTAACGATACTCCAAAATGCTGTATCGATTTTTAGTTACGGCGGCTATTTGATCTTTCTGAGGTTGTAGCAGGCTTCAAAACTAGAGTGAAGATACTGGCATCATTTCAAGCTAAATTTTGCTGAGGGAAAACTAGCATGACCATTTTCAAAGGGGTCCCTTGATCTCTGACCTCAAGATATGTAAATGAAAATGGTTTCTATACTTTATGATAATCACATGCAGTACAACTGTGTTATTTTCACATATTCTAAAATAATGTGAATATTTCTGCATACTGGGGTGTCTAAACAGTCTTAAGTATGACTGTAAAGCTACAATGAGTCCAGTTGTATTCATATGTGATGTTGGTCTCCATAGTAGCCATCTCACATGGTGACTTTTTCTACTCAAATATTTAACATATGGTTGTGTCTTTATACTATGACAGTTTTCCTAAAATTAGATTTAGAAAATAGCAATATATCATCTTTCTTACAGTATTGCAAAATTTTGCAATATATTGAATTGCTATCCCTGTCGTGATATATACAGTTGCAAGCAAAATTATTCAACCCCCACTGCATTTTAGGCTTATTGGCAAAATGTACAATTTTTCAGCTGTTTGCAATAAACAAAGTGGGCAAAAATAGTTGAAATACTTTGATAAAACAGATATTGCCATGTTTTTTTTTTTTTTTTATCCAAAGTCAACTTGTGTTGGTACTTTTAATCACTACTGCAGTCTCAAAATGATTCAACCTCCTGTTTCAAGCACAGCTGGTGCAACTGATCAAGGGCTTCGTTGCTTTAGGTGTGTTTGAGATAAAACACATAAATACCTGGACCGGCTGGGGGTTTGTTAACAGTGACAGTTGACTGCATGTTCGAAATATGTCAAAAGAATTGTCCAAAAAGGGAGATCATTGCCTTGCACAAATAAGGAAAAGCATACAAAAAGACAGCAAAAGCTCCGAATGATTGTAGAGATACAGTTGGAAGCATAGTTCACAAGTTCATATTAAAGGAACAGCGGCCACACTACCTGGACGTGGCAGAAAGAGAGACTGCTACCAGATTCCTGAGGAGGCAAGTGGTCAGAAACCCTCAGGTGACTGCAGAACACCTGCAGCAAGACTTGGTGGCAGCAGGCACTGAGGTTTCAGTTTGCACAGTAAGTTGAGACTGCAGTCGTCATTAAAAGTAGGATTGTGTGTTGAATTTGGATCAGCATCCTTGTAGTATTAGTTTCATTAAACTACTTTAACAGTTCTTGTGTAATTTGTTTATTGCAAACAGCTAAGATATTGTATATTTTGCCAATAAGCCTAATATGCAATGGGGGTTGAATAGTTTTGATTGGAACTGTATTGTACAGTATAGCCAGATTCTTGCCAACACACAGCCCTACTGTAAATACTGTACAAGTGCACCAACTGCATATGAACTAGAAAACCAGTTAGATGCTAGTTTTGAAGAGACGTTGCATGAGAAAATCTGTTGTTCCCCATAAATTTATAATTCTTCCTGAAAGTAATATACAGACATGTTGATGGATTTGAAGTTATGTATATACAGCAAATCTTCCAGTCAGTGTAACGGGATGTGCAAGTGTGGACTGTGTCTGCATGTAGAGACATCCAAATTAAAGTTGTGTACAGAACTGGGCTGGGCTGAATGGTGTTTCTAACCATGCTAGCAGCGTGGCTGGAGGGATGACAATGTCAGTCTCTATCATCCACTTTGGTCCAAACATAATATGTCAACAGCAGTTGCAGGATTGCAATTTTGTACATGCACTCATGGTTACCGGTGTATTTATCCTGAACTCCTCTAACTAACTCATCTAACCATGAGGTTGACGTTGAGAAATCTACTCACCAATGTCAGTTTTTACTTGCCCCTATACAAATAGATTTATTTATTACCTGTTATCAAATAACAGCAGAGACCAAAGTTAACTGTCATGTTTCAGTTATCTTGCTCTTAAACGTATGGCAAGCTACACAATATATAGTTGTATATCATCCTCTCTAATGCCACCAAACTAAACTCTACTTTCTTGGATAATCAAAATGCTGGCTTGCACTTCAGCTTATAAAAATCTTATTTCCATCATCAGCTCCAGAAAAAAAATATGTTTCATTGTTTTTTCCAGTTGCTAGATTTACTAGCCCATCATGGCATTTTACTTGCCCCAGGCAAGCCTTATTGTTGAGCCCTGCCTCTTATAGGATTAAATGATGGTACACACTCAGATATGGAGATCCTAAAATGTGGGTTGTGTGTTTTCAGTTTGCATTACAGCAGCTACAGCTGAGTAGCGCCGTATGGAGATAGCTGTGTTACATAATTGTGCGTGTAGTTGGTGAGACCAGCTGATAAGATAGTATTTTATTGATCACCAGGGGGGAAATTTGGCTAGTTGTAGAAGGACAATAAACCAACCATGTAAAATTTTCATATTTTTAGGCTATTACCCCAGGAAGAAAACTACTCTGGATTTTATTTGAAATGACTGACTTGCTGCTTTGCAATGCAGCAACCCTCATCTTCTTAAGAGACTGTTTAAACTGGCATTACATTATCTTTTTTCATTTTTAGCAGCATGAATAAAGAACAAAGCAACAAATGAAAAACAGCCATTGGAAGTTTTGAAGTGCCCTCCAGATATAAATTGGGAAAGTAACATTGAAATGAATACCAGAAAAGTATGTTTTGAAGTAGGAAATGACTCACTAAATCATTCAGTTGGATAACATCTTTTTCACAAAGGGTCTTCAGTTTTCTGTTTGCGCCGGCTGTATTTTGCATCTGCCGACCCCCGTGCAGCAGCTGCCTGAATCGTCTATTCAGTGAAGCCTCTTCTCTCAATAAGCCACACCAACCACCCTTCCTCCTCTGTGTCTGTACATGATCCATCTGACTTAATTTTATGGATAGACACAAGTGTGACAGGGGGTTACTGATAGGCCGTAGCTTAAAATTAAAACTATTGTCGTTGGCAGGACTACTAGGCTTAAATTGAGACCGAGACTGACCCACCAGCTAAATAATTAAAAGCAATGGCAAAAAGATGGGTTTTGAGTTTGGACTTAAAGACCTCCACAGAATCAGATTTTCTGATGTCTATCGGGACATTATTCTAGAGGAAAAGGGCTCGGTAAGGCCCTTTGGCCTGCTGACTTCTTTTTCACTCTGGGGATAGACAGGAGCCCTGTATTCTGACAGCAGAGAGTCCTGATTGGAGAATAAGGTTTAACTAGATCAGACAAGTAGGAAGGAGCGAGGCCAATTAAAATTTCATAGGTTATCAGAAGCAATTTAAAGTCTGATCTGACGTGGATCAAGAGCCAATGTAATGAAGCTAAAACTGGTGTCATATGATCAAATTTTCTAGTTTTAGTTAAGATTCTTGCTGCAGTGTTGTGAACCATTTGAAGGCTTCTGGTACTAGAATGAGGCAGACCTAGCATAGCAAAACATTACAGTAATCCAGTCTGGATGATGCAAAGGCATGGATGAGGATCTCTGCGTCAGCCCTGGATAAAGAAGACCTGATTTTAGCGATGTTGCGTAGGTGAAAGAAAGTGATCTTTGTGATGTCTGTAATGTGCCGATCAAACGAAAGTCTTTACTGTCGAACTCTGGTATATCACACAGTTATCTAAAGATATAGTTACTTGCTTAAACTGATGTCTATGTCAAGCAGGGCCAATGACAAGCACCTCAGTTTTATCTGAATTTAGGAGCAAGAAATTACTTAACATCTAGTTTTTCACTACAACTCGGGTTAATCCCTGCTCTGGACAGTTCAGATACGACCTGCATCACAACCCGGGAGTAATGCATACCAATTAGCTCAGGTGTTAGAAATGTGTTGGGGTTTACACCTCTGGAGGATTATAGAGGGAGGGGGATAATGTTTTCACCATCAATGTGTGCAAAACCATAAAATTTAACAGAATGATGCATGTTTGTGGGGTACAGTGTAAATATAATAGACACAGCATTTTAGCTTTATAAAATGTTTAACTATGTTGTATATATAGAGCTGTAATGTATGCAACAGCATACAGACAACATACAGATTTACAGTATCGGTGCTCATGATCCTGTTTTCCTTTGTCCATCTACAGTACCCATTTATCATACTGTAACTTCAAACTAAAGACTGAAATGAATATTTCACTCACTCTACCATCCCAGCTATGATTTGCTTCATATTGTAGTCCTACTAAAGTTTTTCAGCTGGGGAGGTGGCTTACACTGTGTGTTTCTGTGTACTGTGGGCGGATACCTCTCTCATTCAGCAGCCTTGTTATGTTCATATAATGTTACATTACGTGGTCGCTCACCGTCCCGTTATCGACCACTTTTTTTTTCTTCCTCACCGTGGATGGCCAGGAGCTCCCACACCGCAAAGTCTGGCCACATTTGTGTTGTTGTTATCTGCCGTTCATTAGGCTTCTCCTTTAATGTAGTGACTCAGCTGGTTTTAGATCTAAGCACTGTGGGCAGCAGATTGATGTCTACTGAATGTCAGTGCCCCATTAAGCCCCAGGAGTTAAAGGAGCTGATTCATCTATAGATTTCAGCAGTTGCCAAAGGCCTCTTACCAATGAACTGGACTAATTATTCTCAACTGTAATGTGTTATATAGTGTCTCTAGCTTGCTCTTCTTCGTTTACACCGAGACGATCGCTGTGCCAGAGAGAGATTTTAGGACTCTACTGTAGTTGAGGTCAGACCAGTATCTTTATTAATGACCATTTGGACATTTTGCTGTTAACAAGAACACAGATTGGGCACATTGAAATACCTCTTGATACAAAGGCAAGACAGAAATGAGCTTGACAAGTTTTAAAAGCATAAACACAACCACCACTTTTTTTGTTAATCAAAACGCTAATAAAAGCACATACATGATCAGTGACCAGAGAAATTGAACCTCTGTCCCTACAGAAGGCCATTTGTTTATTTTCTGTTATGTAACATGTGAAGGGTTTGGGAGGCAGGCCTTGGTGGATGAATGTGGGAGACACTGGGCTTTCAACTGTCATGCACTGGGTCCTTTAATACCTGCAAGTCAAAGCCTTGATGCCAGAGATTAGGTTCATCCACTCGTGGACATTATGGATCCCCAAAGGAAAGACTGAAACCTTTATTGCCTCTTTGGGGAACTTGCACGATTGGCCTTCAGAACATACACATAAAAAATAGCAGACAAGATACGACTTAAAAAATAGATAGAACATCATGATTTCAACTTGTTAAGCAGCAGAATAGTACATGTGATAAAAGAGATGGTTCCTCTTTGATCGCATCCCGATTTAGTATAAGAACACCAAGGAACATTCAAGTAAAAAGCGGTTTGGTTTCTTTTTCTGGTCACTGAGAGCATGTAGAACACAGAGAGACAGAAGGCAAGCATCCAGCGTTTCAGCTAGGTAGAAGAAGGCAGAAGCAAACTCAGAAAATAAAAAGATTGTGTCAGAAATCACTCACAAGACAGGCTGTATGGTGTGTTGGTTGAAACTTTATAGAGTAAGGCAACAAACAAATCCGGGGAAATGCCGGAAGTAGATGTGGCACCATTACTGCGGTGTCGTCTCCGTTTGGGTACAAGCCGTCCTAAGAAGTGTACAGTTTTCTACTTTTACCTTTACTTTCTATCTAACGTTACTTTTGACAGTGATGTCTAGTTCAGGAAGAACCTGAGCAGCTTTTAGCCGGGGGTAGTGATTGGCCCCCCTTGGTGACCCCCAGTGTCATTGGACAGTGACACTTCTCATGTAATAACACCTGTCCTAGCCAGTTTTTAACACTTTATTTATTTATGATAGAATTTTCTGATTTCCCATAGGTCCCCCTGATTGTGTCTTGGTCCCCCCTGTGCCATCTCATTTAAAAAGTCCTGGAATTGCCCCCGTTCTGAGCTGACTAACGTTAGTCTAACATGGTGAAACAAGTAACACCAGCTAAGTTAACACTGCGTAGCTAGCGCTAGCTAATGTTAGTTGGCGAAAGGCACTGTTTAGGGGCTGTGGTTGTCCCACAGAATAAATAAACTCCTGTGTCCTCGCAAAAGCTTTCAATTTCACTTCAGTCCATTTTAAAGAACATACTCATCTGAGTTTATTATCTACACCAACCATTTCGCTAAGTTAGTACAAGCAACTATGTATGCATTCAACTGAAAGTCAATGGTTAACATGGTTAGACGATGAGTCTTGCCACCGCAGTAATGGCAGCACCGCTAGATCGTGGAACACGCAAAGCAGTCGCCAAATTCGGCTGTATCTGACATTGTTCTGGTCACAGTTTTGTGTCCAAAGTCGTCCCTTGGTTGCACATTTCCGTGTTATACTGTGGGATAGAGTACATTAACTGCACAACTGGAAACCACTACCTTATAAAATGGCAAACATGAATATAGTGAACGATTTCACACGCAGCCTTGTTACCCTTTTCTCACATCTTTTCTCACAAACAAAATAATATATATATTTAAGATTTACCCTGTATTTGTTGAAAAATAAACAGTACAACAATATGAACTATATGATGGAGCAGTGTTCACTGTTTCACAGATCTTGAAAGAAAAAAACAACTGTCAAAGTCAGAAAGCACCATGCCAGGATAAATTCAGTGCACCGTAATTGATCTAGTCAGTTCTCAGCATCGTTATCACCACAGCAAAATGTCTGTCCACATTTCTTGGCAAACTACAGTAATTTAGTGTTTTTGCTTTTGCATTTTGCTTTTGCCAAGATTTCAGCTTATTTGAGTGTAAATTTAGTTTTTACGTAGATGAAAGAATTTTTTAATCAGAATATTGTACATTTTTATGAGTGATCCTCAGAAAAGCCAGCTATTCCTGAATGCCTGATTTATGAAAAGTCTCCCTGCTGGGTTGTCAAAGAGGATTTGGATTAAACGATTCTGCTTCCAAATACCATGGGTGAATCATCCACTGATATTTATGAGTGTAATTATCAAAGTATTGACCTTATTCTGATTCATTTATTTTTAAATTAAGCTGTTTACATTGGCTGCTTATTCAATTATACCATTAACGCTCCAATTTACTGAGATGTTAAACAAGAGTCGCCTGATTAACAAGTGTTGTTACCATGACAGCGAATACTCATTGCTGATCAGTTGTGTCCTTTCTAATTGTGCATCGGTGCCATAATATCTGTTCACTGTTTAGCCACTGGTCTAAATCAGTGTGCAAGATATATTAAACTGCAGATACCCAACCAAAACTTAGTTATCTCATCAAACTTCCCTTCCCCCACTTAGTTAACTCTCATTGGTGAAATTAGCATTAAACTAATTTTAAACACTTTTTTTTTTTTTTAAAACAAGGATCACAATTTGAAAACTGCCTACCATTTTCTTTGGTCACTGTCTGCGGCATAAGTGAAAATCCACTTTGAGCTGTTCTGATATCTGAGAAAAACAGGAGGGAATGTCTCTGCTTTGCATCACTGTGTTCTTCATCTCCACCTTGTTTGTTGTTTTCATATGAATCACAATATCTCATTGTGCATTGCTTACATAATGCCCCCTCTCCAGTTCACTGCAAAGTCAGTAACCTTCCAGTGTTTTTCCTCACTTTCTTTTATGCTAAAGTTAATATTGATGACGTATGAGTTTTAACTTAGCAACCACTGTAAGGCCACATTCAGACAGATCTGAGACGTGCATGAAAAAATACACAGCCCACTTATTCATTTGAATGGAGCCAGTTCCTCAAACACTGTAATTCTGCTATTCACCTCACGATCGCCACGACAAATATAAAACAGTTGACAGCGTGATTAGTTGTGAAATCCTGTCAGTGGTTATACGAACCATTGTGCATTGTTTGGGCCTTAAAATGTGTTAATCTGTGCATCTTGCATTGTATTTCATTGTATCTAAACCACACTAAGGCAGAACATACGTTGTCATCAGTAACGTTGCCATATCTGTAACATAGACCTAGTCAGAGTAACTATAATAATGATAATACCAATCGGAGATTTCTTTTTTTATTTTACTTGATTTCATATTTAGTTTATTGCCTCAATCAGGCAAACATATTATAGTCCATGTATGTAAATGTCACTAGGCCAACTTAATATTCCCCAGTGTTTCTGTTTAAAATTTGAATTTAATTAAGGGAGTTTGCTTTTTAACAGAGGCACAGCAGTTGATTCTTCATATATAGCAAATTGCATCAGATTATGTGCAAATAAAATTAGTTGTTATATCACTAATACCACAAAGCAGTGGCATTCACAAGCATTTGTTGATACTCAGAACTTGACTATAAACCTTGCAGTTATATATTTTTGCAGACAATCACAGAGGTAATATATAATGTGATGAATAGCCCTTCACAATTAAATAGGACACCATTTACTCCCCGTCTTTCTATAAAAACATCCTGTCTCTCTTCCTGTAAAAACAGCAATCAGCAGTTGTGTCCCAACAAATAAATTATTAAAATTGACATTTAACATAATTTAAGAACATGTAGGTGCAGACACAAAAAACACACATGCTAGTACACAAGATATTCACATGCAGACTGTACAAAGGTACCAAGAATCTCCAGATCCAAGTTCATAGTAATTAGTCCATACTTGTTGGGGAAAAAAGAAGCAAAGAGAAAAGTTGTTTTTTTTTTTTTTTCACCACAGGCACCAAAAAGTACAAATTCATTACATTCAATAATACTGGAGTGTCACACTTAACATGTTTTTCGTGCCGAATGTCTTACAAGCAATGACTTGAATGCCATCGAGAGTCAAGGTGTTAAATTATTGTAGATACCCTTGACTTTTTCTTGAACAAGAATGAATGCAAATGGCTGCTTAAATCAGCTGTTAGAAAACAAAAATACGTTTACAATTTTGTGTCTCTTTTAGGGATGCTAATTTTGAAAAAAAAAAATAACTGATAACCGACCCTTGTTAACTATTTATTCACCAATAACTGTCAAGATTAGTGCCTCGAAAAGATCACATAATCCCTCAGAAATGAATACAATATCTTTCTGAAGATTTGGCAACCCTATTTAACCTATATGACACCACTTATATTGGATTTGATATGACAAATTATCAGACTTGATATATCATTAGTTATCAGAATAAGTCAGAACACTGCATGTCGTTATTAATGATTTCTTTATTTGTGTATTTATTTTTTAAATTTATTTTATCATTTTTAATTTAATTGATAGTTTGCATGTGGGACAGGGAAGGAATTTATGTTTGTGTGAGTTTGCTTGTGTTTTGTATGTTTTGTTTTGTTAACTAAAATTTGAAAATAAAATATTCTAAAAGAAATATTAATGCCTCACATGTAGCGGTGCGCCAGCTGCAATGTGTGAGCACAACAGACAACTAGCAACCATCCAACTACACATGCATCCTCTTTCTCCACCGCACATTTGGTTTAGTTTAGCAGGTTGTTAGCTGTGTGTCTGCCCGCCATAACTTTAGCGAGTGTCCGACAAACCGTGTGTGTTTGTGCTACGTTAGCAGCTGTATCGCTGCTGGTGGCTTCATGCCCACCGTTGTCACACACATACGCTCTGTCAGCACGGCGTAACTTTAGTGAGTGTCCGACAGATCGCACGTTTGTGGTGGCGGTGAGTGTGGGTTTGTCATTGCGTTATAGCTGTGAACATAAGTGTAGCAGACAGTGTGCGTACAGCTTATTTATTTACTCCTCCGCTCAATCAAGCTCAAGAGACTGGAGACTTCCTGTATCTTGGGTGGGAGGGTAGAAGGAGTTTTGCACCGCTTTTTAATTAATTATTAGTGTTTCTTTTAACCATTTAACTAATCAGTGAAAGTGCTTAACGTCATTTAACGGTCAAATGGTTAACTATCAACATCCCTAGACTCTATATTTGGTTTTACTTTATAGTGGGAAATACGTAATTAGAAGCTGAAGTTTGGATTACAACTGGGTATTTAATCTCAGTACTATATGAGTTCAGACTTATGTGTGTGTCCTATTAATTATCAAAAAATGTTGCATATTGAAAGTTGGCACAAATTGATCGGTTTTATTCTTGAAATTAAATCAGGAAACCTATATGACTATATTTCTGTACTGTTTTGGCAGATGTTATTAAAAGAAAACAAAAAGGTTACATATTTAAGGTAAGGTATCACATATAAAACGTCACACTTCCCCAAATATGTCGTTGTACTAGTATTATATTGGGATCAAACCCTGGGTATTGTGTTGGCATTGATATCCAACAATACCCAGCCATAGCTGAGCAAACTGACCTGAGATTTTATGGTGTGGCTCGTACCTAAATTAGACTTGAGGTTGGATTTCTGATTGGTGGTCCCACTTTCGATCCTGGTTTTCAGCTGATAAAATACATAGATTCCTCACTCTTAACTTATCATGTAAAACTCACTTTGTCAGTACTTGTGCACGTACATTTGGGTATCTGATTCAGTGAGTTGTTTGTGGACTGGCTTGATCACAAAATGTGATTCAACAAGCCGTTCAGATTTGGCTCCCCTTCCTCTGTCAAATACAGGCTCATTAAAATATATCGCCCACAGCCTGAGAACTACCTTTGCAAAGGTGCACCGTATTTTTCTCACAAGCCAGTCAGAGCACACTGTGCTTTTTGGGGAGGTGTTCATAAAGAGACAGGCGCTAAAATGGAGCATTTCATACAGAGTGTGAATACAGGTATATTCAGACAGACCGTAAGAGAATAATAATGTGTTTTTTCAACATTAAAGCATCTAACAATGTTCAGGTGGAAATACAAATACAAGTATGAACCTGGAAACAAGCATGATAGACCCTTTAAAATATCATGGAGCTAATTCAGATTCAGTTAAATGTCATCACACCCCAAACATGACCCACTTTGTAGCATACATAACAACACTCACTTATGCACTCAGCATGTTCAGTAGCCTATAGGAATTGCATCTAATTATAAAACGGATTTATTAACAAGGTTTTCAGCTGGTTGGTCTGGCAGAAAATCACATGAAGATGCATTCTGTCAGAATGTATAATAGATAATAGATTAGGTAGATAGATCAGCCCAAGTGAGCAACAGCATTCAATGAGGGGATGTGAACTGGCTCTTCAAAAGGGGTCAAATCAGGGTCTGCATGTGTTAACACATCACAAAGCCATACCCTAAAGAGAGACATGAAGCCTTTTGACTGGTGAGGTCAAGGTCTCACTGCTGGATGTAGTAGCACACTACAGCAGAATGAGTTATGATGAGCACAAAGAACAAGGAAGTGAGTACAGTATAGAGACTAACGGGTGTTAAAAAGCTCTTAGCAGCCATGTTAGGTGCCATCTTGGAGGTCCCCTGTAGAAATGGCTTGTTTTGTGATCCCTGTGGTGTTTTTTTTTGTGCTTATAAGCATTTAGACTAACTTGGTCTTATAATTAATAAACTAACTCTTGTGTGACTCTGATGAGTTTCATATGATGGTATTTAACCTCAGCAAGTCTCATGTGACACCGAAGTGTCACACAGGGACAAAAATGTCTGATGCCTGCAGCCATTTGGTGGCAAAAAGCCCCCGCCAGTGAACAGTGTCAAAATCTTTTAGTGTTGGTCGCACCATCATTTTATCCCTGCAACGGCAGCAGTGGCAGTGGTCTCAGTGTAGACCTGCTCTCAACGAGTCAAACAACTAAAATGTGCTTTTAAAGCTTTACTTCTCACCTTTGACACCTCACACAAGCAGACAGGCCACAGCGTCTGCCTCCATCACAGTGTAAAATTCACTGGTGAATGTATAGAAATGGCTATATTTACTGGCAGTGGTTTTGAAATTGATTATTAATGATGCATTTCATTAGTTTCTGACTTCTCGCATACACAGTACATTTTTTTTGTGTTAGCAGTTAAAGAGACAGATGGAGAAAAGTGAGGAAGCCTATGTCCTCCTGCTCTCAGTGATCACCTATATACTGTATTTTAATGCAGCCAAATTCCCACTATATTTGCATATTCTTCTGTTTCTGTTGTAAGGTAATGAACGAGTGTGAAATCTGATGGCTCTGTGAACTGGCTTAGAAATACTGTGTTGACCAGCAGTCATGACCAATCTGCTGAGCTGCAGGTGAAATCATTATTTTAAGATAATGAAAAATAACAAAATTCCAGGTTACTGAAGCAGCTGTGCTGTGAGATTGGCTTTATTGACGTTAAAAATGAGTGATGACAGAAAAATATAGAAACAACTTAAGGTTGTCATTAATCAGTCTATCTAAATGAGCTGCTTTATTCATGCTTGTAAAACACAAAAAAATGTCAGCAAAACGTGGCTGATGAAGAACAGATGTTTCACTTCTGAAACGTTTAGTGGACATTGAAATGAAGTGCAGCCAGATTCTGTGTGCATTTGGCTTAAAGCCTGAGATGGAGAAAACAGGTTAGAAGTGTTTTAGTTCACACTTTACAACTGAATTGTACTACAGACCTGTGAGAAAATATATAGCTATTGTACAGCACATTGTCAGTATTGAGAGAAGGCTGCTAGGTTTTGCAGATGTACCTATAGAAATGAATCAATCATTTGCTGGCAGTACAATGGGCGTCATTATCACACTATAACTGTTGACACACAGTCGGGATTTTATATCTAATTTGGCATGGATTTATGATTCAGCTGGCAGTCTCACATTGTACCAAATAGAAAAAGGGATAAAGAATCAGGAGAAACCATCAAATCAATTCAAATTGCCCAGTTTCCATCACAGTCAGTTTATCTGTCTGAATTTTCACTCCCCTACTCCAGATGTAGTTAACTTCTTGAGGCTGTTTCCTCCTCACGTGGCAGGTTTCCACTAAAAACGACATCCTGTTGCTTCTTAGCTCGTCTTAGCTGTATTTTTAAACACAGTCTAAAGGCCTTTGCACACCAAATGTTTTTCGTATGCTTGTTTGTAATCCATCATTAGATAAAAATGTGCAGAAACCTTGCACACTGTTTCTTATTCTCTTGGTGAAAATTTGCAATACAAGACAAACTGAATTAATTACGTGGGTGCAATGGCCATAGCTCGTCCCAAACAGGGCTATGGATTGAATTACATTAGCAAGAAGCTATTGCCTAAAGCACAGTCATTAATGTAGTCTAATCTTTTGTGTGTCCTATTATTTACAATCATTACTTTATTATAAAATAGTTTCTGTTGTGAGAGGTGAATCAGATGCAATTTTGGATGATGACGTTTGCATGTACTGTGGGTCTGAGAGGTCAAACGACCCTCTTTTGGATTTTGACAGATGCGACGCAGAATTTCTAACCTGTTCCAGAAAAGTCAATCACAGATGAAAGTTTTGGAGTCGCTGTGTAAAACATGACTGACTCAATGTGAGGTTGTACTCACTTTGAAACATGCGACAATTTTGGATGAAAAATACGGACTTGCAAAAGCCTTTGCTCTGAACAGCTGATGTTTCGCAAGTTTCGCAACAATTCGCAGAGACTTTTCCCCAGAAATTTATCTGAACCTGGGTGTAAAGGTTCATGTGAACAGGACAGGATCACTAGCACAGTGCCATTGTACAGATAAGAGCTAAGGACCTCCAATATGGCCACTAGAGTGTAACATGTCACTTTTTGTGACCTTCTGTCTTAAGTTTTTTTGAGTTTGTTTTTTTTTTTTCTTTTGTATTTTTTTCTTTTTTTTATCTATTTATTAAATTATTTATTTGTTACATCTTTGCTATACAAATTTTCAAAATGGGCCCCTTTTTAAAATGTAACAGACACCACCAACAGATTAAAGTAGGTAAATCACTGTTGAACCAAAGGTTGTTCAGTACACTACCCTGAATACAAGAATGTTCCTAATTGTCAGTTCAAACAGACAGATTCACAGTTTCACTTGTAATCAAAGCTTTAGACTCAGTAACATGTACTTGCAGCAGACAACACATTTTGGGACCAATGCAGACCCACGGTTTTTCCCATTTACTGTACAAGACTGTTCATAGAGAGATAAAAATAAAATTACAGCAAACACCTTATCTGATATTTACATGGCACATTCATAAGAGGTTCATGAGATATTCATGAATTAATAACAGTAAATTTTGCATCAATACACCTTTTTATGTACATGTTTACAGAGCAGATTTCAGAATAAAAGCCCGGGTGAAAAATGGTATTTCTAAGTAGATGGCTCGTATACAATCATCATCCGAGTTTTCTTTTCTCCTCTGCACAAAAAGGCTTGTCAAGCCTGACTTAAAACAAAACAAACAAAAGCTGTTAATGTGTGTGTGACCTGCAGAATTGTCCTTTTCTATTTGTGTGTAGCTTTGATGGGTTTCCTGCTTATTATACTGTACTTGTCTGTTCTGTCATTAAATAAAACCAAAATTTAAAAGGCTAAAGTGAGAGCCCGAGACAAACTAACAATCCTCTATTTCAACAGCTCTAACATTTTAACACCATCAAATCATGATTGAATTTATTGTCAGACGTAAGTTTATTTACCATAAGCAAATTAAATCAATGGCGAGATGATTAGCAGCTCTTATCAGCCTCTATACCATAATTTTAACACTGAGTGCCACTGGTTTATCATATGTGCTGGGTCGCTTTAGACTGGCTCCAAAGCTTTTTAACCTTACTTTTTATTCTCAGCAATTCAAATAGGTGTGTTGCACTAATTGATGGCTGTTTTCCCTGGCTGGAGACTCAAGTTTCAGAAACAAAAGTCTGGTCAACTGTACAGGATTCACAGCAATAGCTCTTGAATCAGCAGATGTTCCTGTCGTTAAGCTATTAAGAGCAAACACTTTTGTCCAAAGACACTTTCTTTTTTAGAGGAACCTGAGATATGTGGCCTGAATTATACAACACCAGTGCTACTGGCAGAGAGGCTACCAGTGGTCTCCATTAGACTAATTCTACCAAGGTATGATTAACTTCCTAATCAGTATATTGAGTCTGAGCCATTGGCATACTGTCAAAGCATCATGTGCTGGAGTTGATGAATGCTAATGAGTAATTTGATAAAATGGCAAGATATTCACTTTTACTATCCAGATGTCATTATATCCCGTAATGCGGAGAGGAAACCACAGGGACGCGTTTCAGAAAGACTGAAAAAAATAAAAGATTAAACCCACTGAATCACTTGGGCTCTTTTATTGGCAAACAGCAGCTGGCCAGACTGTCTTCACCAGACTGGTACATGTCCTCATATTTTCCTTAGTTTGTTAAGAATTAATACAAAAAATCAACTATTCAGTCGTAAATAGCATTCAAAAAATTAATTGCAAATCAATTGCATATTTTTTTATCCGTTCAAAATGTACCGTAAAGGTATTTAATCCTCTTATAAACATGGGAATGGGCAAATATGCTGCTTTATGTAAATGTATGTATATATGTATTATTGTAACTCAATTAACAACACAAAACAGTGAAAATATTGTCCAGAGACCCTCACAGGTACTGCATTTAGCATAAAAAGTATGCTGAAATCATAATATAGCAAACTGAAGCCCAACAGGCAACAACAGCTGTCAGTGTGTCAGTGTGTTGACTTGACTCTGACTTGCCCCAAACTGCATGTGATTATCATAAAGTGGGCATGTCTGTAAAGGGGAGACTTGTGGGTACCCATAGAGCTCATTGTCATTCACATATCTTGACGTCAGAGATCAAGGGAACCCTTATAAAAGGGCCGTACCAGTTTTTTCTTGCCAATTAGTAAATTAGGAGCGTTATTTAACCTCCTTCCTGATAAGCTAGTAGGACATGTTGGTACCGATGGATTCCTTAGCTTTAAAAGTGAGCCAGCTACAACCTAAACATCACAAGTTACATTAATGTGTCAAAGAAGTTAGTAGTAGAAGTTGAAACGAATTTGCGATAATGCTTCATTATCACATTAACTTTGACAGCCTAGTAAATACAAAGTATAGTAATATAGGTAGTGTAAGGAAAAATACTTTGCAAGCCACAGACCCACAAAAGACTGAGTTATTTTACCTTGTCTTCAGTGTAATTATTAAAGTTAAAAAGTACGCTTATTGTTCAGAGGTAGCCGGGCTCTCGGTAATTTGTTAGATGTGCTTCTGTCACAATGATCTAACAAGGTAAAGGCCTTGATTGGCTGCTTAAGGTGAGCATCCCTCTCCAGCGTTTTGTTGTCAGATGTACAGTATAACACAGTTGTGTAAAAAGCTGTTGTGCTGTATGACCTTGGTCACAGATACCTGAAAGAGTGTTATTCAAGTGTTATTCTTTTGCTGTGTTGAAGTCTTTGATTTGATATTGGAGCCCTTTGACTTTTAAGTCTGATTTAAAAGCTTGTACATCAGTTTCACAGGCCACAGAGGTTTCTTATTCAAGGTTTATAAGTACTTCTAATTCTCTATAGTAGTGAATGACACATAAATACAAGTCCGTCTAATGGGCCAAGCTACAATGCTGTTAAATAATTTGACTTTACTTTTGAAATCTGCTCTGCAGACATTATAGTACATAAATGTTTGATGCATCTTTTTACATTTTTACATACAGGTTATATAAGTATGTTATGGAGCAGGTTATCAATGTATTATCAACCGATCCTAATTGATAAATGACGAGATTGTTTCCCTTTGTTAATAATTCCAACAGCACAACCTGCTTTCATGTTTAACATGGCACAATATGTGCAAACATACACTGTGTGGCTTAAAGGTGATAAGGAAAGGTTAACAGATTGGTAATTACATTTTTTTTTTCACATGTATTTACAGGAGCAAACACTGTGAGGTAGCTTGCTGCCGTACAGTCAAATGACTGTCATTTTATAGTTTGCCCCAAACTGCATGTTAAACAAATTAAACACCAGCTTCAAAAACCTACTCAGGTGAGACTTGCTGCAGTTTACTGGCGATCAGCGGAGGAATGACATTTGCGTGATAAGGGCAATTTTCTTGAACGCCTTTGCTTATCACCTAGAAGAATATTTCTATGTCTCCTCAAATAGACACTGCAGTCACACCCCCACTGCTGCAGGATGCCTTCTCCAGGTCCTCCATGACCAAGTCCTGTTCAGTGACATGGTTGAGTCGCCTAGAAGTGGGCTTATCTAGGCTGTTGAGAGAAATAGGCTCCAGGGACGTCTGTGCATTGTTAGCGGGGAGCACGGAGTTTCCCTGCAGCCTGTGCGAGTAGGTTTTCCTCCGCTGTCCGTCCTCCGTACATAGGCTGAATTTGAACACGGCTTGAAATCCTCTGCGGAAATTCTCATTGAAGAAACCGTAGATGATGGGGTTGACACTGCTGTTGAAGAAGGCTAGCCAGTGGGCAAAGGGGTAAATGTAAATGTTGATGATTCTGTACTGCTGCTCAGTCAGGCTGGCATAGTCGCTCAGCATCATGAGGGTCCACAGAGGCAGCCAGGAAAGGATGAAAAGCAAAGCAACTATTAGAAGCATTTTAATCACCCTTTGCTTCTTCTTTGACACAGTGTGACGGTTGTCATGACCCGGCTTTCCTCCCGTTGGAACTGCTGTTTTGAAAAGCGTAATGCCAATCCGGGCGTACATGATCACGATGAGGGAAAGAGGAGCAAGGTAGATATTCGCAAACAGGACAGTGGTGTAAATCTTCCTCATCTCCTGGTTTGGCCAGTTCTCTCTGCACCAATAAAACGGGCTCGTTTTGTTGTCATAGCCCAGTAACACCCGAATGGTTTGCTCCTTGGTCACTTGTAGCATCACTCCAGAGGGACACATTATGGATATGGCCAGAACCCAGATAACAATTATTATCAAGGTGGCTGTGGATATGGTCAGCTTTTGCTTGAATGGATAGACAATGCATCTGAATCTGCAAAAAACAAAAAAAGGACTGGATCAGGAAGATGCTCGTAGACATTAAGCCTGCTTTTAAAAATATGTTTTCCACAGGAAATTGAGTGACAGCAGAGAACATTTACATTAAGGGGGCACATTATGAAAAACTCACGTGTGCTCATATATTTGGGCACCTGCAGTGCCTTCCAACCCACAAACTGTGTTAATCAGTTCTTTGTGGGCTGACTAGATCAGAAAGCATGTGATTCAACATCCATTCAGATTTAGCTCCCCTTGCTTTGTCACATGCAGGCTCATTGGTAGAAATCACCAGAGGCCCCACAGTATATTATCACGATATGATCTTGTTGCAATTTTAAAATATTTTATTTATTTACTGTGATGAGACTGTGTGCATTTTATCAACACCCATTTTATCTAATAAGATATAGTTTTCATTTACATATCGTGAGTCATATCTTCGGTCAAGGCACCCCTTTGAAAATGGCCATGACAGTTTTTTTTTCTCACCAAAATTTAGTTTGTGACCAATGGATTCCTTAGGCTGTCTAGTTTCATGATAGCAGTGTCACTACAGCCTCCAAAAGACCAATTGCGTTAATGCTTAAAAGAAATATGTGGCATTAAAATGAATTTAACATAACATAATAACATTTTTATTATCACGATACTGGGCTGTATTGTTTTTTTTCCCCTACTCATTAGCATATACTGCCCCGCCCCCAGCTACCTTTGCAAAGGTGCACCATATATTTCTCGCAACCCATTTTGAGCACACTGGGCTTTTTCATGAGGAGGTCTTAATGAGACAGGCGCTAAAACAGCTTTTCAGACAGAGGGTGAATACAGGTGCAGTATATTAAGACAGTGTGAAGATGTTTTTTTAACATTAAAGCATGTAAACATTCTAGCAGTAACCCCAAATACAAGTATGAAACTGAAAATGAGCATAATATGTCCCCTTTAAAGTGGCATGCCATGATATGATTAGTTACTGTAAATTCATAAAGGGACAAATCAATACTTGATTCACATGGAGGGGCTGTTGTCAGGAAACTCTGTGTTGTATGTATAAGGTATAGGGTACATGTAAAAGTAGATTTGCTGATCAATATATATTAAATGAAGAATGAAAGTACTCAAACAAATTGATTTAGAGAATTACAAATACAGTATGACTGCTGCTCTCACTCTGTGGTGGAGCAATGGTCACCATTCAATAATAGAGCCAGGGCTCTAGACCATTTTAATTGCATATGCAACCAAAAATCTATGGAGTGCTGTAGCCCACTCCTCCTCGAGCAAGATCACAACCATAAAACATGGCAATAGTTCAAAATGAAGAGAACTCGTGATTGTTTTTTTTTTTTTTGTCAAGAAAAAATGCTGCGATGCCCATTACACCTGTCCCCGACCCAGAGGGGCCCAGCTCAGACCGCCATCACTGGCAGTCCTGTAAGATGCCTGAACCTGAACATGGCACCAGGTTCATTTCACAAGAGGGGAGAGCAAATAGCCTGAGTGTGTGTTACACTAATGTATATTTAATAACTTGAGGCAACATTACCACTAATTTCTTCTCTACTCTGATGATCACTTGCTGCACACACATTACACACTACTACTACTATACACTACTCTGACACCAACCTAATACTATACTGTAGGTAGACTCGCTATCAACACATCCAGATGACCTACTCTGTATTTCCCTGATAATGCTGCATTGTGAACAACAAATCAGTGTTGAAATCAACAGGACATGAGCTTAACAGGGGGTGCCATTGATGTACAGTTATGATGCATTCAGGCTCTAAGATGAGTGTTAGGCAAAAGTAAATCATGATATTTTCAAAAGTCATCTCGTAAAATGTTGTTTTTGGCTAGAAACAAATAAATCCACTTGTTAGAAGGAGATCTTTTCACAGCAATATAAAACAGATAATAGAGGGGTAACCTGTTTAACCTGTTTGACCTGTTAAACTTCCTGACAAAAAACAGTACGCAAACTAATAAAGGAGTGGATGTTGAAGTATATGGGATTTATTGTTTTACTTTTATTTTTTAACGTGCTGTCGAGAATCCTGGAATGTCTGGTATTGGTATCGACTACTAAATGTCTGGTATTGTGACATCCCTAGTGTGCGCCTATAGGAACTAACGAAGTGCTTAAAATGTGTTACTGCTGGGCCAAAATACATGGTGAAATTTCTTTTTGGGTGCACCCAAATTATATGCTAGTGCACCTAAATGAAAAAGTTAGGTGTAGCAGTGCAACCAAGGTAAAAAGTTAGTGTGGAGCCCTGAGAGCATTGAGACTGCACATCAGTTTCAAAGCGATAGGTGCATAATTAACCCAGCTCCCTTTTATTACTGTACTGTCATTGTGATTCACAGCTTTGTGGGCGGTAAATAATAATATAGATATGTAATATCTGCAGCAAACTGTGTACAAAGGTCTTCTTTGTGCTTCTGAGATGACCACAAAGGCTTACCGTGCTGTTTGTGCCAAATGGAGATGAATAGCTGCTGTGTCTCCCTGCAGACTGTAACAGTACAGCCAGTAGCAGCGTGAGGCCAACCTCTCCTCTGTAAGCTCGGACTGCTCCCCGGGTGGCTAATATGCTATTTGGCCTTCCTTTTGTAGTCAGACCCACCTTTTTAAAAATTAATTCTCTCACTTTGCAGAGCTGAAAATATGTACGATTTACCACATCAGTGACCCTCCGGCCAGTCTTTTTCTTATGTTTTTTTTTTTTTTAAATTTCGCTGCTGAAGCCCGCAAAAAAGTTTCTTCAGGGTCTTTTCTCACCAGCCTTTAGTCGTCTGAGAAATCTTGCCGATAGACTTAAGTTCACACGACACAACTTTTAAAGTCATCAGATTTCAGTACCGTTCACACAATACAACTTGCTTGTAGTTGAGAGTCTTTAAGTCATTGTGGTTTTTCACACTACATGACTGCCTGGTGACAGAGCGTCACACACTACAAGGTTTGAATATATAAAGAATACCACTGAGAAGCTACAGAATGGTATAAAAACCTCAAAAAGCTAATGTGGATGGGGTGAATTACAGGTTTTGCTGACCTCTATGCTCGCAGCTGTTGTACAGTTGAATTCTGCATTATATTACATACAGTATATTATACTTTACCTATATATACATACATACTATACATACTATACATCTATTTTGTGTTCATTCTGTGTGCAAACATTCATCCATGGGGCTCCTGGAGATTGAAAATCAATTGCTGTAATGGAAGCTTTCTGCACGATACTGAACTCTGCATCCCTGAATCAGCAGTCATTTTGAGACACCATTCATTCATCTATTTATTATCCAAATGAATCAGAGTTAGTAGACATAATTACATATCGTATGATTCATTCAAGGATTTCTGTTTGTGATCTGTGTGGTTTTGTTTCGCTTTCACCAACTTCACAAATTTAATATCACTTTCATCAAAGAACAGGTATCCAGACTTTTGATACAGAGGGATGTATGAGTGGTGGAGGAAGTAAAATTTACTGAAGTATTACATGTACAAATAATCATGCAGTAGAGTGGCCCCACTCAAAGTTATAGTGATATTAATGGGTCATTATTATTGATGCATGTTGTAGCTGGTCTTAGCATAGTATAAAGGATCAGAAAACAGAAATACTATAGAAAAAGCCAAAGCCCCTGCTTAAAAAACTCCATACATTGTAAGAATAAAGGTGTAGTTATTGGCAATTTAGAGACAGTATGTCACTTTTTGGCTGCAGATCAGTTTGAAACCTTCACGGGGGGATGATGGGAAATCATTACAGCTTAGACAAAAGTGGTGACTACCATGTTGGGAGGTGGATCGACTCGAGCTCTCACCGAGAGAGAATCATGTGATTGTTAGTTTGAGAGCAGACACGTGCAGAGACATCCAGACGGATCAATTCCTGAATGACTGTTGTTGGTTTTTGTGTTGATGTTAAACCTCTGTCATCTCAATGATATATTCAGAATAGTGGTATGATAGCAGTAAGGTCATATTAGAATAGATGCAGTTGGGCCGTTCTCATACACTGTAGTTATACGTATGAAAAGTAATGCACTGTAATTCATATATGTCCAAATCAAATTGAATATAATCCACGCAATCAGAAACCAGGAAGTATTAAGGAAGACTGAATGAGTGAGTCAAAAAATGCTGGATTTTCACCCATGAGACCAGAAGTCAATGTTGATTTATTGGTCACGTAACGTCTGTACTAAAGTAACGCCACTTCCATAGTTATGAGAAAGTTTGCTCCAGCTAGTGCGCGGTGCTTGGTATTTCCTCAACTGATCTCAACATGGCAGCCGGTCACAAACTTTCTCATTTTACAGCTTAACAGTAAACTACAAGATGTTTCTGAAAACATTTGACATTGATTCATATTTGATCAGCGCTGCCTGGCGTCTGTGAGTGATTGACTGGTGGCTCTCGTAGACAACAGGTTCTAGCTCGGCTCTGATTGGTTGTTTTCCTCCGGTCTGTGAAATCTTGCAGATGCCATTAGGAGCGCCGGAAGACACAGAGGAACATGATTTTTTTTTTTTTTTAGATTACCTGTCTCATGCACTACTGTCAGGATATAGTGATTGTTTTCTAAAAATTACTTTTTTGAATCATTTTACCCCAATTCTACACACTGCAGCTTTAAATTACACCACTTCTTTGTTATTTTAACCCAGCATTGACTTATTTCCTGTTATTTTAACCCAAGTCACAAACTTTTCCCTAAACTCATGTGTTTTTTTGCCTAGACCTAATCAAGTTGTTTCCTGTGAGGATGGGTTTATTTTGAAAATTTGTTGAAAAATTGTATACATGTAATGAGTGGAAATTGACAATTGTTGCTGGACAAACTAGAGCCATCTATCGCCTCAATCTAATTCTAAACATGTGGCTGATGGATATGTAAGGTAACTTTGACTTTTGGGTGTCAAAGCATTGCCTTTCAAGAAGTGCAGACACCCTGCAGTGATTTCAAATTGTGAGGGATATCATCGCATTGCACGTTTCTCTACGCACGTTTAGCTCTATCATTCTTTGAGCTCAGAGAGCAGTGATAACTCCTCTGGATTTGTTTGCATTTCCCCTCTGAGATTCTGTAGCCTCCGCCAATACTTTATAAAGTAATTAAGCCAGATTAGGAGCCAGCTGGTGTCGTCTCCACGAGCAGCAATTAGGGGATTCAGCATGATTGTTCGAAAGAGGATAAGTGCCAGATAAAGATGAAAAAGCTGTACAACCTTGATAAGGGCTGGAAAATAATCTAAAGCCAAACAAGTGACATTTTGTGCTGATTTGTTTTTGAAGATTGTGAAACATTTTTTGCTATTTTCTTGTGAACTATTTGTTACTTGCCTTAAAAATATCTAGAATGCAGATTTGGCGTCAGATGTAGACTGAAAACTGATTTGTTAAATACTATTCGAATATGGACAAAAAACTGCAGATCAAATTATTAAAAACAAAACTCTAAAATGCTCTGTCCATATGACCCAATCTCTGCTGCGATCAGACAGCTGTTCTCTCTGCTAACACAAAGTGAAGAAAACTCTGCTACTGATAATTATGTGAACCTTGAGTTCAGAATATATTATCTCATAAGTGAATAGGATTGTGCAGCCGTTGTGGAGGTTTGTGTTGTCTGAGTGGTTTCTGGTTTTGTCTCTTTTGTTTTGCACATAAAGCACTTTTATTGAGGTGCAATTCAAGTGTGAAAGGTGCTGAGGAAAGGAAGTGCACTGTTATTTTCATATGTAGCAGCAGGAGTAAAATACGGCCACTGTACCTGTCAACAGCAATAGCAACCAGAGTGAAGACAGATGCTGACACGGAGATCCCTTGAACCATGCCGCTCATTTTGCACACCAGGCTTCCAAAAGGCCATCCTGTTGAAAGGAAAGATGCATTCAGCTGATTGACTGCTATGACAATACACTGTGACAGAACAACAGGTCATGTATGAATTCAGACTGCCTCTGACACACTGATATGGGTTTTTTATGGCCGATGCTGATTTATTACAGAATTAGGACAGCTGATGGCTGATATATGGTGCAGATTTTTTTTTTTTTTTTTTTTTTTTTTTGCTGATAGGGTTGGCTGATTTTCTTTTTTCCCTCCATCTGATAAAATATAGCAGCTTAATAACTTAATAACAGCATTTCTCAACTTCAGTAAACATTGATTGAACAACACATCTCCAATCTACATTTTGTGTCTACACTGCAGTGCACTTAATATATTTTAAACAAGAATAATGTATAAACTAAATATCTAATACATGAAACGAGTAATTAAAAAAACTAAACTTTGTCAAACTTTTGGATGAAAAAATTAAGTTTTAGTGCACTTAGTGCTGCATTTATCACAGATGCAGAGGGTTTAAGGTATCCACAGTTATGCTGTGCTTATGTCACAGTGACGCACACACACAGTGGACGAGGTGAGTAAGTGACTGATGGCTGGGCCAGACCGTGGCGGCTGCTTTACCTGTTGTTTTTCATTTTGGCGTCCATGTTAACAGGTTAGAGCTTCCACACCACCCGCACACGACCTTTCACATTGCTGCGCACTCGCCCTCGTGGGACGCTTGTCTCTGCTGCATCTCTTCTAGAGATTCGAGGTCTTGCCTGTTTTTCATGCGAGCCGCGCGTTTCACGGAAACAACAGACGGTGAAAGCGATCGTTTCACAGCTATAACGCCACCTACAAATCCACACTCGCCGCCACACAGACACGGTCTGTCGGAAACTTGCTAAAGTTACACCGTGCTGACAGAGCGTGTGTGAGACAATGGTGGGCACGAAGCCACCAGCAAAGCTACAGTTGCTAACATAGCACAAACACACACTCATACACGATTTGTCAGTGCTACACAAGAAAAAAAAATCTTTTTTGTTGTGGTTGAATAGCCTATGGAGGATGGTCATTGGTCATTGCTCTGACCTTTTCAAAGCAAGTCCAGTGAGATTATAGATGACAAAGAGGCTTAAAGGTGGAGAAATCATGAGTTTCCAGTGATAGATTAGGCTGACTTTAAAGTATTGTATCGCGTTGGCATTTGTCAGCGTTATTTTGGTTTATACATTATGTTGGTGTGTTGGCATCAAGCTCAGTACTTGAAACTGTCTCTCTGACCGACACCGCAAAGATTGCAGCTCAGTCTGCTTGTCATAGGATGCTTTTCACATTCTCCACAAGACCTCTTGATCTTTGTGCTGTTAGGTGGGATGATGCATTCACTAGATAGTAAGATGGTGAAAGTAAAAATTAACTGGAACTGAACTTTGTTTCTGTTTGTATTATGTTAGAAAGCAAACAGTGTCTTAATTGTTTGTCAAAGCTGAAACCTCCACTTACAGCTGAGCCAGACTCTTCTACAAAAATGTCTTTTCTAGAGTAGAAAACACTAATTACTACAGCCAGAGGCTCTGAAGGATCTTGAACTGCATACCAATAGCATGTCTTGTATAATAATCCACAGGAATTGTCCATTATCCTTTTTTTTTTTCCTTCAACAATGTTACTATCTACCACACACATATACAGATCCTTTGTTCTAAGTTTTTCTTACTGTTTCTTAAAACAGTATGTTAGTATTTATAGTTAGTATTTATAGCCACAAAACAAAAAGCAAAAGGATGCAAATAGTAATGAAATAATGCAACACTGATGTAACTGGCATGCTATTTGTTATGCTGAAGGTGTGTGATAATGCATTCCCATTTTTCACAATAGCCAAATTGATCCTTGTTGAGATGATATGGAGAACCCTTTTTGGTGATATTGTCGCTTTCATCTCCTCCTTATGATGCTTCTTTCACATTGGTCTCAAATTGCAAGGGGCCAATAAGCACCGATACAGATGACTAAAGCGCCATTATTGTCCTTTAAAGCATTATGCATTGTAAACAACATTGCATTAGATGAAAGCTTCCTTTGAGATACAATGGAAGATTTCTAGGTTTCCGGTAAAAAACCCTCAGAGAGAGGCGCTGTTTAACTCAGTTGGTAGAGCAGGCGCCTCATGCCAAAGGCTGAAGCCCTTGCTACAGCGGCCCTGGGTTTGAATCCTGCCTGAAGCCCTTTGCTGTGTATCATCCCCTCTTTCTCCCCATTTCACCGCTATCTCTATCACTATCAAAAAAATGAAAAAAAAACACACACTCAGAGGCCATGCAAGAGGTATCACTGCAGACAAACAACATAGTGACAGAAAGCTATGACAAAGTGACAAGCTCACATGTCCTGCATTTAGCATAAAAAATATGCTCAAATAATAACATGGTAAACTGCAGCCCAACAGGCAACAACAGTTGTCACTGTGTCAGTGTGCTGACTTGACTATGATTTGCCCCAAACTGCATGTGATTATCATAAAGTGGGCATGTCTGTTAAGGGGAGACTTGTGGGTACCCAGAGATCCCATTTTCATTCACATATCATGAGGTCAGAGGTCGAGGGAATCCTTTGAAAATGGTCCTGCCAGTTTTTCCTTGCCAATTTCAGCGCATGCTGTATCTTCACTCCTGCCTACTACGACACAAAAATTGTTCCGTTTGTGTGTTAAATAAAATGGTGAAGAAAAGCATTATTAAGAAGAAGAAAAGCATTACTGGAGGGATTATTGTTAACTTTGACAGCCCCAAGTCAAACATTAAAGGATTAAAACCACTAAGAGCAACCAAAGGCCATTGAAAATAAGTATGTCTTGAGGTTTTGAGGCTATTCCAAAGCTCAGGAGCTGCCACTGCAAGGACACTGTCTACCTCACCCACTACTCTTGATCATGGACCAGAAAGCAGTTGTTGAAATGGTCTAAGAGGCCTCAGGTTGGCGTATTGGTGCAGAGAAGTTCTGAAATGTACAGAGGTACCATCCTGTGTTTAGCTTTAAAAACAAAAGAACCTTAAAATCAGTCCTGTATTTGACACGACTGCATCGCTTACAAATTCTAGTTATTTGGCATGTTAAATATGTCAGGGAACTACAGCCAATGAGAGCAGGAGACATGAATTAACATGTCTATAACAGTAGGAACTTACTGTACCTGTTACAGTAATACAAAATATGATAACACAGATACTGATCTTCATAGGGGAAAGAGTAAAGACCTGTGGAAACAGGCGGAACATGTGTGCTAGCGACAACATCAACAGCATGACTAAGCCCATGTGACTTCTCGCATGTTTTCATGACAAAACCTAGTTAGGAGGCCTCATCGAGGATGATGTTTGACCCCCTGTCTCTGGTCAGTCATGTACTGTGAAAACCACATCAGCTTAGGGCGTTTTCACACACCGTAGTCCGTTTGGCTTGTCTGAATCAGAGTAAAATTAATACTTTTTACTCCAGTTAGGTTTCACAGACAGATCCAAGCAGAACAAATAAAACAGTTTGCTGGGGGAGCGCATACAAAGGAGCAAATTTATCTTTTTCATCAAGAGCTGCCACTTCTGTGCAGGGAATCACAGCCTTTGATGCTGTCAAGGCTTTTTCACTTTGACTTGGCACTGATCAACTGTGATTGACTGACTTTATAGCTGTCACTATATTTGTGTCCTTTATTTATCATTGTGTATGTTTTCTTAAGCCCAGATGTCAAGGAAACATCAGACTTCTGCAGAAAGCCAAGTCATTCCTCTCCCACTCATGTTAACCTGCCGTTTACCTGTTTCTATCTCAACAAATGCACAGGCAGCCAGTGTTTTGGGTTGCTTGGAAACCAGAGTACAATTACTGCGTTCACAACCAAAATGAGTCAAACCGGAGGTTGAACCGCACCAGAGTTCAGTCAGAGTGGACTTAATGTTAGCTTGTGAAAGCGCCCTTAAAAACTCCCGATTACAAGACCTCAAGTCGTGTTGTGTGAGCAGCACAGCAATCTGACGACGAAAGTTATGTAATGTAAACTTGTGTAGCTTTAGAAGTCTCACTCAACTATTCTGCACTAAATGCAAGCGAGACAAAGAGGACTGGCCAAAATCAGGTACAGTTTGTTGCAGTAATCTAACGAGGTAGACCGATGACCTCCTCTCTTTCTTGTGCCTTTCTGCAAAGCCTGACTAGACTTGATCCATGCATCCTTTTTGTTTGTTACTCCCACTCTGCTCACGTGAGAAGCGCTTCTCTGCCTTCAAAAGAGTGCAGCTGTTTTTTTCATGTGTATGTTCCTTGGCTACCTGAGGAACGCCCTCATTCCCTTGTTGTTCAGTTTGGTTGGATGATCAGCTGTAGTAAGAATCAGATTACCTCTATATCATTGAATAACTGTCAGCTGGAATGACTTATGTATTTCTGTGATGTGTGCCTCTCCTCTAGGATACACCACATAACACACTTGGGTGGGCAAAATTTCCAACAAATGTAAAGTACATTAGCCTGCAGCTCATAGCAAACCGGTGAATCTCTTAATGTTCCTTTTGAATGTCTCCTCATGGCACATTTTAGTATAAAAATACTCTCTTATAATAAGAAGAATAATTCTGTTTTCCCCAATTTTCTTCTATACCTAGCTATTTAAAAAATCTTAAAAGCACATCCACTTCTTCTCACTAATTGACAAATACAGAATGTATGAATATGGGCATATTTTTGCTCCAGGAGTTTAACCGCTGGACACAAGATGTCTCAATTCTCAGTGTTTGAGCACTGGAGATGTCAAGTTTCCAAATCATGCTTGAATAAGATTCATGCTGGACTATGTTATGGCTTCCAAACTAGTTGCGATGTCACAAAATCATCTCATAAGTACACACCTTAAACTGCAATTTGAGGTGGGAACAGGGAAACTTCAGCAGAAGAATGTGAAAGCAACCTTCTAGTGTCAAACTCGGCTCATAAATCATTCTGCACAGTGAAGCTCAAACATCCAAGTAAGCCAACAAGAAGAAAAACACATTTTCGAGAGGAGGGTGACTTAAAGTTGTTCTTGCTTCTGGTTTTCTATGTGCTGTTCATGTCGTGCTGTGCACTGCATTCAGTCTGCAGATGCTTTTGTCCAAAGCTACTCACAATAAGTGCTTAGATCTTGACAAGAACATGATATCATCAAAATTGAAAGTGCATCCCTCTCAAACAAGCTATTGAAAACATGTTCAGTGATACAGCACAAGTGTGTATTTTGATGCCTGTTGCTTCTTTCAGTGCACTTTTGCAAGAGGAAAAATGTCGAGTATCAATTTGGGCAGAGCTGCAGGTTACAAAAGTATTCAGTTTAAATGATTTCCATTGGTGGCATCTGATTTGCTGAACCTTGACAGGAGGAAATGGAGTAAATAAATAATAAAATGGCACTGCTTCAGACATTGCTTTTGCTTCTCTCCAGATCGATGCATTTCTGACTGTGTTTGACAAGCTGTGGCTGTCTTGGGACCTCAAACAGCCGCATGCTGTCTCTGATGTGATAAACAGCTGAATCGACCACAGCTGATCCTTTAGCATCACCAGCAGGTCAACATTCCTCCTTGACCAACGTTTTTTCTGATCTTTGGCCCCTGCAGTTCAGGTTTGGTTAAGTTCTGACAACTGAAACTAGTTGAGGAAACATTGTTTAGTGCTTGTTGTTTGTTTCATGTGGTCTCCTGTGTTGAAGCATCCTGATCTCATGGCAAGGCGTATAAACGGCACAACAACTTTTAGTTTAACGACTAGCATCTTAGGCTATTTAACACCACCGGTTATTTTCAACAAAACATCTTCATTAGGCTTTAGCAAAAACATCATGGTTGGGCATAAAATAGTTCTGTAAACTCAGTAAAATATGTATGTAAGCAATGTGACATGTACGTAAAACACGTCACTAACTTCAAAATAACTCGGCAACACTTTGGGACACAAACCGCTGTTGAAGGTCCTGTGTTTGTTGGACCCATCCACCAATTCCTTTGTGAAATGGCTTTGTTACTGTGAAATGGTTGCAGTTATGTTTCTGCAGCAAAACTGCGGTAACAGCAGTTAGGTTTAGACAACAATACTATCAAGTTAGATTTAGGAAAAACATCATGGTTGGTTAAAATAGCTACATAAACTAAATAAAATATGTACTTAAACAACTTAACACAAATACGGAAAACATGTCTAATATAACTAACAAAATAATGCAACAACACTTTGGTATTCAAACACTGATGAGGTATTTATTGATGTATTTTACATCGTAGCAACCTGGAAGTGCTAAAATGCTAACTCATTTTTGGGCTTGTAGGACTCATTCCTGTAGCACTCTATTGTTTACAGTTGTGCACTGACAGCCATAATGAAATTGGGGGCGGCAGTAGCTCAGTCTGTAGGGAGTTGGCTTGGGAACCGGAGGGTCACCGGTTCAAGTCCCGTCATGGACCAAGAACTGAGTGTGAACTGGTAGCTGGAGAGGTGCCAGTTTACCTCTTGGGCACTGCCGAGGTGCCCCTGAGCAAGGCACCAAACCCCCAACTGCTCGGGGCGCTTGTCAGGAGCAGCCCCATCACTCTGACATCTCTCCATTGTTGCATGTTTGTGCATGTGTGTGTTCGGGTCTGCATGTACCGTGTATAAGTTAACAACAGAGTGTAAAAATTGAATTTCCCCTCATGGGACTAATAAAGGACTATCTTCTTCTTCTTCTTCTTCTTCTTCTTAAACACGTTGTGGAAGGCAAAAAAAAAAAAAATCAAACATGCTATACTTTCTGTCAGGATGTTGTGAGATAGCCAAGATACGGTGTCCGTTGTTGTCTACTGATAAAATGATTCTAAACCAGCATTAAGACATTTTTTTACACTTTTGGACCATAGTATGAGTTCATACTACACCTCAGAAGACATCAGTTATTCGCAGGTAATAAGATAAAATGGAGAGTGAGACCACAGTATTCATAGTGAAGCAGATTTTGGTCACTGGTGTCTTCTTGTTCTCTGCCAAAGAGATTTTTTTGTAAAACACATTTTGTTTGTGATAATCTAATGCAAAGATGATGAGCTTTCATACATGTTTACTTCTGGTATTTTTGTCGCTTTGCCAGCTGGATTTCTCCAAACTCCACGTCAGGGTTTGACGTGTTCCTGATTCAGACAATAATGACTGATTACTCTGTTTTTTAGCTGTTAGCTGCTAAGAGGAAATACTTGTACATATAATTTGTTGGTACCCACTATGATATGGTGCAGGTGAATAAGGCACTTCAGTTGATCAACGGTCACTGTAATCACAGCTAATTGTTATGTCATTTAATTTACATTGTTATGGTTAACAAAAGAGAAGTGCTCGCAGGCTTTATTTTGTTAGTATTTTCCAGCGGATTCTCCAGACTGGGTAAGGTCCAAATCAGACTCCTTTCAAAAAGTTTATTGTCTTCTGTAAATTGATGTTCCTGATTTCAGTCAGTTGAGAGGATCCTCCTGAATTATTATGTTTGTTTTAAAACTGAAAAGATGAAGCCATTGCAGCTTCTTGTAGACAGCCTATATGAAGATCTGAAACGTCAGCTATTATCATTCGCTCCTGTGAGAGTTTCATCATTGTGAGCGAACTGTCAAGTCCTATCAACTCAGTGAGTAAAAAGGCCTGGTGTTATACATGTATGCAGGGACGTCTGACTTGTCCATGACAAATTACAGTCCCAACTCCTCCGAGCTTTCTTCACTTTTGATCACCACGGGCTGTTAATAAAACAGTAGGTCACTCCGTGATCGCCTCAAGGTTCATGTTGCGTGGGATGTCCTCCAAGGACCTCTTACTAGTCCATATTAATTCATGTCTAAACTGAAAAACAAAAGCAGCCCTGCAGAGAATTAAATAACTAATTGGTCAGGGATTAGGCAACAAAGTTAATCAAAGGATTGATAGTGCGAGCAGCCTTGTGAAGCTGTGATGACATGATGACCAAAAAGGTTGACTGGAGGGAAAATGGATAAAATACTTTACCATGCAGATTTTTACACATACAAAAAATGTAAAGATAGACCTGAGGATTACACCAGAGGGAAATTAAAATGGTTTATTCACTGTACAGTCGCCGTGTTTTAGACATCTCAGCTCACCAAGCTCAGCTCTACTTTGTCAAACTTGGCTCACCTTTCATTAGTCAAAGCTGAACTTTGTCATATTCATTTCAACATCCGTGAACCCCACTTGTACTTTGTCAGCTTCAAATGTTCTTAATAAACAAAGTTACCGTTCAAGCTTCATGCCAACAGATTAACATTTATGTACTATGTTATGTATAGGATTTTCCAAATGGGAATGTTAGTATTATAGTTAGTATTGTCAAATACTGCAGCTTGGTCAAACCTGGGACACAAAGATACAGTGTCTGGGACAGCAGAGAAACGTATCATTACAAATTATATCATTTTATGAATCATGTTGTTTTTACCAACATTAGAGAGTGACATTCATATTTAAACAGACTTAACAAGCAGCTTCACAATTCAGAATAAAATTGAAAGATTATACTATTTCAAATGTACTGTATGAGATGTGCTCAAAGTGTGTGTATGTAAATTGCTGTATACCAATCAAAACCAGGTTTGCATTTTCACCCTGCAGTTAATAGTGATGCATTTTATCAATCAAACAGTTATAATAAACAAGAAACAGTGACCCGTTGTGGCCAAATTTCATTTTTTTATTCAGATAGAAGTGAAGGGGACAACTAGAACAACTTCCATGGCAGACCAGTGAGTCCATGAAGTGATACAACTTAACTCACACCGTTTGTGGTAAATAGTTTATAATAAAACTATATTTATTATGTAAAGCTTTAAAAAATTTCAGTTTGGGACACTGAGGACAAAGTTAATTTCCAAGCTGTGACCCCACTTTAGCGTCTGTATGAAATGCACTGGGTTTTCAGCTAACTCCAGGTTAAACTCATCCACGTCATTATTAGATGGTCAGAACAACAGACATAGTATAAATAGCGAGAAGGTCTGCGTAGGGGCGGTGGGAAGGGAGGATGGACGGGTCAAACACAGAACTTTCACCCAGGAGGCTGCTGTTCATGTCCTGTGTGAAACCATGTCAGTATTGATTTATCTTTTACGTTCCTTTTCTTACATAGCTCAACACCTAACCAAATACTTTTGTTGCCTAAACCTAACCAAGCAATTTTGTTATATAAGAAATGCTGAAAACTAAATAAACTTATGATGGAAGTTTATTTTGAAAAGAGACTGTATGCTTTAATGAGAAAAAACTGTATGCTTCCAGGGAGTACACAAGTTTATTTTGAAAAGATGCCATGCATGTAACTGACCAAGCATCTGATTTGACGAGTTGGGAGTATGAATGTGTTCTTACATGCGTACATTAATGCTCAATTTGTGAGCTATTGGAGCTGATTAATCCTCAATTTGCATCTCCAGAGAATTGTGGGAGAGTTCAAGTCCAGACCGTCATTAAGCACAGATAATTTAGTTAGATTTTGTACCATCTTAGCATTAAAATGCAAATGAGGCTGACAGCAATTAAGTCATTAATTTGAGTAATCTTTTCATGAGCTCGAGTGTTGGATTAGTGGAAATTGTGACCTGTTGGTGGCAGAAGATCCAAAATCAGGATATCAAAGTAATTACAGTTCATCCTGAGGTGAACTTAAATATCTTTACCAAATGTTTTGACAATGAATCCATCCAATAGTTGTAGAGACATTTCCATCAAAATGTCAACCAGCTGGTGGCCCTAGAGGAAATGTTGGGGGATCACCAAAGTCATTAGGATTCATTGTCTTGGTACCATGAATGCTTTAACCAAATTTCATGTAAATCCACCTAAAAATTGATACTGGGATTTTGGGATTGAGATTGAGATGGGGTTACAGTTTTTGAAATATCTTGTCATGAGATTAAATATTGAATTCAGTCTGGAAAGTGGTGAAACGACCAACTGGCTGACTAACAACAAACACAACCAGCTTGGCTAAAAATTCCTTGTTTTGACATGAAATAAACACACCACCACAATGAAAGCTTCAAATTCTGTCCTGCTCACCTGTAATTATGTTGTCAAGAAGTGTTGTGGGCATGCAGAATATGCCCACCAGGAGGTCACTCACGGCAAGGTTTAAGATGAACAAGTTGGTGACAGTCCGCATGTTTTTGCTCCGCAGCACGATGAAACACACCACTCCATTTCCCACCATGCACACCAGGAAGATGAGCAGATAGGACACGATGAAGATGGTTGCTGTGGACGGCTGATGCAGGTAAAATCCAACATAGGTGATGTTGTTCCTGGGTATGACGAACTCCACAGAGGAGTTGTAAAATGTCCAGTTGTCATACAGTTGAGTCAAGTTGTTCTCAAGTCCTTCGTTCATTTTAAACCTGAAACATGAAACATGACTTCATGGTGAATCAGTTTACCTCAACAATAAAGCATTATTCTGCAGTCATTCAAGAAAAAAACTTGTTTCAACCAAAAATACATCAAATATTGGAAACTAGAAACCACTGACAATACGCTTAGAATGTGTATTTAGGTTAAATTATTACACAGAAAAATATTTAAACATAAAGAAGTGGAGAGAAAAGATATTGAAACTTGAGGCTGCATTTATTTATTTATTTATTTTTAATTTGAGGCAGTGGAAACAAGCTGTAAACACAACATGACATTATCACCATAAGGTTGGTTTTGGAAAACATGTTCGCTAACAGTTGTACATGTGTTAGAGGTGGAAATTTCTTGATGCGCTGCGTTGCGGATGTGAACTGTGACAGAACATAATCCTAAAGTCTAGTTTCATTTCAACTAAGTTTGAGTCTTTACTGCGTTTATTGTTGCGCTTCTCTTTGTCTCTCTCTGATCGCTGTCACCAAGGGCAGAGCTTCAGCTATTCGCTGCTCTGTTTCGGCAATGTTGGCCTGAAAATTAACATGCATGCACACTGAAATTCAACTGTGGTTTTGTTCTGTGAGGAGATGTAGTGACTCTAACCAAGTAAGAGTAGAAGAGCCATGTGTAAGGAGAAGCCTGCAAGCGACTAGACGAACTCATACAGTGTAAAATGTCAGGCATGCAGGTAGTGCCCTGTATTAGAGCTACTAAACTAAACTTTATCTTAGCAGATTACAACACACTTGGAATGCACTGCAGGAGGATTTATGTTTCGCTTTTGTAATGATTTTTGGAGCCTTCAAATGAAACTTGTGAGTTTGTGGATACTACATTGGAAGTCGTGTACATAATATGCTTTGAGTTCAAGCGCTTACTGTAAGTTGTGAGAACTAAGCAATGGGAATATTTACGTTACTGTCGGCATTCAGAAGCCACAGAGGCTAACGATTTAGCAAGCTAGCAAGCGGTTAACATAATGCAAGAATTGCAAAGGCATGAGAGAGGACAAAGATGAGGCCGTGGGGAATGTATGACCAAAATTATAACTACTAAAATGATTACTTTGCACTGAAAAATGAACTTCTGTGGCCATTTCTGACAATGTCACTTGTAAACTGGAAACTGGAAAGGACTGACTTAGATATACTTAGATATATAAGGAAAAACTCAAACGGTAAAGTTGTTGGCAGTAAAACCAATATAATGAACTGAAAGAGCTACTGTAAGTAGTGTGCATAATTCATTCAACAGTGCTTGTATGGAAATCACAGCCTCATCTCTTCACTGAAAAAGTACCTTATGTCGCAGAACAGTGACAAATTAATGCCAAATGTTAAGTGTCCAAGTACCCAGTAAATAATATGATGTTCATAATTCAAGTGTTCGGAAAAAGAGGTGAAAGCCATTCAAAAGAGTAAATCCAGTAGGACCTTTTTAAGCAAATCGGGCCGCAATGGTTGAGAGGAGATGTAGTAGACCTGAGGCCAGAAAGCTAATGTGACATTACAGAGGACTGACTTATGCAAAGAGATGCATGAAAATGCCGCGATCTACGACTAGAAAGCATTAATGTTGATATCCCAATCGCATTTTTTCACTGAATATTGCCAGATTATGATCAGCATTTGATCAACCAGGGCATCAGGTACTGTGCAGCTTTTTCACTGAAAATAGCTGGCTGGTGCAACTGGAAATGACTGATTTAATTTTGAATGTAAGGATGAACTAAAATGTTAAAGCTGTGGTCGGTAAAACCAAAACGAAGAGCTACAGGACACTAAAATGCTCTGGAGAGCTGAGGAGAACTGCAGAGACAGGCGATAACTCACCATGAGAGAAGCCTTTGACATTACATGTTATTTAACCATATATATATTAAAATAAGTAAAATGTTAAGTAGTGCTGCTGTTCTTAGTTACAGTACTTGTGTGATGTAGACACATCGTTTCTATTTATATGTAGAGAGTGTGCATAATTCATCGTATCACCAGCTCCTACATGGAAATCACAGCATCACCTCTTCACACATTTCTTCAAGTTAATACCAAACATAAAGTGATCAAGCATCTATTAAAGATCCATGACAATGTGACATGTTTTTTCTTAATGTGTTTGTAAAAAGAAGTGAAAGCCATTAGAAAGAGCAAAACCAGTAGGACCTTTTCAAGCAAATCTTTACATGAGAGGGGATGTAACGGACCAGAAAGTTAATGTGACATTACAGAGTACTGACTACAATGAAGTTCAGAAAAGAGCAATGATTTGAAATGAAGCATTGATCTTTCTGCTCTAACATCAATCTGTGATGGTGAGTGTGTTTCAGACTCGACTGCACAGATTTTACTTCTGCTTCTTCAAAATGTGTTCAAACAGCCTCAGAGAAGGATCTGTAGTTGCTTGCTGCATACTGTATGTGTAGGTGAAGACTGAGCAATGACATTAACAGAGTGGGGGAGATTTTCCCTTGAGGGAGAGAGAACTAGTGCTTCAGCCTATTTTTTTGATTGATTTCTTACTGCTGATTGTTGAATGTCAATGTAAAGTAGTGAGTTTAGACATGCAGGTAGTAGAGATCACACTTTTTGCTGCCGATCATTGATGAACCATGTCGGCAGCCAGTACTGATTGTTTTTTTGTTGTTTTGTTTTGTTATAGCAGCTGGTATACAATGCTCCAGATTTTTCCCCTACCGTTGTGGAAAATAATTTCCACTGTCCCAAAGTTGGTGTAAGCTGTCAAAATTTCTAAATGTTGTCCTTTTACTTTGCTATTATCATCCAAGATGTTTATTTACATAAAAACACACAATTCAATTGATTGAATGATTAGGTAATAAATGATTGTATTTTTATTTCAGTATTTGTTTTGATTAACATTAATCTTGGCATTAATGATGTATTATAAGCTGCTTGAAAGGCAATGTTAGGAAGTGAAACAGGTCTTAATTTCCTGCCTTTTATATTGCTGTGAAAAAAATCTGCATCAAACAACTATAATTCAAGTTTCTCGCTAAAGACTGCCTTTTACTAGATTACATTTGAACACTTCATAATAACGATAGAATTTACCGTTGCTCAGTATTTTTATTAAATAGAGTGAATACTGAATAGACATCATAATGTAACTCAGTGGAACCTCTGGTGCTGTTAACTGTTAGCGCTGTTATTTAGCCTAACAGGACCATGCTGCTCACCAGCTGGTAACAGCTCACATTTGTCTCCAAACATCTGATGAATTTTGTTCGAGTAGCGTGTCGCGCTTGTGCAACCACGTGTGAAACGCTGTGTTTAGCACAGCCGCAATCAGCGAATGAAAAACATTAATGCTGAACTTCCAATCACGTATTTTCATTAAATATCGGCCAATTGGCCACTGATCAGTCAGGGAATCCCTACCAGGTAGCGTACGGTGACTGAAAACAGTCAACTGTTGCAACTGGAAATGACAGGTTTAGATTTTGAATGTAAGGATAAACTTAAACGGTAACCTTGTGTGCAGTAAAACCAAAACAATGAGCTAAAAGACACTAAAACGCTCCGGAGTGCTGTGGTGAGCTGCAGAGTCGGGAGATAACTCGTCATGAGAGAATCCTTTGACATATCATTACGTCATTTGACCCATTGCTTATATTAAAATTAAAATAACTAAAATATTTAGTACAGCTAATTTTAGTGACAGTACATGTATGGCGTAGTCCCATCCATTTATGTGTAGAGTGTGAATAATTCATTGTCTCACCAGCATCTATATGGAAGTCTCGCCTATTCAAGAAAAAGTAATGTATGTTAATGCCAAATATTAGTCAATGAAGCACCCATTAAAGATCTATGACAATATGTTGTTAATGTGTTCAGAAAATGAGGTGAAAGCCATTCAAAAGAGCAAATCCAGTTGGAGCTTTTCAAGCAAATCAGGCTGCAGTGGCTGCCATTCATGAGGACACATAACAGACCAGGAAGTTAACTTGACATTACAGAGGACTGACTGAAATGGTTCAGCCTATGTGCTATAATGATGTTCACAAAAGAGCAATGATTAAAATGAAGCATTGACCTGTGATGTTCAGTGTGTTTCAGAGTTTAAAGTATTTCATGATGGAGTACTATTGGCGTGCAGCTTATACTCAGCCGCCCTCATCTATTTCTGCTAAAGTTTGTGATTTTCTAAATTCCCCAGAATGACTTCACACAGTTTGAGAGAAGGGGCTTTAGTTGCTTGCTGCATAGTGTACGTCTAGGTGAAGAGAGATCAATAACAGTCGCAGGGTGAGGTCGTTTTATCCCTTGGGAGGAAACTGAAAGCAGAGACCAGTGCTGAAGTCAACAACCAATCCTCAAATAAGAAGGCGGCTGTGGTGCATTTAGGTCTGTCAATCGAGAAACTAGTGCCTCAGCCTCCTTTTTTTGGTTTATTTCTTACTGCTGGTTGTTAAATGTCAATGTAAAGTGGTGATATTAAACAGAGGTTTGCTTGAAGAGAAGTCTGTTTGCTTCAAATGGTTGAAACTAAAGTTTCTTGTTTTGTCCAAAGATATTCAGTTTATGATCACAAGATTAAGCAAGAAATTACATTTGAGAAGTTACAACAAGGAAATGTTTGGCATCTTTACAAGAAAAAAAGATTTGATGGTCTATTGGATTTTTGACTGTTTTTGACACATTTGACATTAATTGATTCATCCAAAAATTAACATATAGCATTAATCTGTTGCAACCCTAAGTCTTACTGTTGACCCTCCTGTTCATGGTGTTTCCTTTTGATTTTGATATATAACTATACACACGCCTGTCCATGTTAGGACCCAGATCCCATTAAGTGACTGAAGGCAGACCTCATACATTCTTTAATCAATTTACTTTAATTGGGTTTCTGTTTATCACTGGACGGTTTATTACGCACCATCAAGCAGTCAAATAGTCCTGTGTGTAGATAAATCCAGCAGAACCTCCATTAGAATCTAATACTTAAGTCTTGTCCGTAATGTGACTACAAATGAAATAGTCAAGTCAATTTCATTTATATAGCCAATATCACAAATGTGCCTCAGGAGGCTTTAAAAAGAGTCAACATTAATTCTCATCCAGGACTCTGAAAATGCTGTTTGCTTTTCACGGTACTGTGTGTAGTACGCGACCCGACCCCGGATAAGCGGTTGAAGATGAGTGAGTGTGTAGTCCATGTCATCTGCTGTCCGACTCTATAGCTCCACTGGAAACTGACACATTGAGAGAAATAAGTATATGACTATTTCCGAGTCGACCAACCAAATCTGTAATGCAAACACCACCTCTGTCCCTAACAGCTGCTCATGAGGCGCACGTGTTTTGAGTTGGACTCAGTGAATGTTGTGAAGTTAACAGCAGATTAAACAGATGTGACAAAGATGTGAAATTATAGAGTGGAGATTTGCATCAGATAAGTGTAGCTGTTGTGATTATGAATCATCTTCATTATGTCTGATTAGAGCTGCGTGTGATTGGATATTTCTTATATGGCAACGCTTGATAATAACAATAGATAGAAGGAAACATAATTCTGGGCTTTGCTGATGTTTGTGCCATAAAATATTCCCTGTTTTCTGACCATTTAATAACCCTGTCTTTATGACCGACCAACAGAAATGCCTCCAATTATGAGCTATTTCCTGGCTCCAAGTCACAGACGGCAAAAAAACTCACAGTTTATTGCACAAGTAGGCGTACTGCTCCTTTGTTTGTGAGGATGAGCCGAACAAATGTGAATAAAATATGAATGGGCAAACTGAAGGAACCGAGGAAGTATAGATTTTGAAAGCTCTTTAACGCGCCTTGCCAACCAAACCCTGCAGCTTTAATCTCTTATTTATAGAATGGCAGATGTGTCCTGATGGTCTATGAATATGTTGGTTGATCACTGCTCTTTTTCTCTGAAACTCCAAACATGCTCGCTGCAACCTGTGTGCAAGTGATCATGGTGTTTTTCTCTGTTATGTCTTTGCTTCTGCCTGGAAAATCTTCATGGAGGCGTTAGGTAGCGTGATGAAATCTATAAAATGGAGATAATATAAGCTCTAATGGACTATCTAAAAGGGCACTGTGTTTTAGCATTCATGGTGAACATTGTTTCCACAGACTTGAAATGCTTTTTTGACTCTCTTCTGCCTGAAAAGCCTTATGCAGAATAATCCTCAAAAAACAGTTTTATGCTGTGCTGGTTTCATGCTCATTTTGCCAAAATGATGCATGAGCTTTTTCTTTTATTTCAGACAATAAATATAAGACCAATGCTACCCTAAAATGTGATTTGTGTGTTATGCGCATACCCCAAGGGTGTGATTTATATCCACAATATTCCTTTAGATCAGATTTGTAGGACATGTTGAGTGAGTGAGACATTTCACCTGTTTCTCTAAACCCCTAAATATGAAATCTCAGACCTGGTGATGAACCCGGGGTTACGGATATTTCAGATGGCATCTTCCCTATTAAACACCAAAATTACGCCTGTCTTTACGCTGGTTTAAGTTCTCTAAAACTCAATAGAACTTGCTTTACTTGTTTGTTCTTTAGGGTTTAAATACTCTATAGATGTTAGGGTGCCTGTCAATGCTTGTGCTGTATTTACATGATATAAGTCAGTGATTCTCAACCTTTTTACTTATAGTCTCCATAGGCTGAAAGTTTTCACCATCATTTGGCAAAACATTACATAATTATCTTTCAGTATAATGTAATTCAAGTGTTTTGAGAGAAAACTAGACTTCTACACCTCCTCATCTCTGTTTTCAGGCTTAAAAAATTGCCTGTGATGGGAGGCTTTGGCCAATCACAGGGCATTTCAGAGAGAGAGCATTCTTATTGGCTGTACTCTGTCTTTGGGTGGTGCTTGGTATTTTCACAACTGATCTGAACATGGCTGCCGGGTCACAAAATTTCTCATTTTACAGCTAAACAGTAACTACAAGATGTTTCTGAAAACATCTGAGGTCAGAAATAGTCATTAACAGAAAATTGATTAATATTTGATCAGCGCTGCCTAGTTTGACCGTTTGATCAGAGTTTGCAAGTGAATGACAGCCAGCTCATAGACAGCAGACTCCAGATCAGCTCTGATTGGTTGTTTTCCTCCGGGCTGTGAAATCTTGCAGATGCCGTTAGGAGCACCGGCAGATACGAAGGCACACGATTTATCATGATTTATGCACTGCTGTCCAAATATAGTGACTATTTAGTAAAAAAAAAAAAATAACATTTTTAATCATATTTGCTCCATTTCTTCCCACTGCAGCTTTAAGGCATCCAATTTCTATCACTGAGCACAGAACAGCTGATAAACTGTACAATTAATCCAAATAGTGAACCTAATAACTGCAGGAAGTGTGTGTAAAAGGAGCAGTCTGGATGAATTTTGAGCAGATTATTTGAAATCCTGTGAATATTACATCAGAGATGAGTTTTCCTGTTATTTTTTAGGAACTTTGAATTCAAATATCTGTCTGTATTATGTATTTTTTTTAATTTTTTGCAATCAAAGCTACTTATTAAGCTTCTTTTCTGACAAATTCATTGTTTTCTTCTCCTTAACACTTGGCCATTGTTATATCAACTCTTTGGTTGTTTTAACTGCATACTTTTCAAATACAGAGATGTCAGTACGTGCCCCTATCCTATTTATATCTTAAATAATAATGCAAACTTTAAAAACAACAATTTGATTCGTTTTTTTCAAAGAAATGAAGGAAATCCCGAGATATAGGTCAACTGTATATTTTTTCTTAAAATCAAGAACACCTTGCAGTCTCCCCCATGAAGCTTTGGTGACCCCTAGTGGAGGTTTGGACCCCCAGGTTGGGAACCAGTGGTCAGCAACTGAGCAACTGCAAGGTTTACTATGTCACTGCCTAACTTACAAGTTTGAGAGATATACAGCAATGCTTCCCCTATAACTGGACCTTCAGAACAAAAAGAAACCTCACCAGGCCAAATAAATCATTTTTTAAATGTCAAAAATAACATCAAAATATCCTGTCAAGTGTTTCCCCTGTATTTGTTCTGAAGCAGCACACCGCCAGGAGTCCATGAACGAGGCTAATGTCTGTAGTTAGTTCACATCTGCGATATCAGCTAGGCAGTTGATTGTCTGTTATCTGCTGAAGTCAACTGAACAAATGACTTGAAGGTAACGATGTCCGTACCGGTTACAGACAGGCTCAGCAGTGAACGACACACTAATGTGCTGACGGATTCAATGTTTTTGTGTTTTTAGCGGCGCTAAACCAGAGAATATCAGTTAAAACAGATCAGTGATGCTGTTTTACTCTCATTGTTCTCTGAAGTTTGCTGGATGTGATGCTATGTAGCCTGATGCTTTTATGCTTTTATGCACTGCTCCAGATTCACAAATTGCTTGTCAGCAAAGAGTCATGTGGTAACTTAGGGAGCAGTTTGGCCTTGTGTGCTCTGCTGTATTTAGCATGCAGTTAACGCACTAGTCACCTGATATTTGCTCCTGGTTCTTCCCTCATGTTTTTGGAAAACGGAAATAGCAGCACTAAGTGCTGTGTGGTGGATGTAGTTTATGATGAGTGGTTCATGTGGATTTCAAAAAGTGACTGGTAAATATTTGATGAAAAATGTTAAACTTTAAAATGGAGTTTGGTGTGGTGTGAATGTGTCAGAAGGATCATTGTAGTGTGGTGTGGTAGTTCTTGCTCTCTCAGACTCTCATGGAAATCATTAGCATCCTGTAAAGGTCTAAAGGTGGTTTCAGAGGATTTGTCTGCCCTGAGAGGAATATTATTCCCAGGAGACACTACAGAGTCGATGCTAATGATGAGTAATCATAAGCAGCATAAGTCAGGAGGTGAAGTGGTGGGAGAGCCATGTAAGCTCAATAGGTCAGAGAGATCGTATATCATCATAACCACTGAGTAATTGCTGCATGAATCCAGATATGATCTGAATTACGATTAGTCCATGTGGCTTAATGAATGAAAGGTTTACCATGGATCAAACTACTGCAGTATGCGCTGTAGTTGACCAAACTATCTTAAAATGCAAACAATTAAATGGTCCACAGAAACCATGTCATACAAAGAATCTCATTGTTCTTTCAGACAAAGATTTTCCTGCAGGATAAACTCATTAACCAGCCATAATATCCTGTTTACAAATAGTCTTAAGATGAGCTTTACCCTGGGCAGAAACAGGCCTGAGAGACGTCCCACCTTAACTCATGCTGACTAAATGTTGCAATCAAAACAAAACAAGACAACAGCCTCCGTCAACTACAAGCTTCTTGTTACATCATGATGTTATCACACTCCTTCAGCCTAACATCAACGTCTTAAAATAGCTACAGCATGCAGGGCTTGAAGCTAGATTGTAAATTGAGACAAAACAACATCCACAAAACCTTTTGGTTGTTTAGTAAAAAAAAATATCATGGCTTGGCTCAAAATTAGTACGTTGGTACTTTTCATTTTTTAATACGTAGTTCAGATATTTTGATACTTTTCCCAAATTCTGTTTTCTGTTTAATTCTTTTTAAATTCTGAGGTTTAGAATTGAAGGATTTCATAATAAAATATTCAAAAATTAATGAATATTAATGAATTTGATATAATGTTACACTTTTTTTTATCGCCGAAAATGCTTCAATACAGTTATATTAAAAAAAAAAAAAAATCCATCATTTTGTAAAGTAAAGAGCTCTAAATTTAGCTGTTAGCGTTGAATTCCTCAGGTATTTGGATGACTAACAGGTGACTCCTCCCCCAGGTTTCCCTTCAACCCGTATCTTGCGCTCTCATTGGCTGTGGCTCCTCGACCGGTCAGACATTAAGCCTGCTACGTGATGAATTGGCGAGCCTCTCGGAATAGCGATCACTGAGCCAACGCCAATGTGCCAATGAGGGAGCCAATGAATTCTTTATGCGACATGGGTTTTTTAGGTTGTAGCGAGCTCCTTTTTAAAGCTTAAGTGAAGATATTGGTATGAAACTAGAAAACCTAAGGAGGTTAAATAACTGAATGTGAGCGAGAAAAACTCTCATGGACATTTTCTAAGGGGTCTCTTGACCTCTGACCTCTGGATATGTGAATGTAAATGGGTTCTCTGGGTACCAACGAGTCTCCCCTTTACAGACATGACCACTTTGAGATAATCACATGCAGTTTGGGGCAAATCATAGTCAAGTCAGCACACTGACACACTGACAGCTGTTGTTGACTGTTGGGCTTCAGTTTGCCATGTTATGATTTGAGCATATTCTAATATTAAACGCAGTACCTGTGAGGGTTTCTGGACAATATTTGTCATTGTTTTGTGTTGTTGGTTGATTTCCATAATAAATACATACATTTGCATAAAGCAGCATATTTGTCCACTCCCATGTTTATGAGAGCATTAAATATTTGACAAATCTCCCTTTAAGGTACATTTTAACAGAGCCCTACCCTCAACACACAATGCTGTTTCGTAGTCTTGGAACATAATTGCTAGGAGACAGGGCTGCTCTAAGTGTCCCAAAAATGACAAACAACAAAGCCTGATTTCTGCGTCCATTTATATCATAAATAGTTTTATAATGTCTTATCATCTGAATAGTTCTTCACTTCATCTATGAATATTAGAAAATAAAGCGCAAATAGGCAACTTCATTTAAACTTATCTGGTAAAAAAAAAGGGAAGGCAGCACAGAAATCCCAGAATGTGTAGTTTCACAGGACAATGTTCATCCTGCTCTTATTACACTTCATAATTTTTGTTACACTGCAATGTAGTTACATTTCATATTTCAGTTAATTCCTTTAAATAAGCAGTTAAATAATCCATACATGTGTTTTTCAAGGCTACATTGAGCATGCTTGTCCTCCGCTTGAAACCCATGGCTGGCATGCCACATAATGGAAACGTTCAGGGTCAGAGACCAGCGGATGTTTGGAGGCTAATTGTATATATGGCATATACAATAAAATCTCACTCAAGGTCGAGGCATATGTTTTATTAAAAGCTTTTTTCTTTTTAACTGCATCCTTGGTCATCATGCCCCCGGACTCCCCTCAGCCCCCAATGACCAACATGTAACTACTGCCTCTGATTTCGCGCACAAATCTGAATTATATTGATTCAGTTTTGCCAACAGCAAACGGAGCTGCGTCGGTGGATGAAGATCATAGATTTTACTGAATGGATGCATATTTTGTGCCAACATTACGCGGAGAGCAGGCGCAAATGAAATGAAACGGTTCGCGGTGGTGTTTTACTTCAAATTGTTCTCCTCTTCTGGAAACTTTACGCATCAAACTGCAGCACACATGATGGCAAACTTGAGGTAGCTGGCTGAGGAAAAAAAACACACCTGACTGACCGCTCCTGGACAGAAAGGTGTCTGTGTCCAAGTGGATCTCAGCGCGTCAAAGCGGAGAAAACCGGCTGGATAGGGAGCAGGAGGGAGAACAGGACACCTAAACGCTTGAGTTAATCTCCTGAAAGCTCTGAGCCTTGATACCCTGTTACAAGCCCTAACGAGCTGTGGCTGCACTGAGTCTGATTCAAACTTCAACCTAGTTTTAAACTGAATTTCACCGGTAAATGAACACTATTTTGACAGTAAACAACGCTTAAAATATAAACTCTTACCTTGGTTTATTTCAAATCAAGCTGGTGACAAACTCCGAAGAAAGGAAAAGTATAAATGTCCACTTTCCTCTGAATGAGACATACGTAGATCGAGGAGAAAGAAAAGACGCAGACAGAGCGTGGAGAAAGAAGAGGGTCGAGCTCCGTCCCCAGCTGTGTTCAGTGTCAGTCCGGTTTCATGCGCGCCGCAGCGAGGCGTCTCATGTGCTCCAGGATGCGCTCAGCCAGCCGCTCAGAGCGCAAGTGGAGGATTTCCTGCTGGATCCGTCAGTATTTGATGCGGTGACGTCGGTAATGAAGGGGGTGGGGTGAGAGCTGGATGAACAGACTAATGGTCGAGTTCCTGATCTCTTCCAGCAGCTGTCTCTGAAATGCCAAGACTCCACTATTTAAAAGAAGCAAGTCTAATGTGATGCTGATGGAGGGCAGGTCATGGATGCTCTGACCCGCAGCGCCCTGCTGCTGCTGCTGCACATTTTACTGTACGACTGTAAACACAACTACTGCAGAAACACGCTGCTGAGGACACACATAATCGGAATTATGGATTATGACTGAAATATACAAATCGATACAGTTTGAGGAGGTGAGACTCAAACCTGTGGAAGCATCAAGGTGGAAACAATTAAATTCAGTTACTTTCAAAATGAGCCATGAGTCTTTACTTCTAGCACTGGGCTGCTGACAATAAAATCCCATATCAATTATTTTAAACTACATTAATAAAAATGTAGCCTAAAGCAAGTAAAATGCATATATTAAGTTTGAATAAGGGCTGTCAATTAAAATAGTTAATGACAATTTATCGCACATTTTGTTATGTGTTCAATATGCACCTTTAAGTGGAGATTTATCAAGTGTTAAATACTCTTATCAACATGGGAGTGGGCAAAAATGCTAAATACAAATGTATGTATATATTATTATAAGTCAATTAACAACACAAATCAATGAGAAATATTGCCTAGGAACCCTCACAGGTTCTGCATTTAGCATATAAAATATGCTCAGATCATAACATGGCAAACTGCAGCCCAACAGGCAACAACAGCTGTCAGTGTGTCGGTGTGCTGACTTGACTATGACTTGCCCCAAACTGCATGTGATTATCATAAAGTGGGCATGTCTGTAAAGGGGGGACTCGAGGGTACACATAGAACCCATTTCCATTCACATATCTTGAGGTCAGAGGTTTCTGTTAGTTTCTGAAGTTTCTCATTCTTAATTGATAAGTGTTATCCATTAGACATCACGGTGAGCCTGATCAATAGAATTGTGGCACATTGGGTATAATGTCTCAAAGGCAGAGAGTTTAAATACTGAGCTGTATCTGGTTCAGAAGGAAGCTGTGATAGCTGCTGCAGTTGCTGCCGTGTTTACTGCTCCACCTGTTTATAACACCAAGAGGGCTTAAAACTTCAATATGAAGCTGAACAAAGGGATGTGGACAGGAGTTGTAATGTTTGAAGGGTGCAAATGTGCTGAAAGCTGATGATAAATGGCCACAGGTAGCAGCTGGATACATACACTGCCCTTTGATTAAAGTAACTTCACTGTCAAGTCAGCCTTTTCTGCTTTTTGCTTCTTCTCCCTGATTGCAGTCTCACAGTGATTGTTTTTTGAATCTACCTCCACCCACAGAGACTAGCCTGCTTAATAACTGGCTAATTAAATACAATTTTGGATTAATTACAAAATAAAAAAAAAATTCTGATTGTATGATATTCTGAGGTAATAATCTGAAAAGTAGATGTGTTATTTGTAATGTCATTACTGGGGCATCCTGGTGGTTTAAGATGCTGACCATATAATCATTACATCACTGACTCAAGTTCCCATCATCAGTCTACCGTATGCTAGAAAGGTAAAATTTCAAAGTCAGTAGCAATCCTGTATAAATCTAGGGATATAATAACTTATCATCAGTTAAGCCAAGCTATTAGCAAAAAGCAGTGACATAAGTTACCAAAGTAAGTTGGCTATGCTAAGTTTGGAAATAACTGGAAGGGTTAGTTTGGATTTTTTGAAGTGGAGTTGTAGTGTGGATATTCCCCTGTTTCAGCAAGGTAAAAATACTGTTTTTGTGAATGGAGTCTGGTGTCTTTGAAGAGAACAATATAACGCCTTCAGTTACTGTCAGAAAGGGCCGTCTGATGGTGAGATACGAAGTTAGCAGAAAGGTTATAGCTGTGAGCGTAACAGTGAAACTGTTAGTGAGCCGCTACTCACCATCAATAGGCTTTCTTTTGACCTGGACCTTTTGTAAAGGAGACTGGCTGAAAGCTGGTTCATATTCAGGTCAGAAGACGGTACTCTTGATTCACCCTGCATGGCTCCAGGCTCTTTAAGTTCACTTTGAGCTGCCCCTTTTACTTGTGGTATTGTATTAAATATTTCATTAGAAGCCATGCCTGAGCACTGAGGTGCAAGCTCTTAAAATTTTGAACTGGCAGTTGAGAGGTTTGATCTATAGCAGCGGTGGTCAATTATTTTTCCTGAGGGGCCACATGAGAAGCCAAGATTGTTGCCGGGAGCATATTATAAAGAAAATTACATTATATGCAGGAGTCTTTGAACCATACAGGACTGACTGCTTTGGGTAGTAATGTCTCCATTAACAAAGCTTAACATTTAACTTAACATTAACACTTACATTTAAGATTTAACTTAACACTTACATTTCTTTTTTTTTGTTACATGTAGCTTTGTAAAAAGTCCTTGCTGCTTTTGTAGCAGCAGCCCCTCGGTTGTCCTCTCCTTCTTATGTCCAGACAGGTTTCTGTATTTTTCTCCATGTTTTGTCTCAAAGTGACGGTTGTACAGTATTGTTTGAATATAGCCACGTTTTTTTGCAAACTAAGCGTACAGCTTTACCGCCAACCTCCGCGAAAAAACCCTTAGCAGTCAGTGACTAATAGACGTACCACATATTTTTTATAAACTTCCATTTATTTATTATTTAGTGACATAAATGGAAGTTAGAAAAATACAGCACACAGATTTTGAGAGTAATTTCTAACTTTTCATATCAAGGACCTCCAGAAATAGACCACAGACCATGACTAAGACAAGAGGTTGTTAGTAAATAAACAACGACATTAAATCTGTTGATGTCATGATAGTAGCACTACTAGCTACTGGCTGATAGCCGGTTGTTTGTGAACAGAGACATTAAAACATCCACCACATCACAGGCTTACAGCAGCCATGGATGTATTATAAGATAATAAAAGTGATGATTTACAGCCAGTATATCCATAATGACAGCTAGCAGGAAGCTGGCAGAACCAGATATAGTGCACCAGAGTATGCACAGCGGTGCAGTCCTGTGGGTCTGATGCACATCCATTATGGTGAATAAAATAACTCTGAATTTGGCTAGTAGTGAATTTTACAACTTTTAGGACATAATGATTTAAATGAGGGCTATTTACGTTTTCATACTGGGTAGTTGATTTACCACCAAAACAATTATGCTTTGATTTACAGTCATCTATTTATACATCCATGGCTATGGACTCGTTGGCGTTTTCAGTCCAAAATTGCTAAACGCTACCGCACCGGTTTCACCTCTTTGCTTCCATAGTCTTTGACAGCACTTGCGTAAACTGTAACTGGAAAGCAAAAAAAGTCAGAAAAATACGACAGTTTCTCTGTTTTGTGTTTAACAATAAAACAGATTCAGAAAGTGACAGCATGTTTAGTTGTATTGCAAATGTTGCTGAAATTCTGTATACTATATTCTATACTATACTTCATGTTTACCGTGATGACGCTGCCACCTTGTGGTTTCCCGGCGCACCCTAGCAATATGCACATACATGAGCAACTTGCAGTATTTGTTCAATCATGTTATATACCTCCAGAATAATATCAGTGTTTTAAAAATGTCCGTTGTTCCCCTTTAAGCTTCACACTTGACCTGAAGATATTACTGGTGGTGAGCTCTTAAACAAGTCGGCATGTGCAGAAGTGTGTGTGAAAGTTTATATACAGTAGAGGACTGTGGGATTTTAAATGTGTCAGTAAATGTATTCATCTGTGAAATTATGTAAATGCTTTCTGCAGTATGTGCAGCTCTGTAGTTTTGCCTCCCCTCTGCCGTCTCTCAGCTTTGTGTTCTGCAAACATGCAGCTTTAATATTCTTGTCCATCTCCACAAGCACTTAGCTTCACCCATCCTAAGAAGCTTTGGCTGCAGACGCCCGTTTCATGTTTGGAGACAGGTCTTTATATAATTTGGTTTAATGCATTGAAATCTCTTTGAAGTTTTCTGTTTATTTCAACTACATTTTCTTTTATGTTTATGCCATTTCTAGCAGGTATGGTTGCAAATATTTTCATCACTGTATGGCTGTAATTTTTATCTAATTTTCATTATTCAGTTCATCAATGTAATGTTAACTAATAGAACAAGATCTCCCATTATTCTGGCTGATGTTGAAGGTCAGAAAAGCCATCTCGGGCCGGTCTCAGACTGCCTCTCCTCTCCAACAGTTTTGTCATTTTAAAAATCTGTCTTTAAAAATGGGCTGAAAAAGTAAACTGGAGATATGTTCAGGTTTCAAAGCAAAAGTGTTTAGTTTTTCACCAAAATAAACAATGAGTGGTCACTTCCGGAGCAGAGCACTGAAATCTTACATGCAAAACACACTTTTTATATGCTCCCCTCAGGGTGTATGTTTTTTCATCATTTTCCTCCAGTCGCCTTTTTCAAAACCTTCCCGATGCCACCACGTTAAGGGCAGCTCTGCCCCCGCTGTTTTGTTACCTTTTTTTTTGTGCTTCCAGCGAAAATCTGTGATCTGCCGGTTCAAAGGTTAGATGTCACTTTGATGGATTGGTTCCACAAGCAGGTGCAGATTTATCTCATACTGACTTGATTTATTTTTGCTCACTTCAAAAAGAAAACAAGTGCTTGATATTAATGACTAAGTGCTCTGTGATAGAAAAAAGGATGTCTCCGATGACTAGGACTGTGGGTCATCATTACCTTGTTGTCTTTGTAGTTTCTGCTGCAAGCAGCCCCTCCCTCGGCAGAAATAATCCACTCGCCATGCCACTGAGGCACAGGGTGGACTTCTTCTGCTCACAACAGTTCACCCAGAGTGCATCAGGACTGCACCATGTTGAAAACAAGTAGATTTTTTTTTTTCGTACACATTGCGTCAATCATAGTGAAGCTCAAGTTGTTACTTTAAATGCAGCACACTCAATTTTATTGTACTTTTACATGGCCTCATTAAGTCTTTCCACAACACTGACCAACAAAAATATTAACTTGTAGCAACTGAGATACATATTTACATTTGGAAAGCTGAATCCATCTTGTACTTTGATTTAAATTACTTAGACAATTAATAAATTATTATAACCGTGTGCAATTAATTCAGTAGCTAATTTGTGTGTTCTTCTGATGTGGAGGCATAGACTGTACATAAGAAGTGAACGTAGTCACCGTGGTGTCATCCATTGGTTTGTAGGCTGCCATTTTGAAGCCTCGAGTTTGGCATTTTGGCCATCGCCATTTTGGCTTTTGGAGCCAGAAGGGACCATAATTAGAGAAGAGGTTGAGGCTGGGAAGAGATGCACATTGTTACACCTATCCTCTCTATCCTCATTGACAGCTCACCGTGGTATCGGCTATCATAGCGTCAATCACAAGGTAGCCACACCCTAAAGCATACCCTGCTTTATGGTCTATTTGACTCTAAATGGGACCATAATTTACTAAATGAACATCATGCTGTATTGAAGAAGACTTGAAACTAGCGACTGAGACCATAAACTCATGTTTACAATGTTTACTGAGGTTATAAATCAAGTGAGAAGTAGGCTCATTTTCTCATAGACTTCTATCCAATCAGACTTCTTTTGTAATCAGAGGAGTCGCCCCCTGCTGTCTGTTAGAAAGAATGCAAGTCTTTTCTGAACTGGAGGCTATGCCCACTTCCTTTCCTCATGTGTGAAGGGAAATTTTCCCCGAGGTGATCAGCTCATCAGTGTTTTTGATGTTAAAAACTTTAAGATGAGGATGATGATTTTTCATTTGCCACTACTACAGCCTGTTTTCTTTCTAACGTATTCCAAAAAAACCACAAAATGTTACCAAATATATTGACTTTGACAGCCCTAATTGACAATAAACACCAACTTTGGAAAGATGTTTAAGATAAACTTTTCCAGAAATCAAGTTGTTTTGGCCCCAATCCTGAGTCCAATTCAATCGTTCAGTCTGTCAGACTTTATGTGTATATGGCGCTGAATCAAATCTAACACAAAGTGCTTCGCATCAACAACACCCCATCCCTCAATTCAGTAATAACAGCAATCAATAAGAAATAGGATAAGGAACTGCTTCTGCATCTTGTTAATTTACTGTGAGAAAACACCAGAGGATTAAACTCTAACTTGATGTACCAGCATATTACGATAAGCAAAACAGACTAGAATAGGTAAAGCTCAATTACAGGCCAGACACAAAAGGGAAATGCAATAAATACATAGCAAATAGTAATAACTTATTTTCTCTTTCTCAATAATTATATCATGTAGACTATAATAATACAAACATTTTCTGCTGCATTGAACAAAACTTGCATTGCACTGTAGGTGGGCATGATTAGTAATAAAGCATGGCAGATCAGGCCACAGCACTGTTATTACTTTTTATTATTATTAAATTAAATGCAGCATTTTATCTCTGTGTTCCCCACAGAAAGTGAAGTTAACATTGTCATTTTCTGTAAATAAAGATTTGTCTGTAGTTAAACCTGTGAAGATACATTTTTAAGTTTGTTTTAAACCTTTTTTTGTGGCAACAAACTAATTTTGCTTAAATTTCATCCCAACATTTTCAATAAGACATGGAAGGAGTCTTGCTGAAAATGCTTTTTTTTAAAATATAGTCCTGTTGTTTTTGGGTGAACCACCTTTCTCCACAGCTGCATTGCAGTTGCAACTGTATTCGATAACAGATGTTCATAATCATTTGCATCGTAACTTTTGAAAAGTGAGGCTACGGGAAAAAAACATCTTAAACTAATGAGAACTCTGTCTGAGTAGCAGCAATCTGAACATTGTGAACTTTTAAAACAGAAAATGTGATGCAACCACACTAAAAGCACAATTTTCTAAAACCATGAGGATATGATGGGAGTTTTTTCAGCGTCACAGTTGTATAACAGTTTAAACTTTTGAAAAACTTGAAGGACATTATCACCCACAAATTATGTAACAGGGTTTAAGTTGACCCAGTTCTCATATGAATTACTTTGCTGATGTAGACATTTTGGAGAAAACTGTCGTGGACTCTTGAGGCTCAAGTCTAGATGGAGGTCCTTGTCCTGCTTTTATTAGATGGTGTTATTTCACACCCGAAAAGAGTCTTAAAACTAATTCCAGTGTTACAGGGAGCAGGACAAAACAAGTTATTGATCATGTCCTCTGACCTGTAAAGGACACCTTCACTCATAGGAGGCCAGTCACGTACATAGAACTTCAATTTATGTTTCACAGTTAAATGAGACGTCAAAAGCGACTTCTCTCTTAAAGCTCAGTCAGTAAACTGTTTTGGTATTTGACTATTGCCATTTGTTTGTTGAAAATGTGATACGTTCACAATCAACTGTCTTACGTTGTAAAGCACTGAAGTGATGATGTCGTCAACTTCGACAAAGGCTGAGTTTCCAAACTTTTCCATGGGTTTTAATACAGATTTCATTTATTTGTTCTCCTGCTCCGTTCGTCTCGTCTAATCAGGACGGGGTGAATAATGAATTCAGCTCTTCAGAGTGAAGGAGAGGCAAAAAGAAGCCAAATTTAGGCTTTGCTGATCTCCAACTTCACGCCTGGCTTCTTCTTCATTTAAAGTCCTGTCGCATCTTTTACATTTTACATTCATTTGCAGTCAAGTCGATTTTGTTTGTATAGCCCAATATCACAATTCACAAATTTGCCTCAGGGGGCTTTACTGTACAGGATATGACACCCTCTGTCTTTTTACACCCTCTCATTGGATGAAGAAAAACTCCCCTAAATAACCTTTTTAAGAGGGAAAGAAAATGCCAGGATGGACAGATGTGTGTGCAGACTAACAACTAAATGACAAAAAATACAGCATAGACAATCACAAATAATGTGAACATAAACTTGGAAAAAACGTTTGGTAATTTGTGTTTGGTTGATTATTTCTCGATTGTTACAATGTTAATTGGCATTGTGTTTTACGTCATTGAAAAGCCTGTTTATTTACCTTCACAATGATGTCCAGCTCTTAAGGATCATTCATATGGGATGAGCAGCACAGCTGATTATTTGGGTAGCGCCCAAGTCAAATTTGCCAGTGCTAAATGGTGTGTTCTCCTGTTGGTATTGACACTTGTTGTGAGGTGTTTGGTGGATTGGATGATTGAACTCTCTGTCAGTAACAAGGAACAAACAATACATATTGGCAATTTTACACTTTATTCATTTAATACGCCGTCAGGAGACTCGGTAGCGGGTGAAAGATCCATACGCAGCCACCACAGCCTGGCACCTCCTCCTCATGCTGCTCACCAACCTGGTCATGCTGTGGGATGGGGGTCCATTACTCAACCAGGATTCACTGTGTTGGTAAAACTAACGCGTACAGCACGCCAAACTGCTGAAAATAATCACTTAAGTAGGGCGCAGCACCCAGCAGGCGCCAGGCACACAGATGCTGCCAGTCAGGCAAAACAGGAGTCAATACCAGCAGGAGAACACACTGTTCAGCATTGGAAGAGTATTTTGGCAATTTCACTTGGGTGCTACCCACATAATCAGCTGTGCTGCTCATCCCATAAGTGCATGATCCTTACAAGTTGGACATCATCGAGAAGGTAAATAAACAGGCTTTCCAACCATGTAAAATACAATGGTAATTAGTAATGTAACAGAGAAATAATCCACCAAACACAAATTTCCAAACTTTATTTTTCCAAGTTTATATTAAGAGATGGATCCAGGAGGAGGTCAAGCAGCTTCCAGGTGGCAGATGAATTTATTAGTGTTTTAGCTTTTGAAAACATGCTAAAATCACATATGTGCTATTATAAAATCCTGGTTTTGATTTGTTGTCAGAGTCCTTGGTCTGCACCAGGGTTTTATTGACAGCTTTCACACCAGTCCAACTGATCTCAACTAACCGGGCAAATGAGCTTGAGTGCATTTGAACTGAATCAAACAAGTTAGGTGTGAAAGCACCCTTATCACCCTTATTGTCACCAATAAGCTTGCATATGAAATAATTGTCCTTTCTCTGCATTTTATATGCTCTCTTGTCTTTATTTCATACTTGTGCTACTCTCTTCTTATTTGCTTTACATCGTTTCTTACTTACTTAAAACTTTTTAAGACAATTTTAGTACACAGATCAAACTTTGCCATGACGTTCCAGTGTTGATACTCAGCATCCTACCAAATGACTAATATTGACTAAGGTTTTTCTTTCTTTGCACCAAGAGGATAAAGTTTACTTGAATTCACTAGAAGATGACGGGGTGCTGGATCGAATCAGGCTGAAGGGAAACTCATGGGACAAGCTGCCGTTTGATCAAAGGGCAAAAACAAAGACAAACCCTGTTTTCTGCAGATTATAGTCTCCCCCTCACCTAAATTTCATGATGTCGTATTGAAACTTCATGCTTAATGATCCAGAGGGGGGATTGTTGCTCCTGGCTGCTTGTTTTTGCTCTTAAAAAAAAAAAAACTGTGATAATGAGTAACTGCCAACTGGTAGAAACAAGTCATTTGTTGTTTGTCAAAAATGACATGTTGGAGAAATAACAATCAAGCAAAGCTATTTAACACACTTCTTATTGTATGTGTGGGAATACCATAGTTGAATTTGAGACTTTTGACACCAGAAAAAAAAACAGCACTGGTTAACAACAGCTTTTGTTGAAACACTTACAGCAGGCTTTGTCTGGGTTCTCCCGACAAGCGGCCTCTTGTTGTTGTGCCAGTAATGACTGTCGACTCTTAGCACTCAATGCAGAAGTAGTACGACATTGTTTAAACCCCAGAAATAATGGCGCAAACAAGACAGTACAAAATGGAGAGGCTATCATATTAGCGTCATGCCATATATATATATATATATATATATATATATATATATATATATATATATATATATATATATATATATATATATATATATATATATATATATATATATATATATATATATACCCCTCAGTTCCTATGGAGAGGCATTTCCTATGGAGTTTTCCTCTTTTTACTTAGAAACTTGGGAGTTCACTCATATGCAATCAGATACAGTTCAGTAGTGCTATTACAAATGTACATGTGTGCAGATTCCACAAACATGGGACAAATGTGCAAATTCAGGGTGGTGTGGAGTGAGGGGGTGGCCTTGTAGGCTATGATTAACTATAGATTTATTAATTTAACAGCGCCGGGACAAATGATTTCCTGTAGACACTTGTGATGGCTGGTGGAAGTCTGAAACGCAGTCCTGAGGGAAACAATTCAAATTGTGGGTATAATGATAGGACGGGTCACTTGTTATGTCAGGAGCTTTCGTTTGGTATTCAGTATGTGCCTGCTGCTTAGTTACATCTGTGGTTTCCCTGTTTATTTTCATCCTTCACTTTTGTCTTTTGAATTTTGTGTTTTAAATGTCTTTTGCTGTATTTCCAAAGTTAATCCAAAATTAATGATTTCCCTTGCTTTTTGAAGCTGTCCGTGTAGCCATATGCTGTTTTGACCAACAACATTTTTGAAAGTTATCTAGTCTAGTATTAATGAGTTTCAGAGTAAAAGCAAGATGATACTTCTGCAATAGGACAGTTATTCAAGGAAAAATAAAGACTGAAAGATTATTTAGACCAAAGGAACTGAATGTAGTGCTCCCTGTAAATAAGTGACATTTGCAAAAAAAAAAAACCCAAAACAAAACAAAAAAAAAAAAAACAGCTGAAATAAACAAACATACAAAAATTAAATATTTTGTGCCTGCAAGGGTGGACGCTAGTGAAACCTTAAAGCCAGTGATGAAATGGCCTGCCAGGAGTCTAATGGCATTTATGTTGAATAATAGGGCTATATCTGACCCTGTGGTGTACAGTATATGGTCCTGTACGTGCAGGGTGGTTTGTTATGGTTGAAAGAAAAGGGTGTACAATGTAAAGCTTTAGTGTGCTTGCCTTCTCTGCCTCTATATATTTATTTATTTATTGTATTAAAAAAAAAACGTGTACACTTAAGTGACAAATAGCAACTTTTGGAAACACTTTTAAAATAAACATTTCTAAAAATCAAGTTGTTTTGGCCCTGATCCCAAGTTCAATTAAACAAAACAAGAAAAATTCCATTGTAATGAATATTGTAGATGGGTATGATTGGTAATAAACTATGAACGTTTACTCCACAGTACCATTTCAATGTAAGTATCCCATGAAAGTGAATTGGGAACATTTCCATTGCCTCTGCACGGCTGAGTGGTGGCTTAGCTTAGCTTAGCTTAGCTAACGGTGCTTACAGTGAAAACAGTGCTGACAGAGCTGGGGGGGACTTTTACTGGGAAAGTGGCTGCATACCGCGACACGACATAGCTCTGTGGCTGCTAGCGCTTTCGGACGGTGAACAGGGGACAGTGAACGCAGCACCGTGGCTGCTACAGTAACTTTCCCGGACGGGTGAACTGGGGACTCAGCAGACAAACACTGCCGCTGGATGCGAGGTTCTAATCTTTTCAGTTAACAATCGGTTAACCAGGGTCGGTTATCAGTTGTTGTCTTGTTTTTCAAAATTTTCAACCTTAGTTGGAAGGCTAGTAAGGCGCTATGTAAAATGCAAGTCCAAGTCCATTTATCTTTAGAGTCCATTAAGTAGATAAAGGCATTAAATCTTTTAATCCATATAGGTTTTTTTCCCCCAAAGTAGTTCTCCACTAAACAAAATGCAACTAAAACTTTAAAAGTGAGGATTAGACATCAGATGTGAAATTTAAATTAGTGTTTTCATTAAAGGTTTAGTGTCGAGAAATGATGAAACTTAATCCTGCTAGTTGCTTATTTATCTAATCTAGCCAGACAAAAACATGTACCATCCTAAAGCTGTGCAAACCCCTGGTTTAGACACCAACCTTTTTTTATAGTCCAGCTTTATGAAAGTCACCATGGTAACAAGCCTGCCGTCGTGGATGACAGACATCCTGCAGTACCGACAGTTACAGCTGAGCACAGCATGAGAGTAGCAGTGTTTATATGCACGGGACCTGCAGAGGCTTGAAAGTGACAAAATACTCTACTACTGTTGGTGCTCTGTGTGTGGTTGTGTGTTGTTTATAGATTGAGTACATTAATTATAGTTTTCTGGAGTTGTTTATGACCACGCTTCAAGGGCAAATAAAAGGAGAGCTAATTTGAAATTAACTGAACTTCATGGACTGTGACTCATTTTTCTTATTTTGCCCCTTTTTGACATCTGCTCTAAATGTACCAGAATGTCTCATTATAGCACACTACACTTTGATTTTGTCATTTTGGAGCATAACCCTTGTATGTTCAAAATGTAAGGAACTTGTTTTAAGTTTTGCCATCTCCATTTTCCCAAATGCGATTTCAAAGAACTGAAGTCCAGTCATGAGCAGGGTATCCTTCAATTATTATGAATCTAGCTCACTGATTTTTTTTTTTTTTTTTTTTTTTTTATATACCTGTGCCCTAAATTGTCAGCACTCGCATAATGATCCAGTATCAAATAATAGGCACAATCTTGTTGTTTTGGAACAAATAGGCTATTTGCAATAAGAGGCGTGGAAAACAACACACTATAAAAATGCTTGCAGGAAACTAGGAAAACAATGTTTGTCTCTAATTATAACCTCGAGGTACAACGCAGTGTCATCAGCCACTACTGGAGAATGTTCATAGTCAGTTTGTCCTGGGTTTAAGCTGTGTAGTTGCAGATGTCATCATCTTTAAAGGGTGATTTTTCAATCTTTTTTCCTGTGTGTTTGTGTTTAAGTGACTAATAGGGACAACAATGTGAGGCAATTTGGCGCTAGTGTTAATTTTGGCAGCTAACATGCTTTTTAGTTTTATTCACATTTCTTCACAGTCTTAAGTCGGCGACAACTCAAACCATTTTAGTCCCTTAAAAGTCATTTGATTTTAGTCAAAATATTTTCTCCTAATTTGTTTCTAAATCTTAATCCTGTTTAGTCATCACATTATATTGACCTTTCTGTCATAGTCAAATTTATTTGCACTCATTGATGATGTGCGGTTCAGTCTCAGCCACCGGTCTGAGAGCCAGTCTGCCCACCCAACATGTAAAAATATGCTTTACTCAACCACCTGAACCCAACCCACACCACCAACTTTATGCATTATAGTAGCGTAACTCTAAGGATTGAGGTGTGAGACAAGAAGGACAGACAGGCTGAGTGCTGCCGCGCCATTACATTTTTCGTCTTTTCTTTTTCCGTCGATGATATTACATGTTTGATATCAGCATTGGTGTTTAATGACATCGGTGCCGTCTCGTCATTGCGTCGTCTTAGTCATGGAAAAAAAGGTTGTTGATTGAACATATTTTGTCATAGTTTTTATTAACAAAATTAAAACAGTTTGGCACCATCATTTACATCAACTAAAAGTGCTTGATTTTGTCATGACAGGCTCTGATTGTTGTTATAAGTGCCGTTATGGAAAAAAGTCACGCTCAAGGAGAAATGTCATTCTGAAATTTGGTGATTTGCTTCCATGGTGGAAACACGAGTACCAGCGTGGCAGAGTTGGTTGTGTTGTTGAGTTTGTTGAGTGGAGTACAGACAGCAAAGCTTAGTGTTATTATGTGAAGTATCTGCAATGTCATGGCTGAATATTTAGCTGATTTCCACAGTGTAGATGAGGTCTATGAATATGATGGCCTTCTGCATTTATTTGAGCCAATTTGTAGCTCCTACAAATTGAAGAGAGGATGAGGACAGAACAGACAGTGGAGGGTGAAGCAGCTACTTCAGGGCCACAAAGCTCGGGAGACTGATGGTGAGAGATATAATCTGACGATTTTCATTAATGCATAACATCCTAATATACAGTACGTGGCTTACATGACTGCTCCCGTTGCTTTAAAGATTCCTCACGCAGTGGCACATCTCCCCCGGCTCTCCCCTACATCAGCTATAAATCACAGCAATCGGCCAACACCTTCAGGTCTGTTGAGAATGAAGCGCTGTGTTGTATCTCACTTTATTGGCACAAATATGATTGCAGGATTTATTTTTCAGTCAATATTTATTCTTCATAAACAGTCATAGGGAAGTGATGATAGAGCATGATGATAGATTTTCTCATGTGGCCCCCCAGGAAAAATGATTGCCCAACCCTGTGATAGAGTGAGCCACATACTGATTTAAAAGCATATTTATTACTCAGGTTGTTTCAGTTATTTTCCTTCAGACTGTCTTTTCATTTCTTATTTTTGTACCTTCATAAATTTGAGTCTTGTATAAAAATTTTTTTTTTTAACTGGAGCAGATGTGTCTTCACCATAATTTGTGATGCTGAGACCAAGTTCAGTCAGTCTCACTTAGTGTCAGCAAATCACATTTGATATGATTAAGAGTAGAAATACGACATTTCGTCAGTGTGGATGAGGTCTTTGAATTCGATGGCGGTATTTATTCGAGCCAGTAATGTGTGTGTTGCTTCTGTTCATCCTATTAGTCACTTAGACACAAAAACATGGGATAATATGGTCCAGGTTTAAAATTACCAAAGTTCCCCCCACACATGACGATTGTCTGAGCAGGTACTCGCATACTAAAATGCTGATGTATCATCAAATAATCACTGTAATCATCAAACGCCTTCACAGCATTATTATTAAAGCTGTGTCAGCACTTTAATTTCATTGTCTCTGTTTCAGTTTAAATCCAGTATGCAGGGCTATAACAAGATCTACTCTGGAATCACAAAGACCTAGCCACTAATTATGAATCTGAAAGACTCCACTTTATGAATGCACAAAGATAAGAGGGAAAGAGAGGGTCAAGAAACTGGTGCTGCTTATGTGCTTTGTAAATAAATCAGTCGGTGGTGTCTGACAGAAGCTCACGACAGCAGATGTGACTTTTTCTTTTCCAGGCTGCAAAATCAATCAATCAATCGACATTTGTGTCAATAAAGGAAGACATTACATTTGAGACGTTCAGTACCATAAAAGATAAAGAATATTATCTTGAAATGCAAAGAAACCCAACAACAAATGAAAACCATCATCTAATCAGCTGCATCCCTCCATAACCTCTTTACGACAGTACACACCCATGTCTGCACGTCTGCTGTAATCTGGTTTGTTTTCTTTAATCTACATGGCTGTTAGATAATGTTTGTGTAAAAATTTGGACTTTATTTATCTCATACCTTATACAACTCATTACCTGTGTTGTAGATTTCAGGGTAACTTAGTCCCAGCACATTTTAAGTCAGTCAGTGGCAGTTGAAGGAATTCATTTGAAGTTTGATTAATCCGGGTACTTTAAATGGTAATGATTTCTTTATTTAGTGATTACAGTAGCAGTCATTCTCCAGGGAGGTCAGCGGGAAATCTAATGAACATATACAGTTACAGCTACAGTATAATCTACTGTGACTAACATGGCTGAGGAAGATCAGCAGGATGGCTGGCCTACCGATGGAGCAGTAAGATTACCTTTTTTCTACCTGAGTGCAGTGACTCAGAAACACCAGTACTTAAACCAAGTCTAATTTTATAGTCTTAATTTTATTGGAATGGATTATTTAGAGATCTTTTTCAGTAACGAATGACATCCTAACTCCCAACACCTGCAGGTGCGTTGAGAATGAAACGAAAGCTGATTTTTATCTTACTTACTTTATTGGCACAAATCTGATTGGTAGGTTGTGTTTGCAGTCAATGTTTTTTTCAACACAAACAGTCATAAGAAGTGATGATAGTGAGCCGCATACCGATTTAAAAATATAGTAATCACTCAAATTTTTTCCTTTATTTTCCTTCAGGCTTTTACCTCCTTATCTTTGTACATTCATCAAGTTGAGTCTTGTAGAAACATTTTTAACTGTGTCTTCAACATAATTTGGGCCACCAAGTCCAATCAATTTCATTTGGTGTCTGATCAGGGATACTTCTGTAAGCTGCAAATCACATTTCATATGATTGAGAACTGTAACTAGCTGGCGGTTTAAGCCTCAGTGAGTTGGTTGGCTTCAGCTGACCCCTTTAAGAGAATAGTGGTGTTAAACATAAACGAAGGCTACATATATGATATTGTGCTAAAAGACTGAGGCTAAAGCTACATTTCATTGATAAAAAGTCACCAGATCTATGTAGAAGACATGGAAATAAAGGCACAGCATTGTTCTTGTATTGCAGGGTAGAGCTATAGATGAGGATTAATGTAAGAGCTGATTACTGATCAGTGATCTGTTATTTTGTTTTAACTATGGCTTTCAATCAATTCAAATATAGTTGTGATTGTCTGAAGTTAATTGTGATTTATTGCAAATTAATAGCATTTTTTTATTTGTTGAAAATACCTTAAAGAGAGATTTGCCAAGTATTTAATATTTTTATCAGCATGGGAGTGAGCAAACATGCTTTCTTTATGCAAATATATGTATGGATCAATAAGAAGGTTTTTATCTGGAGCAAATCACATAATGCCCCGCAGGCTACAGAACTGCATGCTTTTTTTGAGGAAGCTGAATTACAGTATACTGTATGTATAGTAATAATTTATCATACAGCATAAGCACAATTAGAATAAAAGTTAGTTGCTAGATTTGAAGAAAATGAGTTGAAAGATTTATTGTTAAAACCAAAATTCTGGGTATATATTAAATCAGGCACAATTATGTCACTGAATCTTATGTAACAGCAAACTTATCGAGGAGTCAAAGGTCTTTAGTTGCACAATTAAGATCAGGAATCCTTCCCTTGAAGTCAGTACATTTAAAAACATCCACAACAGGTTGTGTGAATTATGCAACTTATGAGAAGTTGAAAATTAATCACATTTTCTTTTGTATTGTCCACACTATGATGAGTTATGGGATTCTATAATTAAATGTCTGTTCAAAATCCAGACAAATTTAGTGCTCGGATGGTGACAACATCGAATGGCTACTTAATTTAAATGTTTTAAAGTCAGCTGCTTTTGATTCTCAAGCTTGGAAAAAATGGATGGTTTACTTGTAATTTATGCTGCTACTCTGGTTTCTGCCTTTTGTCTTTTCTTTATTTTTTAATTAATGTTGTCTTGGCATATTATTTATGCATGACACAAATAAAAAAGATCAAAATCAAATCAAAAATGTTAAAAGGCATTGAGTTCTATCTTACAGGGACAATGAGGACGTCTGAGAGTAAGTTTGTCCTCAGGGGTGGAAGAAGAGTAAGAGTAAAACATTTTCTCTTTTGAAGCATTGTGCACACAGCAGGGTGGTTGTCTCCAGTGACTGTAAACAGGATGCTAATTACAGCGACTGCTTTACCCCCGAGCTCCCTTCATGAGTTGTGAGTTTTTCGAACTGGCTGGAGAGCGACTCTTTGGCTTGATAGTGTTCACAAAAGTCCTCTGAGCTGGTAGTTTCCCAAAGATTTTGAGTGTCACACATACAGTAGGACAGAAGGAAAATACAACTTTAATGGGAATTGGAAGGTTTTTTTTTCCAGCTTATAAGCTTTTGTATTAACTTTCAGGTTTTTTAGGGAGATGTTTTAACATTTTCAGTTGCTCAGAGTTGCATGACGTGACATGTTGTACCAAAACTATCAATTTAGTATAATTATAGAATGTAATTCATTTTTTAAATTGAGCTCTTTGTTTATAGGTGTTTGATAGTTTACCCTGGTGTGAGTGTGTCAGCCCAGTACACCAAATCTGCAGCATTCAAGCCTGCAATATTTGAAGTATGAAATCATTTACTTTAATCAATCACTCTCGCTCATTTTGATGTTTCATTGATCAAAACAGATGCCATACTTGTGACCGATGCATTAGCATGCAAGAGCCCTCAAGGACTCAAAGATTTATCCGCAATTTGTGAGCAGCGGTATGGCAGTGACATGTGACTTTCACCATTTTCCATCTGCACATAAATGAGGAACGCAAATTGCTTTTTATGAAATGGACCCATGAATAGAATAGATTAAGATACATTATTATCCATGAGAAACTGTCTTCCATTTACCAAGACCAAAATACATGTACAAAAAAAAACAACATACAGTATACTACAGTATATGGTCCAATTAACATGGATGTCCGAATGTTACACCCACATGGGGTTGTTGAACATGGGCATTTTTCTGCAGCTATATCAGCCTCCACTCTTCTGGTTTCAGGCTTTCCACATGTGGGAGGCTGGATTAAACCTGGTTGCAGGGATTTTCTCCCTCTCAGCGAACAGCATTAGTGAGGTCCAGTTCTGATGTTGGGTGATAAGGCCTGGCTCGCAGTCGCTATTCCAGATAATCCCAAAGGTGTTGGGAAAACTATTTCTTTATGGGACCTCACTTTGTGCTTTGGGGCATTGTTGTGTTGAATAGGAACACACCAAACACTAAGTTGGATGAAGATTATTGTCTAAAACATCACTATATGCTGAAGCATTAAGATCTCCCATCATTGGAACTGGGCCATGTACTGTATAGCAGAGCAAATAATACTAGCTATTATTCAGCGCATCTTTATCTCTTGTAAAGTGACATTTTTGAATGAAACTGTGTATGTGGGTGAGGTGTAGCTATGAGAGGGATTTAAATGAAATCCTTTTGATTTGATTGGCTCACATCACAGAACTATAGGGGACTGTTGGCCTTCACCCACACTCAAACTGAGTGAATAAAGGATGAGGACTGTCAGCATGTTCTTGGCTTTTTCTTTTCTTGTTCTGTTCTCTTATACAAGTCTGCTGCATTTACAATTTCCCATCTGTTCTGACTTCTTTAACTATTCTGGACATCTCACTCCTGAACCTACAGTTCATACAACCAAATCATGATGTAAAGCGAAGTAACTCAGGGGGGATTGGTGCTGAAGAGTAGTGGGATAAATGCACAGCAGGAATAAAGCCTGCATCCTGATGTCCTGAGACATCGGGGTCGAGTTCAGCAGATACCGACTGACACTTCTGCCTCTCGCCACCTGAAAGGCTGTTCGCTCAGGGCCACAGTTTCATCAGCATCACAGATTTTGTTTCTATCTATGTCTGCTCACGCACACATTAGGACGCTGGACCTCTATCCCTCATTTCACCAATTTACCATGTTCGTTTTGACGAACAAATGCACGATTACAGGCTGATTTAAAATCAAACGCATTGGACAGAAATACCGTCTGTCTGTTTTCTCTCCGATCATATAATAGACTTCTTTATTGTCCACTTGTGTGGAAATTTGTCTCTGGCTCCACAGACATGCTGGATATACACTTAAAAGCTTCCTTTGCCATGGTTTACATTACATGGGATAAAGAAAAACAAAAATTATAGTAATAACCGAGGTGGGCCTAACAGTTGATGAAAGTGCTAAAACTGTTAAGGATTAATGTAACATTATTAAATATGAGCTTTAAAATAGCTTCATCAAGGCGGGTATGGGAGGGTAGACGATGGGGATACTGGTCAGCTGGTTAATGTTACTTCTTCCTTTTTTAAAATTTATTTATGTATTATATTTTGTCTTTTGTGTTGATGTATTTGCACCTTATTTTCTGTTGTCTTAATTTATTTCATGAAAATGAACCATTAATGCAGTGTATATGTGGAATATAATTTGAATCCATTTGCACGAGAAAAAAGGGGCCAGGAAACATTGATCCATCACAAAACAAAGAGAAAACAGACAGAAAGTTTAGTCATTAATTAATCGGTAATTAATCACGCATGTTTCTTCGTTCAAAATGTACCTTAAAGTTAGATTTGCTTTATACAAATGCATGTATATATTTATTATTGGAAATCAATTAACAACACAAAAAATGACAAATATTGGCCAGAAACCCTCACAGGTACTGCACTTAGTATAAAAATATGCTCAGATCATAACTCGGCAAACTGCAGCCCAACAGGCAACAACAGCTGTTAGTGTGCTGACTTGAATATGACTTGCCCCAAACTGCATGTGATTATCATAAAGTGTGAAGAGGAGACTCGTGGGTACCCATAGAACCCATTTTTATTCACATATCTTGAGGTCAGAGGTCAAATGACCATGACAGTTTTTCCTCGCCAAAATGTAGTTAGGAGCATTATTTAGCCTCCTTCCTGAGAAGCTAATTGATTTCTTCGGTTTTTAAGTTTAATGCAATGGCAGTATCCTCACTCTAACCTTCTAACTGAACTTGGTAAGCTACATTATTAGAGTTGAAGCGAATTTGTGTTAATATGCTATCACGTTAACTTTGACAGCCCTAGTTTGTTTTTAAATTAGTACCTGTTATTGTGTGTTTGCCTCTGCACTTTGCTCCTCTTCACTGTTTTGTTTTTAATAGTTTTGGACAACAGTGGAGCTTTATGGTGCAGTGGAATAAGATATATCAGGGTTTGGATACACAAATAATACTTGATCTTAGTAGATCAATTAATTGTTGAGTTTTGGTCTTTTTGTGGGATTTGTAGACAATAAGAAAAATGCAGAGCATCGCCAGACTTAGCCTTTATAACCAGCAAGTTGGGGCTACTTTTGGGATTCCTCCTTAAGAAGCTTTAGTTTGCTCTCAAGCATAACAAGACTAAATATGCAATCACCTGAGAGCTGAATTCCCACAAACTTTGTCATGTTACCATCTGCCAGAAAGATAATATTTCCTGCTAAGTGAAGCTTGCTTTGGCATACATACACAAACCCACACGCCAAAAGGGAATTGCACCATGCTCAACTCATGTTTATTAAATCAACATTTACATTTACAGCATTGTGGCTATAGAAATAGTGCACCATGAAGGCTTTTATTTACCTGTCTTATAAGATATGCAGGGAGATCACTACAATGTGGTCTATTGAGTCAGTGCACTTTCCTCAGATCATGAGAATCTCCTGTGAAAAAGGAGGAGACTCAAAATAACTTGATGGTGTTGTTGATATAATTAACACTGTAACGCCTCTTTGAAAGCAGAGGTAAAACTGTGCAGCCAGGTAGCTGAAATGTTCTTTGAAGTACAGCTGCTATCTCTGCATCTCACATAATGATCAATAACACATGCAGGGTCATTTTTCATCCAAAGCCAAACTGGAAGGTGTGAAGTAGTGACAACGGTTTTGGGGTTTATTGGCTGCCCAGCTGCAACTCAAGTGATACTGCATCTTATCTGACAGGAATCAAGAACCGCTGGGAGCTTTTTGAAATGGAAATATCAATTTAAAAACCAGGAGGGCAACTAATGAATAAGAGCTGTTAAACATGAGACACAGAAAGCCCCCATTTCCCCTTGATATCTGCTCTCACCTCTCCTCCCCACAGAAAGATTATTCATCAATGTCTTCTTTAAAGTGCAGCTCAGATTAGACAAGCACATGTGCACAAAATAATAATAAGAAAAGGCATTTTTTTGTGTCAAACTTAAAAGCTGCTTCACAGTTTGCTGCAACATTATATTTGAAGTAATAATAATAATCAGTCTTGAATAAATCTGGTTCCATAAGAAAAAGAAAACAAAAAATATTCATCTGCCATTATAAAAAGAAGTGCAGAAGTGAGATAATGCAAGTACGTCGTTCCATATTCAAGGAGTCGGGACGGCAAAGTCACGTCCACCTTTGATTTTCGGTCTAGGCTTTTTGAGAAGTGATGTGTCCTTCCTTTAGGATTTAAGAGCCCAGAGACAGATCAGTTTCCCTGGATGTTTGTTTTCTCCTTACATGTTCTCGGGCAGTGACAGTGACTTGAAGCAGTGTACATTTAGCCGAGAGAAAGTCGTCCCCATTGCTCTTTATCATTGGCATCAACAGCCTGGATTCATGTCTGCCTGTCTCTCTTTTCCCTGTGAATTATGCCAGTGACCTTAGAGTCGCAGAGCTGCTGATGAGGCCTCACTCAGAAGGCCTTGGATTTGTGGATGGGTGGGGAGTTTTCACTTGCAATGAATGGAGCTAAGACCACAGATAAAATAATCAGCGCCAGGGGGAGGACAGCATCTCGCCATCTCCGTTTCCAACAATTTTCATCAGTAGTCTCCCCATTTAATCTGCTCAGAGTTCAGATATCGTCTGATTTGACACGGGATGTCCACATCAAGTATACACTCTCAAAGACATGCCCAAGGATCCATTATTGCCAAGAGAGCTGGTCTCTCCTGTAACTTGCTAAAACAGATAGACCTAACCTTCATTCATCCAATCCTTGAGTATGCTGCCCAGTTTGGAGGTGGGCTGACAAAAGGCCTCTCAGAGGAGCTGCACAGGTTACATAAAGATGCTGCAGGATCATCGGCTTTCTGTCTACTTCTTCTCCAGCACTGAGTAAAAGGCGTGATGAGGCCACACTGCTCACCCTCGCCAGCATACTAAAGGATAGTTCATCCCCCCTGCACTGATTCCTGCCTGCAGCCACAACACCCACTTCCTCACTTTGTCAGTACAGGGAATTCATACTGCCCACAAGCAGAAGCTGGAGAGGATATGAACTTTCTTTTATTCCTTGTGCTCTTAAAGGCTTCTATAAATCACTGGTTTTCAACCTGCGGGTCCCCTGATTTTAAGGGGTGAAAGACAATTTTGAATATACATATACTGTATATATATATGTGTGTGTGTGTACTGTATATATGTTATCTTAAAATCCAGTTTGTCAGGTTTTAGTACAGAAAGCTGAGTCACCTCACTTTTAGCAAATTCAGTCTCCTCCAGCTCTCTCTGTTAAGTCCATGTTTGTCTGTCCATCCACCATCATATCTAAATCTAGCAGTGTCCTCTGTTTCTTTCTCTTTTATATGCAGATTGCAGCGTAAATGAACTTGGTGTGTTGCTGAATGTCACTTTCTTGTATAGCACTGGAACATAAAGTATACCAAGTGGGCTAAATATTCAGTTGTAAGTCAAAACCACATGTGAAATGTCACGAGCAGTTTTATTAAAGCAGATATATCATATGACATGGTTAAGCCACGTTTGAGAGAAATAATTGAGGACTAATTATATCATCATACTATTTTCAACCATTTGTTGTTCTGGATTAACAGAAGGTGTTTTATCTATAGAGTCTATAGCGGTGTCTACGCCATTTGTGCCTTTCTTTTCAAACAAACCATCTCCGCTTGTGCAAGAAATCTAAGACGTTCTGTAAACCAGCAAACGTTTTCATGGACTAATCTGTAACACAAGGACACGTCTGATGCATCTGGGAAAAGTGGCAGGGTGAAAGCTTTCATCAGCTGATTAGGTTGAATCACCTCTGCCAACAGAGTGAAAGCAAGGGACAGATGTACAGCTGAAGGTCATTAACACTAAATTTGCTCTCTCTTTTCACTCCATTCCTGTGAGGATATGGAGATCCAGTCCTGCTTCCTGCCTCTTGATTCTCTCAGGAGAGCTTGTGTACTGTGGCTCATTCCAGCTGCAAAGCACAAACACAAATGCTGACTGTCGATCAGTTAATTTAGTTTAGTTTAAGCACAGCTGTTAAATCTTTCTCACTCTTGGCCAGTCTTTTACAGTGTTTTTAGAAAACACACAAAAACTGTCAGCAATAACAGGAATAGAAAGTAAATCACTCAGAATCACCGCACATTTCTGATGCAGTTCCTACAACAATCTGTCATTTTAAACCTAACAAAGGTGGTATTTTCTTGTAGGGATGTATTTAAACTGCCAGGTTTTGCTGTCATGTTCTGAACTCTTATGTGTTAAAAACAGTACAACCAGGAAAATAAGAAAATGTCTGTAAGCACATTGTCTGCATGCAGTTTCAGTCCTGCTGTTGTCTAAATCCAATTAAGTCACTTCTTTACCCAGTAAATTGGTGCTGCTTTTGTTTAGTAAAAGGCTAGAGTGGTTGGTTGTTTGTCATGTCAGCTATTGCTTGTTTGTCTTTTACATTTTTGTTAATGTGACAAGTTGAGCAGTCTGGAGGGATTTTATTGTCTGTTTTGTAGCTTCTGAACTAAGTGTTGTTGGTTGTCTGAGGTACTGTACAGTGATGATAATGGACGATTTGAAGACTTTTATATTTTGGAAGTTGTCTCTTATGAACAAGCTCTTGTGTACCATAAAATATCAGTAAAGCAATGCATCTGCCACAGGTTAACACCAGTGTTCTGTTGGGGTGTCTCGCAGTTTCGATTCTAAATCAGAAATTGAAAATAGCTTCAGTTTTCGACCGTCCAAATCAAAAGCAGCATCTGTGATTCTCTTCTCTCCTTTTTTCCTCTCAGACGACACCACGTATCGTACCAGTAGCCTGTAGCTGCACTTTGAGACACCACAGCCACTGACAAACAACAGAACTGGAAAATCCTCCAGCTTCCCCCTCATGTGGTGACATTTTGCCTTTCCCGTGAGTTATGTAACCACCAACATGTCGTTGACAGAAAAATTACACTCTGTAGGCTGCATTTAGAGAATGCAGCAACCAAAGAAAATGGTGCTTAGCAAACTGTTTGACGATTTCAGCCGCAGTCACACTACCGTCACTTAAAATCGATTGTGTCTACGCTACTTTGTACAGTAAAGCAGGGTTTATTCTCGCCATAGTGTAAAGCATGTAGGCGCCAGCAAGAATGTTATGAGGCTTTCAGCTGGCCTCTGAACTCTGAGGAACTCTAGCCGTTGCTGTAAAGAAGCTTCCTGTGGATCTTCTTTTTGTTGAAAGTGTAATTGACAGTTGTCAGGGCATAAAACCAATGACATGTTGATCTTTATGAATCAAGACTCCATAGTCTAATAGTGGCATGCTCAAATTGAAAATAGAATTGAAAAGTGAAATATAATCGTGGATTTGGAGAATCGTGACCCCCGTAGTGTTCTGTAGTTTGAATGTTCGACAGCAGGCTACCGATACTGGCGTCTTTCACCTAAGCTTGCCATCATTCACCGCCTCTAATCTCATCATCAGCCACTAATAAAGTGTGCTGCATTTTAAAATAGAAGAGATGATTGATTTAGCTAAGTCTAAGCATACTAATATTGTACACATTATTCATTTACCCAGACCAGATAATCAGCTTAGTGTGGGAGCAACATCAGATGCATCCATTTGTTCACTCTTGGTGAACAGGTGTGAACTTATTGCAGTAACAATGGCGCCAGCTTTGTTTTCTTCAGTGCGTTTTCTGTGATTTACACATTCGTGTAGCAACTGAAAAACTTCAACCATCAAAGAGCTGTGCACCTTCATCAGAGCGGCAGCCAGTACTCCTACGAGTCACGTTTCCATCCAAATTTAGTGCACGTTTTAAACATACTCTCAGAAAAGAAAATTATTAATTAATTAATTAATTAATATTATCAGACTCTCTCGTGGATATATCTATCTATGTTTTTGTTACTTTGCAATGTAGGCAACTGTTGCAGGATGCATGCGCATATGTTTTTGTAGAACAGCCAATAGGAATGCTCTCTCTCTAAAATGACCTGTGATTGGCCAAAGTCTCCCGTAGCAGGCTAGATTTTTTTTAAACCCTGAAAACAGAGCCATGAGGAGGTGCAGAAGTCTAATTTTCTCTCAGAGCACTTGATTGTAACCAATATGCTGAAAGGTTATTGTGGAATTTTTACCCCAAAATAAATGAAAAATATGACAAGATTCTGGCTTCACCAGCTTTAATTCAAAACTCCAGGTACATCAGAATTTGATAAACCTGTTTCCATTGCATTTTGTCACATTTTGCTGTTATTGATAAACCAACTTTTCCATCTCAGCTGAACGATATGTCGATTTATTTTCAGATTTTCAGCATTTCCATTCTGTTTTTTAATGCACAAATTGATCACTTGAAATCACTGATGAAGGTGAGATATAGTGAGTGTAAGTGATTAGCGCTGTGCAGAATTCTTTGGTTCGGTCATATGTAAGAAAGGAAACACTGGAGAAAAACAATTAAATAACTAATCCTGGCAAAATAGAAAGACTCCACAAATAGTTTTCATTGTGTGACTTTCTCAGCTTCATTGGATCACAAGGAACCAACCAGTGTAATAATCTGCAGTGAAAATCATCAGTCACTTCATTCAATTCCAGATCGTGTTCAATTTGAATAAATTAGACCTGATGACGTCCTGCTGGATGCACAAGAAGGGTGAAGTGCGTCAACCCGGTGAACAGGCAGGTGGACTGAATTTTCCACACAAAGAAAACATATGCAAAGGCATTCATTGTCACCCATTACATTACAGCTGAGTGAATAAGAGCACTTTACTTCTGGGCGATGCTTAATTTATTTATTGCGTGCTAATCAGGTGTATGAGTGGTTCTCTGTAATAATAGTCATCTTAAAAGAGCTGTCAAGTGTGTATAATTGTTCCCAAGTTGCACATCAATTCTAATTCATTCTACAAAGATATTTGATGCTAGATATTTATCACAGAAAAAAAAAGAGGACTTGACTCAAGACCGAGCAAAAATTTGAGTTGCTTTCTTTAGAATAGCTAGACGTGTCCAAGCAGCAAGGATTTCAATAACGGCGATAAAGACACAGCATTTCCTCAACCAAAAGACTTTAAATTTGACACAATTGTCGGTAATGGTAGCAATAACCGTTAGAATGTATCCGAGAGATAAGCATTTCAAGGTAAAATTAAAATGAAATTGATTTTTTTGCAGACAGAAAGGAAAGCTTAATCTGAGGGGAATTGAAAGAGACAGCGCTTCACGGCGTGTAGCGTTTCACATATGACAGGACACTGATTTTACAAAGGCCAGAACATTATTGCCTGGCGAGTTTCCTCCCACGCCACATCCAGCACTTGAGACATCTTTTAAAAGCCAACATTTAGAGGAGAATATTGGCTTTTATCTGATTAGAGGGCCACACACAGGCTTTTTGCATTTAGAGAGAAACCACTGTTGCATAAAAAAGAATTGAAGACAGTGTAATATATGCTAAAAAGCTGCTAACTTCTCATCTATAAGCAAGGTTTTCTCCCCGGAGAGAAAGCGTATGTGCTGTGTGTGAAGGGCCATAATGCTCGGCTGACGCACATCTGCATACTTTAATATTTAACTGAGCTTCTGCTGGACGTCTCTGTCAGGGTGAGGCTTCCTCCGATGCACAGGAATCTGAGCAGGTTTCTATAAAGTAGCAGCTCATAATGATGAGAGACCACCATTTCCATTTCCTCTTATTGGTTTGGTTTCGTCGTGGTTTCAGGCAGCGCTGTGTGGGTGTAAAGCTAAAGAATAATAGATTAGCTGTGTCTGCCCTGGCACTAATGCTCTGAGTCAGAGCCGCACACTAGGTGGACCAGTCAAATGTCTCTTTACCACCGATTGTGGATGAAACCCTTATTTTTTAACTTTGCTGCCTACTTCTTTCAGAGGACAAGAGAACATAGGAAAGGAAGGTTTATCTTTAAAGCACCTATAAAATCAAACAAATTAAATTGCATTTTGCGTTTTTTCTGCTGTACCACACCGATCTGCTGTTTAAATGTCTGATGCTTCCTAAATAATCAGTATAATAAATATAATAATAGTCAATCAGGATCTAAAGGGAAGAAATCATTAAATATTTATTCTAGCAGTCTTTGCACTCTGCATTCTCGCACTCATATTGTTGTTTAAAATATAGAAATAGTTAACTCTTTTTCTAGACATTGTATGCTGTTGTTCATTTTTGCTTTTCTTATATAATTATATATTCTGTGTATACACGTGTGTTTTTTCACCTACTTGTGTGTACATAATAGTGTTCTGGCCTCATCAGAGAGTCCCCTTCCTGAACTAGACAGATGGTTAAGTATTAACAGTGTGGAGTAAAACTGAATTGAAGAAAACAAAATAAACTAGAAAAGCACTCGGAGAGCGCAGACCTCCGCCAAGCACCATAGTTTCCCCCCATATTGTAATTTACTCAAAAATAAAAATCCTACATTTTTATTATTAGTTCAGAAGTTATTAATGAAAATCTCTTTTTCAGTAATGGCGGTTTCTTCTGGATCTATCTCCTCAAGTATTAAAGCTAGATCAAATTCGTTGACATACTTCAGGTGCAGAATTGTCTTAGCTACACGATGCCGCTTGTTAGAAATCTCTACCTCAAATATTAAATGCACAGTAGGCCAAAATGTAAGAGCACCCCCATTTTTTATATAAATTGCTATAAAATCCGCCATCTGGATCAGATCTGGATCAGCCTTTGGGATTTGATAGAAGTACACATTGTAAATCCCTGAGTCAAATTTCATGAGCTTTGGGCAACAATTACCATTGATATTGAGAAACAATTTTTTGGGTCCCATTTACCCCAATGTTAACGAAAATTTCTAAGTGATCCAGAATCCAGGATTTCTTCTGGATCACCCCCAAAATTAAATCACTTCTTCCTTTTCACATTTTCGACACACCCTGAAAATTTCATCAAAATCCGTCCATAAGTTTTTGAGTTATCTTGAACACAGACAAACAAACAAACAGACAGATAAACGCCGGCAAAAACACAACCTCCTTGGCGGAGGTAATGAAACACCGAGTACGATAAACCTCATTAATATAGACAGGTCTTTTGTACATAAACATCACTGGGAGTGTGTGCAATCAGGGGGAAAAACGCTTTGAAAGCCATTGTAATCAACGTAGATTTTGCATTGTTTGCACATTATCGTTGACTCTACTAGAACCTGCACAGTCCGACCACCAGGTGCTATTATCATGTGATGCATTAATCTGAGATTTTATTATTATTTTCACTGGTTATGAAATGGGTAACATTAGATCAGACATAAGTGAGATTTGACTTGGGTGACCAGGGTCTGTTTGGTTGACACTCCGATCGGAGTTCAAGTTACGTGAGTCCGTCTTGATGGCTGCCGCCAGACACTTTCCTTGAGCGATTCGTCAACAGGTATAATGTTAATATAAAACTGGAGACTTGGACTTTAGTCTTGTTATTAACACAATCAGTCACACAGTAGCTCTTTGTATGACGGTCAGACGAACATTAATATTTGACCCCTGACAGATCTTTATTAAATAGCATGTTGATAGTTGCTAGCTAACGTTAGCAGTTAGCCCTCAGCCAGAAACACCAAAAGTCAATACAGTATTGCTGATGTGTCTAATTCAAATTTAAACAAATGTTAGCTAATGTTAGCTTCCATGACTGATTGTTGTAACATGGGGGGTGAAGGAGTGGCTGCCCTGGTAGAAAACCAGACATCGTCCCTTCACAATGTAACGTTACATCATACCGGAGTGAGCTTTCCCCGCCATAGTCGAGTACCGTTACTGGCGGTGAGTCAGTGATGGTCTGGAGAGGCAAATCCTTGGAGGGTCGCACAGACCTCCATGTCATAGCCAACGGTATCCTGACTGCTGTTAGGTACCAGGATGAAATCCTCAGAGCAATTGTCAGACCTTATGCTGGTGCAGTGGGCCCTGGTTTCCGGACGGTACCCGTCCTCATGTGGCCAGGGTGTGTAGGCAGTTTCTGGTTGACCAAAGCATTGATGCCATTGACTGGCCCCCACGTTCCCCTGACCTAAATCCAATTGAGCACCTATGGGACATCATGTATGAGCTATAAGATGCCCTGATCCAGGTCTAGGAGCAGATCCTCCAGGACACCATCTGCTGACTCATCAAGATCATGCCCAGATGTTGGGAGTGCATACAGGCGCACGGGGGCCAAACACTATTGAGCCACATTATGAGTTGCCGTGAGGAAATTCACACTAGTTGGATCAGCCTGTGATTTCAAATTTTTACTTTGATTTTCGGTGTGATTTTGAATCCAGCCCTCAGTGGGTTGATGATTTTGGTTTTCATAGACCGTTGATTTGTCATTTCGTTATTAGCAAATTATACAGTGTACATCAGTAAATTCATTCATCAAGATCTGATGTGTGATTTAAGTGTCCTCTTAATTTTTTTGTGCTGTATATTTGCAAATGTCAGCATCAGTCAGTTTACATTTAAGTGCTAAATGGTGTCATCTCTTTTCTTCAGTATCAGCATGAACAACACAGTCCTTACGTTATAAGCTTTGGTTAAAAGCTCACTGTGTCTCCATAGTCCCTTTCACACATGCAGTCTAAAGGCCCAGACAAACTCGACATCAAAGATCTAGCAGCAAGGAAGGCTGCCTGTTGTGGCGCCTCATGTCACCTTTTCATGGCCGACGTATTGCCTTTAATCACACTGCAAAGACTACAGACGATGGCCAGTTAGCTGGTACATTCTGCGCCTGCGTGAAATGAAATAACTCTCTACATCAGCAGGCGGTGGTAGTCAGTATTCATCATTCAAAAAGGGAAACCAGAAGACAGAGGACTACGGATATACAAGCTGTTGTTCTGATACATACAGGAAATAAAGCAGCGTTTGTCAGCCATTTTCACACCACTCTTACTCTCCACCGTTTCATTCCAGATGACCATGTCGCTGTGAAAACATTTGTGTATTGGATGATCAGATGAGATGAAGAGTTAAAATGAGAAGAGCCTTCTGGGTTTTTCCACTTGACTTTTACTTGTTTGATTGCTTTCGTCATGTCCATTTTTCTTCGTGTGCACTAATTTGTGAACAGCTAATCGGAGTGATTTCGCTTACCGACGAGCTTCGCCGTCGATTCAACATGCTGAATCAGCCGAAAAAACTCAGGGGCAGTCTAGAGCCGATGATACATGTCTCTTATAAAGAAAAAGAAAATACCACTAATTTGTGAGAAATATTTTTATTGTATGTAGAGTCTCTCTACATACATGCTGAAAATTTTAAATATCAATTTAGATATTTTCCTAAGTAAAAATCCATAGAAGTGTATGATTCAACTTTTTTGCATGGTCTCTATTTTGAATGAATCACAGAGCAGCCTGTAATGACCCGAGCGGTCAGGAGATGCAACACAAAAACCCTGAAATGCTTCAAAGCGCTTCCTCCTTCACACACTCGTCTGAAGAGACGAGTAGAGAAGCATTATGGTCCTCAAAGAGCTGCAGCCGTCTATGATAACCTGTGATGAAATCATTACGGCTGAAAATTACAGTGTTACAGTGCAGCATGATGTGACTCTCTCGTGTTTTGCAATCCTTTGCCCCAAATATAACTGGGAAAATCCACCTGTGTATAAATTTGCAGTTGAGAATAGTTTTGAATTACTTCAAATCTCTCAGATGGATTCAGATCCAAACTGAACCGACGAAATCATTCAGTCCATCAGTATGGCCAAAGAGTAGAGATAGATTGTGAAGTTTAATATGTGTCTGGATCCAGCGTCCGTTTACTAAAAGTTGTACGTAAACATGTTGATTATTAGAGAATACTTACCAGGATGTTTGTAAAAGGATGAAATGTTTAAATTTCAAGTGACTCGGGACTGTTGAGTTGTGGCTTTTTGAGGAGACACTCCAGGTGAACAGGATAAATTATTTATCTAATAGATATCACCATGATACGTCCCCAGCTGATTACTTACATTAAGGCAATTAGTTTTTGTATTTCGCGTGAGGCATTATCTTATTAAATATGAGCTCATTTTCATACACAGAAGTTTGAACATTGGATATAGCCAGATTCAAAATGATTGTTTCATTTTGTTGACACATTAAAGTCAAAAGCCTTTAGTGGGAACTTTTTTTTAATCACTAATTAACAGCCATAAAAAAAATGTTTTTAGGAATAAAATGTTTTATAAATCAGGCTATGAATGATATATGAACAAACCCCTCTGATGTTTTTCCTAAACCTAACTAGGTAGTTTTGTTGCCTAAACAAAATCACTGTATACATCACTGTAACAATGTGGCGTGAAATGACACGAACTAAAATGTGGTATCGTGACACGTGGAGTGTCCTTTAAATGTCCTGCTATTTACAGGCCTTACCATGAAATAAAGTTGGGTTTATAACTTGACATCTCCACCTTCCACTGAGACAGGGTTGGGGGGGCAGGCGCCTTCTAGCTGACAGCAAAAAAAAATTTTTGCAGCAATAAATGCAGGTTTACTGAATTTCCTTTCATGGCGATCACCAATATTAAAGTTGCCAAGTAGACAGATCATCTAAATATTTTATGTACCAAGTAAAATATTGTAAGATAAGAAGAAAATAGTAGTAGGACTGTTGGGGAAAAAAAGGAAAACAGCACATTTTATATGCAGGAGTGGCTGCGGCCTGTACTAAAAACACCTTGAACCAAACTAATTTATTCATGTTGTGTTATCTCAAGTGCTCTATAAACTACTTTGTTGTTCTTGAGATTATGGAAATCTAGCCGATGACAGAAAACGCTGCTTGGTATTTCCTCAAGTGATCTCAACACATCCGCCGGCTCACAAACTTTCTCATTTTACAGCTAAACAGTAACTACAAGCTGTTTCTGAAAACATTTTAGGTGAGAAATAGTCATTACTGTAACAGAATGTTAGTTAATATTTGGTCAGCGCTGCCTAGTTTGACTGTTTGACCGTCAGAATTTGTGAGTGACTGACAGCTGCTCAGAGATGGCAGACTCCAGATCAGCTCTTGGTTGTTTTCCTCCAGTCTGTGAAATCATGCAGATACCATTAGGACCACCGGAGGACTCAAAGGCACATGATTTCTTTCAGTTTACCTGTCTCATTCACTACTGTCAAGATACAGTGACTGTTTTGCTTCATTTCTACCCACTGCAGCTTTAATTCAATTCAAATCTGATCACACGCTGTTGCTCATGTGTCCCACAGTCTCTCCTGTGTATCGGCTTTAGGCAAAATGCCAAAATGAGAATAAAGAACAAAAGAGATAAAGCCTCACTACCGGAGTAGTAAGCTGCAGGCACGGAGGTTTGGAAAAAAAAAAGAAATAGCTTCACTTCTGTTGATCAACAATCCTGTAAGTCCTTGGAGATGAACTGTGCATCCTGGAGCAGTAAACTACTTATTTTTCTCTTTCTAATTGTGCAACTGTTAACATTGTATTTATTGTCCCTTCAGCTTTTTGGCTTTTTTGCAGCAACAGACTGAACCTTATCCAACAGTGAAATACAGCTAGAGAATGAATAAACAGTGCACTGAGGAGGAAGATGATGAACTATCATGTATGGAGGGCGCAGAAGGAGTGAAGCAATTCTTTCGTTAGTTTTACTGTTTTGACATTGACCTGAAATATCAACAAACTGCTTCTGAGCATATTGGAGCAGCAGGAGCTTTAAAAGAGCATCATGCTGGTCTTCATTCCCTCGTCCTCAGTTCACCATCCAGCAGTGGTGGAAGTATTCAGATACTTTACTGAAGTAAAAGTGCTAATACCACCCTATAAAAATACTCCACTACAAGTAAAAGTCCTGATTGTAAATGCTACTTGTTTTCCAGCTGATCCAAGAGGCTTTGTAAAAACTTTATCTTAGGGTGTATTCACACATGGTTGGTTTGGGTCAGTGTGAACGCAGGAATCGAACCCTGGTGCGGACCAAACAACCGCTCCCTGGTCCACATGGAAGGGGTGGTCTCGGTCCACTATCGGATGAACTCTGGAGCCTTTCATTTCTGGTGTGAACACCATTCAAATCAGTCACAAGAAGTATACCGTTTTATCCGCCATTTCATTGGTTAAAAGAACGCCTCCTTTTCCTCTTTTGGCGAATGATGGCTATTAGCGTTTTTGCTAGAAAATTGTGGATTGGCAGGAGACAAACCTGGACTCACGAAGCAGTCAGATGCCTCGTGAATATCTGAGCAGAAGAAAACATTACTCAGTTACTCCAGAAGGTGTATAAGAGCACAGAGGTATGCCTGCTTTAATAAATTATTTAATAACAGCTGCAGATGCGCTCCAGATCAACACCAACCAGCAGAACCTGATGGTGCTCCATGATTTATGATATCCAGCTAGAAATTTGGAGCGGTTTGTTGTCTTTTTACCCACCATCTGTCTGACCAATAAGCAAATAACATTTCCACCATGTGAGTTTTGTTTACAATTTCTGGACAGTTTGAGTTTTGCCTTTGTGAACACAAATCAGACCAGCTGAAAAACTGAAACAGTGCCTCATCCTCATTGGTTTGGTTCAGGAACCGGATCCTTTAGGGTAAAACCGACCTTAAGAAGTAGGAGAATTTTCATAACACAAACAGAACTGTGATCAAGTCCAAGTCAAGACCAGGTCCAGAGCAAATCGAGTCCTGTTCAAGACCATAATAGGCAGTGGTGTCTTTCTAATGCTAATATTAGCTAGTGATTAAGGAGTTAGGATGGACAGAAATAATCTATAATACTGATCTGTCGTCTGACATCAAGGTCTGAGAACCATTATAGTCTAATGTTACGTTCATGAACCTTGAATTTCACTTTGCTACTGATATTTGTACCCCAGGGACTGTCCCCATTTTCATTAAATTTTAATTTTCAGTTTATTCATTGAGATTATTATTGATGCAAATAGCATGGACGAGGAAGAGGATATGCTGCAGCGGCTCCTAAAACAACCATCAATTGATAAAGTTTAAACTTGGTGTTAGTTTTAACACCAAGTTTAAATTTTATCAAAAGTGCTGTCCCCTTTCTTCCTGGGAAAATTTCCCAAATCTGGAGATCCATGGTTTTCACAGGAGAGGAAAGGTATGGAAAATGAAGCTGTCAGACATATGTAGTGGAATAGATACATACAGCAGCCTAAAATATAAATATGTGAGTTAAGTACAACCACTTCAAATCTGTAGCACAGAAGTACAGTACTTTATTTTCCACCACTGGGTTCACCACTGTGCTCACTGAACGAGCTGAATATCTGTGCATCCAGCAACTCGGTCACAGCATTGAAGTCGTGCTCAAGAGCCGTAACACAAAGTGGTTCAGGAGCAGAGGCCCAGATCACATCACACCAACGTACTCTATCAGACTGAATTGTGCCGGTTGTGTTAACCGACCGAAGTGAAGTTATGTAACACTTCTCAGGGGCAGAGCCGCTGTAATTGGAGTAGTTGAGCTAAATGGTAGAGGTAGCTGAGGCAACAGGATAATCATTTCTCTCCAGCTTGTTGGTAATTAACATCTTGAGGCCACATGGAGCAGTTTGTTGGTCTGTAGCAGAGAGGAGGTGCTCTACCTGAAATATATGTTTTGAGACATACGTTTATGGAGGTTATCCTGCACAGAGCATGGTGGCGAACATGTTCAAACAGCATATTGGCTTCAAGGTTAAAGAACTGTAGATGTTTATTACATTTACAGTAACATTTCACCAGCACTTAAAGGATAAGACTGGTGGAAAAAAAAAGACCAACAGCAGAACAGTTTCCCTGTCTCCCATATTTTATGTGCATTTTGAAGTATTGTGTTAGAAAAGCTGTAAGGAAATAGAAACATTTTATAAAACTTCCTCAGTTACTCGTAGTTCATAAATACGATTCATACAAGTGTTTGTGTTAAACCATAGTTTAACCATGTTAGGTAACACTAGCCAAACTGTTGTTTTAACTAAACTGCTTAAGTGCGGAGCAGGGAGGGTTTAAAGAGGAGATGTCATCTTGCCATGTCATGCCACATTATTGGGGTTTAGCATGTGCAGTAAAATCTGGTCTGCACTTAACGAAACGCTCACCAGCAATTATTGAAAAAGTCTTTAATAAAGCTGCAACAATTAAATGATTCGTTGTCTATGATTTAACTATTGAATTAATTGCCTGTTCTGATAATGAATTAACTGGTTTGAGTATTTTTTTAAGGGACAAAAAAGTTAAAATTCTCTGATTCCAGCTTCTTAAATGTGAATATTTTCTAGTTTCTTTACTCCTCTATGACAGTAAACTGAATATCTTTGAGTTGTGGACAAAACAAGATATTTGAGGATGTCATCTTTTTATGGACCAAAAAACAAATCAAGTAATTGAGAAAATAATCAACAGATTGATCAGCAGTGAAAATAATCATTAGATGCAGCCTAATAAGTTTTTAATTAAAGACCATAAACAAATGCTTTGTATTTGAAAATGTTCTGTTGTATATCGTCCGCCATCCAGTCGAACGTCCCTTTATTTCTATCGCCGTCTGCTCTCAGCTCCAGTTACACTGCGCATGTGTCATACTCCATAGCTCAACCTTCATTCAGCAGCGTTGGTGCAGAAGTTGTTCTTCTTCTACATTTTTGCCAGTTACCAAACAACTTCAGCTGCATCGACTCCTCCTTGTGCACCGGAGTGGTACCGACTTTTATTTGTATGTAGCCAAGAAAGTAAAACGTGTAGTCCGATTTGAGACACATATACTGTATGTGGCTGAGTGAAAGTGTGTTGAATCTTAAATACGAGACAGTTGAAATGGCAAGTAAACACTCCCCTATAGGGGGTCTACATATTTCACTATGCAGCATTATAACAATTCAACAGTTATGTAGCCTAAACAACTTTCACTTTTCAGTTAGACTCTGCATGGTTTCCACCATGACGTCTTGACAGTAGTAATGCCAGAAACAACTAACTTCCCAAATCACTCCTAGATCCAGTTCTGCTCTGTCCATCTGTATGCGCAGCTTGTTCTCATCACTTATATTTTTGGTGAAATGTCTGAGAGAAAATCATGCTACAGACTCAGTGCTGTGAGTCTGCCAAGAGATAAGACAATATCGTCTTCAGTGTCGACTCTTATTTCTTGGAGTGACATGAAAAACTCTTTCTCCCTCTACACCTTCTTTCATTCTTGGTATGTCTGGGAAGTTTTGGTTGCTTATTTTCCCGAAGACAAGGTCATATGACTTGTTTTGTCATGCGTCTGTGCTGGCAACAGCCCTGGCTTAAGATGTTATGTTTGATATCTCAGGAACGTCTGAAGGGAATTTCTTCAAATTTGGCACAAATGTCCACTTGGACTCGAGGAGTCTGTGAAGGTTCTCATTCATCCAGGTCATATTCATTCTGGCAACAATTGAATCGAAGGCAACTGGACTTAGATTTGTCTCTGAAGACGTTTCGCCCCTTATCCAAGTGGCTTCATCAGTTCGAACGCTACAGTCTGACTAGTCCCCACTAGTCTGACTCGAGGATGAACTGATTAGATTTTGGTGGTTAAATGTCGAAACTAACTGTGAGCTCATGAAACATATTTTTGGCCACTCAATAGTTCTAAATTTGATAATTTCACACAAATAATGGATTAGGGATGTTAATAACTGTTCAACTGTTAACTGACAACAAGAATTTGTCCGATTAAAATGGTTAAAAGAAATATGAAATAAAAAAGCTGAGCTGAACTCAGAGGAGCGGCTTGTTAGTTAAAGGAGAATAGCTGGTCCACCGTAAGTGAGCCTGAGCCATGAATGTGGTGGATGCTACTGCACATATCGGACATGCACGCTAGGGTCCAGTAAGACCCGGAATACCCAGTAGATCTCAGTCCTAGTCCAGACCCGGCAGTCTACACAATGACTTCATGCGCCACTGACCAGCTTTTATAGGAATGGATGGGGCCCCTACATCCAGCGCTGTATCCAGTTCTCTTAATACATCCATGGTTTAGTCAGCTTGCTACAACAGTCGCTATGGCAACTTTCCCCTTAAAAATGGCTGCCATTCTGACCATGCTCTGTGACAATGTCCGTTCTACTCTTAATCTATGGTTATGAGGCTGTTGTGAGCTCCAATTATTATATTGTGAGCTGCAATTATAAACTCATACAATCTTGTAGCTGCACATTTGTGATAAAATAGATTTTGTAACTTTTGTCTCCATGTGTACTAATTATAAATATATACATGTATAATTGTACATCTTGAATATGCAGAGGAGACAATAACGTTAACGATCACATTGTTGGTATAAATGGATTCTGTGTTTTTAGCTGAGCTACACCAGACAATATTCTGTTAAAAGAGATCAATGATGCTGTTTTTCCCTCTTTGTTCTCCATCAAGTTTATTGGAAGTCATATAATGTAGCTTTGGTATGTTATGAAGTGAGCAATGCACCAGATAAAACTGCCTTTTACATGCTACATTGCTCGTCATCAAGTCTTATGTCTGTAACTTAGGAGGCAATTTGGCTTTGCCTGCTGTGATTAATTTGGCACACAGTTAACAGTCATAATTTAGTTTTAATGAACTTGTGCTGTGTGGTGGATCTAATTTATGCCGATGTGAAGACAGGTACACATGGATTTGGAACTGATAAATATTTAAAGAATCTCCCAGTGTTGAACTGGAGAAGTCTGGTGTGGTTGAATGAATGTTCTTGAGGTCAAAAATACAATTAGCAACACTTGTAGAGAAGTGTTGTTCATCCAGTCTTTTTAAACTTTATTAGGGACCTGCATTTATTTGTTTAAATTCATGGGACATTTGCAAAACACGTGTTCAAATTTACATGCTAAAAGTGAGACAAAAATATGCTTCGTATTTAATTTAAAAGCTTCTTTATTAAGGCTGTCAAAGTTAATGTGATAATATGTTGCATATGCAAATTGCGATATTTACCGGTAGGTTGAAGTGGGCTCAAAGTGCTACTGGTACTGTATGAAACTAGAAAACCCAAAGAATCCATCAGTACCAATCACATCATACTAGCTTGTCATGAAGGAGGTTAAATGACGCTCCACACTTGTGCTAACTTTTGCCGAGGAAAAACTGGCATGGCCATTTTCAGAGGAGTCCCTTGACCTCTGACAAGATATGTGAATGTAAATGGGTTCTATGGGTACCCACAAGTCTCCCCTAAACAGACATGACCACTTTATGATAATCACATGCAGTTTGGGGCAAGTCATAGTCAAGTCAGCACACTGACAGCTGTTGTTGCCTGTTAGTTGTCATTGTTCTGTGTTGGTAATTGATTTCTAGTAATACAATGATAACATGCTGATAAATCTCTTTTTAAGGTGCATTTAAGATAAAGAAAAAAAAAATTGCAATTAATCACAATTACGTATTTTAATTGATTGACAGCCCTAATCCTTAGACTAAATACTGTAACGTAAGTCCTACAATTTTTACTTTTAAATCACTGCTTTTAGTGTTGAAATGATCAATAAATAAAAGTCTGGACATTCATTTTTAAGGCTACATTTCCAGTTCAAATTTCTTTATTAACATATGCACAACAATTGGATCTCAGGTTCCCTTCAACAATGCTCATTAAATATGTATATAAAAAGGAAAATCACACAAGAAAAAGCAAACAGAATAATAGTATTACATATACATAAACTGTAAACAGGATGTAGTATGCACAGTATATGCATAAGAAGTCTATCTATCCATCTGTAACTGCTTATCCCATTAGGGGTCGCGGGCAGGCTGGAGCCAGCTGGCATGGGGCGAAAGCGGGGTACACCCTGGACAGGTCGCCATAGAGACAGACAACCATTCAAACCTATGGGCAATTTAGAGACATTAATTAACCTGCACGTCTTTGGACTGTGGGAGGAAAATGGAGCACCCGGAGAAAACCCATGCCAACACTGGGAGAACATGCAAACTCCACACAGAAGGGCCTTGCAACTTGCAACCCTCTTGCTGTGAGGCGACAGTGTTAACCACTGCACCGCCATGCAGCCCGAATAATAAGTACTAAATGTGTACACACAGAGATATTAACAGACTGTAAAACACTAACTAGAGTATATAAGTGTCACTGTGGTGGTAAGTGTAGATTTCAAGTGATGAGCTCAGGAGTTCAACGGTTTTATGGCCAGTGGGATGCAGCTTTCCTTGAGCCTGGTACGATATCGTCTGCCAGACAGCCGCAGGCAGAACAGTTTGTGGAAGGGATGGTCAGGGTCCCTGACGATCCTGTTTCTGGCTTTTTATCCGTTTAATGTGCTGAGCAGTTTTCACCCTCTGTACAGCCTTACAGCTGAGAGAGGTGCAGCTTCATACCAGGCAGTGATGCAACTGCTTAGGACAGTCTCGATGATGCACCTGTAGAAGCAAAGAAAAACTCTGAAACTTCGTAAAGGATGCTTCAAACGTTTCTGAGGCATCAACACAGAGAAACATGGAATAATACTGACTTTAATACAAAGTATGAATCTGTGTTTTTGTTGTATATATTCCTGTTCTAATTACTAACTAACTACAGTATCTGATCTTCAGGTCCTGAACAAAGAAAACATACTGTGGCCACAGAACTATGTTGAGTCCTACGTTACACAAGACAGGTAAGAAGCAGCTGAATCCTCTATAACAGTGTGTTGCTGTGTGTGTGTGTACATTGTATTCAGTCTATTTTGAATGCTATTCATCGTGGGGCCATCTAGACGACTATATCTGACTTTTTAGGATAGCCAGCTGTCCTTCCTGCATTTAGCAGCTTCAGCAGTTAATTTTAGTCTGGATTGAGTGTTTAACGTCTTTGTATTTGTCTAACATTTAGGTCTCGCTCTCTGCCATAAGAATAAATCTAAGCAACACATTAACTTACTGAAATACACACATGTAAATATAGTCAGATCTATCATGCTCTAGATGGGGCAGTAATATTATGAGCCTATTAATGTACGCATTCACACGGTCAGATTTTTCTGACAGCTGTCCTTTCTACTTTTAGATTATGACTTTACTTTTTCGTGTATTTGTGTAATATTATCTTCCAATCCATGCGCCAAGCTTTGACTGGTCAGTAGACAGAGCTATCAGAGTTTATCTGAGGCCTGTCCTACAGGATTTGGGGTTAGACAGGTAACTTCAGGGTTAACCCTGGGTTTTCAGTCCAACTTTCAGTATGACTTTGACATGCTATACTATGACTTTTTTAGATATACTGTACTATGACTTTTCAACATGCTTACTGTGACTTTTTTTGACCTACTATAGTATGATTTTTTTCTACCTTTTTTCCACATGCCACACAGACTTATTTTCGACATACTATACTATGTCTTTTTTTCAACATGTTATAGTATGACTATATCTTTTTACGTTTACATTATTAAAACTTTTTTTGACATACTTTTCTGAGCCTTTTTACGATTAGTTTTCAACATACTATGAAAACTTTTTCCGAAGTACCATACTATGAATTTTTTAACATACTACATTATGACTTTTTTCAACATGCTAAACTGTGACTATTATAGTATGATTTTTTTTTTTGACGTGCCATAACATGACTTTTTTTCAACATGTTATAGTACGAAGTTTTTTTTTAAATACTAGACTGACTTTTTTCTGACTTTCTTCAACATACTCCGACTTTTTAATCACATTTTTTCAACATGCTCTACAATAACTTTTTCCTGACTTTTCGAGATTCTGTGCTGTGACTTTTCAACATGCTATACTGTTACTTTTTTCAGTATACTATACTGACTTTTTTTCAACATACTGTTTGACTTTTTCCAAACTTTTATCAACATGTTATAGGATGACTTTTTGACACGTTATGCACGATATGACATTTTTTTCAACATGCTAGGCTGACTTTTTTCTGACTTTTTTGACATACTATACTATGGCTTTTTTAAATCACATTTTTTACATGCTATACTATGTCTTTTTTTTCGAAATGCTACACTGACTTTTTTTCGACATGCTATACTATGACTTTTCTGACATGCTTCTCTATTAATTTTTCTAACTTTTTTGACATTTTATAGCATATAAATATATAGTACATACATTTTTTCAACATGCTATACTATGACTTCTTCCTGACCTTTCCCCCCATACTATACTATGATTTTTTTGACATGCTATACTACAACTTTTTTTGACATGCTATACTGACTTTTCTTCATATACTGTGCTTTAATTTTTTAGAACATCATTAAGGTTTTCTGATATACTATACTACAACTTTTTTGACATTCATTGAAATACTAAAACTTTTTCAACGTACTAAACAGTAACATTTTTTGAAACATTTTCCCTCATACTATTCATTATATAGTGTAACATATTGCAAAAATTGATATGACAGTATGTCAAAATACGGTATAGTATTGTGACGACCCCTCCTCACCACGAGGTGTGTGTTGGCTCACTGGTGTTTTGTTCTGTTTGCAGGCACTGGCTGAGGCGGGGTCATCATCAGATGATGAGCTACACCTGGACCCTGTGTAGCCCTCATCATAAAAACTCTTTTACATTCAGATCAAGCTCTCCATCCTCTTACACGCACACCCCTCGTGTGGACATCGTGGCCAGGCAGTTCATTTTGTTTTGTTTTTTTTACACCATGCACTCATGCCCTCACACACACCTCCATGCACGCCTACAACAATTATTACTGACACTGAACTTAGCATGCATTTGTTAATTTCCGCCTTTTTGTAAATACACTTCATGTTATTTTGTATCAACTTTGTCTCATCTTCCATTTTTGTTGCTGCCTAAAAGTCAGACTGTAACTGTTGAAATTAAGTCATAGTATAATAAGTCAAAAAAGGTCACAAAACATCCATGATATAGTATGGTGAAATGAAGACATCGTACAATATGTGGAAAAAAAGTCACAGTATAGCATGTCGAGAAAGTTATGAAAAAAGTCATAGTATAGCATGTCGAAAAAAAAGTCAGTAATTTTACAAAAAAATGTCATAGTATACTATGTCGAAAATTTTAACATGAAAACGTAAAAAACAATTTCTGTGGAAGAAATTCATGAAAACAGCCATATTATAACATGTAAAATGATTCCATGGTAAAATGAAGTCATTTCATGAAATGTTGGAAAATTTTGCAAAATAAACGCCATAGTATAGCATGTCGAAATTTTTTGATGTTGAAAAAAGAACATGAAAACAGTCGTATTGTAAAGTGTACAATGATTCTATGGTTAACATAAGTCATTTCGTTAAATGTTGGAAAATTTTACAAAAAAAAAAAACGCCGTAGTATAGTATGTCGAAATTTTTCGATGAAAACCTAAAATTTTTTCGATGTGAAAACAAAAATCATGAAAACGGTCATATTATAGCATGTAGAATGATTCTATGGTGAACAAAATCAATTTGTGAAATGTTGGAAAATTAAAAAAAAAAAAAACGCCATAATATAGTATGTCGAAATTTTTGGATGAAAACGTCAAATTTTGTCGATGTTGAAAAAAATCATGAAAACGGTCGTATTATAGTATGTAGAATGATTCTATGGTGAACAAAAGTCATTTCGTGAAATATTTGAAAATTTTACAAAAAAAATGCCAAAGTATAGTATGTCAAATTTTGTCGATGTTGAAAAAAATCACGAAAACGGTCGTATTATAGCATGTAGAATGATTCTTTGGTGAACAAAAGTAATTTCTTGAAATGTTGCAAAATTTTACAAAAAAAAAAACACCATAGTATAGTATGTCGAAATTTTTCGATGTTTTTTTTGATTTTTCGATGGTGAACAAAAGTCAATTCGTGAAATGTTGGAAAATTTTACAAAAAAAAAACGCCATAGTGTAGTATGTCGAAATTTTTTGGTGAAAACGTCAAATATTTTCGATGTTGAAAAAAATCATGAAAACGGTCGTATTATAGCATGTAGAATGATTCTACGGTGAACAAAAGTAATTTCGTGAAATGTTGAAAAATTTTACAAATAAAAAAACATTAGTATAGTATGTCGAAATTTTTCGATGAAAACGTCAATTTTTTTCGATGTTGAAAAAAACAATCTAAATGGTTGCATTATAGCATGTAGAAGGATTCTATGGTGAACAAAAGTCAATTTGTGAAATGTTGGAAAATTTAAAAAAAAAAACGCCATAGTATAGTATGTCGAAATTTTTTGGTGAAAACGTCAAATTTTTTAGATGTTGAAACAAAACCTGAAAACGGTCGTATTATAGCATGTAGAATGATTCTATGGTGAACAAAAGTCATTTCGTGAAATATTTGAAAATTTAACAAAAAAAACCGCCATAGTATAGTATGTCGAAATTTTTCGGTGAAAACGTCAAATTTTTTCGATGTTGAAGAAAAATCATGAAAACGGTTGAATTATAGCATGTAGAATGATTCTGTGGTGAACAAAAGTCATTTCGTGAAATGTTGAAAAATTTTACAAAAAAAACCGCCATAGTATAGTACGGGGGTGGCCAACCCGCGGCTCTCGAGCCGCATGCGGCTCTTTGGCTAGTTTCATGCGGCTCTTCAGGAGCTTTCACATGCGTCAAAAATGCTTGGCTGGCGCTGCCATTCATTCCCCTTACGGCTAGGTGGCACGCTGACCAGGAAAGCCAGGATGAGTTGCAAAGAAGAAGAAGCCGGTTTGAGTGACATCAAACGTGCCAGAAAAGAATCTTTGGCGCGACAGAGTGGGAGAGTTTATATTTTTTTGTTGAACGTAATGGCAAGCCGATCTGCCTTATATGTCACGCAGCATTAGCTCATTTCAAAGCTTCAAATCTTCAGCGTCACTTCAGCTCACTCCATCCTAACATTGAACAGGAATTTCCAAAAGGGACTGAACTTCGCAAGCACAAGTTGGACGCTTTGAAAAGTCAGGCAGAAAAGCAGATGCAGTTTTTCCAAAACCTGACCCTGCAGGGTAAGTTAAAAATGCTTCCTGATCTGGTGCAAAGTGTGTTTGCGTTTGTCAACAAACTAAAGCTGTTCAAGGCGCATATTCAAAAGGGAGATTTAACGCATTTTCCTACTCTGCTAAAAGCCAGTGAGCAAGCCACCAGCGCCGCCCTGAAAAAGAAAAGAGACAAACATGCAACACTGGTTGCAAACCTGCACGAAAGCTTTGTGACCAGGTTCGGTGATCTACAACAGAAAAGACCACAGATTACGTTCCTCGTTGACCCATTTAATGCGGAGACAGACTGTTTGAAAGTCCCGCTCGTCACAGATGAGGCTGCGGCTGAGTTGGAGATGATCGATCTTTGTGAGGAGGATCAACTGAAAGCTGTCTTAAGGGAAGGGACCATTGAGTTCTGGAAAAGTGTGCCAATGAAAAAATACCCCAACATCAAACGGGCTGCGCTTAAGATACTGTCAATGTTTGGGTCAACGTACGTCTGCGAGTCTGTGTTTTCTACCCTGAAACACGTGAAATCAAAGCATCGATCTGTTCTGACTGACACTCATCTGAAAGAATTGCTTCGAGTGGCAACCACAGAATACAAGCCAGATTTGAGGAGGATTGTTCAAGAAAAGGAATGCCAGAAGTCTCACTAAGCAGCAGAGTAAGAGAAAAAAAGAAAAAAAAATTGAACATTATTCTATTTTTGTTTGTGGACTTGCTTAAACTGAGAGTTTGTGTGAGACAGTGCACACAATGTTAACTGATGAATATAACTGCCATTATCATGTTGGTGTGGGACATTTTCATTAAATCTGGCTGAGCAGAGGTCTGTGTGTGTGTGCATGTGCGTGTATACATGATTAAGGCATGGGATGATGTTCATGTGTGTCCATGTGTATGATGTGGCTCTTTGCAGTAACACAGAAAAAAAGTGGCTCTTAGTCTCTGACTGGTTGGCCACCCCTGGTATAGTATGTCGAAATTTTTCGGTGAAAACGTCAAATTCTTTCGATGTTGAAAAAAATCACGAAAACGGTCGTATTATAGCATGTAGAATGATTCTTTGGTGAACAAAAGTAATTTCTTGAAATGTTGCAAAATTTTACAAAAAAAAAAAACGCCATAGTATAGTATGTCAAAATTTTTCGATGAAAACCTAAAATTTTTTCGATGTTGAAAAAAAATCATGAAAACAGTCGTATTATAGCATGTAGAATGATTCTATGGTGAACAAAAATCATTTCGTGGAATGTTGCAAAATTTAAAAATAAAAAACGCCATAGTATAGTATGTCGAAATTTTTCGATGAAAACGTCAAATTTTTTTGGTGTTGAAAAAAATTATGAAAACGGTCGTATTGTAGCATGTAGAATGATTCTATGGTGAACAAAATTAAATCCATGAAATGTTGGAAAATTTTACAAAAACAACGCCATAGTATAGTATGTCGAAATTTTTCGATGAAAACGTCAAATTTTTTAGATGTTGAAACAAAACCTGAAAACGGTCGTATTATAGCATGTAGAATGATTCTATGGTGAACAAAAGTCATTTCGTGAAATATTTGAAAATTTAACAAAAAAAAACGCCATAGTATAGTATGTCGAAATTTTTCGGTGAAAACGTCAAATTTCTTCGATGTTGAAGAAAAATCATGAAAACGGTTGTATTATAGCATGTAGAATGATTCTGTGGTGAACAAAAGTCATTTCGTGAAATGTTGAAAAATTTTACAAAAAAAAAACGCCATAGTATAGTATGTCGAAATTTTTCGATAAAAACGTGAAATTTTTTCGATGTTGAAAAAAAACATGAAAACGGTCGTATTTTAGCATGTAGAATGATTCTATGGTGAACAAAAGTCAATTTGTGAAATGTTGGAAAATTTTTCAAAAAAAACGCCATAGTATAGCATGTCGAAATTTTTCGGTGAAAACGTCAAATTCTTTCGATGTTGACAAAAAATCATGAAAACAGTCGTATTATAGCATGTAGAATGATTCTATGGTGAACAAAAATCATTTCGTGGAATGTTGCAAAATTTAAAAAAAAAAAAAAAACGCCATAGTATAGTATGTCGAAATTTTTCGATGAAAACGTCAAATTTTTTAGATGTTGAAACAAAACATGAAAACGGTCGTATTATAGCATGTAGAATGATTCTATGGTGAACAAAAGTCAATTCGTGAAATGTTGGAAAATTTTACAAAAAAAACGCCATAGTATAGTATGTCGAAATTTTTCAGTGAAAATGTCAAATTTTTTCGATGTTGAAGAAAAATCATGAAAACGGTTGTATTATAGCATGTAGAATGATTCTATGGTGGACAAAACTCATTTCGTAAAATGTTGCAAAATTTTACAAAAAAAGACGCCATAGTATAGTATGTCGAAATTTTTCAATGAAAACGTCAAATGTTTTCGATGTTGAAAAAAATAATAAAAATGGTTGCATTATAGCATGTATAATGATACTATGATGAACAAAAGTCAATTTGTGAAATGTTGGAAAATTTTATAAAAAAACGCCATAGTATAGTATGTCGAAATTTTTCGATGAAAACGTCAAATTTTTTCGATATTGAAAAAAAAACATGAAAACGGTCGTATTATAGCATGTAGAATGATTCTATGGTGAACAAAAGTCAATTTGTGAAATGTTGGAAAATTTAAAAAAAAAAACGCCATAGTATAGTATGTCGAAATTTTTCGGTGAGAACGTCAAATTCTTTCGATGTTGAAAAAAATCACGAAAACGGTCATATTATAGCATGTAGAATGATTCTATGGTGAACAAAAGTCATTTCATGGAATGTTGCAAAATTTTTCAAAAAAAAAAAAAAAACGCCATAGTATAGTATGTCGAAATTTTTCGATGAAAACGTCAATTTTTTTTGGTGTTGAAAAAAATTATGAAAACAGTCGTATGATAGCATGTAGAATGATTCTATGGTGAACAAAAGTCAATTCGTGAAATGTTGGAAAATTTTGCAAAAAAAAAAAAACGCCATAGTATAGTATGTCGAAATTTTTCGATGAAAACGTCAAATTTTTTCCATGTTGAAAAAAATCATGAAAACTGTCGTATTATAGCATGTAGAATGATTCTATGGTGAACAAATGTCAATTCGTGAAATGTTGGAAAATTTAACAAAAAAAACGCCATAGTATAGTATGTCGAAATTTTACAATGAAAACGTCAAATTTTTTAGATGTTGAAACAAAACCTGAAAACAGTCGTATTATAGCATGTAGAATGATTCTATGGTGAACAAAAGTCATTTCGTGACATATTTGAAAATTTAACAAAAAAAACGCCATAGTATAGTATGTCGAAATTTTTCGATGAAAACCTAAAATTTTTTTCGATGTTGAAAAAAAATCATGAAAACAGTCGTATTATAGCATGTAGAATGATTCTATGGTGAACAAAAGTCATTTCGTGAAATGTTGCAAAATTTTCAAAAAAAAAAAAAAACGCCATAGTATAGTATGTCGAAATTTTTCGGTGAAAACGTCAAATTTTTTCGATGTTGAAGAAAAAACATGAAAACGGTCGTATTATAGCATGTAGAATGACTCTGTGGTGAACAAAAGTCATTTCGTGAAATGTTGAAAAATTTTACAAAAAAAAAACGCCATAGTATAGTATGTCGAAATTTTTCGATAAAAACGTGAAATTTTTTCGATGTTGAAAAAAAACATGAAAACGGTCGTATTTTAGCATGTAGAATGATTCTATGGTGAACAAAAGTCAATTTGTGAAATGTTGGAAAATTTTTCAAAAAAAAACGCCATAGTATAGCATGTCGAAATTTTTCGGTGAAAACGTCAAATTCTTTCGATGTTGACAAAAAATCATGAAAACAGTCGTATTATAGCATGTAGAATGATTCTATGGTGAACAAAAATCATTTCGTGGAATGTTGCAAAATTTAAAAAAAAAAAAAACGCCATAGTATAGTATGTCGAAATTTTTCGATGAAAACGTCAAATGTTTTCGATGTTGAAAAAAATAATCTAAATAGTTGCATTATAGCATGTAGAATGATTCTATGGTGAACAAATGTCAATTCGTGAAATGTTGGAAAATTTAACAAAAAAAACGCCATAGTATAGTATGTCGAAATTTTTCGATGAAAACGTCAAATTTTTTAGATGTTGAAACAAAACCTGAAAACGGTCGTATTATAGCATGTAGAATGATTCTATGGTGAACAAATGTCAATTCGTGAAATGTTGGAAAATTTAACAAAAAAAACGCCATAGTATAGTATGTCGAAATTTTTCGGTGAAAACGTCAAATTCTTTCGATGTTGAAAAAAATCACGAAAACGGTCGTATTATAGCATGTAGAATGATTCTTTGGTGAACAAAAGTAATTTCTTGAAATGTTGCAAAATTTTACAAAAAAAAAACGCCATAGTATAGCATGTCGAAATTTTTCGATGAAAACCTAAAATTTTTTTCGATGTTGAAAAAAAATCATGAAAACAGTCGTATTATAGCATGTAGAATGATTCTATGGTGAACAAAAGTCATTTCGTGAAATGTTGCAAAATTTTTCAAAAAAAAAAAAAACGCCATAGTATAGTATGTCGAAATTTTTCGATGAAAATGTCAAATGTTTTCGATGTTGAAAAAAATAATCTACATAGTTGCATTATAGCATGTAGAATGATTCTATGGTGAACAAATGTCAATTCGTGAAATGTTGGAAAATTTAACAAAAAAAACGCCATAGTATAGTATGTCGAAATTTTTCGATGAAAACGTCAAATTTTTTTGGTGTTGAAAAAAATCATGAAAACGGTCGTATTATAGCATGTAAAATGATTCTATGGTGAACAAAATTCAATCCATGAAATGTTGGAAAATTTTACAAAAAAAACGCCATAGTATAGTATTTCGAAATTTTTCGATGAAAACGTCAAATTTTTTCTATGTTGAAAAAAAATATGAAGATGGTCGTATTATAGCATGTAGAATGATTCTGTGGTGAACAACAGTCATTTCGTGAAATGTTGAAAAATTTAAAAAAAAAAATGCCATAGTATAGTATGTCGAAATTTTTCGGTGAAAACGTCAAATTCTTTCGATGTTGAAAAAAATCACGAAAACGGTCGTATTATAGCATGTAGAATGATTCTATAGTGAACAAAAGTCATTTCGTGAAATGTTGCAAAATTTTTCAAAAAAAAAACACGCCATAGTATACTATGTCGAAATTTTTCGATAAACACGTCAAATTTTTTCGATGTTGAAAAAAATCACGAAAACGGTCGTATTATAGCATGTAGAATGATTCTTTGGTGAACAAAAGTAATTTCTTGAAATGTTGCAAAATTTTACAAGAAAAAAAACGCCATAGTATAGTATGTCGAAATTTTTCGATGAAAACCTAAAATTTTTTCGATGTTGAAAAAAAATCATGAAAACAGTTGTATTATAGCATGTAGAATGATTCTATGGTGAACAAAAGTCATTTCGTGAAATGTTGGAAAATTTTACAAAAAAAAAAAACGCCATAGTATAGTATGTCGAAATTTTTTGGTGAAAACGTCAAATATTTTTGATGTTGAAAAAAATCATGAAAACGGTCGTATTATAGCATGTAGAATGATTCTGTGGTGAACAAAAGTCATTTCTTGAAATGTTGAAAAATTTTACAAAAAAAACGCCATAGTATAGTATGTCGAAATTTTTCGATGAAAACGTCAAATTTTTTCCACGTTGAAAAAAAATCATGAAAACAGTTGTATTATAGCATGTAGAATGATTCTATGGTGAACAAAAGTCATTTCGTGAAATGTTGGAAAATTTTACAAAAAAAAAAAACGCCATAGTATAGTATGTCGAAATTTTTTGGTGAAAACGTCAAATATTTTTGATGTTGAAAAAAATCATGAAAACGGTCGTATTATAGCATGTAGAATGATTCTGTGGTGAACAAAAGTAATTTCTTGAAATGTTGCAAAATTTTACAAAAAAAACGCCATAGTATAGTATGTCGAAATTTTTCGATGAAAACCTAAAATTTTTTCGATGTTGAAAAAAAATCATGAAAACGGTCGTATTATAGCATGTAGAATGATTCTATGGTGAGCAAAAGTCAATTCGTGAAATGTTGGAAAATTTAAAAAAAAAAACGCCATAGTATGGTATGTCGAAATTTTTCGATGAAAACGTCAAATTTTTTCGATGTTGAAAAAAAAAATCTAAATGGTTGCATTATAGCATGTAGAATGATTCTATGGTGAACAAAAGTAAATTCGTGAAATGTTGGAAAATTTAACAAAAAAAACGCCATAGTATAGTATGTCGAAATTTTTCAATGAAAACGTCAAATTTTTTAGATGTTGAAACAAAACCTGAAAACGGTCGTATTATAGCATGTAGAATGATTCTATGGTGAACAAAAGTCATTTCGTGAAATATTTGAAAATTTAACAAAAAAAACGCCATAGTATAGTATGTCGAAATTTTTCGGTGAAAACGTCAAATTTTTTCGATGTTGAAGAAAAAACATGAAAACGGTCGTATTATAGCATGTAGAATGACTCTGTGGTGAACAAAAGTCATTTCGTGAAATGTTGAAAAATTTTACAAAAAAAAAACGCCATAGTATAGTATGTCGAAATTTTTCGATAAAAACGTCAATTTTTTTCGATGTTGGAAAAAAACATGAAAACGGTCGTATATTAGCATGTAGAATGATTCTATGGTGAACAAAAGACAATTTGTGAAATGTTGGAAAATTTTACAAAAAAAACGCCATAGTATAGCATGTCGAAATTTTTCGGTGAAAACGTCAAATTCTTTCGATGTTGAAAAAAATCACGAAAACGGTCGTGTTATAGCATATAGAATGATTCTTTGGTGAACAAAAGTAATTTCTTGAAATGTTGCAAAATTTTACAAAAAAAAAAAACGCCATAGTATAGTATGTCGAAATTTTTCGATGAAAACGTCAAATTTTTTAGATGTTGAAACAAAACCTGAAAACAGTCGTATTATAGCATGTAGAATGATTCTATGGTGAACAAAAGTCATTTCGTGACATATTTGAAAATTTAACAAAAAAAACGCCATAGTATAGTATGTCGAAATTTTTCGATGAAAACCTAAAATTTTTTTCGATGTTGAAAAAAAATCATGAAAAACAGTCGTATTATAGCATGTAGAATGATTCTATGGTGAACAAAAGTCATTTCGTGAAATGTTGCAAAATTTTCAAAAAAAAAAAAAACGCCATAGTATAGTATGTCGAAATTTTTCGATGAAAACGTCAAATTTTTTTGGTGTTGAAAAAAATTATGAAAACGGTCGTATTATAGCATGTAGAATGATTCTGTGGTGAACAAAAGTCATTTCGTGAAATGTTGAAAAATTTTACAAAAAAAAAACGCCATAGTATAGTATGTCGATATTTTTCGATAAAAACGTGAAATTTTTTCGATGTTGAAAAAAAAACATGAAAACGGTCGTATTTTAGCATGTAGAATGATTCTATGGTGAACAAAAATCATTTCGTGGAATGTTGCAAAATTTAAAAAAAAAAAAAACGCCATAGTATAGTATGTCGAAATTTTTCGATGAAAACGTCAAATGTTTTCGATGTTGAAAAAAATAATCTAAATAGTTGCATTATAGCATGTAGAATGATTCTATGGTGAACAAATGTCAATTCGTGAAATGTTGGAAAATTTAACAAAAAAAACGCCATAGTATAGTATGTCGAAATTTTTCGATGAAAACGTCAAATTTTTTAGATGTTGAAACAAAACCTGAAAACGGTCGTATTATAGCATGTAGAATGATTCTATGGTGAACAAATGTCAATTCGTGAAATGTTGGAAAATTGAACAAAAAAAACGCCATAGTATAGTATGTCGAAATTTTTCGGTGAAAACGTCAAATTCTTTCGATGTTGAAAAAAATCACGAAAACGGTCGTATTATAGCATGTAGAATGATTCTTTGGTGAACAAAAGTAATTTCTTGAAATGTTGCAAAATTTTACAAAAAAAAAACGCCATAGTATAGCATGTCGAAATTTTTCGATGAAAACCTAAAATTTTTTTCGATGTTGAAAAAAAATCATGAAAACAGTCGTATTATAGCATGTAGAATGATTCTATGGTGAACAAAAGTCATTTCGTGAAATGTTGCAAAATTTTTCAAAAAAAAAAAAACGCCATAGTATAGTATGTCGAAATTTTTCGATGAAAATGTCAAATGTTTTCGATGTTGAAAAAAATAATCTACATAGTTGCATTATAGCATGTAGAATGATTCTATGGTGAACAAATGTCAATTCGTGAAATGTTGGAAAATTTAACAAAAAAAACGCCATAGTATAGTATGTCGAAATTTTTCGATGAAAAAGTCAAATTTTTTTGGTGTTGAAAAAAATCATGAAAACGGTCGTATTATAGCATGTAAAATGATTCTATGGTGAACAAAATTCAATCCATGAAATGTTGGAAAATTTTACAAAAAAAACGCCATAGTATAGCATGTCGAAATTTTTCGGTGAAAACGTCAAATTCTTTCGATGTTGAAAAAAATCACGAAAACGGTCGTATTATAGCATGTAGAATGATTCTTTGGTGAACAAAAGTAATTTCTTGAAATGTTGCAAAATTTTACAAAAAAAAAAAAACGCCATAGTATAGCATGTCGAAATTTTTCGATAAACACGTCAAATTTTTTCGATGTTGAAAAAAATCACGAAAACGGTCGTATTATAGCATGTAGAATGATTCTTTGGTGAACAAAAGTAATTTCTTGAAATGTTGCAAAATTTTACAAGAAAAAAAACGCCATAGTATAGTATGTCGAAATTTTTCGATGAAAACCTAAAATTTTTTCGATGTTGAAAAAAAAATCATGAAAACAGTTGTATTATAGCATGTAGAATGATTCTATGGTGAACAAAAGTCATTTCGTGAAATGTTGGAAAATTTTACAAAAAAAAAAAACGCCATAGTATAGCATGTCGAAATTTTTTGGTGAAAACGTCAAATGTTTTTGATGTTGAAAAAAATCATGAAAACGGTCGTATTATAGCATGTAGAATGATTCTGTGGTGAACAAAAGTCATTTCGTGACATGTTGAAAAATTTTACAAAAAAAACGCCATAGTATAGTATGTCGAAATTTTTCGATGAAAACGTCAAATTTTTTCCATGTTGAAAAAAATCATGAAAACTGTCGTATTATAGCATGTAGAATGATTCTATGGTGAACAAAAGTCAATTTGTGAAATGTTGGAAAATTTAAAAAAAAAACGCCATAGTATAGTATGTCGAAATTTTTCGGTGAGAACGTCAAATTCTTTCGATGTTGAAAAAAATCACGAAAATGGTGGTATTATAGCATGTAGAATGATTCTTTGGTGAACAAAAGTAATTTCTTGAAATGTTGCAAAATTTTACAAAAAAAACGCCATAGTATAGTATGTCGAAATTTTTCAATGAAAACGTCAAATTTTTTAGATGTTGAAACAAAACCTGAAAACGGTCGTATTATAGCATGTAGAATGATTCTATGGTGAACAAAAGTCATTTCGTGAAATATTTGAAAATTTAACAAAAAAAACGCCATAGTATAGTATGTCGAAATTTTTCGGTGAAAACGTCAAATTTTTTCGATGTTGAAGAAAAAACATGAAAACGGTCGTATTATAGCATGTAGAATGACTCTGTGGTGAACAAAAGTCATTTCGTGAAATGTTGAAAAATTTTACAAAAAAAAAAACGCCATAGTATAGTATGTCGAAATTTTTCGATAAAAACGTCAATTTTTTTCGATGTTGGAAAAAAACATGAAAACGGTCGTATATTAGCATGTAGAATGATTCTATGGTGAACAAAAGACAATTTGTGAAATGTTGGAAAATTTTACAAAAAAAACGCCATAGTATAGCATGTCGAAATTTTTCGGTGAAAACGTCAAATTCTTTCGATGTTGAAAAAAATCACGAAAACGGTCGTGTTATAGCATATAGAATGATTCTTTGGTGAACAAAAGTAATTTCTTGAAATGTTGCAAAATTTTACAAAAAAAAAAAACGCCATAGTATAGTATGTCGAAATTTTTCGATGAAAACGTCAAATTTTTTAGATGTTGAAACAAAACCTGAAAACAGTCGTATTATAGCATGTAGAATGATTCTATGGTGAACAAAAGTCATTTCGTGACATATTTGAAAATTTAACAAAAAAAACGCCATAGTATAGTATGTCGAAATTTTTCGATGAAAACCTAAAATTTTTTTCGATGTTGAAAAAAAATCATGAAAACAGTCGTATTATAGCATGTAGAATGATTCTATGGTGAACAAAAGTCATTTCGTGAAATGTTGCAAAATTTTCAAAAAAAAAAAAAACGCCATAGTATAGTATGTCGAAATTTTTCGATGAAAACGTCAAATTTTTTTGGTGTTGAAAAAAATTATGAAAACGGTCGTATTATAGCATGTAGAATGATTCTGTGGTGAACAAAAGTCATTTCGTGAAATGTTGAAAAATTTTATAAAAAAAAAACGCCATAGTATAGTATGTCGAAATTTTTCGATAAAAACGTGAAATTTTTTCGATGTTGAAAAAAAACATGAAAACGGTCGTATTTTAGCATGTAGAATGATTCTATGGTGAACAAAAGTCAATTTGTGAAATGTTGGAAAATTTTTCAAAAAAAACGCCATAGTATAGCATGTCGAAATTTTTCGGTGAAAACGTCAAATTCTTTCGATGTTGACAAAAAATCATGAAAACAGTCGTATTATAGCATGTAGAATGATTCTATGGTGAACAAAAATCATTTCGTGGAATGTTGCAAAATTTAAAAAAAAAAAAAACGCCATAGTATAGTATGTCGAAATTTTTCGATGAAAACGTCAAATGTTTTCGATGTTGAAAAAAATAATCTAAATAGTTGCATTATAGCATGTAGAATGATTCTATGGTGAACAAATGTCAATTCGTGAAATGTTGGAAAATTTAACAAAAAAAACGCCATAGTATAGTATGTCGAAATTTTTCGATGAAAACGTCAAATTTTTTAGATGTTGAAACAAAACCTGAAAACGGTCGTATTATAGCATGTAGAATGATTCTATGGTGAACAAATGTCAATTCGTGAAATGTTGGAAAATTTAACAAAAAAAACGCCATAGTATAGTATGTCGAAATTTTTCGGTGAAAACGTCAAATTCTTTCGATGTTGAAAAAAATCACGAAAACGGTCGTATTATAGCATGTAGAATGATTCTTTGGTGAACAAAAGTAATTTCTTGAAATGTTGCAAAATTTTACAAAAAAAAAACGCCATAGTATAGCATGTCGAAATTTTTCGATGAAAACCTAAAATTTTTTTCGATGTTGAAAAAAAATCATGAAAACAGTCGTATTATAGCATGTAGAATGATTCTATGGTGAACAAAAGTCATTTCGTGAAATGTTGCAAAATTTTTCAAAAAAAAAAAAAAACGCCATAGTATAGTATGTCGAAATTTTTCGATGAAAATGTCAAATGTTTTCGATGTTGAAAAAAATAATCTACATAGTTGCATTATAGCATGTAGAATGATTCTATGGTGAACAAATGTCAATTCGTGAAATGTTGGAAAATTTAACAAAAAAAACGCCATAGTATAGTATGTCGAAATTTTTCGATGAAAACGTCAAATTTTTTTGGTGTTGAAAAAAATCATGAAAACGGTCGTATTATAGCATGTAAAATGATTCTATGGTGAACAAAATTCAATCCATGAAATGTTGGAAAATTTTACAAAAAAAACGCCATAGTATAGTATTTCGAAATTTTTCGATGAAAACGTCAAATTTTTTCTATGTTGAAAAAAAATATGAAGATGGTCGTATTATAGCATGTAGAATGATTCTGTGGTGAACAACAGTCATTTCGTGAAATGTTGAAAAATTTAAAAAATAAAATGCCATAGTATAGTATGTCGAAATTTTTCGGTGAAAACGTCAAATTCTTTCGATGTTGAAAAAAATCACGAAAACGGTCGTATTATAGCATGTAGAATGATTCTTTGGTGAACAAAAGTAATTTCTTGAAATGTTGCAAAATTTTACAAAAAAAAAAACGCCATAGTATAGCATGTCGAAATTTTTCGATGAAAACCTAAAATTTTTTTCGATATTGAAAAAAAAATCATGAAAACAGTCGTATTATAGCATGTAGAATGATTCTATAGTGAACAAAAGTCATTTCGTGAAATGTTGCAAAATTTTTCAAAAAAAAAAAACGCCATAGTATACTATGTCGAAATTTTTCGATAAACACGTCAAATTTTTTCGATGTTGAAAAAAATCACGAAAACGGTCGTATTATAGCATGTAGAATGATTCTTTGGTGAACAAAAGTAATTTCTTGAAATGTTGCAAAATTTTACAAGAAAAAAAACGCCATAGTATAGTATGTCGAAATTTTTCGATGAAAACCTAAAATTTTTTCGATGTTGAAAAAAAATCATGAAAACAGTTGTATTATAGCATGTAGAATGATTCTATGGTGAACAAAAGTCATTTCGTGAAATGTTGGAAAATTTTACAAAAAAAAAAAACGCCATAGTATAGTATGTCGAAATTTTTTGGTGAAAACGTCAAATATTTTTGATGTTGAAAAAAATCATGAAAACGGTCGTATTATAGCATGTAGAATGATTCTGTGTTGAACAAAAGTCATTTCGTGACATGTTGAAAAATTTTACAAAAAAAACGCCATAGTATAGTATGTCGAAATTTTTCGATGAAAACGTCAAATTTTTTCCATGTTGAAAAAAATCATGAAAACTGTCGTATTATAGCATGTAGAATGATTCTATGGTGAACAAAAGTCAATTTGTGAAATGTTGGAAAATTTAAAAAAAAAACGCCATAGTATAGTATGTCGAAATTTTTCGGTGAGAACGTCAAATTCTTTCGATGTTGAAAAAAATCACGAAAATGGTGGTATTATAGCATGTAGAATGATTCTTTGGTGAACAAAAGTAATTTCTTGAAATGTTGCAAAATTTTACAAAAAAAACGCCATAGTATAGTATGTCGAAATTTTTCGATGAAAACCTAAAATTTTTTCGATGTTGAAAAAAAATCATGAAAACGGTCGTATTATAGCATGTAGAATGATTCTATGGTGAGCAAAAGTCAATTCGTGAAATGTTGGAAAATTTTACAAAAAAAAAAAACGCCATAGTATAGTATGTCGAAATTTTTTGGTGAAAACGTCAAATATTTTCGATGTTGAAAAAAATCATGAAAACGGTCGTATTATAGCATGTAGAATGATTCTGTGGTGAACAAAAGTCATTTCGTGACATGTTGAAAAATTTTACAAAAAAAAACGCCATAGTATGTCGAAATTTTTCGATAAAAACGTCAAATTTTTTCGATGTTGAAAAAAATCATGAAAACTGTCGTATTATAGCATGTAGAAGGATTCTATGGTGAACAAAATTCAATCCATGAAATGTTGGAAAATTTTACAAAAAAAACGCCATAGTATAGTATGTCGAAATTTTTCGATGAAAACGTCAAATGTTTTCGATGTTGAAAAAAATAATCTAAATGGTTTCATTATAGCATGTAGAATGATTCTATGGTGAACAAAAGTCAATTCGTGAAATATTTGAAAATTTTACAAAAAAAATGCCATAGTATAGTATGTCAAAATTTTTCGATGAAAGTGTCAAATGTTTTCGATGTTGAAACAAAACCTGAAAATGATCGTATAATGGCATGTAGAATGATTCTATGGTGAACAAAAGTCATTTCGTGAAATGTTGCAAAATTTTACAAAAAAAAACGCCATAGTATAGTATGTCGAAATTTTTCGGTGAGAACGTCAAATTCTTTCGATGTTGAAAAAAAATCATGAAAACAGTCGTATTATAGCATGTAGAATGATTCTATGGTGAACAAAAGTCATTTCGTGGAATGTTGCAAAATTTAAAAAAAAAAACGCCATAGTATAGTATGTCGAAATTTTTCGATGAAAAATTCAAATTTTTTTGGTGTTGAAAAAAATTATGAAAACGGTCGTATTATAGCATGTAGAATGATTCTGTGGTGAACAAAAGTCATTTCGTGACATGTTGAAAAATTTTACAAAAAAAAAACGCCATAGTATGTCGAAATTTTTCGATAAAAACGTCAAATTTTTTCGATGTTGAAAAAAATCATGAAAACTGTCGTATTATAGCATGTAGAAGGATTCTATGGTGAACAAAATTCAATCCATGAAATGTTGGAAAATTTTACAAAAAAAACGCCATAGTATAGTATGTCGAAATTTTTCGATGAAAGTGTCAAATGTTTTCGATGTTGAAACAAAACCTGAAAATGATCGTATAATAGCATGTAGAATGATTCTATGGTGAACAAAAGTCATTTCGTGAAATGTTGCAAAATTTTACAAAAAAAAACGCCATAGTATAGTATGTCGAAATTTTTCGGTGAGAACGTGAAATTCTTTCGATGTTGAAAAAAATTACGAAAATGGTCGTATTATAGCATGTAGAATGATTCTTTGGTGAACAAAAGTAATTTCTTGAAATGTTGCAAAATTTTACAAAAAAAAACGCCATAGTATAGTATGTCGAAATTTTTCGATGAAAACGTCAAATTTTTTCGATGTTGAAAAAAAAATCTAAATGGTTGCATTATAGCATGTAGAATGATTCTATGGTGAACAAAAGTCAATTCGTGAAATGTTGGAAAATTTAACAAAAAAAACGCCATAGTATAGTATGTCGAAATTTTTCAATGAAAACGTCAAATTTTTTAGATGTTGAAACAAAACCTGAAAACGGTCGTATTATAGCATGTAGAATGATTCTATGGTGAACAAAAGTCATTTCGTGAAATATTTGAAAATTTAACAAGAAAAACGCCATAGTACAGTATGTCGAAATTTTTCGGTGAAAATATCAAATTTTTTCGATGTTGAAGAAAAATCATGAAAACGGTTATATTATAGCATGTAGAATGATTCTATGGTGAACAAAAGTCATTTCGTGGAATGTTGCAAAATTTTTCAAAAAAAGAAAAACGCCATAGTATAGTATGTCGAAATTTTTCGATGAAAACGTCAAATTTTTTTGGTGTTGAAAAAAATTATGAAAACGGTCGTATTATAGCATGTAGAATGATTCTGTGGTGAACAAAAGTCATTTCGTGAAATGTTGAAAAATTTTATAAAAAAAAAACGCCATAGTATAGTATGTCGAAATTTTTCGATAAAAACGTGAAATTTTTTCGATGTTGAAAAAAAACATGAAAACGGTCGTATTTTAGCATGTAGAATGATTCTATGGTGAACAAAAGTCAATTTGTGAAATGTTGGAAAATTTTTCAAAAAAAACGCCATAGTATAGCATGTCGAAATTTTTCGGTGAAAACGTCAAATTCTTTCGATGTTGACAAAAAATCATGAAAACAGTCGTATTATAGCATGTAGAATGATTCTATGGTGAACAAAAATCATTTCGTGGAATGTTGCAAAATTTAAAAAAAAAAAAAAAACGCCATAGTATAGTATGTCGAAATTTTTCGATGAAAACGTCAAATGTTTTCGATGTTGAAAAAAATAATCTAAATAGTTGCATTATAGCATGTAGAATGATTCTATGGTGAACAAATGTCAATTCGTGAAATGTTGGAAAATTTAACAAAAAAAACGCCATAGTATAGTATGTCGAAATTTTTCGATGAAAACGTCAAATTTTTTAGATGTTGAAACAAAACCTGAAAAAGGTCGTATTATAGCATGTAGAATGATTCTATGGTGAACAAATGTCAATTCGTGAAATGTTGGAAAATTTAACAAAAAAAACGCCATAGTATAGTATGTCGAAATTTTTCGGTGAAAACGTCAAATTCTTTCGATGTTGAAAAAAATCACGAAAACGGTCGTATTATAGCATGTAGAATGATTCTTTGGTGAACAAAAGTAATTTCTTGAAATGTTGCAAAATTTTACAAAAAAAAAACGCCATAGTATAGCATGTCGAAATTTTTCGATGAAAACCTAAAATTTTTTTCGATGTTGAAAAAAAATCATGAAAACAGTCGTATTATAGCATGTAGAATGATTCTATGGTGAACAAAAGTCATTTCGTGAAATGTTGCAAAATTTTTCAAAAAAAAAAAAAACGCCATAGTATAGTATGTCGAAATTTTTCGATGAAAATGTCAAATGTTTTCGATGTTGAAAAAAATAATCTACATAGTTGCATTATAGCATGTAGAATGATTCTATGGTGAACAAATGTCAATTCGTGAAATGTTGGAAAATTTAACAAAAAAAACGCCATAGTATAGTATGTCGAAATTTTTCGATGAAAACGTCAAATTTTTTTGGTGTTGAAAAAAATCATGAAAACGGTCGTATTATAGCATGTAAAATGATTCTATGGTGAACAAAATTCAATCCATGAAATGTTGGAAAATTTTACAAAAAAAACGCCATAGTATAGTATTTCGAAATTTTTCGATGAAAACGTCAAATTTTTTCTATGTTGAAAAAAAATATGAAGATGGTCGTATTATAGCATGTAGAATGATTCTGTGGTGAACAACAGTCATTTCGTGAAATGTTGAAAAATTTAAAAAATAAAATGCCATAGTATAGTATGTCGAAATTTTTCGGTGAAAACGTCAAATTCTTTCGATGTTGAAAAAAATCACGAAAACGGTCGTATTATAGCATGTAGAATGATTCTTTGGTGAACAAAAGTAATTTCTTGAAATGTTGCAAAATTTTACAAAAAAAAAAAACGCCATAGTATAGCATGTCGAAATTTTTCGATGAAAACCTAAAATTTTTTTCGATATTGAAAAAAAAATCATGAAAACAGTCGTATTATAGCATGTAGAATGATTCTATAGTGAACAAAAGTCATTTCGTGAAATGTTGCAAAATTTTTCAAAAAAAAAAAAACGCCATAGTATACTATGTCGAAATTTTTCGATAAACACGTCAAATTTTTTCGATGTTGAAAAAAATCACGAAAACGGTCGTATTATAGCATGTAGAATGATTCTTTGGTGAACAAAAGTAATTTCTTGAAATGTTGCAAAATTTTACAAGAAAAAAAACGCCATAGTATAGTATGTCGAAATTTTTCGATGAAAACCTAAAATTTTTTCGATGTTGAAAAAAAATCATGAAAACAGTTGTATTATAGCATGTAGAATGATTCTATGGTGAACAAAAGTCATTTCGTGAAATGTTGGAAAATTTTACAAAAAAAAAAAACGCCATAGTATAGTATGTCGAAATTTTTTGGTGAAAACGTCAAATATTTTTGATGTTGAAAAAAATCATGAAAACGGTCGTATTATAGCATGTAGAATGATTCTGTGGTGAACAAAAGTCATTTCGTGACATGTTGAAAAATTTTACAAAAAAAACGCCATAGTATAGTATGTCGAAATTTTTCGATGAAAACGTCAAATTTTTTCCATGTTGAAAAAAATCATGAAAACTGTCGTATTATAGCATGTAGAATGATTCTATGGTGAACAAAAGTCAATTTGTGAAATGTTGGAAAATTTAAAAAAAAAACGCCATAGTATAGTATGTCGAAATTTTTCGGTGAGAACGTCAAATTCTTTCGATGTTGAAAAAAATCACGAAAATGGTGGTATTATAGCATGTAGAATGATTCTTTGGTGAACAAAAGTAATTTCTTGAAATGTTGCAAAATTTTACAAAAAAAACGCCATAGTATAGTATGTCGAAATTTTTCGATGAAAACCTAAAATTTTTTCGATGTTGAAAAAAAATCATGAAAACGGTCGTATTATAGCATGTAGAATGATTCTATGGTGAGCAAAAGTCAATTCGTGAAATGTTGGAAAATTTAAAAAAAAAAACGCCATAGTATAGTATGTCGAAATTTTTCGATGAAAACGTCAAATTTTTTCGATGTTGAAAAAAAAAATCTAAATGGTTGCATTATAGCATGTAGAATGATTCTATGGTGAACAAAAGTAAATTCGTGAAATGTTGGAAAATTTAACAAAAAAAACGCCATAGTATAGTATGTCGAAATTTTTCAATGAAAACGTCAAATTTTTTAGATGTTGAAACAAAACCTGAAAACGGTCGTATTATAGCATGTAGAATGATTCTATGGTGAACAAAAGTCATTTCGTGAAATATTTGAAAATTTAACAAAAAAAACGCCATAGTATAGTATGTCGAAATTTTTCGGTGAAAACGTCAAATTTTTTCGATGTTGAAGAAAAAACATGAAAACGGTCGTATTATAGCATGTAGAATGACTCTGTGGTGAACAAAAGTCATTTCGTGAAATGTTGAAATATTTTACAAAAAAAAAACGCCATAGTATAGTATGTCGAAATTTTTCGATAAAAACGTCAATTTTTTTCGATGTTGGAAAAAAACATGAAAACGGTCGTATATTAGCATGTAGAATGATTCTATGGTGAACAAAAGACAATTTGTGAAATGTTGGAAAATTTTACAAAAAAAACGCCATAGTATAGCATGTCGAAATTTTTCGGTGAAAACGTCAAATTCTTTCGATGTTGAAAAAAATCACGAAAACGGTCGTGTTATAGCATATAGAATGATTCTTTGGTGAACAAAAGTAATTTCTTGAAATGTTGCAAAATTTTACAAAAAAAAAAACGCCATAGTATAGTATGTCGAAATTTTTCGATGAAAACGTCAAATTTTTTCGATGTTGAAACAAAACCTGAAAACGGTCGTATTATAGCATGTAGAATGATTCTATGGTGAACAAAAGTCATTTCGTGAAATATTTGAAAATTTAACAAGAAAAACGCCATAGTATAGTATGTCGAAATTTTTCGGTGAAAATTTCAAATTTTTTCTTTGTTGAAGAAAAATCATGAAAACGGTTATATTATAGCATGTAGAATGATTCTATGGTGAACAAAAGTCATTTCGTGGAACGTTGCAAAATTTTTCAAAAAAAAAAAAAACGCCATAGTATAGTATGTCGAAATTTTTCGATGAAAACGTCAAATTTTTTTGGTGTTGAAAAAAATTATGAAAACGGTCGTATTATAGCATGTAGAATGATTCTATGGTGAACAAAAGTCATTTCGTGACATGTTGAAAAATTTTACAAAAAAAACCGCCATAGTATGTCGAAATTTTTCGATGAAAACGTCAAATTTTTTCGATGTTGAAAAAAATCATGAAAACTGTCGTATCATAGCATGTTGAAGGATTCTATGGTGAACAAAATTCAATCCATGAAATGTTGGAAAATTTTACAAAAAAAACGCCACAGTATAGTATGTCGAAATTTTTCGATGAAAACGTCAAATGTTTTCGATGTTGAAAAAAATAATCTAAATGGTTGCATTATAGCATGTAGAATGATTCTATGGTGAACAAAAGTCAATTCGTGAAATATTTGAAAATTTTACAAAAAAAATGCCATAGTATAGTATGTCAAAATTTTTCGATGAAAGTGTCAAATGTTTTCGATGTTGAAACAAAACCTGAAAATGATCGTATAATAGCATGTAGAATGATTCTATGGTGAACAAAAGTCATTTCGTGAAATGTTGCAAAATTTTACAAAAAAAAACGCCATAGTATAGTATGTCGAAATTTTTCGGTGAGAACGTGAAATTCTTTCGATGTTGAAAAAAATTACGAAAATGGTCGTATTATAGCATGTAGAATGATTCTTTGGTGAACAAAAGTAATTTCTTGAAATGTTGCAAAATTTTACAAAAAAAAAACGCCATAGTATAGTATGTCGAAATTTTTCAATGAAAACGTCAAATTTTTTCGATGTTGAAAAAAAACCTGAAAACGGTCGTATTATAGCATGTAGAATGATTCTATGGTGAACAAAAGTCATTTCGTGAAATATTTGAAAATTTAACAAGAAAAACGCCATAGTACAGTATGTCGAAATTTTTCGGTGAAAATATCAAATTTTTTCGATGTTGAAGAAAAATCATGAAAACGGTTATATTATAGCATGTAGAATGATTCTATGGTGAACAAAAGTCATTTCGTGGAATGTTGCAAAATTTTTCAAAAAAAGAAAAACGCCATAGTATAGTATGTCGAAATTTTTCGATGAAAACGTCAAATTTTTTTGGTGTTGAAAAAAATTATGAAAACGGTCGTATTATAGCATGTAGAATGATTCTATGGTGAACAAAAGTCATTTCGTGAAATATTTGAAAATTTAACAAGAAAAACGCCATAGTACAGTATGTCGAAATTTTTCGGTGAAAATATCAAATTTTTTCGATGTTGAAGAAAAATCATGAAAACGGTTATATTATAGCATGTAGAATGATTCTATGGTGAACAAAAGTCAATTCGTGAAATGTTGGAAAATTTTACAAAAAAAAAAAAACGCCATAGTATAGTATGTCGAAATTTTTTGGTGAAAACGTCAAATATTTTCGATGTTGAAAAAAATCATGAAAACGGTCGTATTATAGCATGTAGAATGATTCTGTGGTGAACAAAAGTCATTTCGTGACATGTTGAAAAATTTTACAAAAAAAAAACGCCATAGTATGTCGAAATTTTTCGATAAAAACGTCAAATTTTTTCGATGTTGAAAAAAATCATGAAAACTGTCGTATTATAGCATGTAGAAGGATTCTATGGTGAACAAAATTCAATCCATGAAATGTTGGAAAATTTTACAAAAAAAACGCCATAGTATAGTATGTCGAAATTTTTCGATGAAAACGTCAAATGTTTTCGATGTTGAAAAAAATAATCTAAATGGTTTCATTATAGCATGTAGAATGATTCTATGGTGAACAAAAGTCAATTCGTGAAATATTTGAAAATTTTACAAAAAAAATGCCATAGTATAGTATGTCAAAATTTTTCGATGAAAGTGTCAAATGTTTTCGATGTTGAAACAAAACCTGAAAATGATCGTATAATAGCATGTAGAATGATTCTATGGTGAACAAAAGTCATTTCGTGAAATGTTGCAAAATTTTACAAAAAAAAACGCCATAGTATAGTATGTCGAAATTTTTCGGTGAGAACGTCAAATTCTTTCGATGTTGAAAAAAAATCATGAAAACAGTCGTATTATAGCATGTAGAATGATTCTATGGTGAACAAAAGTCATTTCGTGGAATGTTGCAAAATTTTTCAAAAAAAACGCCATAGTATAGTATGTCGAAATTTTTCGATGAAAAATTCAAATTTTTTTGGTGTTGAAAAAAATTATGAAAACGGTCGTATTATAGCATGTAGAATGATTCTATGGTGAACAAAAGTAAATTTGTGAAATGTTGGAAAATTTTACAAAAAAAAAAACGCCATAGTATAGTATGTCGAAATTTTTTTGTTAAAACGTCAAATATTTTCGATGTTGAAAAAAATCATGAAAACGGTCGTATTATAGCATGTAGAATGATTCTGTGGTGAACAAAAGTCATTTCGTGACATGTTGAAAAATTTTACAAAAAAAAACGCCATAGTATGTCGAAATTTTTCGATAAAAACGTCAAATTTTTTCGATGTTGAAAAAAATCATGAAAACTGTCGTATTATAGCATGTAGAAGGATTCTATGGTGAACAAAATTCAATCCATGAAATGTTGGAAAATTTTACAAAAAAAACGCCATAGTATAGTATGTCGAAATTTTTCGATGAAAGTGTCAAATGTTTTCGATGTTGAAACAAAACCTGAAAATGATCGTATAATAGCATGTAGAATGATTCTATGGTGAACAAAAGTCATTTCGTGAAATGTTGCAAAATTTTACAAAAAAAAACGCCATAGTATAGTATGTCGAAATTTTTCGGTGAGAACGTGAAATTCTTTCGATGTTGAAAAAAATTACGAAAATGGTCGTATTATAGCATGTAGAATGATTCTTTGGTGAACAAAAGTAATTTCTTGAAATGTTGCAAAATTTTACAAAAAAAAACGCCATAGTATAGTATGTCGAAATTTTTCGATGAAAACGTCAAATTTTTTCGATGTTGAAAAAAAAAATCTAAATGATTGCATTATAGCATGTAGAATGATTCTATGGTGAACAAAAGTCAATTCGTGAAATGTTGGAAAATTTAACAAAAAAAACGCCATAGTATAGTATGTCGAAATTTTTCAATGAAAACGTCAAATTTTTTAGATGTTGAAACAAAACCTGAAAACGGTCGTATTATAGCATGTAGAATGATTCTATGGTGAACAAAAGTCATTTCGTGAAATATTTGAAAATTTAACAAGAAAAACGCCATAGTACAGTATGTCGAAATTTTTCGGTGAAAATATCAAATTTTTTCGATGTTGAAGAAAAATCATGAAAACGGTTATATTATAGCATGTAGAATGATTCTATGGTGAACAAAAGTCATTTCGTGGAATGTTGCAAAATTTTTCAAAAAAAGAAAAACGCCATAGTATAGTATGTCGAAATTTTTCGATGAAAACGTCAAATTTTTTTGGTGTTGAAAAAAATTATGAAAACGGTCGTATTATAGCATGTAGAATGATTCTATGGTGAACAAAAGTCAATTCGTGAAATGTTGGAAAATTTTACAAAAAAAAAAAACGCCATAGTATAGTATGTCGAAATTTTTTGGTGAAAACGTCAAATATTTTCGATGTTGAAAAAAATCATGAAAACGGTCGTATTATAGCATGTAGAATGATTCTGTGGTGAACAAAAGTCATTTCGTGACATGTTGAAAAATTTTACAAAAAAAAAACGCCATAGTATGTCGAAATTTTTCGATAAAAACGTCAAATTTTTTCGATGTTGAAAAAGATCATGAAAACTGTCGTATTATAGCATGTAGAAGGATTCTATGGTGAACAAAATTCAATCCATGAAATGTTGGAAAATTTTACAAAAAAAACGCCATAGTATAGTATGTCGAAATTTTTCGATGAAAACGTCAAATGTTTTCGATGTTGAAAAAAATAATCTAAATGGTTTCATTATAGCATGTAGAATGATTCTATGGTGAACAAAAGTCAATTCGTGAAATATTTGAAAATTTTACAAAAAAAATGCCATAGTATAGTATGTCAAAATTTTTCGATGAAAGTGTCAAATGTTTTCGATGTTGAAACAAAACCTGAAAATGATCGTATAATAGCATGTAGAATGATTCTATGGTGAACAAAAGTCATTTCGTGAAATGTTGCAAAATTTTACAAAAAAAAAACGCCATAGTATAGTATGTCGAAATTTTTCGGTGAGAACGTCAAATTCTTTCGATGTTGAAAAAAAATCATGAAAACAGTCGTATTATAGCATGTAGAATGATTCTATGGTGAACAAAAGTAAATTTGTGAAATGTTGGAAAATTTTACAAAAAAAAAAAACGCCATAGTATAGTATGTCGAAATTTTTTGTTGAAAAAAATCATGAAAACTGTCGTATTATAGCATGTAGAAGGATTCTATGGTGAACAAAATTCAATCCATGAAATGTTGGAAAATTTTACAAAAAAAACGCCATAGTATAGTATGTCGAAATTTTTCGATGAAAGTGTCAAATGTTTTCGATGTTGAAACAAAACCTGAAAATGATCGTATAATAGCATGTAGAATGATTCTATGGTGAACAAAAGTCATTTCGCGAAATGTTGCAAAATTTTACAAAAAAAAACGCCATAGTATAGTATGTCGAAATTTTTCGGTGAGAACGTCAAATTCTTTCGATGTTGAAAAAAATCACGAAAATGGTCGTATTATAGCATGTAGAATGATTCTTTGGTGAACAAAAGTAATTTCTTGAAATGTTGCAAAATTTTACAAAAAAAAACGCCATAGTATAGTATGTCGAAATTTTTCGATGAAAACCTAAAATTTTTTCGATGTTGCAAAAAAATCATGAAAACAGTCGTATTATAGCATGTAGAATGATTCTATGGTGAACAAAAGTCATTTCGTGGAATGTTGCAAAATTTAAAAAAAAAACGCCACAGTATAGTATGTCGAAATTTTTCGATGAAAAATTCAAATTTTTTTGGTGTTGAAAAAAATTATGAAAACGGTCGTATTATAGCATGTAGAATGATTCTATGGTGAACAAAAGTAAATTTGTGAAATGTTGGAAAATTTTACAAAAAAAAAAACGCCATAGTATAGTATGTCGAAATTTTTTATTGAAAACGTCAAATATTTTCGATGTTGAAAAAAATCATGAAAACGGTCGTATTATAGCATGTAGAATGATTCTTTGGTGAACAAAAGTAATTTCTTGAAATGTTGCAAAATTTTACAAAAAAAAAAAACGCCATAGTATAGTATGTCGAAATTTTTCGATGAAAACGTCAAATTTTTTCGATGTTGAAAAAAAAAATCTAAATAGTTGCATTATAGCATGTAGAATGATTCTATGGTGAACAACTGTCAATTCCTGAAATGTTGGAAAATTTAACAAAAAAAACGCCATAGTATAGTATGTCAAAATTTTTCGATGAAAACGTCAAATTTTTTCGATGTTGAAAAAAAAAATCTAAATGGTTGCATTATAGCATGTAGAATGATTCTATGGTGAACAAAAGTCAATTCGTGAAATGTTGGAAAATTTAACAAAAAAAACGCCATAGTATAGTATGTCGAAATTTTTCAATGAAAACGTCAAATTTTTTAGATGTTGAAACCAAACCTGAAAACGGTCGTATTATAGCATGTAGAATGATTCTATGGTGAACAAAAGTCATTTCGTGAAATATTTGAAAATTTAACAAAAAAAAACGCCATAGTATAGTATGTCGAAATTTTTCGGTGAAAACGTCAAATTTTTTCGATGTTGAAGAAAAAACATGAAAACGGTCGTATTATAGCATGTAGAATGACTCTGTGGTGAACAAAAGTCATTTCGTGAAATGTTGAAAAATTTTACAAAAAAAAAACGCCATAGTATAGTATGTCGAAATTTTTCGATAAAAACGTCAAATTTTTTCGATGTTGGAAAAAAACATGAAAACGGTCGTATTTTAGCATGTAGAATGATTCTATGGTGAACAAAAGTCAATTTGTGAAATGTTGGAAAATTTTACAAAAAAAACGCCATAGTATAGCATGTCGAAATTTTTCGGTGAAAACGTCAAATTCTTTCGATGTTGAAAAAAATCACGAAAACGGTCGTGTTATAGCATGTAGAATGATTCTTTGGTGAACAAAAGTAATTTCTTGAAATGTTGCAAAATTTTACAAAAAAAAAAAAACGCCATAGTATAGTATGTCGAAATTTTTCGATGAAAACGTCAAATTTTTTTGGTGTTGAAAAAAATTATGAAAACGGTCGTATTATAGCATGTAGAATGATTCTACGGTGAACAAAAGTCAATTCGTGAAATATTTGAAAATTTAACAAGAAAAACGCCATAGTATAGTATGTCGAAATTTTTCGGTGAAAATTTCAAATTTTTTCTTTGTTGAAGAAAAATCATGAAAACGGTTATATTATAGCATGTAGAATGATTCTATGGTGAACAAAAGTCATTTCGTGGAACGTTGCAAAATTTTTCAAAAAAAAAAAAAACGCCATAGTATAGTATGTCGAAATTTTTCGATGAAAACGTCAAATTTTTTTGGTGTTGAAAAAAATTATGAAAACGGTCGTATTATAGCATGTAGAATGATTCTATGGTGAACAAAAGTCATTTCGTGACATGTTGAAAAATTTTACAAAAAAAAACGCCATAGTATGTCGAAATTTTTCGATGAAAACGTCAAATTTTTTCGATGTTGAAAAAAATCATGAAAACTGTCGTATCATAGCATGTAGAAGGATTCTATGGTGAACAAAATTCAATCCATGAAATGTTGGAAAATTTTACAAAAAAAACGCCACAGTATAGTATGTCGAAATTTTTCGATGAAAACGTCAAATGTTTTCGATATTGAAAAAAGTAATCTAAATGGTTGCATTATAGCATGTAGAATGATTCTATGGTGAACAAAAGTCAATTCGTGAAATATTTGAAAATTTTACAAAAAAAATGCCATAGTATAGTATGTCAAAATTTTTCGATGAAAGTGTCAAATGTTTTCGATGTTGAAACAAAACCTGAAAATGATCGTATAATAGCATGTAGAATGATTCTATGGTGAACAAAAGTCATTTCGTGAAATGTTGCAAAATTTTACAAAAAAAAACGCCATAGTATAGTATGTCGAAATTTTTCGATGAAAGTGTCAAATGTTTTCGATGTTGAAACAAAACCTGAAAATGATCGTATAATAGCATGTAGAATGATTCTATGGTGAACAAAAGTCATTTCGTGAAATGTTGAAAAATTTTACAAAAAAAAAACGCCATAGTATAGTATGTCGAAATTTTTCGATAAAAACGTCAAATTTTTTCGATGTTGGAAAAAAACATGAAAACGGTCGTATTTTAGCATGTAGAATGATTCTATGGTGAACAAAAGTCAATTTGTGAAATGTTGGAAAATTTTACAAAAAAAACGCCATAGTATAGCATGTCGAAATTTTTCGGTGAAAACGTCAAATTCTTTCGATGTTGAAAAAAATCACGAAAACGGTCGTGTTATAGCATGTAGAATGATTCTTTGGTGAACAAAAGTAATTTCTTGAAATGTTGCAAAATTTTACAAAAAAAAAAAAAAACGCCATAATATAGTATGTCGAAATTTTTCGATGAAAACGTCAAATTTTTTTGGTGTTGAAAAAAATTATGAAAACGGTCGTATTATAGCATGTAGAATGATTCTACGGTGAACAAAAGTCAATTCGTGAAATGTTGGAAAATTTTACAAAAAAAAAAACGCCATAGTATAGTATGTCGAAATTTTTTGGTGAAAACGTCAAATATTTTCGATGTTGAAAAAAATCATGAAAACGGTCGTATTATAGCATGTAGAATGATTCTATGGTGAACAAAATTAAATCCATGAAATGTTGGAAAATTTTACAAAAACAACGCCATAGTATAGTATGTCGAAATTTTTCGATGAAAACGTCAAATTTTTTAGATGTTGAAACAAAACCTGAAAACGGTCGTATTATAGCATGTAGAATGATTCTATGGTGAACAAAAGTCATTTCGTGAAATATTTGAAAATTTAACAAAAAAAAACGCCATAGTATAGTATGTCGAAATTTTTCGGTGAAAACGTCAAATTTTTTCGATGTTGAAGAAAAATCATGAAAACGGTTGTATTATAGCATGTAGAATGATTCTATGGTGGACAAAACCCATTTCGTAAAATGTTGCAAAATTTTACAAAAAAAAACGTCATAGTATACTATGTCGAAATTTTTCGATAAAAACGTGAAATTTTTTCGATGTTGAAAAAAAACATGAAAACGGTCGTATTATAGCATGTAGAATGATTCTGTGATGAACAAAAGTCATTTCGTGAAATATTTGAAAATTTAACAAAAAAAAACGCCATAGTATAGTATGTCGAAATTTTTCGATGAAAACCTAAAATTTTTTTCGATGTTGAAAAAAAATCATGAAAACAGTCGTATTATAGCATGTAGAATGATTCTATGGTGAACAAAAGTCATTTCGTGAAATGTTGCAAAATTTTTCAAAAAAAAAAAAACGCCATAGTATAGTATGTCGAAATTTTTCGATGAAAACGTCAAATTTTTTTGGTGTTGAAAAAAATTATGAAAACGGTCGTATTATAGCATGTAGATTGATTCTATGGTGAACAAAAGTCAATTCGTGAAATGTTGGAAAATTTTACAAAAAAAAAAAACGCCATTGTATAGTAAGTCGAAATTTTTCGATAAAAACGTCAAATTTCTTTCGATGTGAAAAAAAAATCATGAAAACGGTCGTATTATAGCATGTAGAATGATTCTTTGGTGAACAAAAGTAATTTCGTGAAATGTTGAAAAATTTTACAAAAAAAAAACGCCATAGTATAGTATGTCGAAATTTTTCGATAAAAACGTGAAATTTTTTCGATGTTGAAAAAAAACATGAAAACGGTCGTATTTTAGCATGTAGAATGATTCTATGGTGAACAAAAGTCAATTTGTGAAATGTTGGAAAATTTTTCAAAAAAAACGCCATAGTATAGCATGTCGAAATTTTTCGGTGAAAACGTCAAATTCTTTCGATGTTGACAAAAAATCATGAAAACAGTCGTATTATAGCATGTAGAATGATTCTATGGTGAACAAAAATCATTTCGTGGAATGTTGCAAAATTTAAAAAAAAAAAAAACGCCATAGTATAGTATGTCGAAATTTTTCGATGAAAACGTCAAATTTTTTAGATGTTGAAACAAAACATGAAAACGGTCGTATTATAGCATGTAGAATGATTCTATGGTGAACAAAAGTCAATTCGTGAAATGTTGGAAAATTTTACAAAAAAAACGCCATAGTATAGTATGTCGAAATTTTTCAGTGAAAATGTCAAATTTTTTCGATGTTGAAGAAAAATCATGAAAACGGTTGTATTATAGCATGTAGAATGATTCTATGGTGGACAAAACTCATTTCGTAAAATGTTGCAAAATTTTACAAAAAAAAACGCCATAGTATAGTATGTCGAAATTTTTCAATGAAAACGTCAAATGTTTTCGATGTTGAAAAAAATAATAAAAATGGTTGCATTATAGCATGTATAATGATACTATGATGAACAAAAGTCAATTTGTGAAATGTTGGAAAATTTTACAAAAAAACGCCATAGTATAGTATGTCGAAATTTTTCGATGAAAACGTCAAATTTTTTCGATATTGAAAAAAAACATGAAAACGGTCGTATTATAGCATGTAGAATGATTCTATGGTGAACAAAAGTCAATTTGTGAAATGTTGGAAAATTTAAAAAAAAAAACGCCATAGTATAGTATGTCGAAATTTTTCGGTGAGAACGTCAAATTCTTTCGATGTTGAAAAAAATCACGAAAACGGTCATATTATAGCATGTAGAATGATTCTATGGTGAACAAAAGTCATTTCATGGAATGTTGCAAAATTTTTCAAAAAAAAAAAAACGCCATAGTATAGTATGTCGAAATTTTTCGATGAAAACGTCAATTTTTTTTGGTGTTGAAAAAAATTATGAAAACAGTCGTATTATAGCATGTAGAATGATTCTATGGTGAACAAAAGTCAATTCGTGAAATGTTGGAAAATTTTACAAAAAAAAAAAACGCCATAGTATAGTATGTCGAAATTTTTTGGTGAAAACGTCAATTTTCGATGTTGAAAAAAATCATGAAAACGGTCGTATTATAGCACGTAGAATGATTCTGTGGTGAACAAAAGTCATTTCGTGACATGTTGAAAAATTTTACAAAAAAAACCGCCATAGTATAGTATGTCGAAATTTTTCGATGAAAACGTCAAATTTTTTCCATGTTGAAAAAAATCATGAAAACTGTCGTATTATAGCATGTAGAATGATTCTATGGTGAACAAATGTCAATTCGTGAAATGTTGGAAAATTTAACAAAAAAAACGCCATAGTATAGTATGTCGAAATTTTACAATGAAAACGTCAAATTTTTTAGATGTTGAAACAAAACCTGAAAACAGTCGTATTATAGCATGTAGAATGATTCTATGGTGAACAAAAGTCATTTCGTGACATATTTGAAAATTTAACAAAAAAAACGCCATAGTATAGTATCTCGAAATTTTTCGATGAAAACCTAAAATTTTTTTCGATGTTGAAAAAAAATCATGAAAACAGTCGTATTATAGCATGTAGAATGATTCTATGGTGAACAAAAGTCATTTCGTGAAATGTTGCAAAATTTTCAAAAAAAAAAAAAACGCCATAGTATAGTATGTCGAAATTTTTCGATGAAAACGTCAAATTTTTTTGGTGTTGAAAAAAATTATGAAAACGGTCGTATTATAGCATGTAGAATGATTCTGTGGTGAACAAAAGTCATTTCGTGAAATGTTGAAAAATTTTACAAAAAAAAAACGCCATAGTATAGTATGTCGAAATTTTTCGATAAAAACGTGAAATATTTTCGATGTTGAAAAAAATCATGAAAACGGTCGTATTTTAGCATGTAGAATGATTCTACGGTGAACAAAAGTCAATTTGTGAAATGTTGGAAAATTTTTCAAAAAAAACGCCATAGTATAGCATGTCGAAATTTTTCGGTGAAAACGTCAAATTCTTTCGATGTTGACAAAAAATCATGAAAACAGTCGTATTATAGCATGTAGAATGATTCTATGGTGAACAAAAATCATTTCGTGGAATGTTGCAAAATTTAAAAAAAAAAAAAAACGCCATAGTATAGTATGTCGAAATTTTTCGATGAAAACGTCAAATGTTTTCGATGTTGAAAAAAATAATCTAAATAGTTGCATTATAGCATGTAGAATGATTCTATGGTGAACAAATGTCAATTCGTGAAATGTTGGAAAATTTAACAAAAAATACGCCATAGTATAGTATGTCGAAATTTTTCGATGAAAACGTCAAATTTTTTAGATGTTGAAACAAAACCTGAAAACGGTCGTATTATAGCATGTAGAATGATTCTATGGTGAACAAATGTCAATTCGTGAAATGTTGGAAAATTTAACAAAAAAAACGCCATAGTATAGTATGTCGAAATTTTTCGGTGAAAACGTCAAATTCTTTCGATGTTGAAAAAAATCACGAAAACGGTCGTATTATAGCATGTAGAATGATTCTTTGGTGAACAAAAGTAATTTCTTGAAATGTTGCAAAATTTTACAAAAAAAAAACGCCATAGTATAGCATGTCGAAATTTTTCGATGAAAACCTAAAATTTTTTTCGATGTTGAAAAAAAATCATGAAAACAGTCGTATTATAGCATATAGAATGATTCTATGGTGAACAAAAGTCATTTCGTGAAATGTTGCAAAATTTTTCAAAAAAAAAAAAACGCCATAGTATAGTATGTCGAAATTTTTCGATGAAAATGTCAAATGTTTTCGATGTTGAAAAAAATAATCTACATAGTTGCATTATAGCATGTAGAATGATTCTATGGTGAACAAATGTCAATTCGTGAAATGTTGGAAAATTTAACAAAAAAAACGCCATAGTATAGTATGTCGAAATTTTTCGATGAAAACGTCAAATTTTTTTGGTGTTGAAAAAAATCATGAAAACGGTCGTATTATAGCATGTAAAATGATTCTATGGTGAACAAAATTCAATCCATGAAATGTTGGAAAATTTTACAAAAAAAACGCCATAGTATAGTATTTCGAAATTTTTCGATGAAAACGTCAAATTTTTTCTATGTTGAAAAAAAATATGAAGATGGTCGTATTATAGCATGTAGAATGATTCTGTGGTGAACAACAGTCATTTCGTGAAATGTTGAAAAATTTAAAAAAAAAAATGCCATAGTATAGTATGTCGAAATTTTTCGGTGAAAACGTCAAATTCTTTCGATGTTGAAAAAAATCACGAAAACGGTCGTATTATAGCATGTAGAATGATTCTTTGGTGAACAAAAGTAATTTCTTGAAATGTTGCAAAATTTTACAAAAAAAAAAAACGCCATAGTATAGCATGTCGAAATTTTTCGATGAAAACCTAAAAATTTTTTCGATATTGAAAAAAAATCATGAAAACAGTCGTATTATAGCATGTAGAATGATTCTATAGTGAACAAAAGTCATTTCGTGAAATGTTGCAAAATTTTTCAAAAAAAAAAAACGCCATAGTATACTATGTCGAAATTTTTCGATAAACACGTCAAATTTTTTCGATGTTGAAAAAAATCACGAAAACGGTCGTATTATAGCATGTAGAATGATTCTTTGGTGAACAAAAGTAATTTCTTGAAATGTTGCAAAATTTTACAAGAAAAAAAACGCCATAGTATAGTATGTCGAAATTTTTCGATGAAAACCTAAAATTCTTTCGATGTTGAAAAAAAATCATGAAAACAGTTGTATTATAGCATGTAGAATGATTCTATGGTGAACAAAAGTCATTTCGTGAAATGTTGGAAAATTTTACAAAAAAAACGCCATAGTATAGTATGTCGAAATTTTTCAATGAAAACGTCAAATTTTTTAGATGTTGAAACAAAACCTGAAAACGGTCGTATTATAGCATGTAGAATGATTCTATGGTGAACAAAAGTCATTTCGTGAAATATTTGAAAATTTAACAAAAAAAACGCCATAGTATAGTATGTCGAAATTTTTCGGTGAAAACGTCAAATTTTTTCGATGTTGAAGAAAAAACATGAAAACGGTCGTATTATAGCATGTAGAATGACTCTGTGGTGAACAAAAGTCATTTCGTGAAATATTGAAAAATTTTACAAAAAAAAAACGCCATAGTATAGTATGTCGAAATTTTTCGATAAAAACGTCAATTTTTTTCGATGTTGGAAAAAAACATGAAAACGGTCGTATATTAGCATGTAGAATGATTCTATGGTGAACAAAAGACAATTTGTGAAATGTTGGAAAATTTTACAAAAAAAACGCCATAGTATAGCATGTCGAAATTTTTCGGTGAAAACGTCAAATTCTTTCGATGTTGAAAAAAATCACGAAAACGGTCGTGTTATAGCATATAGAATGATTCTTTGGTGAACAAAAGTAATTTCTTGAAATGTTGCAAAATTTTACAAAAAAAAAAACGCCATAGTATAGTATGTCGAAATTTTTCGATGAAAACGTCAAATTTTTTCGATGTTGAAACAAAACCTGAAAACGGTCGTATTATAGCATGTAGAATGATTCTATGGCGAACAAAAGTCATTTCGTGAAATATTTGAAAATTTAACAAGAAAAACGCCATAGTATAGTATGTCGAAATTTTTCGGTGAAAATTTCAAATTTTTTCTTTGTTGAAGAAAAATCATGAAAACGGTTATATTATAGCATGTAGAATGATTCTATGGTGAACAAAAGTCATTTCGTGGAACGTTGCAAAATTTTTCAAAAAAAAAAAAAAACGCCATAGTATAGTATGTCGAAATTTTTCGATGAAAACGTCAAATTTTTTTGGTGTTGAAAAAAATTATGAAAACGGTCGTATTATAGCATGTAGAATGATTCTATGGTGAACAAAAGTCATTTCGTGACATGTTGAAAAATTTTACAAAAAAAAAAAACGCCATAGTATGTCGAAATTTTTTGGTGAAAACGTCAAATATTTTCGATGTTGAAAAAAATCATGAAAACGGTCGTATCATAGCATGTAGAATGATTCTGTGGTGAACAAAAGTCATTTCGTGACATGTTGAAAAATTTTACAAAAAAAAAACGCCATAGTATGTCGAAATTTTTCGATAAAAACGTCAAATTTTTTCGATGTTGAAAAAAATCATGAAAACTGTCGTATTATAGCATGTAGAAGGATTCTATGGTGAACAAAATTCAATCCATGAAATGTTGGAAAATTTTACAAAAAAAACGCCATAGTATAGTATGTCGAAATTTTTCGATGAAAACGTCAAATGTTTTCGATGTTGAAAAAAATAATCTAAATGGTTTCATTATAGCATGTAGAATGATTCTATGGTGAACAAAAGTCAATTCGTGAAATATTTGAAAATTTTACAAAAAAAATGCCATAGTATAGTATGTCAAAATTTTTCGATGAAAGTGTCAAATGTTTTCGATGTTGAAACAAAACCTGAAAATGATCGTATAATAGCATGTAGAATGATTCTATGGTGAACAAAAGTCATTTCGTGAAATGTTGCAAAATTTTACAAAAAAAAACGCCATAGTATAGTATGTCGAAATTTTTCGGTGAGAACGTCAAATTCTTTCGATGTTGAAAAAAAATCATGAAAACAGTCGTATTATAGCATGTAGAATGATTCTATGGTGAACAAAAGTCATTTCGTGGAATGTTGCAAAATTTAAAAAAAAAACGCCATAGTATAGTATGTCGAAATTTTTCGATGAAAAATTCAAATTTTTTTGGTGTTGAAAAAAATTATGAAAACGGTCGTATTATAGCATGTAGAATGATTCTATGGTGAACAAAAGTAAATTTGTGAAATGTTGGAAAATTTTACAAAAAAAAAACGCCATAGTATAGTATGTCGAAATTTTTTGGTGAAAACGTCAAATATTTTCGATGTTGAAAAAAATCATGAAAACGGTCGTATTATAGCATGTAGAATGATTCTGTGGTGAACAAAAGTCATTTCGTGACATGTTGAAAAATTTTACAAAAAAAAACGCCATAGTATGTCGAAATTTTTCGATAAAAACGTCAAATTTTTTCGATGTTGAAAAAAATCATGAAAACTGTCGTATTATAGCATGTAGAAGGATTCTATGGTGAACAAAATTCAATCCATGAAATGTTGGGAAATTTTACAAAAAAAACGCCATAGTATAGTATGTCGAAATTTTTCGATGAAAACGTCAAATGTTTTCGATGTTGAAAAAAATAATCTAAATGGTTGCATTATAGCATGTAGAATGATTCTATGGTGAACAAAAGTCAATTCGTGAAATATTTGAAAATTTTACAAAAAAAATGCCATAGTATAGTATGTCAAAATTTTTCGACGAAAGTGTCAAATGTTTTCGATGTTGAAACAAAACCTGAAAATGATCGTATAATAGCATGTAGAATGATTCTATGGTGAACAAAAGTCATTTCGTGAAATGTTGCAAAATTTTACAAAAAAAAACGCCATAGTATAGTATGTCGAAATTTTTCGGTGAGAACGTCAAATTCTTTCGATGTTGAAAAAAATCACGAAAATGGTCGTATTATAGCATGTAGAATGATTCTTTGGTGAACAAAAGTAATTTCTTGAAATGTTGCAAAATTTTACAAAAAAAAACGCCATAGTATAGTATGTCGAAATTTTTCGATGAAAAATTCAAATTTTTTTGGTGTTGAAAAAAATTATGAAAACGGTCGTATTATAGCATGTAGAATGATTCTATGGTGAACAAAAGTAAATTTGTGAAATGTTGGAAAATTTTACAAAAAAAAAAACGCCATAGTATAGTATGTCGAAATTTTTTATTGAAAACGTCAAATATTTTCGATGTTGAAAAAAATCATGAAAACGGTCGTATTATAGCATGTAGAATGATTCTGTGGTGAACAAAAGTCATTTCGTGACATGTTGAAAAATTTTACAAAAAAAACGCCATAGTATAGTATGTCGAAATTTTTCGATGAAAACGTCAAATTTTTTCCATGTTGAAAAAAATCATGAAAACTGTCGTATTATAGCATGTAGAAGGATTCTATGGTGAACAAAATTCAATCCATGAAATGTTGGAAAATTTTACAAAAAAAACGCCATAGTATAGTATTTCGAAATTTTTCGATGAAAACGTCAAATTTTTTCGATATTGAAAAAGAACATGAAAACGGTCGTATTATAGCATGTAGAATGATTCTATGGTGAACAAAAGTCAATTTGTGAAATGTTGGAAAATTTAAAAAAAAAACGCCATAGTATAGTATGTCGAAATTTTTCGGTGAGAACGTCAAATTCTTTCGATGTTGAAAAAAATCACGAAAATGGTCGTATTATAGCATGTAGAATGATTCTTTGGTGAACAAAAGTAATTTCTTGAAATGTTGCAAAATTTTACAAAAAAAAACGCCATAGTATAGTATGTCGAAATTTTCCGATGAAAACGTCAATTTTTTTCGATGTTGAAAAAAAAAAATCTAAATGGTTGCATTATAGCATGTAGAATGATTCTATGGTGAACAAAAGTCAATTCGTGAAATGTTGGAAAATTTAACAAAAAAAACGCCATAGTATAGTATGTCGAAATTTTTCAATGAAAACGTCAAATTTTTTAGATGTTGAAACAAAACCTGAAAACGGTCGTATTATAGCATGTAGAATGATTCTATGGTGAACAAAAGTCATTTCGTGAAATATTTGAAAATTTAACAAGAAAAACGCCATAGTACAGTATGTCGAAATTTTTCGGTGAAAATATCAAATTTTTTCGATGTTGAAGAAAAATCATGAAAACGGTTATATTATAGCATGTAGAATGATTCTATGGTGAACAAAAGTCATTTCGTGGAATGTTGCAAAATTTTTCAAAAAAAGAAAAACGCCATAGTATAGTATGTCGAAATTTTTCGATGAAAACGTCAAATTTTTTTGGTGTTGAAAAAAATTATGAAAACGGTCGTATTATAGCATGTAGAATGATTCTATGGTGAACAAAAGTCAATTCGTGAAATGTTGGAAAATTTTACAAAAAAAAAAAAACGCCATAGTATAGTATGTCGAAATTTTTTGGTGAAAACGTCAAATATTTTCGATGTTGAAAAAAATCATGAAAACGGTCGTATTATAGCATGTAGAATGATTCTGTGGTGAACAAAAGTCATTTCGTGACATGTTGAAAAATTTTACAAAAAAAAACGCCATAGTATGTCGAAATTTTTCGATAAAAACGTCAAATTTTTTCGATGTTGAAAAAAATCATGAAAACTGTCGTATTATAGCATGTAGAAGGATTCTATGGTGAACAAAATTCAATCCATGAAATGTTGGAAAATTTTACAAAAAAAACGCCATAGTATAGTATGTCAAAATTTTTCGATGAAAACGTCAAATGTTTTCGATGTTGAAACAAAACCTGAAAATGATCGTATAATAGCATGTAGAATGATTCTATGGTGAACAAAAGTCATTTCGTGAAATGTTGCAAAATTTTACAAAAAAAAACGCCATAGTATAGTATGTCGAAATTTTTCGGTGAGAACGTCAAATTCTTTCGATGTTGAAAAAAATCACGAAAATGGTCGTATTATAGCATGTAGAATGATTCTTTGGTGAACAAAAGTAATTTCTTGAAATGTTGCAAAATTTTACAAAAAAAAACGCCATAGTATAGTATGTCGAAATTTTTCGATGAAAACCTAAAATTTTTTCGATGTTGAAAAAAAATCATGAAAACAGTCGTATTATAGCATGTAGAATGATTCTATGGTGAACAAAAGTCATTTCGTGGAATGTTGCAAAATCTAAAAAAAAAACGCCATAGTATAGTATGTCGAAATTTTTCGATGAAAAATTCAAATTTTTTTGGTGTTGAAAAAAATTATGAAAACGGTCGTATTATAGCATGTAGAATGATTCTATGGTGAACAAAAGTAAATTTGTGAAATGTTGGAAAATTTTACAAAAAAAAAACGCCATAGTATAGTATGTCGAAATTTTTTGGTGAAAACGTCAAATATTTTCGATGTTGAAAAAAATCATGAAAACGGTCGTATTATAGCATGTAGAATGATTCTGTGGTGAACAAAAGTCATTTCGTGACATGTTGAAAAATTTTCCAAAAAAAAATGCCATAGTATGTCGAAATTTTTCGATAAAAACGTCAAATTTTTCGATGTTGAAAAAAATCATGAAAACTGTCGTATTATAGCATGTAGAAGGATTCTATGGTGAACAAAATTCAATCCATGAAATGTTGGAAAATTTTACAAAAAAAACGCCATAGTATAGTATGTCGAAATTTTTCGATGAAAACGTCAAATGTTTTCGATGTTGAAAAAAATAATCTAAATGGTTGCATTATAGCATGTAGAATGATTCTATGGTGAACAAAAGTCAATTCGTGAAATATTTGAAAATTTTACAAAAAAAATGCCATAGTATAGTATGTCAAAATTTTTCGATGAAAGTGTCAAATGTTTTCGATGTTGAAACAAAACCTGAAAATGATCGTATAATAGCATGTAGAATGATTCTATGGTGAACAAAAGTCATTTCGTGAAATGTTGCAAAATTTTACAAAAAAAAACGCCATAGTATAGTATGTCGAAATTTTTCGGTGAGAACGTCAAATTCTTTCGATGTTGAAAAAAATCACGAAAATGGTCGTATTATAGCATGTAGAATGATTCTTTGGTGAACAAAAGTAATTTCTTGAAATGTTGCAAAATTTTACAAAAAAAACGCCATAGTATAGTATGTCGAAATTTTTCGATGAAAACCTAAAATTTTTTCGATGTTGCAAAAAAATCATGAAAACAGTCGTATTATAGCATGTAGAATGATTCTATGGTGAACAAAAGTCATTTCGTGGAATGTTGCAAAATTTAAAAAAAAAACGCCATAGTATAGTATGTCGAAATTTTTCGATGAAAAATTCAAATTTTTTTGGTATTGAAAAAAATTATGAAAACGGTCGTATTATAGCATGTAGAATGATTCTATGGTGAACAAAAGTAAATTTGTGAAATGTTGGAAAATTTTACAAAAAAAAAAAACGCCATAGTATAGTATGTCGAAATTTTTTAGTGAAAACGTCAAATATTTTCGATGTTGAAAAAAATCATGAAAACGGTCGTATTATAGCATGTAGAATGATTCTTTGGTGAACAAAAGTAATTTCTTGAAATGTTGCAAAATTTTACAAAAAAAAAAACGCCATAGTATAGTATGTCGAAATTTTTCGATGAAAACGTCAAATTTTTTCGATGTTGAAAAAAAAAATCTAAATAGTTGCATTATAGCATGTAGAATGATTCTATGGTGAACAAATGTCAATTCGTGAAATGTTGGAAAATTTAACAAAAAAAATGCCATAGTATAGTATGTCAAAATTTTTCGATGAAAACGTCAAATTTTTTCGATGTTGAAACCAAACCTGAAAACGGTCGTATTATAGCATGTAGAATGATTCTATGGTGAACAAAAGTCATTTCGTGAAATATTTGAAAATTTAACAAAAAAAAACGCCATAGTATAGTATGTCGAAATTTTTCGGTGAAAACGTCAAATTTTTTCGATGTTGAAGAAAAAACATGAAAACGGTCGTATTATAGCATGTAGAATGACTCTGTGGTGAACAAAAGTCATTTCGTGAAATGTTGAAAAATTTTACAAAAAAAAAACGCCATAGTATAGTATGTCGAAATTTTTCGATAAAAACGTCAAATTTTTTCGATGTTGGAAAAAAACATGAAAACGGTCGTATTTTAGCATGTAGAATGATTCTATGGTGAACAAAAGTCAATTTGTGAAATGTTGGAAAATTTTACAAAAAAAACGCCATAGTATAGCATGTCGAAATTTTTCGGTGAAAACGTCAAATTCTTTCGATGTTGAAAAAAATCACGAAAACGGTCGTGTTATAGCATGTAGAATGATTCTTTGGTGAACAAAAGTCATTTCTTGAAATGTTGCAAAATTTTACAAAAAAAAAAACGCCATAGTATAGTATGTCGAAAACTACCATGAAAACGTCAAATTTTTTTGATGTGGAAAAAATTTATGAAAGCAAGCATATTATAGCATGTAAAATGATTCTATGGTGGAAAAAAGTCATTTTATCGAATGTTGAAAAATTTTACAATGTCAGTATAGTATGTCGAAAATTTAACATGAAAACGTAATTTTTTTGTATGTTTAAAAATATCATGAAAACAGTCATAGCATGTATAAAGATTCTAGTATATCATGTCGAAAAAAGTCATACTATTGCATGTCGAAAAAAGTCATAGTATAGCATGTTGAAAAAAAGTCATATTGTAGCGTGTCGAAAAAAAAGTCATAGTATAGTATGTCAAAAACAATTTAGAAAAACATCATAGTATATAGCATGTCGAAAAAAAGTCATACTATAGCATGTCGAAAAAAAGTTATACTATAGCATGTCGAAAAAAAGTCATAGTATAGCACTTCGAAAAAAGTCATAGTATAGTCTGTCGAAAAAATTTAGAAAAACGTAGCATAGCATGTCGAAAAAAAGTCATAGTATAGCATGTCGAAAAGTCATAGTATAGTTTGTCAAAAAAAAATCATGTATAGTATGTCAAAAAAATCCTAGTATAGTATGTCGAAAAAGTGATGAAAGTATAGTATGTCCAAAAAAGTTTTTAAAAAGTCATAGAGCACTATGTTGAAAAACATCATATTACAGTATGTCAACAAAGTAATTGTGTAGTATGCTGGAAAAAGTAAAAAAAAAAATGGAAAAAATTGAAAAAACTCAGTTTAGTATGTTGAAAAACGGTTTAATAAGTCATGGTATAATATGTAAAAAAAAAAAAAAAGTAAAAAAAGAAAGTCACAGTACAATATGTGGAAAAAAGTTTTTAAAAAAAGTCATAGTATAGTATTTGTCGTAGAAAGTTGTAAAGTAGTAATATAGTATGTCCAAAACAGGCATAATAAAAAATGAAACCTCAAAAAAAAGTAATAGAAAAGTCCTAGTATAGTATGTCAAAAAAGTTTTTAAAAAGCCATAGTATAGTGTCAAAAAGGTCATCGTATAGTTTTCATAAAATCAATGTATAGTATTTTTTTAAAAAGTAATACATAAGTCATTGTATAGTATGTCAAGAAAGTCATGAAATGAAGTCCTTTTTATGACATACTATCGTGACATTTTTCGAAACTATTGTATACTATGACCTTTTCCATGATATTTTTCCACATATACTATGACTTTTGTCATAACATTTTTCGACATACTATACTATGAATTTTTCCTATTTTTCAACACACTGTACTATGGCTTTTTTGGTGAAACTTTGACAAACTATATCATGACTTTTTTCATGACATTTTTCTACTTACACTTGTAGGAAACATCCCTGCATGTTCCGAATGTAGACAACACATCTTTCAAGATAAGACCAGCTTTTCCTTCAAACCCCAGGGACGCCAGCCTGCAAGACATCATGGATTTATAACATCCTGCAAAAAGCAATAATCAAGATAGGAAGATCCCTTTTTCTCCTACATAGCGACTAAACCAGACCGCTGATCCCGAACACCTTTGACCCTTCAAGATCTCCTCAGACACTTACATACTGCACCATTGTCCATCATCGAGTGTCCTAAGAGCCAGTCACCCACCAATGTAGACTCTGATCTATGTCTAAGGACAACTATTATAATGTATTATGTGTTCATATAACCACGTTTGTCTTAGGCTTTCATTCCACTGTGTTTAAGCTAGGAAGTGTATTAACCATTAACACAATTCCATCATCTTTGATTCAACCAATGCCATGTTTAGTACCACTGTGTGTGTTAAACTCTCTAAACGATATCATGCCATTGTTAAATCGTAATAATTTTGATTAAAAGATTAAGAGCATTCATGAGCTGAAGATGGACTCTGTCACCCCTGAACTGCAATCCCTGTGGTGGGCCAGGACGCATCCTCTGAGACCAGAACTTTAAAATGACCTGTTATCTGAGAGACCATGCTGTTGCCTGCTGTGGTTGCTGCTCTTTGCCTTTCTGTTTCTTTTGCTCTCTTTTGGTGGGAGCTCACTCTTTGCTAGTCTGAAGATGCGATTCAGAACAATAGGAGGTGAGCTAGGAAAGAAAGCCAGGAGAGCCTAAACCAGGAGCTCTTCTAACGGGGAGATCCAGACTCCAGCCTCTCACCCCAGCACATCTAACTCCAGGCTTCATGAGAAGCTATCACAGGCTGCAAGCAAATATTTCTACAAACCCTTCATCAACTCAGTGCTTTCGTGATTCGTAACTTCAACTGACAGCTCAGGCCTAAGCTGTTGTATCGCTGATTTGACTCGCTGCATCTCAGGTATCAGTCATCTGTTTATCAGGTGCTGCATACCAACTACAAATAGATAAGTCTGCATCATTCAGTTGAGTCATTCAGTCGCCACTGTCTTGCGTATCAGTTTCCATTTTACTACTAAAACCAGTAGTATTAGTAATAAATGTGTATAATTAAAAGTGAAACCGTTTTATTGTGTTTGCATCTCAGTCACTTACCCTAAATCTAAATAACATGTTTGGATATACTATATACTCCCATGTGTCACTGGACAAATAACTGTTTGAGTTATGTACAGTAATTTATAATTCTCCCTTTAAATCATAAAACTGAGTGCACAAATTTCTACACTATACTATGACATTTTTCATATTTTTTGACACTACTATACTATGACTTTTTTATGATATTTTTGACATACTATATTATGACTTTTTTCACATTTTTCAACATACTGTGCTATGAGTTTTTCCAAGATATTTTTCCACATATACATACAATCCACTGTGTGTCTACATTGCTTTTTACAGTAGATTAGGGTTTACGCTCACAGTAGTGCGAAGCATTTAGGTGCCAACTGCTTGTTCCACAATTGATCAATATTAATGAACTGGCGAAATAAGTTATTATTTCAAATTACAATTATTTAAATTTGGCCATATGGCCTTAGTGTGGTACATTCCCCTAAACATAAAAATAATAATCACAGTTGATGGCCTCTCTTTTATAATTTTAAAGTGTTTAAGTTATCAGGGACTCCATAGTCTAACAGCGGCATGTTTAAGGTGAAAATCAAATCGTGACCTTAAAACCGAGAGTGTAATTGAGTCCTGGACTTGGAGAATCGTGACACTCTACTTCTTCATGAGATTTTTCAACATATTATACTGACTTTTTTATGACATACTATGACTTTTTTTCAACATACTATACTATGACATTTTAGACATACAGTACTATAAACTATGACTTTTTTCATGACATTTCTTGGCATATAGTACTATACATGGCTGCTGTTGAAAAAGTCAACATTACGTCCTTGTGTTCTTTCCTGACTACTTTTCCTTGACCTCGACTGTTTGAGTTATAGTGAAGAAGTAAAACCATTAAATGTATATTTACTACTTACATGTTTTTAACATACATTATGACCTCTGACGTTTTTCGCGGACATTTTATTGAAATACTATATTAAGAGACGCTCATTGTCAGTGTGAGCTTGACTCTAGCCACTTTCTGCCTTTTTATCCACATTAACCTCATTAACTTGACTGTCATCTTTTTACCCTGTTTTCAACCACACTTTTCATTCAAAAATGTAGGCCTACAACTCAAATCAAGCGTTAAATTTTTTTTGCATAAACCTTTTAACATAAATTGTCACTTTGAAGTTAAACATCAATGCACAGTGATTTCTCCGTTAGTTAAGCTATTTAGTGCGCACATATTTTAAATGGCTATGTAGGCCTGCTGGGTCTCGTGTTACGGGTTAGCCTACCTTTTTGCACTTGGTCTTGGTCCAAAAGAAACGTTCCTCCGCTGTCCCGGACTGTCCAATCTCCGTCCGCGCCGCGTCCACCCGCCGACACCCACCACGGCTTGGTCCTGTATCCGTCAGTCTCCGACCCACGGTGCCGGGGATACACCAGCTGTTCACTGGGTCTCTCCTTTGCCCATCCTTTTCCTAGCAACGTTACAAACACTGCAGCTAACTTCCATAACTCATAAAAGGGAAGGTTTTTGACTTAATGTGGACGCACCATTAGTTTGGCAGTTTTACGCGTGGTTCCGGTGTAATGTGGTGCGCTACCAAAGCGTTGCTTTGTCCTCTGGTGTCACCAAACATTGCCAAAAAGTCCAAACTTAAAGTCGGACATGCTAAGCCAGTTATTTTTACACTGTAACGAATCTCTCAAAATGAATCAACGCCATCACTCACAGTCAAACGCCACAGACCACGCTACGTTGTGCGCAACATCCGTATACCGCACCTGACTCAAATTAGTCTGTGATCATGGCTCCCCACAGCGCCACTCATTGGTCACCATGGAAATGGCTCCAACAGGCAAATCAGATATAAACTCGGTAAAAGAAAGTTTGTGGAAGAAGATTGTTACAGAACTAATTGTCATTGTATTTTAACATCGTTGGAAAGCCTGTTTATTTATTCACAATAGTGTCCATCTTGTTAGGATCATACATTTATTGGATGAGCAGCACAGCTGATTATGTGGGTAGCGTCCAAGTGAAATTTGCCAAAATTCTCTGCCGATGCTAAACAACGTGTTCTCCTGTAGGTAATGATTGTTTTGAGCTCCAGCTGCTGTCAATCAGGTACCACAAGACAAGACCACAGGATCACAAAGTGATCCGTCTCATTCTGCAAAGTCAGCATTTTCTAAACCAACATGGCTCACTTCAAAATTTTGTTTCAAAACAAAACTCATCTCATCTCTGACGTGATTTTGACATCAGAGGATTTGGCTCCAATCAGTAACTAAACTGTTTTTGTTTTTAAATTTTTTATTGACTAAAGTTATTATATTTCATTCTAAGGGGGACATGAATATCTGATCCAAATTTTATGTGAACTGTACTGAGCTACTGGGGGTGGCAGTAGCTCAGTCTGTAGGGAGTTGGCTTGGGAACCAGAGGGTCACCGGTTCAAGTCCCGACATGGACTAAGAACTGAGTGTGAACTGGTAGCTGGAGAGGTGCCAGTTTACCTCTTGGGCACTGCCGAGGTGCCCCTGAGCAAGGCACCAAACCCCCAACTGCTCGGGGCGCTTGTCAGGAGCAGCCCCATCACTCTGACATCTCTCCATTGTTGCATGTTTGTGCATGTGTGTGTTCGGGTCTGCATGTACCGTGTATAAGTTAACAACAGAGTGTAAAAATTGAATTTCCCCTCGTGGGACTAATAAAGGATTATCTTCTTCTTCTTCTTCTTTTAATTAGGGTTGTCGATCGATTAAACTGCGTAATCATGATTAATGGCACAATTGTCCATAGTTAATCTTGATTAAACTACTCATTTTTTTATATGTTCAAAATCTACCTTAAAGCGAGATTTGTCAAGTATCTAATACACTTATCAACATGGGAGTGGACAAATATGCTGCTTTCTGCAAATGTATGTAAATATTTATTATTGGAAATCAAACAACACAGAAGAATGACAAAAAAAATGTCCAGTAACCCTCACAGGTACTGCATTTATCACAAAAATATGCTCAAATCATAACATGGCAACAACAGTTGTCAGTGCGTCAGTGTGCTGACTTCACTATGACTTGCCCCAAACCATTTTCATTCACATGTCTTGAGGTCAGAGATCAAGGGACCCCTGAAAATGGCCATGAGTTTTTCCTCAAAGTTTGGAGCATTATTTAACCTCCTTAGTGACAAACTAACTTTGACAGCCCTAATTATAATGTCTTTTTATATGTGTGAAACAAATAAACAATAAACGTTACAATAAATCCAGTAGTTGTTGATAAATTTCACTTAAAGCTACAAACGCCAACCTCACGGTGACGCCATCAACCATGACCGCCACGACCACAGTTATTAGGATTCATTATTTGTGGTCCATAAATGTCAGTAAATTTTTTTATCTGGTAATCCATCTGGTAGATGTTGAGATATTTCACTGGATAATGGATTCACCTTCCTCCCTGTCCTGCATCTTTTAAACCCAACACCCCCAGTTTATACCTCAGGCTATCTGTTCCTCCAGAGCCACAGATGACATTATTCAACGGTTTGTCTGTGTAGACCTCCTGATGACTGGTAAATTGACTTTAAAACTTTAAATGTAATGATCATAACTAAATGTCTGACCTTAGCGTGGTGAAGAAGTGAGGATAAGAGAGAATTACTTAATTTTTCAAGCTCCAAATGTCAAACTGGTCCTCACAAAGATACACAAACAAGAATGCACACACACACACACACACACACACACACACACACACACACACACACACACACACACACACACACACACACACACACACATCTCTCCTCCACAGCTCTCGTTAGTCCTCTAGTGGAAACAAGGAGCAATTACCCTTTAATATCAGAGCGAATGTGATTCTGTATTCAAGTCATTCATTTCAGCATAAAATTATACTTCTCAAGTAATTCTGTAATATGCTGACATGTGTTTACCTCCTAATTAACTGGAATGATACTGATTATAGACACAGAGCGAAATAATATGAACAAATATAATCTAATTTAGACCATTTAAACAGTTTTACTTCTGCTTGGAGTATGAGTGTTTACTGCAGTTTTGTGAGTCATTTTCGGACCGTCAACAAATACTTTGACCTGCTGTTACTTTTGTTGATGTGATTAAAAAAGGAGGCATGCACTGCAAAGTGACATTTGACGTTAGCTCCAATGGACACCCAGGCTATTAGTCATAGTAGTACAGAAGTGTCTGTATTTAAATCTTTATGAATGTGTTTTTTGTAAACACTGAAACATAAAAATTCGGCAGCAACAATACAAACTTTTTTTTTTTTTTTTATTAAAGCAGTTGTATATTCCCCACGGCCAATCCTGACTTTACTGTCTTTCCGAGGCTTTAGAGCTAGAGTGAAGGGACAGGTATCATACGAAACTAGAAAACCGAAGGAATCCATTGCTATCAGCAATGCTATACTAGCTTGCCAGGAAGGATATTACGCTCCAGAGTCGGGCTAAATTTAGGCAAAGAAAAACTGTCTATTTTCAAAGGGGTCCCTTGGGTGGCTTTCCTAGCTAGATTGACAATAAGGGGTTTCTGAGCAGTTTACAGAACAGATATGCTCTCTATTCAATCACTGTAAAATGCAATTCTTGCAGCAAACTCCTCAAGGTCTTCATGTGGTATTTTGTAGGGATTATTGATCATTTTGATCAGTTCTTGTGTGATCAAAAGTGGTTAAACTAAAACCAAATGTGTAAATAATGGTATCAAAATTGCTGCAATAATTGATGAGACATAAGTGAGCATGGGAATGGCCATCCTATACTTCTCTCATAATGTTTTAAGACTTAATGCACTTTAATTATTTATCTTAATGAATGAATAAATTATATTTTTGAATTGTATGAAATATCATGAATTGTAATTCATGTTCATTTCTGATTCATGTCTTTAACAACTTGACACAGTGCTTAGCTGCACCTCAAATTTATCTTCAGATGATGTACACCACTTCTACGTGACATCTACTGTTGACCTGCTATCTCCCCCTAAAGACCCCTGTACCCCCCTAATAAAAGACAAAAATGGCTCCATTGTGGGTCTCAGAGGGATGTTAATGATAAAGGCCTTGGCATTAAATAAAAAACAACCAAGAGAAGAAGACTTTTTAAGGGACATACTCAAGCCTGAAGAACCTGTACGTCCAAATTGTTTTAGCAAATTAAACTGCAGCTCAGGACTCTAATTGATTTACAGTTTCATTTATTGCTCTGAATGATAAATATCGGAAGTCTGATCAGCCACAGTAATTAAAAACACCTCAGTGGGAGTTCATACTGTGTCTAGTAACTTCTGAGTACTGCAACTTAAACTAAACGTCATAATCCTGTTAATCCTGTTTCTGTAGGCTGTGATGCAGCTGATCAGACACTAGAGGGAGCTACTGCATCAGTAATCATTATAAAACCCTGACAAGGAGGGTTTAGTGTGATACAGTAGTTGCTTAAAAAACAGATAATAATAATACTAATACTAATACTAATACTACTACTACTAATAATAATATAATAATAATAATAATAATAATAATAATGTGCAGAATGAGATACAGAGATGGTTTTTGACTGACTGAACCTGAAACTCTGTGCTTGTTCAGTATCTTTAACAAGATAAGACACAAACCCTTGTGTGTATAAGTGCCTTCAGTTAACAGTGATTTAAAACTGAGAAAGGATTTGACATTTGAGACGCTGGAATCAACAGATTATTTGTTCTGATAAGTGATTTAATCGATCAATCAAATAACAGACTAGTTTAATATTCTGTCAGTCCACTAATCAGCTAATCACTGTGTCACTACAGGTCATATTCCTCCTCGTCCTGTAAATCAGCCACGTTGACGTGTTGTCATTACGAAGCATTACTGTTAAATTGTGCAACATTATGGCTGCAAATAGCATGTTCATTACTGATTAATTGTTTTGTCCATAAAATACCAGAAAACACTGAAGATATTAGATGTTAGAATTCATTTAAGTCAAAGTTCATGTACCTAAAAATAATAATAATAATAATAATAATAAAGAATTGATTTACAAGATCAAGGAAATTAAGAGGTTGGAATTGGAGATGTGTTCAGTATTGCAAATCACTTAAATGATTAATAAATGATCAAAATAGTTGTTGGTTAATTTTCTGCTGACTGACTAATCGTTTCAGCTCTATATGACATTAATTCATCATACTGCAACAAAATATGTTTATGTAACTGACATAATGACGTTAAAATTGTATTATTCTGTATCGGCCTCCAATATACAGCATAAGATAATACTATAATTTAAAGTATTTAAAGTTAACAAATTGTTAATTTATTCTTTGCTCTTATTTCAATAGAGCTGCAACAAGTAATCAATAAGCTATTAAATTAATCAGCAACTATTTCGATCGGTGAGTGTAATTTTTTAAAGAAAATAAAAGTCTAAATTCTGTGATTTCAGCTTCTTAAATGTGAATATTTTCTGGTTTCTTTACTCCTCTGCAAAAGTAAAACGAGACATCTGAGGACGTCATCTTGGGCTTTAGGAAACACCGACCAACACTTTTCATCATTTTGAGATTTTATAGAAGAAGTAATTGATTAATCAAGAAAATAATCACCAATGTAAATAACTTTTGCAACCCTACATTACATATAATATTACTTTTTGAGTATTTCCACTCATAAAAAAGCAGCACACCATCACTGTTTGATAATTCTGTTTATTTTCAATGTACATTTCATTTGAAAAATATAAATTCTAAAATAAACCATTTCACCTGTTTCTAAAAATTCACAAAAAGTTAATCAAAACAAACGTATCAGTATTTATCCCATAAGCTAAAATTAACACCATTAACAATTCATTTGATGATGTAGATTTTTGTCCTGACATGCTGACAAAGTACGACACTTTAACCTAACAACTCCACTCAAATAATAATGTGTCTCAGACGTTAAGTCACACTTTAGTTCCCACTCGCTGCTGCTGACGACTAAAAACACTGATGTGGAGCATTAAACTACGTCGTTACTTCGGCTGATGGACAAAAACAAATTAAAACACAACAAACCGTGATGGAACAATAACTTGTTGCATTTTGGTTTGAGCCGACATGTTTTTTATGTACATGATTTACAGAGGAAGGCGTCTCATTTATCACACGCTTTTAATTTGACTTCTATAGTGGTGATGAAGACAGAGAGGACTTCCACTAAAGACTTAAACATTCAAGTGAGAAAGTGCTTCAGTGTGCCCTTTACAGATAAAGTGGGGATACTGTAATGACGAACAGTGCTTTATAATACTGGCCAATAAAAGTCACATCTGAGAGGTTTGTGGATGGGACTGTGTGGACTCACTAGCCATTCTGTAGGAAGTATAGTCAACAGTTTGTACAACACGCTCTGCCTCATTTTAGTCCTAAAAACAACTGACAATGTTTTGTTTTAAGGATGAGTTTGGTTTGTGACGAGTCTGTATTAAAGGGATAGTTTGGGTGTTTTGAATTGGGGTTGTATGAGGTACTCTTTCATAGTTTGGGTATTATCTACAGTAGATGACAGTCGGCACGTCCCAAGCTTGGAAAAGCAAACAGGAGTACCGACACAGAAGCACATCAGTGCAATGCTGTGGACAGGAACGGCAGAACAACGTATTTCAGACACCTAAAAACATCAACATCTGTTGAAGTGTACGCTACATTTAGAATATTTTCTCCACTTTATCTTGCCGTCAGACGGCCCTTATCCTTCTCCTCTCTGATAGGCTGATCTGACAGTTAAACGTATCTCAACAGTCAAGATACGTTTCACTTTCAATTCAGTTTGCTGTCGGAAAATATTCGAAATATATCGTACACTTAAACAGATATCAGTTTTGTTTTAAGCAAGCCTTTCTTTTAGGTGTCCACGGCAGTACATTACCATGTGGCTTTGCTCCCATGCTGGTACTACTACCTGTTTCTCTAAACTGTTGGTGTGTTGATTTTCATCTACTGTAGGTAATACACAGACTCATAAAACCCCACTTTAAAACACAGAACTGTCCCTTTAACATCTTAAGTTATTGTTCGTCGTAATCATTCCTCCTCTCCATGCTGGCCGTGAAACAATATATTCCTAATGTGACTACACTGTAAAAAGATGGGGGACAAAATATCAAATTCTGTGCAAAAATGTACTCCATAGTTATCCCTTTTTTTATTATACATATATGAAATTCTCTCTTTGTGTTTCTTTGCTGAGCGGTGTCAAAGGGACACTGATTGTATAAGACACCAGCATTGAACCTACACATACTGTGGCTACCAGGACGAAGATACCCGCTTGTTTGGATACCCGGTTCAAGTCCCCCATGGACCAAGACCAACTGGTTGCTGGAGAGGTGCCAGTTTACCTCTTGGGCACTGCCGAGGTGCCCCTGAGCAAGGCACCAAAGCCCCAACTGCTCTGGGCGCTTGTCAGGAGCAGCCCCCTCACTCTGACATCTCTCCATTGACATGTATATGTACTGTGTGAACAACAGAGTGTAAAACTGAATTTCCCCACTGTGGGACTAATAAAGGAATATCTTTTCTTTTTCTTTTCTTTCTTTGTTTAGACAAAGGCCTCTTTCACACATACAGACTCGGACAGTGGTGACTTTGGGAGCTTTATCCAAATGTCCTCTGATGCACCGGAGCATTAACCTTGCAAGAGTTAATTAGAGGTTCAAGCTCCGTAGGGGTGCAATGCGCCACTGTTTTTTTGCTGGGTTTTTTTTCTTCAGAAATATTTGCGCAAACTCTCGTGAAATGGTACGTCATAGGCTCATGAAATTTTCACCAAAGATTGGAAGTTGCATGCAAGTGCTGTCCAAGATATATGACCCCAATTGGCCTGATGGGGACGCTATAATTAATGATCAACTTGCACAAAACTTGATATACACACCCATCTCTGTTCACTCTACAAATCTGCCTAAAGAACGAGAGCTAGATATTCATAAAACCTGTTAGTTATATTTAACGCAGGTATCACACAGTGTCAGAGGTCTAAACCCCTCGCAGCCTTCAACTGTCTGCGTTGGCTTGAATCCCAGAATCGCCACTTGCAGCTATAAAAGCGGTCGTTGTCTATCTTGCGTAAAGCACAGTTGCTTATTTCTCCACTAAACTATGAAAAAAAACCCACTGTACTCAATTTTGCAAATTCTTCAGCATAATTCAACGTGCAATTTAAAACAAAAAAACGGCATGAAAGCACATAGTGTAGCTTGGGAAATTAACTATTTTAGTGTGTGCCAATATAGTGAGAAATGTGAGAAACTATCTAATTGGAGCAAGGGTTAATGAACACAAACAAGCTGCAAACTTCTAGCTTGACTGTATATGTAAATATCCTCTAAGTATAGATATGTTCCCCCCATAACTTTCAGTTTAGTTGCTGTACAGGAAGAATGATGACGGCGACCAATAACCCCCACAGTGTACATACAGTACTGCATGTGACTACTGTATTGAGACAGACTTGATAAAACCTAAACCTTTAATATATAAAACAAACAGAGATGTGATCCATCATCAGATAATTCTGACAGCAGCTGAGACAAAAAAAAAAAAAAACCTGCTGCATGGAGTTTACATGGATTTGATTCCCTTCTTGTAATCCCTCATCACATCGTTACCAATAATAATTTCAGTCTGAATCAATCTCTTATAAGCCACTTCGGTAAAGTAGTTTGTGCAGCACAAGCGATTATATGATATGCATTCCTAGTTAGAGTTTAAGTTTGGCTGAGGAAAATCTGATGATTATGTATCGCTCAACTGTTTTCTACCCACAAAGAGAAAAAAAATGAAGGACATAATAAAAAGTTACCAACATACACACAAAATAATCATTTAAAAAAAAAAGAAAAGAAAAAAAAAGAAATTATTTAATTTAAAAGAGTAACAAAAGCTCTGAAGTGAGAGAAAGAGTCAGAAAATTAGAAAGAGAAAGTGAAACAAATCAAAACTGCATCAAAAAGTGATGATAAAAATATTTACCTCATCTGCACATACAAATATGCATTGTTAATTAACTGTTAATTAACTTAAAAATAATCTATTTGCACACGTTTCCTTCACAAGCTATAATACAGTGAATCTCTTGAATCATTTCAACTCTACAAGATGACAGAGAGAAAATATCAAAACCTCATGCTGCATCAAAAATCAACATGCTGCATTTGTTCATAATAAGCATTTAATCTAAAACAAGAGGTAGAGCTATAAAAAACATAATTTTCCTGCTACAGGAAAATGTTATTAGAGTAAATCAATTTATATAAAAAATTCAAACAGATGATATTTATATATATATTTATATAAAAAAGAGCAGGGAGGGCATTTCATGCAGTGTTGATATGTGGGAAGAGTTGCATAGAAGAGTAGTGAGGAGCTATATTTAGCAGTTTACTGTGGAGCTGTGAGGAAAATACCAAGAGAAGATTGTGAGTACAGAAATGGGTTCATTATTAAAAAAAAAGAAAGTTTTCTTATGTTGTGTTACAGCTTTTTTATCTTAGTGCGTTCCCTTTCTTTTCTGCGCGACATATTCAGTCTTGAAATCGTGGAGAGGATTTTGGAGACAAAAAGAACATAGTCAATAAAAGAAAAGGAAAAGTTGTCTCGCGGGTGCTGCAGGAGTCACCTGGTGGTGGTCCGCTGCTCTACAGAGACGTTTCGGATCGTCTGCCCTTCCAGTAGAACGTATTATCATCGTCTGGGTCCATGTCTATTCTAATCTGAGGCACAGGCTTCAACGGACTCATCTCAGGGCTGAAACACAAAGAGGAGTATTGTTAGGACTCTGATACACGCCAGTAAGTAGAATACTTTCAACATCATTGGGCAAAAAATCCATAATAATCTTTCGGCATATTGTAATTCAAGTGTTCAGAGAGAAAACTAGACTTCTGCACCTCCTCATGGCTGTTTTCAGGTTTTAAAAATCTAGCCCCTGACGGGAGACTCAAGTGTTCCTATTGGCTGTTCATTCAACGGAGGCAGCTGTCATTCAAATATGAATCAATATTCTGTTGCTATAATGTGTATTTCTTACCGCAAATGCTTTCAGAACATCATGTTGTTTAGCTGTAATATGCGAAAGTTTGCTCCAGCTAATGGGCGGTGTTTAGTATTTCCTCAACTATTCTCAACATGGCTGCCGGGTCACAAACGTTATCATTTTACAGCTGAACAGTAACTGCAAAATGTTTCTGATAACATCTGAGGCAAGAAATAAGCATTATAGTAACAGAATATTGATCATATTTGATCAGCGCTGCCTAGTTTGACTGTTTGATTGGAGTTTGTGAGTTTGAGCAGCTGCTCAGAGACAACAGATCCGCTCTGATTGGTTGTTTTCCTCTGGTCTGTGAAACTTGCAGATGTCATCAGGAGCACCAGAGGACACAGAGGCACATGATTTCTTTCAGATTACCTGTTTCGTACGATACTGTCAGGATACAGTGACTGTTTAGTGACTTTTTTCAATCTTATTTACTCTGATTCTACCTACGGCTGTCCGCACCAACAACAATAACTACAAATATATAGCTTTAAAAATCTTTCCAACTAGGGTGGAGGGTCGAGTCCACACCACAAATATAATAATATTGGTGGCATCACTTTCAGAGCGATTTAGAGGTGTAAGGTATGTGTTTCGTAATGAACCATTTGGTACAGGATGTTCGCTTCAGCGTGCAACATCCTTTTGGTACATCCTGTTACCCAAACAGCTGTTTTTTACTCACACATGTGGAACAGAAATTCTGAGATTTACCCAGAGAGATTTGGCAGCGCACCAGTTGTTGTCGGCTGTAGCGTTATTGACCGTTGTGCATCAAATTGTCCAATTCTGAAACATATCTAAATTAGAGTTTGAGTCTGACAACTCACTCTTAAGTAGTCTTCTGTATCTGTGCTTAAAGATGAGCAAAATCCCTGATAAAAAGAAACCAGTTATTGTATTAACAGTTAGTATATTGTTATTTCAGAAACATTATCGCTACAGGTCAGTTAGTGTTAAATCCTCTGCTTGAGTGATTCATGTGTTATTACTCCATCAGGACAGAGCAGATAAGTGGTTGTTAAGTTTTAGATCTATAAACATTTCTTTGACAGAGCTGCTAGTGGTACTACGTCATTTAGTTTTATTGATTGAGCTGAACCTTCGGAGAGGAGCATATTGTTATACCAGACAAAATAATTTTTGAAGCAAAATTATTGAAGTATATTGGTCACTGTATGTACAGGACCGTATAGTACTGTATAGTAGAAAATAGTAATAACTCAGAGAATTACTCGCCAAACATAAAATATACCCACATTTGGTGCTTGCAGTGTTGATTTCTTGCTCTGTCTGTGTGTTTGTAATCATTCTGGTTTATGTTGTGTAATTTATAAAATTGTATTTTGATAAAATGTTTTTATGAAACTGTCTACATTTCAGCATTGTGTTTCTCTCGAGGCAGAAATACAAACAGTGATGGTGGTACGACGGTTCCTGAGGTCTGAGGTCATCTGAGCTGAAAGCAATTTGGCTTCAGCCTTAGTGGGGACGAGGATTACAGCATGACTCTAATGGACACGAGGCCAGACCACTGAAATGCCCGAGGTCTTTAAAGTAACATGAGATCAAACTCAGAATGAGTTTTATTGGCCAAGTATGCATGCACGTACTTACACAGAAATAGATATAACAGCTAAGAACAAACATGAGGAAGCTGATTTAATTCTACCTTTATTTGTTCAGCTTCGTCATATATACATACATATATATATATATATATGTATATATATATATATATATATATATATATATATATATATATATATATATACATACATACATACACCAATTAGAAAAAGAAATCTTGTGAGTTGTTTGTTGGCATCACAGATGTGCTGTCATCACAGCTGCTTTTTCACACATTGTCCTAAAACATTAATCCTCTTTAACTGGTACAACAATCGTAGAGCAGATGGGGTCATACAGGACCATACCAGTAGATCCTGGTCATCATGAGAGGTTGTCGGCTTGATGGAGAAACATAATCTCTTCTTGAGCATCATAATCATTGCTCAAAAAAACAAACAAGGCTTGTTCTGCCTCTTTAAGTCTGATTGACTCCTCTAAAGCTCGTAACAGTGGAGCACAGTGTGTGTTTATAATGCACCACACACTCGCCTTGATCTAGTAACGGTGACACAAAGCCCAGACTCGTTTTAGACCATTATTACTTCCCTTCATGTTTTTCTCTGGTCTCTCAATGTTTTGTCTGAATGAAATGTAAATCTGCATTGAATCTAAAATCTTCAGCACCAAATGAAAAGTTTCAAAATAAGTTTCAGGATTAAGCTGAAGTCAAATAGAGGTAAATATGATTTTGTACACTGAGTTGTTTGTAACAAACATGCAGGTCGCACAGGTGCACAAGCACAAGGTAGTCAATACTAGGTAACTAGGTAATAATAGGTACTCATTCCTGTAATTTATCTTGTACACACTTGGACCTCAGCATTTAGTTTTTGTTATTCAGCAGGATACATACTTCCCATCTGAATATATGTAAGAAAGATTTCATTCATTAAACACATTATGTAATATGCTGTAATTGAAACGATCCCTATTAAAATCTGAACCGGGACCTTTGTTGAATGTCATCTCCCCTCTTACCTTGCCCCAGAACTTCCTCTCAGCTTTCCACAAAGCCAAATAAAAAGCCAAATGAATCCTCAAAAATACTATGAAACAAAAAAGTATATAAATATGTATTCTAGGGCTAGCCAATCATTTAAAATAGTTATTCATGATTATTCATAAATGAATCACACATTTTTTGTCAATTTGTCAAGTATTTAATACTCAAATATGTTGCTTTATGCAAATGTATGTGTATATTTATTATTGTAAATCAACTAACAACACAAAACAATGACTAAAATTGTCCAGAAACCCTCACAGGTACTGCATTTAGCATATAAAATATGCTCCAATCATAACATGGCAAACTGCAGCCCAACAGGCAACAACAGCTGTCAGTGTGTCAGTGTGCTGACTTGACTATGACTTGACCCAAACTGCAAAGTGGGCGTGTCTGTATAGAGGAGACTGGTGGGTACCCATAGAACCCATTTTCATTTACATATCTTGAGGTCAGAGGCCAAGGGACCCCTTTGAAAATGGTCATGCCCATGTTTCCTCACCAAAATTTAGCCAAAGTTTTGAGCGTTATCTAACCTCCTTCATGACAAGCTAATATGACATGGTTGGTAGCACTGGATCGTTAAAACTAATTTGTATTAACTTTGACAGCCCTAATAATAATAATAATATATCACCGACTGAACCGACAGAGAGTTATCACCTGAATCTGCATTGCCTTTTCGGAGCTTTGTAGTGAGGCAGCTGTTTTCATAGTAAAAGCTCTAAAAGGCCACGTACACTATCTACTCAGCACCAAACAGTTAGAGACTAGCTGGTGAACATACTGGAGCACTTAACAGATAAAGAGCCAGACATTTCCTTCAAGAGTTGATAGAGACCAAAAACAGAGCTACAAGAGGGTGAATATTAGACTTGAATTCATCAGGTGGAGAAAAACACAACTCCAAGCTAATGATAATGTGTAAACTATCAGCTATTTGTTAATACATTCGCCATATCAACTTAAAAGGTGATGATAGAATCAATATATTAAGGATCTAAAATCATGTGTTGCTATGGAAAATATATTTATCTATTCATTTGATTGTGTACTGCACTTGTTTCCAAGACTGACCAAATTATTGGGATATAATGTATATTATGAGTGAAAAACCCCAATAAATACAGGGGATGCTATGCCAATGTTGCGCTCACAATGTGTTTATTTTTGCTGCCCCCAAGTGGACAAAAAAGCAGGGTTGACGTCCAGAGAGGGGAGACATCTGACCCTCTGCTAGCCACTGAAGAAAAGCAGCCCAGTCATAGGTAAAATAATTAGCCTAGCTGACCTTTAAAGTTCAGACAAGCATTATACTGTATGTTCGCTAGTTAGCTCACCTTCTGACCTTTTGCGACCTTTGATGCCACAGTCATCAAAGAATTAATTCAAAAAGAAAATCAGTTATATTTAGTTTTGTTCCCATCTATTTTGGCCTGTTAGGTAAGTTGAACACACTCTCTCATCTCACCTGGACAAGCAGTTGGCCTGGTAGTAGTGAAGCTGCTCAGCATGATGTGTGTCGTTCAAGGAATGATGGGGACTTCTCTCCTGTGGAAGTAAAAAACACAAACAGCCATTAGCATGTGCATGTAGCTGAGCGAATATGCTAGGTCTCTGACACAAGTGTTAACCAGACCCAGCCAGTGAAATCAGCTGTTACATGCATTTGGATAGGTTGACAACCCAAACGCTCTTCAACAGAATATATTAGTTACAGTTAGTATGTTTCATTTTTGATAGTGACTAAAATTTTGTACAAATGTGAATAATTAACAAGTGTTAAAACCAAATTGAAAAGCTTCTTTGCAAAAGGTTAAAGGAATGCTGTTACCCTTTGTCATTGCTGTACTTCACTGTAAATGTTTGGTGGAGTATTCCTTTAAATCAAAATATTGTTAGTGCTAGTAATTAATGGTAAATAATACTAGATAATACTAATGGTTTCACTATAGTGTGGAGCAATTAAGTAGATTAGAAGCCAGTGAGTTGATTTAATGTAAAAAATGGGAATTTGTTCACACAGTAACAGCATATTAAATGGACAGTTCACACATACATACATACATACATACATACACATATATATATATATATATATATATATATATATATATATATATATATATATATTTTTTTTTTTTTTTTTTTTTTTTTTTTTTTTTATTTTTCTCAGAGTTGGAGATAACAGTTATAGAGATGTCTGCCTTCTCTCCAATATAATAGAAATACATTTGTGGAGTTCAAAGTGCCAAAAAAATATATTTGCAAAACACAACAGCAACGTTTCTTTCCATAAATGACCCTGTTACTCAAGATAATCCACAGACTTTGTTGTGAGCAGTTTGACGGAGGAACTATTTTCTTTCTACCCAACTACACCCGCCAACCATCACCGCGCAGAACGAGGCGTTTATCTATAGTCGATGCTGTTAGCTCACCTCGCACCACTGAGCTAGCTAACTTTACAGCTCAGCCGAGGATGACACCATTAACGTTTACGTCGCTGTCACGAGCACGAGCTTCTCGAGTAGACGAACGCTTCCCTCTGCATGGTGTAGCTCAATAAAAAGAAGTTTCTTCATGAAACTCACAATAAACTCACAACAAGATCTGTGGATTATCTTGAGTAACCAAGTTTTGGCACTTTGAGCACCACAAGCGAAGTACCATCTAATTCGATTATACTGGAGAGAAGGCAGACAGCTGATATCTCCAACACTCGACAACTCACACCAAAACAATCCAGACTGATAAATAGCACTACAGGTAAGAGGAAAGATATGTATTTCTGATTTGGGGGTGAACTGTCCCTTTAAGGCAAAAATTAGATGTACATGTGCTTACTGTTAATTATGTAGGCTTTTTTATATAAAGCTGAAATAAATGTATCCAAGCGGTGTCTAAAACACAGTCAAAAATTCAACAAAAAACCCTTAAAAAATATGCACTAAATCAACGATGAATATGCAGGTTGATGGCAAACTGTGAAGTCCAGCAAGCAAGAGATTAAAACGGAAAAGTCAGATAAAATTAGAGGTCGACTGATATGGGTTTTTTATGGCCGATGGCCGAAATATGATGCCAATTGGGCCGATACGTTTGGCTGATTTTCTTTTTTTTTTCCTCCATCTGATAAAATAAAACAGCTTAATAATAACAAATGATACACAAAAGTTTTCAGCTTCAGTAAACATTGATTGAACAACACCTACAGTCTGTCTCTCTCATCTACATTTTGTGTCTGCACTGCAGTGCACTTATATATCTTAAATAAAAATAATGTATAATCCAAATATTGAATACATGAAACAGGTAATAAAAAAAACTAAACTTTTTCAAATAAACATTTGGATGAAAAATGAAGTTTTAGTGCACTTAGCAGCATTTATACACCTGCTTGCTAATCGACTTAATATGCTCAGACATCGGCCAAAGCCAATTATGAGAAAAAGTCAAATAATTGGCCCAATTGATCGGTCGACCTCTAGATAAAATCAGAGCACCACAATCCAAAAAAACTTAAAAGTGGAAGAAAATGTGTTATTTTCATGCATGTTTTGGAAAAAGAGACAGGACTGCAGTGGAGGATAAAGAACGAGAGAGAGGGAATGTTAATATCATGCGGTCAGTGAAAGACAAATATCTTAGTTCTTAGTAACAGAAGCCGTCAGAGACACTGAATGAGGAAGCAGAGCAGGAATCGGTCAGGATCGAGAGGAAGAGGAGTTTTTCCTGGAGTGCTGCAGGTAGTTTGGGGTCTACTCACTGTCAGAGGCCTTATCACCTAAGAAAGGCTCCTGCTCCATCATGTCCATGGGGATTTTAATGCTGGGAACTTTGTCATTGTAAGGATAGTCAGACTGTTGGAGAGAGGAAACACATCCTGAGATGGGACCACTGGGGATGTCACTAAGTTAGCATCAACACACATTCATATTATTAAACCTGAGTGGCCTCAACATAAACCAAAATCTGCAGGATGTTTATTGTTTCCACCAAGGCACTTGAACCTGTATTGATAATATTGACAAGAGTTCTGGATCTGGAAGGCTGCAGAACACAACAACTACTAAAACAACAACTAAAAATGAGTTAAAAACATCCTCTAGACCTGGATATTGATTAGCCAGTGATAAACACTCAATGGTTCATGCTGCTGGAAGAGAAAACTGGGAGCTGGGAGCAGGGCTGGAGGGTGCTGGCGAGGATGACAGACTGGGGAATGGGCTGTCGTAAACCACATCACAGGCAACCACGGTGAGACACTTGGTTGTCGCATTCATCTCTTACGTCTTCAGCGTCGCTGTCTATGCTGCCTCGTTTTTTCTTTTTCTTCTTCTCGTCCTCTTTCTTCTTCTTGTCTTTCTCTGGGATGACGTCGTCCAGGAAGCTGAGATCATGCTGGGAGAACACGTAGTCCATCGCTTTTCTGACAGCCACCAGAGCCAAGATCTGAAAGCAGAAGAACAGATCAGAGATCAGAGTGGACTGGGAGGTCATTTTGCACAGTTATTTGTTGAATAAATAATCAGCATAGTCTATGAATCCCATCACATTAAACAGAGTTTAAATACAGAACAGTATGTAGTCTATTTTTAACATCACAATAAATATGCAACAGATATTTTTTTTTAAATATGAGCTGATGTTTTCAGTATTAAGCAAGCTTAACATACACAACTTTATAAAACACATTATTTTAAATGTTCAATGGTGCAAAAGCCACTATCATAACCTGATTACTGATACTTCTAAACTCTTAATAGCGTGCATTTAAAGGAAAAAACAATGTATTATAATAACAAATTTGAATAATAAAATAACAAATGCCGGTATTATAAATCTACTTTGTACTTTTACCATTTTAAAAGCTAGACTATTTTGATATATTTAAGTAGCTTAAATAACAATACTTATACACTGGTAACCTTTTAAATACACAATCAATGCGAGTTACAGTTTGTGAGAGATTCTTGAACAGTCACTTCCTGCCTTACAACGATAACCACAACAAATTATAAGTACAGTAAAGTCTTGAGAGCTGCATTAGTGATCCTGAAGTATAATTACGGTATACGAACAGTGACAGTCGTCACTAGTTTATCACTCAGAAAACAATCCTCTTAAAACACATAAATGAAGCTTATAATTTACAAAGAGAGGTTCAGTGCAGCCATAATTCATAAGTCTGATCGGTGTTAAGCTGACTGGATTAATCTTTTTTTCTTCTCTGATCGTCTGATTAAAATGACAAGTTGATTCTTTGTAGCTTTCAGCTGTGGCGTTCATTAATAGATGAGCACCTTTTATCACAAGACCAAAATTCAAACACTAAGGTCACGTGATAACAACTGAATCTACATGTCAACTGAACTCCTTCTGCTGATGAAGGTCAGCTAGATGCAGCTGAAAGTGGAAGATTTTAACCATATATATACTATAAAAGATGTAACTTGTGACAAGTATTGTCATAAAATCCATAGTGAGAATAGTTTAATGCTTTTTAGTGACATCAAGATAATTACATACATTTGTGTTGCCAAGAAATACAAGTCTTTCGAATAATAATATTGGCCAAATATTACTAAAACAGTATCTTACCATGACAGGGAATATAATGGCGGCCACGGTGGACTTCAGGATCCAGAGCAGAGCCAAGCAAAGGACCTGGATGAAGGTGAAGAGGTGGACCTTCCTGAGGGGAACATGTCGCAGGTAAACCAGGTCCGGCTGATGCTTCGCAGGCATCAGAAGCAGCTTGATACGATCCATAAACTGTAGACATATAGAGGTATGAGGACACGTGACAGGATGCACTACAGGTATGAATATAATGGAGTAACAGCTAGTCTTTGGCGTACGTTGTTTTCTTGGATAAACATAGCTTCCTTTAAATAAAGAAGGTTTGAATACTACTAACATGACGGATCTGTTAGAGGATAATAAGTGGGTTTATTCAGATTAGTTTCCTTCACTCCAAACTCCAATCTACTAATTTCATTTTATGATGACAAAAAGAGGTGTCTTATTTACCTGCACGCCATTGAGAGAGGCGACTCCCATGTACAGGAAGACTCCATATAGCACAGGCATCGGGATAAACTAGGTCAAAAAGAGAGGAAAAGAAAAATATCTCAGGTTAATGTTTTGTGTGTCAGGCAACATCAGACTTGACAAAAAACATTACATGCTACAAGCAAAATGTAACAAATAAATGTGTGTATATAAATTTAGTGAATTGTTATTTATCAGATTTGTCATATATTACAACCACTGTTACAACCCCTATTTTAGCTATGGTATTTTAATGTAGCTTTCAATTTTTATAAATGCTTTTGATAGTTTTAAACTTTTAAACTCTCCTGCCAGTGTGCAGTTGATATTATTTAAAAGCACTAAAAGTTATCATGTCTAACAGAGTCTGGTGACATTCATTGTTTTGGTGTTCATTTCCAACATCTGCCACAGTCATTTTGAAAAGATGAAACTTGAGACACTAAGTGACTAACAACAGAGAACAATGTGATTAATTACCTTTAAAATAGGAGCCATGAATACAGACAGTCCAGTCAGGATGAACACACACATACCAGTGACCCTCTGCTCTCTGCAAAAAAAAAAAAAAAAAAAAAAAAAAGGGGAAGAAATACAGTTATCACAAGAACAAAACTTAAATGTCTTTTTGGTTTAATTTCCTGATTTTGCCTCTTTTATCTACAATAATAAAGTCACCACAAAACTGAATAATGGTGTTGATTACTTGAATCCCTTTCAGTTTAGCCAAAACAAAAACAACCCCAACATTTGTAGGAATTTCAAAGTTGGCGTAGATGATACAAGAGTTTGTTAGTTCAGCTTACAGCTGACACATCAGGAGGCTCTGGAGGCTCTTCCCTAAAAACAGGAAGAAAATCACAAAGTGTCTTTACCAGCCATGAATGAAAACAAAAACATAATGTTACATTAATGCAACAAAACTAGAGTAAAAAAAAAACAAAGGGATGAAAAGAAGATATTTGGTTTTTTTTCACCCAAAACTTCTAAAATACAGTACATAAAATATATTAATGTAAAATATACTGAATTTAATGGAGCTGATTAAATCAAGATTAACAATCCAACAGTAATCTGCTGTGTAAAAGTTTTTGAAGCTGAACTCACGGTCCAAATCAGCTTATTACACTTCATTACCTTCAAACATATTTATTTAGTTATTTCATGCTTTTGGTCCACAGTGTATGCTGGTGTGTTTGTTAACAGGACATCTCAAAATAATTGAACTAATTTTAGTGAACGTTGGTGCAGAAACAAGCCATTCTAGAATAGGCAAAAATAACACATGTATACTGCATGGAAACAACTGTGTGTGGTTATCATAAAGTGAGCATGTCTGTAAGGGGGAGACTTGTGGGTACCCATAAAACATATATGACACATATATCACATATCATTAGGTCAAGATGTCACGAAATCTCACACTACTAAAAACATCTAAAAATAAAAAATAATCTGAGAACAGGCATTTAGTTAAGGTTTAGTCGTGGTTATTGCCTTATTATTATTATCTAATGATTATTTAGTCTGTGAGACTATTCACAGGATAATGACTTTGTTTTGAAAATATTTATTTGCATCAGTTAAGTTTATTTAATATGATTGTTTTATCCATAGCTGGGGGAGGCTGATGATATTCTTTTTAGGCTTCGTTTCCACATAGTTTTGTTTTTGTGTCTGTAGATCCATATAATGTATTGATTACACTCCCTGGTGGTCAACTCTAGGAAATGCGTTTCTTTTAGGATGGAAACGTCACCACAGATATGGCTGATATTTGTCTGTCTGAGGCAAATTATGGACCAAAAATCCAAAACATGGAGTTTCGCAAACTTATCGGAGATCACAGAGGTTCCCATAGAAATGAATGAACTTCCGGTTGACATGCATACGTGTACAGAGCATGTGGAAACGAGGCATTAGGCTTTTAACCTTCCCTGCATATTCTGTTATTATATTGTTGTGTTAATATTCTTTTTTATGTGCTATTAAATAAATGCAATAACATACTCAGTCGATGTTATGCAGTCTAAGATTGTACCAGTCTTACCTCACACCCAGGAACTTTGGCTGCTCTCCAGGAGCCGACGTTTCAGTTTCCATCTTCAGACTGTCAATGTGAGCGATGGAGATGACGGTGGCAGCCACGTACCACGGCAGACCCATGAAAGAGCAAACGATCATCAGAATGGCCACCCAGAACAGATCCAGATGGTAACCTGCCCCTTTCTGGTGCAGACAACAAACACAAGGTCAAAGGTCATGTGCATGCTCAAACATAGACAGTATGTAGAGCACGGCAGCAGACAGATATACCTAAATCTCATCAAAACGCTCCTCTATGGTTTGATCATATAATATGCTGATTAACAGTAATCTGAAATGATTCACCAGTTATCTTTAAAGGGATGAGTCACAACGCTGAAACCAAAGAAATAGTGCTGATCCTCAGCAGCAGCTCTCTGAACATTTCATGTGGTTATATTTTGAACAGAACTGTGTTCAGTCACTGCCATGAAACATCTCTCACCCCCATGAAAAGAATGACAACAATATTTAACTACAGTGTGAAGGTAGCCAGTGTCCTGTACAAACTGCAGTATGTTGTGGGAAATGCATGAAAATCCTCACTTCACATAAATCAAGTTAGACAAACAGAAAGAAAAACACTTTCACTGCAAAAAAAACTTTTTTGTTGCTGTTGTCGAATTTCCAATTTAAACACATAATGCTGAGTAAAGCATTTCACATCAACCTTGTGTATAAAGGTATTAAAACAGTAATGACATTTAGCATTTTGAAGATTTTCATCTCCTGGGTCACAAACTACCGCCTGGCTACACATTTTATCGGTAAGGTTTCTTCTTCACCTTCAGCATGTGCTCCTTCCTGTTGACGATCACAGCAGTGATCTGTTGGTCCATGAAGACCAGTATGGTGACCAGCAGGGCAGGGAGAGCCGAGGCCAGGTAAACCCACCATGGGTTTCCTCCAAACGGGGGCACAAACCAGCCTCGGTTAGGACTTGTTGGCTGTGAGAGAGAGAGACAGAGTGGCGTTTGTGCTCAACACACAAGACAGAAATTGAGTCTTTCACTGCTTCTGTCAGCTCATAAAATATAAATCACTTCACATCGCTGCTGATTATTTTCCAAACACATTAGACTGACTTACATTATATGAATTTAGCAGATTTTTTTGTCTGAAACCTCCTCCCTATGCAGCATGTGTTACTCTTTAAACTTTCCTGGTTCATGATTATGCCTATTATTATTATATTGCATTACTTTTTGTTGGTATAGCTACGAACGGTGTATGAGAGCAGTCTGACCACATAAGCTGATGTTGATACTTCCTACCTATAAAACAGACGCTAGTTTGTTAAAGTCCATTTCATTATGGTAAGGAAATCAATCATTGCTTGACACATGTAAATGATCTCAACAAACTAGTTTCATTTTATTTTTTTAAGTTGCATTATGTTATCATCACATGGTACTGTAACTTGTCATGTGTTTGGATTAAAACCTTTTGACACAAGTCTACTAGCATCTTAAGCTTAGTCTATACTTGTGAGAGGCACCGTGGCAAAGATAGTGAGTGCAATACGAGCAAGTACAAAGACGTTCATGCTCAATGTTCTTTGCAGTATTATCTGAAGCACCAGAGGGCATAAAAGAATAGATTCAGTGAAGGAGCAAGAAGTCCAGAAGCGTTAACAAACCTCATAAACAAAACTGCTCAATGCTGAGGAGGAATTATAAATAACTGTAAACTCATATCTCATATTCATGGACATACTTTATCGTCTTTATACAATCCCTGTAAAGGAAGGAGTCAAGTAATAATGGAACAAAATTTGAAAGGTTTAATATCCTGTAAACAATTTGATGGCAATTAAGAAGTACAGATCTTCTGCTTTTAAAGCATTTAAAAACAAACTGTCTCTCTAACTCATTATTTTACTTCTTTATTTATTTGCTTTTGTCTTATTGTGGTCATGTCTGAAAAGCCCCACGTGCAGCGGATGCCTTGTTATAAAAATTCAGATGTACACAACGAAGTGCTGCAATAACTTGCGGAGCCTTCGTGATAAACGCACAATACGTGATGAAGTCATTTTTGGTTCGTGCACACTCACACCCGGGATACTACAGCAAGCATAAACATGGCTTTATTATGTTTTATGATGCAATGCACCAAAAGAAAAATGCACTTGAATAGAGTGCTCCAAGAATGAGGTATTACCTTGGGTTCAGTGCAATTTCATTTGTGTTTTGGATTATTGCAGAAAATATACTCTGTGGCTAACACTTGCTTATGATATACATTTTTTCAGCATGATAATCTTCACAAATGAACCACACTTTTATGATTTTTGAAGTGTGAACTGGGCATTGACATGTTGACTTGGGTGGCAGAGAGGGACTCACCTTGAATTCAGATGGCACAATGAGTTTAGGAGTTTCGACTCCAACGAGAATATCGACTCCACAGAAGATGAGGATGGTCAGGATGATGGCAAAGTCACTGATGAGTTTCCTTACCTGGGTGACAGTTAACACAGACACATTTGACAAAGTTGTTCACTGTGACCTGCTGCTTAAACATTTGGACGCCTGACTCATTTCCTTGACAGATGACCTGTTGGATTGAATTAGCTTAGTGTGGCTGACTCACAGTGGTGGGGAAGAACGGGCTGGTCTTGAACTTCTTCAGACACATGGAGCAGGTGTAAGTGCCAAAGAACAGGATGAAGGACATGAGGGTGATGTCTGGGACAAACTCACAGGCCTTCCCCACCAGCTCTCCTTTGTACTTCAAGCACTCAATCTTTGAAAGGGACGACCACGTGGCGTTCATTGGCTGCACAGAGGAAACAAAGAGATTATAAAGAAACAGTGCAAACGAGCATCCCAACAAAGCTGCGACCAATACTGAGGCTGAGAAGAGCAGACTGATAACTGTTGCAGAGTTTCAGTGTTTTGGAGATTAAAAACAAGCCGACATAGTGTCACAGTAACCTCACACTGGAAACAATTTTCTTATCAGACAGTTTTACTTTCCTGTTCAACAAACACAGCTGTCTTTGTCAATTTTCTCTTTATCTTCCCACCTGTAGCTGGTTTACGATTTGTGACCCAATTCCAAGAAGTCTTTTCAGGATTGTCAAAGAATTCCAGCAGCATTAAGACCAAAGTCCTTCAGTTTGAAACAATGCTGGAAGTAAATCAGTGCTGAAATACTGTATATACAGTGTGTCTGAGATAGCATACAGGAGCATAGATGACATACAGTGCTGGAATGTGATTGATGATAATTTCTGAGATAGGTCCAGTATTGAGGGAGAGTGAGCTGGCAACGTCATTTACATTGTCTGTTACATTATAAGTGTGTGACACTATCGAAAGAGTCTCGCTCAAGGAGAAGTCTTGTCGTGAAATCTGGCGAGGTGACATGCTGCTGGAAGTCAACGGTGCAATAGTGGAAAACAACCATGGTGAGTGCTAGCCGGGAGTTTGTTGTGTTGTGTTGGAGCACAGAAAGTGTCGCTTGGTGTTATCTAAAAGATTTTCAGTCAGTCATGGTTGAATGTTTAGATGATTTCCACAACGTGGACGAGGTCTGTGAGTTCAATGACCGCCTGTATTTCTTTGAGCCAGAGTGTACGGATATTCAGATTTCACAACGAGACTTTCCTTGAGCGGGACTTGGACGCAATAACAAACAGACTGGATTAAGTGAAAAATAAGAACATTTTTTCATTTCTCTGTAAGGTCCTTTCCTTAATGTTGTCAAACACTTATAATAACAATCTGTGCCTGTCAGTGGCAAAATCAAGCACTTTTACTTGTTTTATGTCTGAAGGATACAGCGTTCTCCCCCAGTGCTGGATCAATTTCAGAAATTGTTCCATCAGTCACCACAATAACATGGGAAAATAGTGTCCAGGTTAAAAAAATAGTAATAGTATGTTTCCATTTCATGCTACTTTCTACTTTTACTCCACTACATTAACCTGACAATATTAGTTACTAGCTATACTGCAGATTCAAAATATTAAAACATATTAACTCAACTAGTAAATAATGCATTATTATGGATGACGCAACCCAGCAGTATATAAAGTAGTTGAAATAAGCTCCACCTTTACCAGCAGGAACAAACACATTAATTAATCACAAATTATTACAAATTTCATATTAAATCAATCTATTTCCCCATTCACAACATCTTACTAAAAGGCAGGAAAAGGGTATTCAATGTAGGCTCTACATACCTACACAAATATACAATGAACTATGTTTATCTTTGACCGGTATACAATGTATGTATGCAGACAACTCTGAAAAAGGCCATTCTGCAGATGAGGAGGACTTTTATGGCGCTCTCACAAGCCAACATTTAGTCCAAAGTGTGGTGCAGTTCATTTGGGCAGTTGTGAATGCAGTAATCAGACTCTGGTGTGGAGCAAAACAACCAGTCTGAGAGCGCTTGCGAGAGGTGGTCTCGGACCATTTCCAGACAAACCACAGTTCAGACTGCCTGCACGGAAATGAAGGGATTCATGCGCACAGTACATCAGTGCCAAAGTGAACAAACTTCGACAGCAATAGATCAAAGTCTGTGATTCCCTGTATAGAAGTGGCAGCTCTTGAGACAGAAAAGATAAATTCGCTCCGTCATACACACCCTCTTTTTATGGTCCACTTTATTTGGTGTACTGTGAAACCAAACCAGACTAAATAGAAAACAAACTACGGCTTTTGAAAGCATCCACAGGGTATGTTTACACTGTGGTACTGCTAGATCCAAGTATTTACTGCACCACTGATGATATATCACATATATAATAAGAATAATTTTGTGTTCAGGAAAAATATAAATAGAAAAGTGTCAAAGATTGAATTGAAATCATGTCCTTTTTTCTCAGAGGACAGCAATAAAAATATGAGACACTTACCAGATCTGTGTTGTTCCAGTACCAGACTGAAGTTCCTTCTAAAGGATCACCAACGATATCTGAACTGTTCTCTGCAAGAACAACAAAACTCGTTTTTAACACTGTACTGTGCATCCTCGACAAGTTTAAATTTGTCTTGTATAACAAGAAATCAGTCTCCAAAGCAACAAGACTTTGTCTAAAACCATGCTATAATAGCCCCATACGGGGTATAGTGGCTTCATCACTGTTGAATGGATGCCCATTTTATGACATCTGAATCTCAGCTCTGTGTTGAACTTTCATAAATCTAAGTTGTATTGAACTTGTTAAGCTCAGCTGTATACGGGCATGTTCACGAAGCACATATCATGTTACTATCCCAACATACATGTTATCATGGTAACATGCTCACATTTATCTACATAATTTCAGTATCACCAATGTCTGTAGCAAATTTTATGACAATTCAAGAGGTTTAAGTTGACTTAGTGGTGACGCCTCAACTCCTGCTGGGACCTTTGTTGCATCTCTCTCCCTCGTTTCCTGTCGTCTCTCTACTGTTACTGCATAAAACGCCCCAAAAACAAATTTGCGGTAAAAGATATTTCACTCCAAAAGACCAACTAACATGTCCATCCATGGGGCCAATCAGGACTTTCACTGACTTACTGTCAGTGTTACATCAGCCTGTTTTGAATGACTAGTGCAGAAACCACAACGTTGGACTGTGGTGTTTCTCAAGAACCGCTCATCCAAACGACTTCACACTCAACACTGAGCTTCCTTGGGTCCTGAGCAATACATCTACCATGACATAGTTTAGTATAATGGTGTCTTTTTATTTATTAGAACGTCCATATTCAATTTTATTTCACTTATTTTTTTTCTACTTGACTGAGAGAACCGAGAGAACCTTTGAACACTGTACCTGAGCAAATATCAAATAAAAGTCTTGAATATTAAACATACTGTAGTTGTATCTCCTACCAACGCTGAAGTATACACATCATTTGGGTGCAAAAGCTGACACAAACACCAATGGAGAGTGAGCTGTACCCATCATGCTGTTTGGTGGTGTAACAGTTAATAGGGCTCCCCTCTCAATATACTACACAATATGTACATAATGCAATACCAATGAACATGTCCTGTAGATCTCACTATAGTACTTCCTCAGGTCCGAGCCAAGTGTGAAGTCGATCAGATGAACGGTTGTTGAGAAAAAGAACAGAAACTCCTTCCAGTTTAGTTAGATTTGTCAGCTGCACTCAGCATCTGTTGCTTCCCCTCCCTGGCATGCACTGTAATCTACTGTATGAGGAGCAGCATGGGGAAAAGCATATTTCTGTGTGTTTGTCAGAGAGCGAGAGACATATTTTGGAAAGCAGCTGGGGATTACCAATAATTCAGGCATGCTCCAACTTCCTCTCTCATCCTCCATCAGAAAATAAATTATAAATCATATTAAAGTCTCACCAACAATCCTTGTTGACTTTTTTTTATAGCCACAACGAAAAGCTTTTTGCTGCTTATTGTAACCATCACACCTTAGAAATACTGTATGTGCCATTCATACCAAAACTCAGCAGCCAATAACGCTGTAATTACTCCTCACAACCAAACCCTCCATAAAAAAGTCTAATTTGAGTCATCATGTAAACAATGACACCATTACAAACATATTAACAACCCTCCATTTAACACTGTCATCAAATTAAACTAAATGTTTCTGTCTAACTGACCTCTTGTTGGTTTATAAAATGCTCCTAAAACCTGCAACAGCCAATAGGTTAATCAATAGCCTTATCAGCATCGATGGCTAACAGTGTTAATTTCGTTAACAAAAACTATGTTCATCAACAACCTTTTTTTCAATGACTAAGACAAGACGATGACTAGGCGGCACCAACATCATTAAACACTAAGGGTGACATATCAAACGTGCAATATCGTTGCCGAAAGACGACGAGAAGACGTGTTTGTGTCACGTTCCACCTTCTCTTCCCCTCTCTGGCATTCTGTCTATAAAATACAACAGACTTCGGCACTCAGTCCGTCTCTGTCCTGCATTCTTAATCACTCAACCTGTGTTTTCCATCAGATAATGATAAGATCAAATTTTATGTGAAATAAGTTGGACTAAAATGACATATGTGTTCAATATCTGATGACTCAACTGGACTAAGATTAAAGTACAAACAAAGTAGATGACAAATTTAAGAGAGAAAACATTTTTGACTAAAATTAAATAACTTTTTGGCAACTAAAACATTTTGAGTTGTCATTGACTAAAACTAGACTAAAACTATGAAGGATGAAAATGACTAAAATGTGATTAAGACTAAATCTAAGCTGCCAAAATTTACACCGATGAGTAAAGTAAAAATGTCAGCTCAACACCTCAACAACATCTCACCCAGAACAGCAGGGGCCATACAGAGGCAGTCATACTGTGTGACATAGTCCAACTTGAAGTCTGAGTTGATGGGATAGTGGTGAGCTAATTTGAGCATCTTCTTGAAGGCATCGTAGATGAAGATGAAGCTGATGAGACAGGAGAAGCCCTCCTCAGTGAACCGGGTGAAGTACTGAACCAAGAAACTGGCGTCAGTGGCCACGAGCACCAGGCAGAGGAACGCCGACCACAGGCCGATCCACAGGCGGAACTCCAGGTAGTCAAAGTCATTTTCTCTGTATGGAGAGAAACACAAAAAATACTAAAAAACAGAGTCAGTAAAACATATTTGATGCTTTACATGACAGAGAATTAGGGACACTGGGATAAAGAAACACTCACTTGAGAATATTTTTTATATTTTAAGGAAAAGGTTTTAATGTTATGAGAATGAAGCTGTAATTGTTTGAGATGAGTATTGAAATCACGATAGTATATGACTTTGTTATCTCAAAATATGTAAACTTTAAAGATATGAAAAAAAATTAAAATATGTGGACTTTCTTCTCAAATTTGTGGCTGTGATACCTATATGATTTACATTAAAAATAACCTTTAGTACAGTATGATGATAAAGTACTTTTTGAACCCTGAATCATCTTTGATTAGTCACTGGGCCTCTGGCAAACTGAGAAAATGTAGAACATACTTGCTGAAATTGAAGAGCAGCCGTTCAAACACCAGAACAGGACCGGTGCTGCTGAGGATGGTGAGAGGCTGGCCGGAAAGCAGACAGAAAACCCCACCGGAGATCGCTGTGCCCAGAAAACTCTCCAGTACACCCTGCACACATGGAGGGGAACGGTCAGGGAATAATTCAGAACACAAACAGGCTACAAACTGTCAAAAAGGCTCAAAATCTCATTCAGACCTGCATGTTTTCTGTAGCGTCCCCCAGCAGACCACCAAAGGTGATGGCGTTTGTCACAGTTCCCAGGTAAATAAACAAAATGGCCGACAAGGCCTGAATGTGAATTGCATCGGTGAAGTCACTGACAAAGAAAGGCATTTTTCTTTTGATGTCAAGTAGAAGACCGCCACAAAACCTGAAAACAGGGAAACAAAAGGTGTGTCGTTTTCCAAAATACGAAATACTAAGGCACCAAGGATGGATTACTGAACAGGCCAACCCGGCACAGGCCACAAAACCACAAAGAGATGCATAATGACTACTAAGAGACATAAAATAACTACAAAGAGACACAAAATAACTACAAAGAAACACAAAAAAACTACAGACTCAAAATAACTACAAAGAGAGACAAAAAATCACAAGGAGACCCACAATGATTGCAAAGAGACACAAAAAACTACAAAGAGACTCAAAATAACTACAGAGACACAAAATGACTATAAAAAGACATAAGATTACTAAAAAGAGACACAAAAAACTGCAAAGACACTCAAAATTACTACAAAGAGACAAAATACTACAAACAGACTCAAAATGGCCACAAGGACACAAATAAAAAAAAAACTACAAAGAGACCCAAAATGACTACATGAAATGCTCCGTGTCTAGTTTTAAGGTTGGTATATGCCAGTGAACATAGCTATCCATTCTCACATAAAAACAGTAAAAAAAATATTGCATCTTTTTCATGATTTCATACTTTCCAGTCTTCTTCAGCTCGTCCCCTACACTGTGTCCTCCTCCTCCGTGACCTCCATCATGAGGCATATCTCCGTTCATCTGCGAGTCCCCTCCTGCATACATGTTTTTCCTAAAATACACAAAACACACACAGTTTTGTTCAGTCAGGCACCCTGTTAACGTCTGATTAACACTTTATCACATGAAAACACTTATGCGATGTTGACACAGCCTGCAGTTCTTCAGCATTTAAGCTGCCATTTGTGTCGATATGTGTTACGTGATTAAATAGCCTGGTTGATCAGTGCTCACATACAGTCAGCTAAGTAGCTGAAACGTTGTGAGTAAAACTGCAGCTTTAAATAAAACCCACAGATGCTCTTTCATTATTGAACACTGTGCTGGACAGCTGGACGCACTTCAACGATTTTGCAACCACTGCTCTTCTATAACATAATGTAGTTACTGCACACACAGCATTCAGAACAGGTGCAGCTCTCACATGTTTAATGCAGGATAGTCTTCTCTATCATTTTCTCAGCTTCACATATCTTTTTTGTAGTCTCAAAGGGGGGCCTACTGTGCTTACTAAATATCTCTTTTCATTGCTGGATTCTGATACAGATACTTTTTACAGTTTCATTTAAGCTGCTCCTAAAGCTTAACACTGCACTACCTACTGCTGGTTATAATACGACATATGAGGTGGCAGAATTACTTTAAACCAGAATTTGTGTCAGCTGAAGCATGCACGTCTTTATGCTGCGTTTCCTGTGTGTGTGTGTTGCTGGGTTTAATAAATGACCAGCAGACTAATGCACAGCCTGAGGACCTTGTAGAGCACTTGTGGTTTTAGATAAGATCACAACAAGGAAATCTTTGGAGGGGTTACCGCTGGGTTACTTTCACTTATTATAATCCTCCAATTCTTAGACGAATATCCCCAGAAAGTGAAATATTTTTTGTTGAAATCAATGTGAGGACACTGCTGGAGGGGAAGCAGTGTGTAGACACACATTAAGTGATATATGTGTGCTCTCTCAGTCTACTACCAGTGTTAATTTAGTTAATGGAAACTAGGACTACATGTGTTGTCAGCAACCTTTTTTTTTCCATGACGAGATGGCACATTAACTGTGACTATATCAGCATGCAATATTGTTGGTGAAGAAATGAAAACTTTACCAAAATCTCTTTTTATGACAGACCGTTACTGTGCTGCAAAAGCCATATCAGGACTGCACCGGCAGCACACAATGAGCACCACTCTTTATACATCCACGACGAGCACAGACGATCAGTACATACGCCTACAGACACTGTTGATTTCTTCACAAAACTAACACTAATTAACACAAGTCTATACTGTAGTAATAAGGCAGCTTAGTAAAAAGTAAAAAAACTAGATGGTATTTCTTGCACATTCAGCAGAGCCAAAGAAGCATCAGTAAGACTTCATATTAAACATTTTGACAGACCGTTTGTCAGAGGAGGGGAGGGATTTTGGAGGCTCTATCCTGATGGCCGGGTCCCACTCTCCAGGAGGAAGCACGATGACCTCATCCAGGAACTCGTCGATACCAGCCAGCAAGTCTTGTCTGTCCTTGGCCTTATACGCAATGTCATGAAAGACCTGAAGACGGACAGAGAGGGGTCGAGGCATTCAGGTGTGAAAGAGAGCTGCAGCGAACTGTGATATCACATCTCAGGATTAATATGGAAGAGAGAGAGACCCCACACATGCTAGCCACGAAAAGCACAACGCAATATTCTGGTATAATGCACCAAAGACGCAGTGTAGATCTGATCACCCCATTAACACTGGAGAGAGGCATTTTATCAATAAAGTGTGAATTGGTTCATGAATGAATGCAATGCAGCATCAGTTCATGAATGAACAGTTTGTGTCTGAGTTAATTCTTTTGATTTTTTTTAATGATTTTCTGCTGCTCACATCTGACTTTTAATTTCAAGCAACGTCTTTATACTGTAGTTCTGTATTTCCATAGAAGAACTGGACAAAAAAACTATATTAAAATACTAATTTTACACTCTATAATCGCAAATACAAACTAAATATGTTGATACAATAAATCCTGTAGTATTTTCTTCCCCACAGGACAACATGAAGAATATTTCCTGATTGAAACGTATTCAAATGGTATAGTAAATGCCTCTCTTGTTTAGGATGATTTTTTTCTTTGTTTTTTTTTACAGTACAGTTACAGTATTTCTATGTAAAAAAAAATACGAAATAAACTTGAGTGCACAAATCCTGGTAGGAGGAAAATGCTGGGGAAAAAAAAAGTAGGCAGGCAGCTCAAAATTTAACATATTTTAAGCAGTGACTCTACAAGGTGGGTCCATTGTACTCTGCAAGGGGGTCTGCAAAATAATTTGTTATAAATTATAGTGCATAGCTACAGATGAGGACGTTTGCAATAATAAAACAAGTATATTGTGTCCGTTACTCCCACTCACATTAGGTAGACAACATAAACCAGTTGAACACAACAAATCTACAGCCTAAATAATTACTATAGAGTTGTCAGCAAAAATCAAACAATGATGTGTTCACATAGTATCTATAGCGTGAGGAATATATATCTTATATTGTCTACTCTCCATATGTTTTGTTTTGAACCTTGAAGCATAACTGAGTAAAAATGAAATTCTGCATTACAAGAAAAATCTCACTCTGAGTTTCACTGTCAGAATTAAAATACAACACAGATGTGTGTTTGATGGCAGTCTAACCTCATCTGACATCAGCGTGGCGATCGCTCTGCCAATCTCATGGTACGACTTGGCTTTGCCTTTGGGTCCGAGCAAGATGAATAAAAATCTGCAAATAGAACAAAAGCATTTGTATTTGTAAAGTTGTTTATGTGCACTTTTCTGTAACGGATACACTTTCGAATTGAAAATGAGTATCAATCCACAATAACCATGCTTTTTTTCATTAGTAGCACCCTTTTCATATTTACATGTGTTCAGGTGTCTGGTTTGGTGATGTGCATTTTTGAGTTTACGGCATCTTGACTTGATCTATAGAACCATTTGCTTTCATAGGAAAGTGCTTGTGTTATTCACAGCTCACATTCACTCCGAGCACAAAGACATATTTCTATTCTGTTTTGTCTGCAGGGAGGCTGCTGCATATAGCAGCCATCCATTTAAATAACTCACAAGTACTTTCCGAGCTGTATTATGTGTGTGCTGCAAGTATGGCCATAATGGTCACGCAATGGATACGTCACCATAGCAGAGAAATTCCTGAAGGACGTTGTTATATAAACACATTTACTAGCTTATCATTAGAGAAAATAAATTTGTTTTATGGCACCTTGGTTACAACAACTACAGGAACCAATTCAGTGTTGATGCTGTAGGTTTATGACACTCATCAACAGCCAAACACTAGGACACAATAAAAGAAACACCTTTACAAACTAATCTGTTATATTAGTGCTGCAATAAATTTCACATTAATGAAACCCATAATATTATATTTTTAGAGAGACAGATGTTAATTTCACTCTAGGAATCCTCGTTTTTTAATTTCTTTTTCTCTCTTGAAATTTTCAGAAATTGCTTTTTTCCTCTTTTATATATTTTAAATACAATAATATATATGCCTGTTTTTCTCACCCTCCTGTGCATTTTCTCATGTTATTGAACATCTTCTCTTTTGTTTTATTTTATTTTATAATATGCACAAATAAAGAACCAGAGGACCTACAGTTTGAGTCTTTAAATTACAGCGGTGTATTGGATTTCTTTCTAAATTAAGGTGAACACAGGGAAAACATAATTTTACATATACCTGATAATATCATGTAGTCCACTTTTTTGTTCATTGGTGATTTTATTCTGTCCATATTTTTTATATTGTATGTACCGTACTACTTTTATGTATGTTTTCTGACTTTTTTTTATATCACATTTAGTGTTTTTTCCCAGATTTCTGTCAGTGTTATGAAACCTTAAACATATGTGCAAGACAGCCTGAGTTGCACCTAAACAACTAAAACTGTCGCCATCTCATTCTGGACTGATGCATCTTCCTAAACTAAAATTTGGTTTCTATTTATGAAGTTCAGACATGAATCTCAGCCACCTTGTGGGAACAGGAACCTCTGTTAGGGCTCCCAGCATCACAGCTTGCTGCAGACGAACAAACGCCACGAATGGCGTGTCCAGGAAGTCCACCTCCCCCACCAGCACGTTGGAGGCCTCGGCGTCTCTCGGCAACTTTTTCATGAACTTGTTCCTCAGCTAAAAGTACAAAGAAAGAGAACAGGAGGAGACGTTAAATGTTATGTTCACACCAGCACGCTACCCAACACAGTGCACACTGAATTAAATAACCTACATCAAACCGGACAATCCCATTCAGCTTAAATACCAAACCAGGAGGCCCCCATGTTACATGAATAAGGAACAAGTAGTAACAGGAGGTCTGTATTTCTTTCTGCCATGGCGATGGTGAGACGTGTGAAAATGGAGGTCAGACACCTGCTGAGCTCCACAGGTTCAACATTTTACCTTCATAAGGACATTTAAGTCCTGCATTTGTGTCTTTGAGAAGCAGTTTCAACTAAAGGAACATACCAGTGTTTTTACATGTTTTAGTTTCTGAACTATTAATTTAAAGGATGTATTGATAGCATTTTTATGTAGACACCTGAGTGCAGTGTTTAACTGTCACATCTTGCAATAAAAAGCCCTTCAGCAGAAGTCATTCCCTTTTATACACTTCAGCACGAGTTGAACAATTAAGTCTATTTAACGTTTTTTCATATCACAGTCATATTTGCTTCATAAGATGCTCCATATGATAAGAAAATGGTGGCATGTTTATGAGCAGATTGAGATCATTAATAAATAAAACTTCAAAGACAAAGAACCACAAACATCCAGATAAGATTGTCATGGAAAACCACTGTGTTATATATTAACTTCAAAACACCAGGAAACATTTACTAAGACACCAACAGGGACAGTTCAGAGCACCTCTGTGCCACGGATGGACTTGAATTAGATTACTTTCTTCAACACTTTAAGGATTAACTTTCAGTTTTCTGCCTTGATAAACTGTTTGATTAACCCTAAACCAGAAATTACATCTAGTGACAAAATTCCTATCCTCTATTACACAAGAGTAGTTTGAGTATCATTAAGGATTAAATCAAATGTTCACCACTTAATCCCCTAAACACACAGTCCGTTCACAACTACAGCAACAACCACAGGTAACTAAAAATCATTATCATGCAATAATGACAACTAATAAGACCATCGGCTTTCCAAAATTCATGATTTTTATGCTTTCAAATTAGCAGAAGGATTAGACGCACTTTTAATGATTAAGCCCCTTTTCCAACCTATGAAAAACATGCCGCCATCCATCTGAAGCAAAGTTGTCTGAAGAGCCAAAAAGTTGACATTCAACTTGATATCCAGACTCGCTCCGCTGTCCCTTCTGTCCCACTGTCCCTAAATATTATCAATAGTGTTATTATGGAGTCTAATGTGGTCAGTTATCACATTTACAACTTCTTCAGTTATGGTCAATATTTTTTTCTTGACAACCTATTGCACTCCGTCATACATACTGCCAAACTGTGTACACATATTTGCGTACGTCATTATTGTTTACAAACAAGAGAAGGTTTTAATTCAACACTTTAGCAGAACTTTGAACAAAAGCAATGCGTTTTGAGACCAAAATGATATATATTTTTCTTAGTTTTTTTCCCTTCTTCTCAAATATTTTCATAGATTTCACACCATCATTGTGAACAGTAAACAGCAGCATAGCTAAAGTGATTGATGGTTTCACAGGGGTAAAAAATATCTGAGGACTGATTAGTACACTATGCAAGATTCACACAACCACATGAACATGCACAATGGAATTATTTGCATTATATAATAGATTAAACAAACTATCGAACAAGTACAATGTAGACCTTTTTATCCTCTCTAATAATCCTGAGGGTAATCTATTAACTGCTATACTAACAAGATCAAGAAGAATGAATAATGATCATCACCTCGACTCTACCTCATTAAGATAACTGCTTTGATATCCTCTGATTTCAGGAGGGCTGCTCCATATATCTCACCTTTTGTTTTGTACAAAGGGAGAAGGACCAATAAAACAATAAAGCGGAGAGGTGAAAGATGAAGAAAGATGATAGATAAAAGAAGATTTTTATTTTATTATGTAAGCTTAATATGACAGCAATAAATTCACAACCTGTCCAGAGAACGATCTGATGAGTTTCAAGATACCAAACCAAAGTAAGAGTATCAGATGATGTTAAATGGGGTTTTTAAATCAGCTGTGCCAGGATTTAATTCAAACAAGACGGACATTTCCTCCAAACACAGTTTGGCTGCCAGTAAACGACACATACTGTATGAATATATTAAAAAATATGAGCCTGAGAGCAGCCTCTGGAATAAATTCTGACACGTAACAAACGACTGTCTATCACTTGTCATCATGCCCGCCAAACCCAGATCATGTTCGCTGCCATCAACCTCTGAGGACTGAAATCCCATAAACCTGTGACCTTCCTCTGGTGAGATCCAAACAGATCCCATCAGAAGCTGTTGAGCCGTGTTGGCAAGAGATTTGTCTGTAAATGATTGAGTAAACCCGCGTAACCGCACACCCTGACCTGAGTCCGATCACTGCTAATCCACACCACACAACCCCACCTCCATATACCTGAATCTGTTGCTGTCACACTGAACCAGCATGAGGCATAAATTATCTCAGACATGAAATCTACTCGTAAAAACTTGTAACATACTGAATGACATTTCCTTGTTTTTTTTGTTAAAATTTGTAGTACTCCTTAGCGCTGCCTCTTTTTAAAGGCTCAGTTCACCCAAATTCAAAAGAACATACTTTCTTAATCACCTCAAGACGTTTGTTGTCATACATTTTATTTAAGTTTGCATGTGTCTGATATTTTTGCCTCCATCAAAATACGGCATTAGCAGTTTTCACAGGGACTACTTCTTTGTTAAAAAGCAGTTCCAAAGAAAACTGCTGGTCATTTATTCTGCAGATTATTGTACATTATTTCTACAAGGATGTTCAGATGTTGCTGTTGTTTTGTTTTCTAAGTTTCCAATGTTTTGAGCATCACAAACTTCTGAAAACCTGAGCGAATAAAACTACCTGCATAAATACCCATGGAGGCATGTGACAAAATATGTGTAACTGACCCTTTAAACCCAAACCCACTGCAGTACTGTATGGTGTAGAGAAATAGAGAGAAAAATGACTACATGTGAGTCTCTTTTGTGTACTAAAATATTCAAGATAGAGTAGTTCTGATACACACATGTTGATGTTCATCATTCAGATATGCACCTTAATCTTACAGCTTAATCTGCCACTTATCTCCATCTCCATCTCTCTATCGTGAAGCAACACGTTATCAGACATGTAATCAGTGTTGAAATGGTTACCGGTACTGCGTGTTGGCCCACTGAGGAAACGTCTGAATGGTATTTATAGGCTGAGTGGGTGTGGAAGAGCTTCAGTTAAGGAGAAGTGCATCCTGTCCAGTTGTCCCTTTCCATCTCAATCTGTCCCACAGGAGGACTTACTGGGTTGGTCTGACCTAATTCTCTTCCCGAAATGGGAATTAAATGTTCTCTATGTGATATCCAGAGCATTAATATAACAGCAAACAACTACTGTCTATGTACAGATATAGAGGAGTTAAGTCAGAGAATGACTGCACTCTCTGAGGTATCTGAGTATCTGTGTGTTGTAATCCAAACTTCTCCATGCTTTGTTGACATAGACGGGCCGCCACTGGCTAGCTAATGGCTTCAGAAGCATTAGCTGGTTAACACTGTTAGCTGTGTCAGCAGTGGTGCCATTGTTTGCGCTGTCAGCGCTGTTAGCAGCTAGCAGCTTGCTCAGCCATGACCATGCTGAGAGCCATGTGGAGGCAAAAGATGTCCTCTGAATGTTGAGTTCAGCACATTTAATAGGAAATAAGTCTATTCACAAGCACTGATCAAAAAATGTGTGCATTTATCTCAGTGCTTCAACATCACATACTTAAACGCTATGAAGTACATGATTCAAAAAATCATTATCAATACAGCACTGACCCAACATCTTGCTTTGATTGGGGTTTCAACTCCAACACTGTTAAAATGAATGAGAACTACTGTCGGAGCTACAGTATTTCTTCTGCAACACAAATGATGGAAATTCATTAATAAACAGACAGTCTCTCTGATATCTTCCCTGGGTGTGACAGATAATCTATGATAATCATAAAGTTGTGTTGGAAGTGGACTGGAAGAGTGCAAATGTGTGTTTTTTGGTGTGTGTTTTCCATTGTAACTTAATCTTTGATTGATCATTCATTTCTCTCTTTGTTATTCATTGTGGCCTAAAAGCCTCGCTGTAACTAAATCTCCACATTGACCATTAAAGGAAAAGTTTATTCAGATTTTCGCCAGACTCTCAATAAACTGCTAAGCTGAGTAGAGACATTACATAAGCAACTTGACAGTATTTTTACAGACTTGGCAGGTTCAGTGCAGCTGCAGCCGGCTGAGTGATGACGAAAGTGGTTGGAACAATGTACTTTAGACAGTCTGCACATGACTGGTTTCTGCACCTCTGCAGTGGATGAAGCTACATCAGGCTAACATGTTAGCTTTGCAGTGCCCCCCTGTGATTCTGTCACTGTGGTCGAGCTGTACTTGTAAGGCATTTGCTCCTGACAAACGTCATTTCAAGTAGTTCGATAAATGATTGACACTTCTCACATTTACTGGCCCTTTTCTGCACATGACTAGACTAATGCATCACTTTGTTTTAGATTTTCAGCCTGAAAAAACATTCCAGATATGCTGGAAATATCATATTTCTCCTGAATTATCTCTAAAAATCAGTTTCAGAATAACAGGCTGTGTAGTGACTGAATCAAGCTTAATATTACATATATTACCTCTTTTATTTAAATAACTGTTAATGACCCAAAGAACGACTGGCGACTAAAACATGGAGATTGTCTGTCATGATCTCAATAATTCACAGATTTATCTGATATGTTACTAACCAGACTTTTAATTCTCGTAGAAATTTTTGAAGTTTTTTTCAGAAATATCTGTGGTCTGTTTGTTTTGCATTTTTAATTTCCAGTAGAATGAAATAGAAACAGAATCACCTACAGAAACCCATCAGCTTCATATTCCAGGTAATAAAAATGTTCCAACACAAACCACAGAGTTTGATTGATTAATTTCTGGTAACTGCAGTGCAAACACAACAGCAGATGAATTTAGAGACAAAAGCAAGATAACAAAAATTAATTTCCACTATTAAAGATAAGATAATATAAGGTATACTTTAATGTCCAAAAGGGAAATTTTGCTTGGGCAATAGTGCTGCACACAGCTGCAATCAGCTTAGAAAATACATACGTAACATGAAATTACAGTAGTACACCAAAGAGACAGTAGAAAAAAACATCATTACGTTGACTCACCTGGTCTTTTTCCGGTTTGTCAGAAATGTCGTTCAGGCTGCTGGAGGTCAGGTTCCGGTGAGTTGTGGTGGGGCTATCTGTTAAAACAGGTGTGGTTAGACCAGCTTCACCGTCACCAGGGTCTAACAGCTGAAAGGGGAAAAAGGATGGCAGAGACCCAAGAAAAGACAGTGGCCCAGACAGTTTGCTCCCCATGCAGCACCGAAAAGAACAACAGCGATCAAAAGTATAAAGAGATTTCAGTCACAATTAACTTATCTAATAAAAGCTGGAGAACAGCAGAGGACACATTCTCCACTAGTTGAAGATCACTGTTCAAGTGAACTCTTAATTCAAGCTGAAAACATATTTCACTCAGATGTTGACTGACTGAAAACGACAGTAACTGGTCTACATACAGTCTGCTGAAAATCTTACATGCTGTTCTGTTCAACATCAGAAGTCAGAAACTTCTGGGGCTGTCCAAACAAATTCTTAGTTGATAGATTTTGTTGACTAATCGATTAGTTTATTAATCGACTAAGACGGGGCAGTCCTAGTAATTTCCCGACTGAAATTGATAAATAGAACATAAAGCACCCACCGTATTTTCTAGGATCAATACGGACAGCCTCCCCTAAAACCTGGACTATGTTAGCTGGTATAGAACCATACCAGCTCTTAGTACAACATTGCATTTCATATGTGTGTGTTCAACCATTTACCACATATTTATATAGTATTTAATGCCCTACAGCGCCAGCACCACTATAATGTTGACTTTTCAGCATCAAATCTGAAATTGCAGAGCAGTTATTGATCGGTCCATTTTATTCCACAACAATAAGGAAATATTTTTCAATAAACAACTTTCTCTAAGCTTGTTCAGCTTGTGTGGGATTAGCTAGGATGACAAAAGCAGTGCTTACTTTAAAAATAGGGGGAAGCTATTTTCATTTTGTGCATCCATCCCTACTCAGTAAAAATAACCAAGAGCTTGACTAAGGCTGTTGAGAATATTTGATCATCTTAGTGTCCATCTTTCACATCAAAGTCTTCCACTAAGTGCAGGTGAACAGCTGACTCTGATTGACGCTCTGCTGACTTTTGGTTTCAGCTCATCAACTCCAGCATCAGAGATCTGACAGCAGAACGTGACCTTACTTCAGTCCTGGAGCTGTCATGGATAAGAGACGGCATCCAGAGCAGTACAAAACATCAACCAGAGCAAACCCTGATGCCACTGTAGCCTTTCATACATCTGCACCCTGAGGATTGTGGGTAATAACATGCTTGTCAGTATGATGCAGCCAGCATAAATGATGAAATCATAGCACTTATATACAGTAATAAAGGGGAGAAAAACAACTAAATTTAAGGGAAATACATAAAGGGATCAAATATCAAATCTTAGCCAAATGTAGATGTAAAGTTTTCATTTGAAATAAATTAAATAGCCTAAACTGAAAGGGATGAAAAACTATTCAATGCCACTACATTATAAAGCACATGAAAATGAGTACTTGACACAGGTGACATTTATACTACAGTTTCATGACGACATTCAAACTGCAGCTGGATGTTTTCCAGTTCTGACTATTTTACTCACAAGTGACACAAATCTGAAGTTTTCAAACAAGAAAAAGCTGCACAGTCACATTTTCCAATTTGTGTCTGAGTGCTACAAAGTGACCTACTGAGGCATGTGACAGAAAAGTATAATTTTGGTGTCAAATACGCTGAGCAAGTGTTATTCAAACGACAGTGAGATAATTGGGGAAAAGAATCAGAATAAACGAGCTGCTTGGTAACTTTAACGATGCCTCAGGAACAAATATAGAGCTTTTGATTATTGTTTCTGTGTCTATAAATACAAGCCGTGATTCAGAACTGATCTGTGGTCTGCAGTGTGAACGTAGACTGGGTCTAGTGAACTTACTAAGCCAGTCCATGCTGGTACTCGTTTGGGACTGCAAGTCCTCCATTGATATGTGACCCGACAGGCAAGTCACAGAGTTCTCAAGAGGACTGCGAGCTTTTAGTAACAGCAGCAGGTTATCAGACCCGATCCAGGGAAGCAGAAAAAGAGATAGAAGGGAAAGATGACAGACAAGCCCACTGAGCCAAAGCAAGACATTTGTTAGGAGAACAAAATCAAGTGGTTAAAAGATACGTAAAACATGATTTATCTGTATTTTTACAAGCTGTGCAGAGAAGTAGGGTAAGAGGAGGTGTCATTAAATCAGGAGACCATGGGTCATTGGACAGGAGTTAAACTGTATTTCAATAAACAGGAGGATGTACTTTATCCTTATTAAGTTGTTATCAATTAATGACTATCAATGAAGCTCTTTATCTCAGTGTTGTGGTGTTGATAAGATCCTCAGGCTTTTCATGTGATGAGTTTCCATTTGAACACAAACCAGATCATCAACTTTTCTTTTGATTTGAGTCATAAAATGGTTTCATAAATCTGATTGCAGCAGATAAAAAATAACTTCCCTTTCCAAAGACCCATGACTGGTAACAGATTAATTACTATGTCAACACAGTGAAACATCCAGTTGCTCAATGTGTTACAATCAAAGTACTCATACATTGTTAACGTCAGTTAGACATCAGTGTGCGTTAGGGCTGTCACTTCGCTTTATATCTCACTGCTTCGAAGACTGATTGAATACTCTGCTTGCTGCTGATTAAGAAGGTTTAATAAGGTTTTTATTTGCAGCTCTGTGTTAGTTCATTTTAATTTCATTAACAAAGGATTCTGTAGCAGAATGGATTTCAATGGGCCTCATACAGTATGCAGCACTCAGCAGATTTCACACAGCAACTACAATCCTTTTTTTTGTGTTTGTGGTACTTTTTGCATGAATATGAATTCACTTCTATGTAATAATTTGTCTGGGATAACTTTTGTTCAAGCAAAGTGACAGCCCGTCCTGTGCGATGAAAAGAGGTTTTACACTCTACTGTAATAAACATACATTTTTAGAAATATCACCAAAATGAAAAGTTGATGAAGTGAGAATTATATGAACAGTTATCATCATCTTAAGAGACTGCTAAAAGTAAAGTCTAATACATACTCTATTAGTCATCTCCTAGTATTAAAGTTCTGGGTGAGTTTTATGATCTCCCACAGCCTTGGACTTTTCTCATCTAGCGTCATAAATTCATGCACTGAATTCAATCCTACAGTGTCAAAAATTACAGAAGAATTTGATTTGAAATTAACCTCTCAGGCACTGACCAATTAAGTCTGTGATGCTCTATGAATGCAGTTAGTATAACAGCCTACAGTGAGTACATTAAGGCCTGTCTACATGCACAGTATACAGATATTTTTAAAACTCTGTCCACACAACCTTCGTTTCACAAAATATCTCTGTCCACACTCAAATGCAAAAACGACTCCCAAAACTCGCTGTAATATTTACATGTCACCACAAGTGGGATCACAGTCATTTCAGTTATCGTATGTGGGAGGCTGGGATTCCTGGTCCAACTGCACGACTGTCATCTCTCTGCTGTCATCTTTACATGTAGAAATTACGAAAGGCAGGTCATTCAGGTTTATGTCCAAACCCCATGTGAGTGCTTATTGTGTTTCCTGCTTTGGCCTCCTGCGACTGTAACATTTTTCAAATGTAAAGTAGTAATTAGTCAAAGCAGTGCTAACAAAATGTAAAAATGCCAGTAGACCGCCGTCTTTGTTACTGTGTCTGGTGCATGCTCAACACACAAAGCAACAATGGACACTAAATGAGGACAGGACGTCAGCGTTTCCCAAACACTCCGTTTTACACCTCAACACAGATACTAAGTAGCCAGATTTTTTTAAAAATCTGCTCCTTAGAAGATATTTCCAAAACTATCGATGACCCAAAACATTTGCATGTGGATGAGAGGCCACAACGTAGAGAAAAACATGTTTTTAAAAATATCTGTATACGTGTAGACAGGACCTAAAAGCAATAACACCAAATGTGTGTGATGAATTAGCAAAAGACATCAACAAAGTTTAGTTTCACAAGTTGAATGACATGCAAGTAGTAGTACTATAGCAGCAGTAATACTTTTGTGTTAAAACCTTCAAAATATAGTATTAGGGCCAATATTTCTGATAAGGTCTCCAATAAAACCAATAAAAAGGAGCTGGTACTTGTTTACTAAGCAGCATTAAGTGCCACATTAGTGGACGGCAACAGTGTGTCCTACTGTGAATTTCTCCACTGTGAGACTAATAAAGGAATATCTTATCTTATCTTATCTTACTGCACACTGTGGCTTCCCTCGCTGCCCTCACTACACCCCTCAGGTCCTAACCTGAGGTGACTAAAAATATCATTTAAGCCCTGTAGTTCAGGCATGTACAGCTAGATCTATTACAGAGTCAATTAACTGATTTGTTTTTTTCTTTACATCATTTAAGAAAGAGGAAGACTGCACCAAACTGGCATCAGTATTACCGTTTTCCTGGTTGGAAAACAGCCTACTTGCACTGGAGACCGTCTTGCCAATGTCAGCCAGAGAGCGCAGGTTGGACTTCTTGGTCTGGTGACGATGTTTCCGAAGCAGCGTGTACATCACTTTGTCCTTCAGCTCTGCTTTCAGCTGGCCGATCTCTATCTGGTTGTCAGTGATCATCTCTGAAAATGCAGAGAGAGAGAGAGCAGGGAGAGAAGGGAGAGGGGTAAGGACAGATGATTTCAGTCTTTTTCTGGAGGGAAGGAAGTTACTGAACCTAAGACATGACAAACTATACTATATTATTTAGGGCTGTAAAATATCTGATCTAAGATGATCCGCTGTGGTGACCCCTAACGGGAGCAGCCGAAGGACAAAGAAATACTGGCAAGAATTCGGTGTTACGATACATATGATGATACAGGGGTTACGCTTGTATGTGTACTGCGATGTCAGCAAGGCGAGATACTGAGATTTTTTAAATGTCATTTTATGAAACCTATCATAGTATAAAGAACACATCATATACATAAATCTAGTGTTTTTGACAATCTATACAGTATCACAAAACATAATATTTTGCTACTCAAGTATATCACTACTTTCTACACCCCTGATATTATTACACCCAACAACAAGCAGCATCCAAAGAGATGTTTACAACTGCTTATTTTGTCATATTAACAGCTGAAAACCCAAACTTATTCTTATAGTGACATTCATTTGAAAAAACAAAAAGTAAAGGGATTTTTACTATTCTGTATATACAACATGGACAATTTAATAATTAATCATAATTGTCAGAAAGTTTGTGTCAGTACTTAAAGGCACAATAAGTAGGATTTTCTAAAAAAAAAAAAATAAATAAATAAATAATTATATATAAAAACAATCCCTCTCAATCGTCACTTCTGACCCACTAGAAGTGTGCAGCAGAGTCTGTATCTGCCTGTATTTTCTTGCTTTGCTGTGTTTGGGACATTTCTGATCGTCGACCTCTATAAAAACAGCAACCAGGTGCCAGATTGTAAGCGCGCATCCAAGAGGAAGCTATGAAAATAGTGGACACAGAGCCAAAGAAAACACTAATATAGTGAGGCGACGCCAAGCAGACAAAGCTCGTTCCAACACGAGAGTGAATCTGGGGTCACCCGCCGGCGAGCACCCTAACCCTCGCTGAGCTGGGGAGGAGGGGCCAACTTTGAACATCCTGTTTGCAAACCGCAACTAATACATCCTATATCCTATATCCATATATCCTATAATTCTGCCTTTAACTACATTGTTACATGAATTCATCAAGAATTTGGAGCAAAAAAACAGCTTTTTCTTAAGTTTTGAGGAGCAACAATACTAAACAATTATTAACTGAATAAATAAACTAAAGCAAATGTTTTGTGAAACATGCATACACTGCCCAAAATTTAATTCTGTTGTTCTCGGTTGTTTTCTGTTTGAGTCTGTTTTTCCCTTCATGCAGCATTTTACTGTAAAGCCTTAATTTAGTAACAACTGTCTCTGTTCTCAATTAGTGCCACCCAGACTGTGATGCTCATGTATGAAAGTCTTCATGGCATAACAGCTCAATCAAAGTGTCTTGCCTATTTTTGAAAAGAGGGTCAGAAGCCTGAATGCTGACAGATAGCAGCCTCGGGGAGTTTCTCTTCTTGTGGTGGAGTAGTGCCTCTTAATGGCCCTTCAGTCAAGTCGGCTGGCCTCAAAGCAAGAGGCCCAGCTTCCCTCGGCCTGTACAGTGCACGCAGCACACTCAATTACTTCACATTAATCACTCCAAGTGGTAACTCTTCCTCCTGCTCCCTCATGCAGACAAAAACGAAGAGGGTTGGCTGTCATCAAATTAGGAACTTTTTGTGTGACCATTTACAAACTATTATTTGAGTCCCCCAGTGTTCTGATATAAAGTACAGTACAGGCCGGACTCAGAGTGATGACTTTTCGCTACTCTTAAACCAAAGGAGAGGAAGGAAGGAAGCCTCCGAGCCTGGTGTCTGATGCGCATTAATCCATAAATCTGTCCATATACTGTACATCAGAGTAAAATCAAACTGGCAAACAGGTTCTCCACTAACCTTCGCCAGTGTCACCATGAAGCAAATGTGCTTCATGGACATGAATAATAACCATAACCCATATATAACCCAATAACCAATAACTTTTGACTGCATGTAAAAATGTTAAAGCATCATATCTCAACCTGAAAATAATATAGGTAGCATAACATTTCCTCCCGAAAACACACACTCAATCTGTACTAACACTGTACCCGAACAAAATACTATTCATCTTGTTACAGATATAAGTTGACTAGTGATCTGCGGCCAACTTACCAACAACCTGAGGTAGAGTGGAAGCTTCCAAGTCCAGCATGATGGTGCCTTTCTCTATGCATGTCCGCAGTTCAAACAGGCTATGTAAGGACAGCGTGGCCACGTGGGGTTTACTCCAGCGTTCACCTCCTTTCTCTACCTTCTCCTCAAACTTGATCCACCTGGATGGATGAAACGAGGAGAACTGGATTAAACTGGGAACTCAAGACAGCAACAGGCAGTAATACAGCGTGTACATATTTAAAAAGGGTTTGTATTATCTTTTATGACGTACAAGAAGGATCACTGAAGTTGATGCCAATTTTACCAGGAAACTCACCACCCTCCACATTAAATGACTGTATGTGTATGACAATTATGTCCATATACAGCAGATGTTTTGTAGCTACATCACAAATCTAATAGCAACCACTGGGAAAAAAAAAATCTGAAAATGATCTTGTACACACCTCTCCGTTGTCTCTATGCTGTACTGATTACGTACCTTGTAATACTGTTGACATACAGTATTCTTGTTACATATTAAACTATACCATATGACACCATGGTATATTTGATATTCTGTTCAACTCTGTTATATTGCTGTACTATACTACATAGAATATTATGTCATATCATACACTGTTATACTATATACTATGTTATATTGTTGTACTCTACTATGCATCATGGTATACTATACTACTACACCACTTATACTGTCTCATATCACATATTATATCTTAATGTACATTATACTATACAATGTTAATGAGTTACATTGAATCTTGCACTATATTCTATTATATTAATACAGATAACCACTGAGTACCATTAGGCTACTTAATTATATCATGTACTAGTCTGGTGTACACTTGTTGATTCTGCTGTTATTAATAACACCACTGTCACTTTATCATGTTATTTGTCTCCAACTGCTCTTTTATAGTTTCTAATTTTGTTATATTTTAATTTATGTACATCCTATTACTTATTTCTGTTGACTGTCATAGTAATGCAAATATTGTAATACTTCATTTTTGACAGACCAACTTCAGGGGATGGCAAGCAACCCCCACAACTGCTATGTTTTATTCTTTCTTTTCAGATTGAGCCATCAAGAGTTGAAAAATTTTCAACTCTGGGTAAAACGCTGCACTCCTCACTTTTTACCCATCCGTCCAATCACAGTGGAGGAGGGGCGGGACAAATACCACAGAGACCAACCGTCACCTTCTACATGTTCACATGCTGAACAACATGGAGGAGAAATTAATTACATATAAACCAGCGGGTCCATCATTTCTTTTTACGTGCTTCAGCCTTCCCTTCATCCAGAGCATGAACTTTACCGTCAATATTTACTGATATTCCGTGTCATAAACATAAAAAATAGCAATAGCTTAACAATAAAGTTTATTGATATAGCACTAAAATCTTGATAGATAAACCAATTTACAAAAACAAAACAAGTATCACTAATACCGCATATTGTGCTGTTGAGCCAATCATTATCACCGCAGGGGAAACTCCTTCATCATGACATCTCTACTGTTACTTTCTATACTGATCTGTATTTATTTCTGTCCTTGTACTGCTGCAGCAACCAAACTGTATCTTACTTGTATGGGACCCAACATTGGAAAAGTGCATGATATCGTATCATTGTGAAACAGCTGACAAATTGACAAATGTGTACACATTCAAAGGCAATTTGGTCAAGGAACTGGTAGAGCTAAATTCATTTGTTTCATTTTATTACTACTTTAATACTAGCACTTCACAGCTGTCTCTCTGTCATTCATTTCATGTTGTTAAAGTCAAGCGTTGTCGGATGCTCACTTGGCAGTCAGGTAAACAGAAAAATGCCAGGCTGTATGGGAATTCAGTTTTTTTTTTTTTTTATGGTTAAGATAAAATGATCAGTTGTTAAACTCAGAAGTGGTGTTATCATTTCTATTTTCTTCATGTATCTTTTTAATCACCCAACTACCCCCTCCCTCAGAGTCAGGGAGATGAGAAACTGAACTGGTACTGACAAGCTGTTTCTATACCAGGGGTTTATTTGGACAGTTTTGGCTGCCAAAATTGGACTTGGAGGACAGCCAGCACTTCCCAGCACTACTTGTGAGATCTTTTATTCATTTTGAATCCACTGAGAGCGCTTGGTGAGACTTTGGACCGGGTCTTAATCTCTGCAGTTATTTGCAGGATAATAAGTTTGACATTAAAAGATATAGGAATGATTTATTTCACCTTTTGTAAGCAAAATATAAGGATTAAATTAGCAACAGACACTTTGTTGAAGGGTCTGGAACTGTCGTCCTCTTTTTAACCTTGTGATCCTCTTGTATTGTATGATTTCTATAATTTTATTGTGGTACTTCAGTTGAAACTCTTCCTTGTGGACCTCTTTTTACCATCACTTCTAGCTTATTTGATTGAGAAAATGTCTTTGTACTGATTTTATAGTTTTTCTTTTTGATTGTATTTGTTCTTAGTGTGTAAATCGTAGCACTGAAGAAACATAATTTTGTTCACCTGTATACCGAATATTGTATATCAAAAGAAAGCCATGTTATTTTTGATAATTAGGTGCTTTTTTTGCCAAATGATTGACATGACATGATCAGAAATGTAATTCCCATGCCCTCAATCTCATTTCATTTGCATTCTGATTGACATGTATTTGGTCCAATCCAGGTTAAATTAAGGTCTAGTAATGCCTCCCAACAGGTGGGTTTCTGCACAACGGTGAAGCTATAGTGCCACCTTTTGAATTCTGACATAATAAAGTTGAAGTTCAAGGCCATCTGTGTTCAGTCTTCACCAATCAATATCAGTTCCCTGCGTGCATCAGAAGCTGGACAAATTCATCATCACAACTTGGCCTTAAAAACCTTTCGTGAGTAAAAGTTTGACGTAAACTGAAAGATTCGGCAGAGTTCTTCAGTAGAGTTCCTCCAGTCAACCAGCAGGGAACTTAAAAAGTAACTTCTATCTACAGTACAATTGGTCAGAGGTTATGATAAGGGATCAACTCATTTGGAGCCTCAAACAGCAGCCCAGGGATCCAGTTTCCCCCTGAGAGCGCTTCACTCATCCAGCCCTAATGATGCATAAACAATCAGCCCATCTCTATCCCATCCCATCCCACAAGTGGCCCACACAGGAGAAACCTGTGAAACCCTGTGAGCTCGCTTTCTTAAATCAATGCACAGAGCAACATGTTTGATGTTAGAAGAACTGATTTTGGACTGACAACTAGCTGAAGTTTATATGTTTTAAATGTTATATAGTTTTAAATGTTTATTCAGTTATTTGGCTGTGTATTTTTTTTTTCACAATCAACTGCGTTGCATGTTTTAAATGACTGAGAGAAAGTCAGTTGAGAAGGTTTCTAAACGCCGTTACAACTGTAGGTGCACATACAGGAACTCTGAGAGACTGAGATCCTTACCTGGCCGTCTCCTTCCACTCCATCTCCTGTCCATCCACCGACAGCAGCTCATCCAACTCAGTGAAGAGTTGAGGGGGCGCCGGGCCGTCATCCTCCTCGCCCAGGATGAAGCGGATCCTCTCGGCTGCCGGCGAGACTGCAGAGAGAGGAAAAATACTGCGGTTCATCGGCTGGCATTGGTGCCCGTTGGGCAAAGGTTTGGGCATTGGCTTCCCTTCCTCAGCTGGACCGTTCCCGTTAACTTCAGGAGGAGGTGGAGGTGGTGGGATTTTCACCATGACCTCTTCCTCTTCTTTCTCTTCCGTGTCCTCTTCCTTTTCCTCCTTCTCTTCTTGGTTATTGTTGTTGTTGGACATCTTTAAAAAGTAGTGACCCCCCCCTTTACTCTCCAAATCAGCTGACCCAGGGTTTGCTCCTCTGATAGCAGTCGGCGAGCTACACAAGCTCACCAAAGTCCCAAAGCAGCAGCTAGACCCTCATTAAAGTCTCGGGTGGAAGTGACAGCCACTCTCAGCTGCCCGCTCCAGCACTTTGTGGACCAGGTAGGAGGGGGCCGATGGGGTTTTGGGGTCCTCTCAGTGACAGTGTCCCCACAGCTAGCCCCTTCTCCCTCTCTGCCCCCCCTTTACTGTTCAAACAGGCCTTCGCCATTGGCCCTCCAGCCTTGGCAAGCTGCCCTGGAGCCCCTCATTAACAATTAGGAAATGGTTCACAAACTGGCCTATTCTTTCGCGGAGGCTTGGCTTTCCTTCCCCTTGTCTTCTCATTTGAATATTTAGAGAGCAACACAAACAGAGTTTCAACAGGATTGATAAATGAATTATACTTTTCAGTGCTATTCAAACATGCTGCAAATGGTCGACACCATCATAGCTTGTGCCAACAAGTGGAAACAATATTTGAACTTTGAATGGAGAGTCCACAAACAATCACTACACACACAAAGATTATTGTCATCAGCAAACAGCCACACAGGACCAGTGCATGAGGCATCATTAGAGCCACAGCTTGTTAATGGAACAGCTCACATAAATGAAACGATGGCATCTCTGTTCAACTCTGCTTACTTAAAAACTGTTTACAGCGCCTCCAACATTGTCCGCATACCTCAGTTTTATTTTGAATTAAAATTCCTTTGACAAGCAAATACTGCTCAGCCAATGGACATTTTTACCGCCGATGGAACTAGGCTAAGGTTGAACTTACAGTATAAGGTTATAGGTGCTTTCTTAATGAGTGGGCCTCTGCTTAAAGGTTAGGTTAAAGTTGGGTGAAGTCATGCCTGGAATTGCGTGAAGTGTCCAAACTCATCAATATGAATTATAAAAGGTGTAATCTGTCCTGCCCCAAGAGGTGTACAAAATATGCTAACTGTACAGTAAAGTTAAAGATTCCGTGGGAAACATTTTTTTGGGCAAAAAGTCTATAATAACTTTTCAGCATATTGTAATTCAAGTGACCAATGTGCTGTTTTTACTGCACTTGTACATCCTATCTTTGTGAGGACCATTTTGAGTTCCAGGCCATTTTGGAAAGAGAGGACATTTTGTGCGGTCTCCATGTCTTCAGCTGGTTCAGTCTTGGTTTTAGGTTTAGCTTTGGGTTAATGGTATGGGCATGTAGTTGTGATGGTCGAGGTCAGGGTTAAGGAATGCATTGTGTCATTTAGGGTTCTTCCAAGTACAGAAGCACAAATGTCTGTGTGTGTGTGAGTGTGTGTACGTGTGTGTGTGTGTGTGTGTGTGTGTGTGTGTGTGGTAGTGATCATAATAAAGCTGGCTGATCTGCTTGCGTAATAGCTTACTAATACTGCGGCACCAGAGAGTTGACTACAGATATTCAATATATCAGTGTTTCTCATTAATTACCTAGACTGTGGTCTAATTTGTCCCACCACAGTTTCATAATGAATGAGCAATGTTTAGCACTTCTCAACAGGTGAAGTCTGCCTGATGGATTCAACTCCATGGGTCAGGGACCGCCTCTTCGTGTGGGAGTATCTCTACCCGGCACTGACTAGCCCTCACTGGACGCATTTCCCCTGTGAGGTGCGCCACGATTGCCTCTAAGTTGGCTTGGAAAGGCCCAGGGTGATTAGACCACCCCTCGACTGGGCGTTGCCACTTCCTAGAGCCGTAGACTTAGTGCTCACTTCGCCCACTCTGAGGGATGGGGCTGCTCACAGCGCAACTGTCAATCAAGGCAGATTGTCTGCAGGTTTGCGGTGACGTCGGCAAACCATCTGACTTCATCATGCATTGCTGGTGTGAGGCACACCGTTCTTCATAGATCTAGCCTCTTCATTTTGCTCTCAAAGTGCATCTCAGGGTCTGTCGTCCACCCACCTGTTTCACAAAATCCTGTGGGAAAAACTGATATATTTAAATGTTCCCATTTTTATTTAAAACATGCAGCTTTTCAGTGTTTCACTTGACTCTTTATCTTGCCATAAAAAACAAGAAAAAAATTAAATTAGCAGGCTGTGCCAGAGTGACTACCCATTGGTGAGAAGGGAAAATCTCTATATCACAGAGAAAGGACAGTAATCCAATGTTGAGTGTTTGACTGGGCTTTCCTTTGCAGTTGAAATTTAGAAACTTACATACACACCACGCTTAACATTACATCACTCACCACATTGAGTCATTCATTCATTCAGTCGGTCAGCAGTAAATGGTCAAATAGTAAATGAGGTGAAGGCCTACAGTTTCCCTCTGTGTCCTCTGCAGCACAGTAACAGCAGCAGCAGGTACGAGCCAGACAAGCTTCTGTAAGATTACTAGGTGGAGGATAAACCGTCTGCTGGCACACACACAAATACACACAGCAACACACACACATTTACGCAAGCTGCAATTAGCTTAAGACACCGCAACTTGTTTAATAACACCTTGGGTGAAATAATTTACATGTGTGTTTCACACATTTAGCTGACACTCGTATCCACAGCGATTTACACTGATACAGTAAACAGTTAAAACAAGCTTTAAATACCTATATGGCCAAAATCGCGTGCAAACAATAGCAAAGCAGTGCAAGGAGAGGGTCAAAGCCTCAGGGATGTAGGCTCACGCTGCTGTAATATGCATACAGTTAAATAAAATGAAGCAGTAAACAGACACAGTAATACCAGGGTCGTAGGGTGTTTTCTTTGTCATAGCAGCGTAAAATACATCATCATAACAATGCAATTGTAATAATCCACACATACTTCTATTTTTTTCTTTCTTCTCCATGAAATCAAGATAAAAACATCACATTTACTGTATTAAGCAAAAAAAATGCTTAAATCATAACATGGCAAACTCATAAACTCAGCAGACAACACCAGCTGTCAGTGTGTCAGTGTTTTGACTTGACTATGATTAGCCCAAAACGACATGTGATTATCATGAAGTGGGAATAGGGTTAGTGTTAGTTAGTTAGTTGCTTAGTTAGTAGGGTCTGTAAAGGGGAGACTCATAGGTACCCACAAAACTCATTTTCACTCAAATATCTAGAGGTCAAAGTTCAAGGGATCTCTTTGAGAATGGCCACGACAGTTTTTCCTCGCCAAAATTTAGTACATCTGGAGCGTTATTAGCCTTCTTCCCAACAAGCTAGTATGACATGGTTGGTACCAGTGGATTCCTTGCATTTTCTAGTTTCATATGATACCACCTCTCGCTTTAAAACTGAGCCCACTATAGCCTCTGACAAATCGATTGCGTTAATGCGTTAAAGAAACTAGTGTTAAAACGGATTTGGGCTAACTGGTAAATGGTAAATGGAGTTGCCTTTATACAGCGCTTTTCTAGTAATCTGACAACTCAATTATACTACATGTCAGCATTCACCCATTCACACACAGTCAAACAGTGATGGCAGAGGCTGCTAAGGTGCCAACTTAGCCCATCAGGATCTACTCTAAATACTCATTCATCTCATTCACACAGCGATGGCTATGCCTTTGGGAGCAATTTAGGGTTAAGTGTCTCCCTCAAGGACACATCATCATGTGACCGGAGCAGCCGGGGATCGAACCCAAAATTGTGACTGGAAGAAATCTGAAATAGTCTTGTACCCACCCTTAAAGAATAAATATCAGAAACTAAAAATTAATATTCTGAAGCTTCTCCTAATACACTGTAGGCATGTAAAATGATCAAGAGATAATCCAAGAGAGATTTTCTAACTCTTCGTGAGAAACTGATGCTGCCTATCCATGCTATCCAGCACAAACTCAAGCTGGTAACAAGCATAGTGTCGGTGGTGCTAAGAGAAAGGTGGGAGGGTGGGTGAGAAGGGTTAGGGGTGAGACTCAGTGCAGAGTGAAAGCAAAGGGGTGAGAGCAAGCACGAAAAGGAGGGATAGAAATGAAAATCCCATCGTTCAAACGCAATTTCAAAGCTCTGTGTGCTCTAGCCAAGAGCCATGGGCATACAAAGAGGACTTTGTCCCAGAAGCAGAGGCTCATGGGATAGGGGATGGAGGAAGAATGCCCGCTGCCCGGCAGAAAGCTTAGTGTGACTGCCACTAAAGGCCTGTTTAGTCCCACTCCTGACATGCATCCTACACAAATACCTTCCATCCCCTCTGACCTTTTTGGAAAAACTCAGCACAGTATACATAGGGTCTAATAGCGCATTCATTGTTTGTGACTGTACATGCAATGATAATGCAACTCAGCGTCACTCATTCAAAGCAAAGGATCAGAGAGAGTACAGGACATGTTTTCCATGCCACAGAGTCAGACGCTCAGTATGCAGGGCAGCTAGCACCACAGGCAGCGGACAAGGTTCGGGCTGAATGCAGAGTAACTCCCAGAGGCTGATTCACTGAAAGCACAGTATTTATACTCAGGCCATCTAGTTCTGGTATTTTGTTGTGATAGCTGAGGTGGGCCGTTCTGGTAAGAATGGAACAAATACCAGCTGGGGGGACACAACCTTAAATTAAACAACCTCTGTGTTATCTACAGGTAGACTGAATGTACAGCCATGTTTTCTCTGTGCTTTCACTACCAACAGCCCAGAAACTCATCACAGCAGGGTTAAGTTGAAGTTTGTCTACAAAAGGGCTTAATGCACCGCTTTGTCCAGGAATACTCCGACATTACCAGACTTTTTAGTCATAACGGTAACCCCATTACAGTCGTATTCATCTCATTTATCTTCCAACTTTTTTTCCATCTCCTATTACGACAATATAACAAACATGGTGCATCTTTGCACCGCAGCAGAAGCACCACTTGAATCTAATGTACAGAAGTAATTGTAAAATGATTGAGGTATACAAGTGTGCAAATGCATAACAGTATGGAATAAAAATTTAAATCAGCCTACGTAACTTTTGCTGAACTGTGGCCACAAGTGGTGATTACAGCATGAATTTCCCAAGACTGAAATGTGTGACTGCTTTAATGATGGAAGTTGCACTTCTACAATCTATTCTGTTGTAATGTGTATCCTAACTAACTGACTGCATGTGATTATCATAAAGTGAGCATGTCTGTAAAGGGGAGACTCGTAGGTACCCATAGAACCCGTTTTCATTCACATATCTTGAGGTTAGAGGTCAAGGGACTCCTTTGAAAATGGTCTTGTTAGTTTTTCCTCACCATTTTGCTTAAGTTTGGAGCGTTATTTAGCCTCCTTTGCAACAAGCTAGGATGACATGGTTTGTAACAACGGATTCACCCGCTACAACCTCTGAAATACCGATTGCATTAATGTGTTAAAGAAATTAGTGTCATTAAAATGAATTTGCATTAAAGCATTATCATCAATTTAATTTGACAGCCCTAGACATGATTTTAATTATCTTTGTCCTACACTCCTATAGAGTCCAATCTTGGTTGTTTCCTGCAGAAAATAAAGCAAAAAGACATGTACATAAGAACAAAGGGATAAAGAAAGACTGTGAATGTTTGTGGTTTGGGGGGCATCGTTGGTCCAAGAGTCCATCAACAAAGATCAAGTCATCATAACAATAACTCATGTCCAGAAAGCACAAAGTCAAATAAAATGATGGCCTTAAGTAGTTTATCCAATCAATATCCTAAGACCTTTTCTACTGATACAATTTATTTTTCCTATGACATTGAAGAGTATCTGTTGCTCTGTAGACAGTCTAGTCTTACAACTCCAGACCTATCCCCACAGTTTACAATGTGCAAGCACAGGAGCAGCTATTACAGAATCTTCCACAACTTTGTGATAAGTGAAAAAGATGATAATAACTGTTTGAATTTCTTGCATCAACCAGAATCACCAGGGTAGGGCCAACAATCCTCGCCTCTATAGTTTCATCCGTCCTTGTTACTAAAATATTTGGCACCAAGTGGAGCATATCTAGCATTGTGTAAAAGCTTTCAAAATAATAATAATAACGAAATATTTAGGGATGTGACACATATCACTGTTGCCATGTGAAAGCTGGGCAGCTCCAAAATGTCAGCTTTTCAGGAACTAGAGGAAAAATAGCCAAGCTTCTACCTCGACCTTTGCATTTATTTAATCAATTTTGAAAGTCTTCATAAATCTCAGGCTTGTATTTTCATTTCTGAGAAAAGATGGTATCCCTCCAGTGAAGCAAGAACATTAAACCAGAGACATATTCACAATGAACTGAACACATCACAGCAGTCTTAGCTTGCTCTGACTTTGGGAAATTAAACCCATTTGTATAACAACCAAGTTTATAAGTAATCTTTGTAATCCACTTTGAGAGAACATTTGATGCTATTAAAAGGAGGGGGAAAGCTTTGAAAAAACATGCTCAACAAAATGAGCAGGGGTCAAATGGCCCTGCAGTGGACACACATGTAACCAGGAGGATGTACTTTCAGTCCCTGCAGCGTCCATCTGACCAAACAAGAGGATCTCAGTCCAGACAACAGACCAGGGCCTTCCCCCCGGGGGCGGCCATGATTCCCAGAGAGACTTACATGGAGGAGGTCAGTGAATAACAGTAGGACATTAGGTAAACTGCATGCCTATCAGTTTTTGCGTGCCTGACAGATGCCAGCTTTTGTTGTTTGAACATTTCTCAAAGGCAGAGCCACTCTAGAGTCACAAATAGCCAAGAACACAAATAAAATTATAATACATTTTTTGTCTAACTGCAAAAAATCATATCAATCAAAATCACTATATAATCATTTCAATTTTATTTTTTGATACGACAATTATGGTTAGAGGGTCAGTAAACTAGCTCACTAGCTTTCCTAGATAGCTAGCTACAGTATATGCTAATATGGCTATTTTGACCCTGAGAGGTCAGCTAGGCTTGCAAGCTAAACAAGCTAAGTCATAGAGCATGCTCTCGCCTTCACGTTTACTGGATGTCAACCCAAGTGAACACCTATGGCAAATTTTGGAGCGCTCTCAAAATCATTATCAAAACACAAAGTAAATAAACAATGAAATTTGTTATAAAAGGTGCTCACTTAAGCTTTATGATAATAGCCTCATTCTTTCTAACCATTTGCCTCTTGTGTTTTTACAACAGGTTCCCTACTATTTTACTAAAAATTATACTCTACATAACCAACTCTGCCTACCATAAGGGTAAATTTAATTTATTATTAGTAATTTAGTAAATAATTGTCCCATTTAGAGTCAGATGGACCATAAAGCAGGTTATGCTTTGGGGCGTGGCTACCTTGTGATTGACAGGTTGACAAATGTAAACCTTTCACACTGTGTCTTAATTTCATGAAAGTTAATTATAACATCTTGGTTGCCTAAAAAGTCTTATTCAGCGTTCGGTTGTACTTAGCTCCACCCTGTGTCATTTCTAGTGGCAAAAAAACATGACGGCAACCAAATCAAAATGCCAAACTCAAGGCTTCAAAACTGTAGTCCCCAAACCAGTGGGTGATGTCACGGTGACTACGTCCACTTTTCTTTTCTTTTAAGATTATTTTTTGGAGAGAGTTTTCTCCTTTTTATTGACAGTGATAGCGGTGAAATTTGGAGAAAGAGGGGATGACATGAAGCAAAGGGCAGGATTCAAAGCCGGGCCGCTGCAGCAAGGACTTCAGCCTGCAACGTCCACTTCTTACTTACTTCTTACTTTTTACAGTCTATGGTTTTGCCTGATGGCATGTACGTTTGCATTCATAAAAAAAATAAATAAATAAAAAATACTTTCTTTGCCATCCTACATGAAGCAAATACAGCATACTGTCACTTAGAAAGACTTGTTTTTTATTGTTTTATCTCTGCTCTAACCCTTCCAATAAATAAGATTACTTCTGTCTCTTCCTCTGAGAAATGATTAGCTTAACATAACTCCAATCTGCCCCAGCACACTGCAGGAGGGCTCAGACCAATACCTGCCTTCCTTGTGTGGTATTGTTGTTTTAGGAGATTTGTTTGTATTTTTCAAAAACTGCATGAGGCAGCAAATATCCCTGTTGTTGAGGATTTGCTTCCCCCCGTCACGGTTGTTGTTTTTTAATATGATGTGTGTGTGTGCATCACAGTGGTTTCTCTTTATCTTTTCTCTGCTAATACAACTCTGCCTGGATGCATCAGCATACAGCATGTTTTGATCCACTTTGTGACACTTTGCCATTCGACTGATAGTTTTCACAAACAGAACAAGCCACAGTGTATAATTAGAAACAAAACACTGGTATTTGGCCAAACTACATGATCAGTACACGACTTAACACAGTAACAGTGTATTTAAAGGTGGAATCTGTGATTCTAATCCAGTAATTATTTTGTCAGATTTAGCGAATATCCCTTCACGGTCCTCTAGCTGTCCATTCTGTGTGCGTCAAAGAAAAATCTGCTGTTCATACCACACACTGTATATGTATAAAACAAACATGACACCTCCCCAAAAGTGAAGCCAAAACCTGTCTATTGCCCCTGATGGCTGGCTGCAATATAGGTCATAAATCCCGCCCCCTCCATTTTTGTGGGTGGGACATGGGCCAAACTAAAAAGTCAAAGTCAATTAAACTTTTCCCAAAGATGGTTTCTGTCATTTAGGTAGTTCTTATCATGCTGATGTATTTTCAAGTCTTCAAGACAGCTGCTCTGAGTGATGTAGTTGCAGCCGGAAGCTCGGAAATTGGAGGAGAGAGGAGATGTAACTTTAACTTTCCATCACCGTCCAGAGTCTGTGTCATAGAATGTGTCAATTTCATCATATATGTAGTTATAGAGATATTATGGTTTGTTGCTGTATCTTTTTGGCTAAACCAGCCACATTAGCTACCGTTAGCTACCGTGGACCCCCCCTGATTACTACTGTGCAGAATCTGGCTCCACGTGACACCAAAACCTGAAGATGGCAGCAACTGTATCCTGGATACTTTGGCTTCACTTTTATACAGTGGGAGGAAGTCGAGCAGTGTCATCCATCTATATATACAGTACAGTCTATGGTTCATACACAGCCCTGGCTCTGTAAATGGAAAAAAATAAATAAGCCAAGGCAGGAGAAAAGCCATGGACTCATAAAGAGAAAGGCATTGGGAGACAGACGGATGTTAGTAGGAAGGGGGTATTTGTTTGGGTATTGAGTTCAAATATCAACAGTCTTTCTCCAGAAGAAGAAGAAGAGAAGATCTACCTTTATTAGTCCCACAATGGGGAAATTCAATTTTACACTCTGTTAAACTCATACATGGTACATGCAGACCTGAAACACACATACATGCATTAATGGAGAGGTGTCAGAGTGAGGGGGCTGCTCCTGACAAGCGCCCCGAGCAGTTGGGGGTTTGGTGCCTTGCTCAGGGGCACCTCGGCAGTGCCCAAGAGGTAAACTGGCACCTCTCCAGCTACCAGTCCACACTCAGTTTTTGGTCCATGTCGGGACTTGAACCGGTGACCCTCCGGTTCCCAAGCCAACTCCCTACAGACTGAGCGACTCCACTTTTAATGCTTCACATCAAATGGAATATAAAATGTACAAAAGTCTGTTTATATACAATACAGTAAATGAACCTGTATAGTCATACCAACTGGTCCTACTCTGTGTTATTTCGCCTCACTGCACATTTTAATTCCATGACATATTTTTACATAACATCCACAGCATTTAGACTATTACACCCACACGAACCAGCACAGTGCCACAGTGTTGACTGTTAACAAAACGTCAACGCTCACATTCTCCTGCCAACATAGTCGCATTTTCCATGAATGGAGAATTACCAATGTTGCTGTAAACAAACCCAGGTGTGTAGGGTTTCAGGTTTTCATCTGACTTGAGTGTTTTTTGGAATCAAGGATGTTTTTTCCCTGTGATATATATTTACACATCCACTCACTGATTGTTCTAATGTCTTTTCATCCTTGGGTCTCTGTTTTGCTCTTGTTTATTCAACTATAAAGAATTAAATCAATATTTTCTTCAACAGTCCTTTGGTTTATTGTATCTGCAGATTAATGGAGTGTACAGTGACGTATAAATAGGAAGAAACAATCAAGCTGTTAATTACTAATCTTACACATTCAAACATCAGTCTTATTAAATGAACTTAATGAATAAAAAGAACCAAACACCAAGGCTGGACTTCGTACTCAAGTAACTACCAGCACGATAAACAAAACACAACCCCCAAACACTCCTCGACAACGTTGTCCAGGCCTTGATCCATCTTATCTGCAAATACTGGCGGCAGTTTCAAAAAAGACTAATCTTGTTAAACAAAGTGTAAGCAAATGAACCGTAAAGGCTGAAGAGTAACTGTGACGCTGTTTACACACAACAAGTCAGAATATTTACTCCACCCAAACGCAGCCTTCATGGCCCCACGGACACAATCCACTAGCTTTGGTGAGTAAAACTGCATCCCTGCCAGTTCAGTCCAAATGCTCAATAACCACATCATTTGTTTTAGTGTTAGAGTTAGCTGTTCAAGTGGGGAAAAAAAATGACATAATACTGTAAAATCTCTTACAAAAAGGAAATACAAACAACCACTCTACCGCTACCGCCTTTGAGACAGATCAGCCTCTGCAAAAATATTGCAATGAGAAAAAAGGCTGTACTGACAACTGCTGCATCCCCTGTTTCAGTATTGCAGTAGTGTTTCTTTAGCGGTTCCCAGTCTAGGAGTCGAGGCTCACCAACGCAGGATAAATCAAAGGGATTGCGAGGCCAATGACAAGCCGAAGAAGAAGAATCTCGCTACTCCAACTTAAGCTTCACCTTCTGGCCTCTTAAAAGTTATGAAGCTGAAACAGAAGAGAAGTGAACATCACTGTGGTTGAACTGCTCAAAGCTCATGGACATGATCACGATGGGTCATTAGTGGGCACTGCTTGGCTTTAAAGGGTCACAAGGACGGTTTGTCAAGACAAGACTAAAGGCAAGACTAAACATGAATGTAGTTGGTTCATTAGTGAAAAGTGACAGGAAAGCTCTGATTTCACTACTCATCTGCTTCCCATTCCAAAAAGCCAGCAACATGGTACGTGAAACACCAACATATCATCAATAATCACATCTTCAGCCAATGCCTGCATCCCCAGGTACCTCACTACCTAAGACTGTGGTCAAGGAACATTTTTTGCTAAATATGCATCACAGTCTGTCAGTAAAAACAAGCAGATGGGCTTTAATCTATTCTCTGATTGGATTTATGTCCTGAAGAAAATCCCCCACAACAAGTGATGTGTACACATTGTAAAATCCGGTTCTGGTGTATTTTGGTCTTCTTGTCACTTCATGTGCACACAGGCACGTGAAAAAAATGACATCACTGTCTTGAAATGACAGTGGGCTGCCTCATTATTGGATTTGACAGATGTACAGAAGCACAGAAACCTCATCTAAGCAGAGATTTACCCTCCATCCACTGTTTTTCTCCAAAATGACTGCATGTTATCTCCAAAATATAGACATAAATCTGTGACTCTCAACCTTTTTGGCTTGTGACCCTTGATGTTTACGAGCATGTTTATGAACTGTAAGTAGTTCAACCAATGTGGGATGTTCCCTTCTCATATTGTTTCATCTGGATAGCTTTTAAATACCTCAAGAGTTAAAACTCACAATGCAGCCCCTTCAGATTTATTTAAACTGTACTGAAGTTTCAATTTAAAAATGGCAAATATGCACCATTTTAAAATCAACATGATATCTGTGACATTAGAAATCACTGGGCATCCACAGGTTTTTGTCAGTGCTGAGAGAATTTCAGCTTTATGCCGATTCAATTAACAATGACGAAGAAAAAATGCTGACATCAGTAAGAGTTCGTACACTTGAACTCACAGTCACCCAATGTAACCTTCCCTCCATCCTTTCTTTCTCAAGTTTCCCTCTGGCCAGAGCTCTTTGTCCGAGCATCCGCAGCAGCTGTGCCTGAGGGCATATCGCACTTTACACTCTTTATGGGACAGAGAAAGCTCCAGTCAACCAAGAACGTGAGCATTAACACATATAGATGCCAACACATCCGCACACACACAAAGACAGACACACTTATGTCTACAAACAAGGACAGAAGCACAGGAGGGCATGCACTCACACACGGTACTCAAGAGACTCAGCATGAGTACAATTATATCTGAGTAGCCATTACTTCCAATGAAAATTCACTCAGCTCTGTCGAAACACACTCGTCACTCAGAAGGACATGTACGACTATTTCTGGCCACTAAGTGGACTCAGCAACTTCTTTGGGGTCACAGGGAGTTACACAGGCTTTTTCTCTGGAAAAGAGAGCAGCCTTCAGCAGAGACAGACGTGAGCCCTAATCAACGCTGACATGGCGTCCATCAGAACTTACTGAGAGGTTTGAGGATGCTGTTGCTGGCCTCATCGTTGTTTTCTGTGTCCGACTTGTCAGAGGCATTCTCCGTCAACCTCTCCTTTCTGTCCTTGTGGCCGGGTCTCCGACGGTGACGCCTCCGACGCCGATAGCTCTTGGGCACATGCACGCCGATGTAAAAGGTGTGGTGGCCTGCAAACAGCAAAACAGGAGATGAACTCTCTGACAATAAACATCCTGACAAATCCAGATTGCTGTGATTAGGGCTGTCAGCGTTTTAACGCTGCTAATTTCTTTAACGCATCAATGCAACTTGGGTTTTTTAGGTTGTAAAGCTAGAGTGAGGATACTGGCATCATATGGAACTAGAAACCCTAAGGAACCCATTGGTACCAACCATGACATACTAGCTTGTCGAGAAGGAAGCTAAATAACACTCTAAAAATTTTGCTGAGGAAAAACTGGCATGGCCATTTTAAAAGGGGTACCTTGTTCTCTGACCTCTAGATATGTGAATGAAAATGGGTTCTATGGGTACCAAGGAGTCTCTAATAAATATATACATACATTTGCATAAAGCAAGTATTAAATACTACAAATCTACCTTTAAGGCACATTTTGAACAGATGAAAATTTGCGATTAATTAAACTATTTTCATCGATTGATACCCCTAGTATCAGCTGATAACAGCTGACTTCCTGAAAATAAAATCAAAATCCCTATCAGGAAACGCAAAATTCAAACATTTAGAAAATCACAATGTGACTTCTACATTGCTGCAAAATAAGTAAATTACAATATGATCCTAAGCTGGTCTCTCCATTCAGTTTAACAGGAAACATTCTCACGTTCTCAAGACAGTGTAGCAGAGCGAGGTTATGTAGGTTGCAGTACACTGTCAAAGTAAATATTTGGACAGAAAAAGGAGTAAGAAGCAGCAGTGAAGATGCTATAACTGCAGCATGACTACATCCCTGTTATGAATGTTGGCACAATACCAAGAGGACGTGCAGTTTTACATGTAGTTGGTTGATGTAGGGTCAGTAATGCCAAGCAGACCAGACTGTTTGCTAACAGCATGCCATTCAGATGGTGGTGCTGGTCTGATGTAAGGTGTCTGGTTCAGGGCATTTATTTTTTCACTAACTTACTTTTTCTACTGTAGGTGTGGAATTCCAGGTGGAGTTTAATCCACAGATGCCTGAGTTTGTGTTGGTGTGTTTACATGAAGCACTGAACCATAATGCAAGCACACTTTCTGTTACAACAATATCAAAGATCTGGAACTGGCTGATTTAGTCATATACTGGCCGATTAATATCTGAAACATACATGCATATGATGATGGAGGGGGAAGACATGGATTGTGCAGCAGGAGTGACTTGACATAATTTTGTGGACATTTCTACCACTTAAAACTGATGTCCAATGAAATCCATCATGACTCACTGATGATTTAACCAAAGCTGCTGTTCAAAACTCAAAGCTGTAATTTTGTTGGTACACTTACTAAAACTAATGCATCCTAATACAACAGTTTTAACAGCCATAAAACCTTTGTTCATGAAGGTTATATATTGTATTTTCAAAGTGGTGCGGATTCAACCTTTTTCTTTATTTTGCAGGATGTAGTTTGTGGTGCCAATGAATTGTATTACGTTAAACTGAGATGCGTTTCTATTATTAACTAGCGCTGTTGATCAATTCAAATATTTAATTAATCGCATGATTGTACATAGTTAATCACAATTAACTGCAAATTTAATTGCAAAGAACTCATTTTCATTCACATATCTTGAAGTCAGGGGTCAAGGGCCCCCTTTGAAAATGGCCATGACAATTTTTTTCTCGCAAAAATTTATCTCAGGTTTGGAGTATTATTTATCCTCCTTCGTGAAAAGCTATTATGACGACCTGGTTGGTACCAATGGATTCCCACTATCCAGTGGCATCAAGAACCATTGCTGAGATACTAAATTTAGACATTGGTTCCTCCACTCGAAACACAGGTATAGTAAGCTTCCCAATTTCCATAAATGGTCCCTGGGCCCCTGGAAAAGTTCTTGCAGTTGAAATGGGCTACAAGACTGCATTAGTGTACATAAAAATGGTAACAAAGTGTAGTCTATAAGTGAGTATTTGATATTTAGATCATTTCTGGGTGGACTATCACTTTAATGCTAGTTTTCTATACATACTGTACTGAATTTTGCCAATGTTCAAAAGGGCCACTATGGTCAACCCTGTAATGTGACAAATGTTTGCTCCAGTTGCAGAGTTTAGTTTTAACATACTGTATGTCAAGTAAATGATAATAATGAAAAATGCTTCACCTCTAATACCTGTATACTTTTAACTGTCGAGAGCTGTGTCTCGATTCACATACTTCTGTACGTACACTTGCGATTTTGAGTACATAAGCGTGTTCACTCTACAGTAATGGTGCCTTCAAATGGGGTGGTGTTTACCGTGTGTACGAGATGGGAAGTCATGTACATGATATGCTTGGTATTCAAGTAACGGCAATATTAATGTCACTGTCTGAGTCTAGAAGCCACAGACGCTAACAATTTAGCAAGCTAGCAAGTGTGTAACATAACACAGGAAATGAAAAGACATAATGACAGAGGAGAAAGACGAGGTCATTGAGAATATCAACTTTTTCCTCAGACATATAAAATTACTAAGAAATATATAACTAAAATTACAATATATTAAGTTATGCACTGAAAATTAACACAACGCCAGCAAACACGTCACAAGTCGTGAACTCAGAAACTTTCCACTTACAAGGTCGTGAATATGACATGAGCGGGTTGTTCATATGGAGTCAACTCTTAAACACGGTAAACGCAGCCCCATTTGAAGGCACCATCTATACCCGGATGTTGCACTCACAACGGTCAAACATTGAGTGTAGAATGCTGGACACGTCAACGGTCCCTCAACGGTCACCGTCTTTGCTACGTAGTGGAAGGGGAGAAATCACCAACCTATTTCAAACTTGTGAAAATGGCGGGCGAGGAAGCTGCAGCAGTTACAATTTAAAAAGTGAACATTGAATTACAAAAATCTAAGTTATTCATGCGTTTTTTTTCACTACCACTATACTGTAGTGTAATTTACCTGAGCTTCTGGAAAGTGCATAACAGCAGTTGAAATTCACACACTACACAAGTACGTAGTGTGCACAGTGTACTAACGGAAGTCTCCCAATTGAAAGCACAGGTCTCTCAGAAGTTCAAATGAAACCTACCACCTGCACCACATTTCTGGTACCACATGGTTCTCCTTCCTAAGCAGAGGAAGGCGCTAAAAAGCAACCTTTCAGTTTAAACATCAAAAGTCTTCCTGAAACAAAAGGCTCTATGCGATCAGTGTTAAACGTTGCCTTTTGGAGCACACTGGGTAGCGCTGAGCCAAGCACTGCACATGACCCAACCAGGAAGTGGCTGATCCCCTCAACACAACAAACAATGATCTCTCTTGAAGCACAACAGCGTTGTTATTCACTGGTACCACAATGCCTTGTTTTTTGTTTTTTTTTAGGGGTTCATCTAAATTCACTGACACCGATGATGGTCCAGTATACCAAGCTAATGCTGAGCATCAGAGATAACAACTGTCTCACCTAAAACATGAAGGGAAACTGGAAATCAGAGGTTTTCTGCTTCTCTGTCTATGTTAAATTGGTAAAATATGGTTTTCAGGTAAGGTTAAACAGTCCATCAGTCTGTTTTGGTAACTTTCCCCCTTGACGTGACACAGAATGGATAAAAGGCAGAAAGGGATGGAGGAGCTCTCCAGAAGAAGACAGACCCGCATCACCCACACCAGAGCTGCTGTCCACTGGGCTTTTGGTTCAACAAAGACAGAACTGGTCCCATGTTTATGGGATAACATAAAAACATCAGATCAATCGTACACGGCTAAAACCGCGACGGCATTGACAGCCAAGTAGAAAAGATAAACAGACTTCGTCTACTCGAGGAAACAAAACTCCAAGATGTTGAACGTTCGGTCTAAACTGAGTATTGAATTAATAAACAACATGCTGTAGATGTTTGAACTTTTCATACCAGATGCTGAAACGGTTGTTATCAATTTGAGGTTCTGATGCATGACGCGGACATTTTTGTACTGAAACTGCTGATTTTGTGCCTGGATGCAGTCACATGGGAAAGAACGACAGCCAATTAGGAACCAAGCTGACTGAAGGACAACCTCTGCCGTCATGGTGCCTGTGATTAATGCATGACCTAATGCAAAATGTGAAGCATAAAGCAGTAGTATGAAGGGCCTCATAAATGAAGGACCAATGTGTTGGATTGTGGAGACAACATGAGTGTTTATTTAACATGTCTCCATTAGTTTATGCATTATTTTTATTTTTCTTTGTGAATTTTCAGTATAAAGCAGTACAAAAACTAACATTGCTAATTCTCTCTGACCGTTGCCCGCCATGTTTGGCATTCAGTAAGTCTGATACAACAACTTTGTGAACATCAGAATCCTTGCCAACTTTATAATGAAATGATTTTGCCTTGCTCCTTGGTTTAGATGTTTGGTTTACTGTTTTGTAGTGTAGTTCTTAGCCAAAATAAATTAATCTATAATCATCTATATATATATAATACACGCTCATGAACATTCCTGTCCTTCCACTGGAAATTTCAAGCAATACAAGCCTTGATATTATGGAGTCAAAATAGCTTCAAATGAATGCCCAGTATTATTTGTGTTACTGTGGTTCATTAGAGTGGACGAAAGATGCTGTCAGACTTAACATACAGAAAGTGGCCATTACAACAAGACCCAGGAGCAGATGGCTAGATGGCCACAATAAAAGAGAACAGAGACATAGACAGACAGAAAGAAATAAAGACCACGCTGCTATTGGGGCTGATAGATGAGCAATAAAACAGAGCGTGAAGACGTTTGCACGGGCTGAAAGATAACAAGAGGGGAGTAAGAGAAAGAGAGGAGAAGGAATAAAAAATAGTCGAGTCAAGGAGCTGGAAAGGAAGATTTGCACGCTGCCCGAGCAGCTTTGTCCAACGACTTCCTCTTCTTGTTTTGTGTGTGGAAGAAGAACTTCTTTTGGAGCCGCCTGTGAGCACACACTGAATGAAATAAAATCCTTGTGTTTGCTGGGAGGTTTGTTTAGCTCGCTAGATTTCTGAGGAGAGGCAACGCCACCGCCAGTTTCCCCAGTAACGCGCTGCTGGGGACCTGCCCAGACCAGTGGGGAGGATGGCAACACGCCACACTGCACTGACAGCATGCTAATATGAAACAGCTTTAAAAATATACTGCTATGACTCTTCCTTTTAACTTCTGACTCAGCGACAGCAGGCACTATCACAGGAATACAAGTATTTAACCTAAGGTCACGCCAGATGAGTTTACTTACATGCGTAAGTGAATCATCTATCTTGAGCTTTAGCACCGTCTGTGACGCAGAGCTCAGATACCAAATATTTTGCTTGAGTGACAACACAGATTAATCAGTGTCAGATAAAGATAATTAAGCTCCTCTTCCAGACTTTTATCTTGCACAGTGTAAGAAATGTCAACCTCATCTCTTTTTGTTCATTTTATCAGTCTTTGAGTCAGCCTGTTGGCTCTGATCGAGCAGCAGTGGAGACTCCAGAAAAGAGACGACAACACACGCCGCCACAGCTGAGATGCTGGTTACGCACAGGAAGTCAGAGAGAGATTGAGGCAGGGGTCAAGCTGAGGTGACACCTGACAAAATGTAGACCTCCGGCATGAGCGACACTGCTGTGCAAATTCCAATGTTGACTCTGTTATAAGGATTTTACTCTTGTATGTGACTAAACAACCTTAAAGGATCATACCAGTGGTTTTGCATGTTTCCCATTTACTACAAATAAAAGCACATAAAAGTTAACAAATCATGCCGCTGTGTTGGCAACCCTATACAGCCATTGTCTTACATGTATTTCTATACATGTAAACATGAGTTAGCAGGCTTTTCAAGCTTGCTTAAAAAGTGTACGGTAATCTGTCATATCAACTCTGCATTAAATTTTCATCTAAGTTGCATTACCACTTTTATCGTCAACTGTGATGTCAACTTGCGCAGAGGTGGAAGGTACAAAAATGCTCTGTTACAAGTAAAAATCCTCAATGCAAAATGTTACTTAAGTAAAAGTACAAAAGTATTATCAGCAAAAATACAGTCAAAGCATGAAAAGTATACTGTACATCCTCATGATGCAGAATGGCTCCTTTCAAAGTGTTATGTTATTATAGAATATTATATTATTCTGTTTTTATCACTAATGAAAACATGTAAGAGCATTTTAATGATGTACTTCATCAATGTGGAGTCAATTTAGACACTTTGTGTACTACTGACTGGGTTAATACTGCATCATACAAGGAACAAGTAACTACAGTTGTCAAATAAATGTGGTGGTGTATAAAGTGCAATGTTCCCCTCTGAAATGTAAAAAAGTATAAAGTGGCAGAGAGTAGAAATATTCAAGTTAAGTACAAATATGTCAAAATTGTACTTGAATAAATGCACTTAGTTACATCCCACTACTGAACTTAGGTGATAAACACAGAGTGCAATATTGAAAAATGTTTATACAGTAACAGCTCTTAATAATTTAGAGAAAATTAATCTGGGTTTTTGTTCTCATTTTGTCCTGGAACCAACAGCAAAGGGCAGGTCCTGGAGCCATTTTGACTACTTCTGCTGAAGAACCAAAATGAACCAGGAGGTCTTTGGATGGTAAAACTGGCTCCATGCCGGGACCTTTAATCTGCTGGACTATAACCAAGAAACCTGTGATGTTGGGTGCAGGTTAAGTTCATCACCACGTAAACCCATCCTTGCTCCGAGGCCACAAGAGGCATTATGAGCAGCGAGGAGAGTTTTGAAAAAAATGTAAATGGACCACTGAATTAATTTGTAATTAGCTGGTTCTACAGCAGTTTGGTCTGCAATGAGAGCAATGCAGTATATATTTGACAGTGTGCAAGGAAAAACTACAATAAACTGTTAAGAAAGGCTGGGCTCTCTACAACACTGATTTTTAAAGTGGGGTCCGTGGCAGTCTGTCAGGGGGGTGTGCAAAATATGCTATAAATTATAAAATTGTGCTTTATTTTTAAAAAGTGCAAACCTACAGATGGGGACCATTTGCACTGATAAAACAAGCACACCGTGTCCCTTACTCCCACCTAAGTTAGCTGTGGGCCAATAGAAACTCTGATAATAAGTTCATTATTTTTAAGTTGAAGCGCTTACTGACAGTCAGCTTTAGGCTGCTAAAACACCTGGATTTATTAGGACAAAGCCAGTCTTGTTACAATTTTTTCTGTTCACTTTGTTTTCTGAAAGCTTTTAAGATTGAGTATTTGAAAAGTATAAATGCTGGCGAGTTGAGCTCAGGCATTAAAATGATTCAAACTGAAATGTATTTCTGTTTTTCACTACGAAACAGGTCTGAAGTATTTAGGTTGAAAAGTTTTAGAATACAAACTAGACTGGTGGGGACTAGTCAGACTGTAGCGTTCGAACTGATGAAGCAACTTAGATAAGGGGTGAAACGTCTTCAGAGACAAATCTAAGTCTAGTTGCCTTCGATTCAATTGTTACCAGATAGAATACAAACAGTTCGAGCAGTAAGCATATACAGTGAACTATGTTGAGAAATTAAGACACTTGCAGTTCAATTACTGCCCATTCCCCAGTGGTGGTAATACATTTAAAAACATGCCAATAGAATAAAATTTTCATATTACTATATTAGTATAACTCCTTGCAGATTATCAATAGGCACTCGTTAAAGACATTTGAACATACCGGAAGGTTTTTTCCTTTTTCTTTGTTGTCCTGTAGGTCTTTGAGGGGATTAGTGGGGTAAACACAGAGCAACATGCTCCATGCTCTACATCTCTCTTATGACAGCTTGTTAAGCAGGTGAGCTTCAGGGTGTACATGCAGGAAGTGTGTGAAATTTGTCAGTCTCTAAAAGGTTAAATGAGGCCTTTCCTGTTTCCCTCTTTGATAGGCCCTTGCTTTTGAAAAAGCAATTCAGAGAAACTAAGTTGTTTAAGAAAAAAGTGGTTCCAAAAACGTCTAAAAAATAAATAATTGCTAAATTTTTAGGTAGCATAGTTTGACTGTCAAAATAGAGTGATGTCTGAGGAACTTCAGGAATGTCTCTGAGGTTTTAGGAACGAAAAAAATATTTCAGAAATAAGATAAACCTTGAAGAAATACTTATAATGCACCATATTTGATGTTATTTGTGTTTCTATTGCGTTGCTGTCTGCATCACATGGAAGGCAAAATAAGACTCTTGATCACATGCAGAGGAATTAAAGTGTCACAGGAACAAGTAAACTTACCCTCAACCTCCTCCTCGTCGCAGATGTGCTTGAGTAAGGACGCCCCCCGGTCCAGCACCGCCTCATCCTCCATCCTGTAGTAGTAAAAGAGGAAGAAAGACTGCTCACACTTCTCCTCCAGAGACAACGTGGAGCCATAGCGCTTCGGCTCGTTCACCTGCAGTAAGTTGGGACTGGGGCTCAGTCTGGTGCTGCTGGTGGCGCTCATCTCCACCCGTTAAAGACTCATTGATAGCACCTTAAGATCTGCTTTTCAGTAAGTAAACTAGCGTCAAGCGTGAGAATGTGTGTCGTCCTTGAGTAGGGCAAAGTGCGCAGTCGATAGGTACGATGTAATGGGTTTAATCTGGCGGAGGGGGGTGAGGGAGAGGACAGGAAGTCTCTGCTAATTGAGTGACTGGTGCTGGTCATGCGCAAAAAATCGCAGACTGACTGAGATTTGAACCCATCTAGATCTGGATCTGTCCACCCTTCACCTATTAGACACTGAATCAAGGTGTTGTGTTTTATTATTGTGAGAAATAAACATCTGAAAAAGTATGAGTTAGTGTTGTGTCTAATCAGCCACACGCCCACACACACACACTACAAAGCCTCTCCATCTGGTCGGTAATGCCTGCCACCCTCCACCTAAGAAACAAGTGGGGCATCACATGTCTGTCTACTCATCCGCCCTTACAGGATTACGCCGGCTTTACTTAAGTGACAACACACACAGAAGCCCACAACAGGCCGGCGTGTCGGAGCCTCCGCTGCTGTTCAGGATGCCTCCAGACACCTTCATCCTCTCCTTAAACAAGCGGTACTGTTTCCCAACAAACATCGACGTGAGAACGGATTGAAAAATGTTTCTTTCAGGCCGGCTCTGTGGCTGAAAGGAAGTTTATTTGTTTTTGTCATGTTGGCAATACAGTATGTACTGTCAGCTACTTGCATGCAGTCAAGAAATCAATGCAGTATTTTACACAAGCAGCTAATTTACATATTAACATATTAAACTTTGTCAAGGTTAACAGTGTTGGCAGAGCTATCCGCTGCCAGTAAAAGCATAAAGTTTCAAGTAGTACTGGAAACACTTAAGCCCCAGGTTTATCCTAATGGGATTACAGACAAATTGGTTTGTTTTGTAAAACAATCAAAACTGTTTTTTTTGTTTTGTTACAGATTAGTTAAAGGCTTCATAATTATCCTTAAATAAATAAAAATAACACAATACAATGACACAGTAACACAAAACAATGACAAATATTGTCCAGAAACCCTCACAGGTACTACATTTAGTATAAAATACAGTATGTGATAAAATCATAACGTGGCAAACTGCAGCCCAGCAGGCCACAACAGCTGTCAGTGTGCTGACTTGACTATGACTTGATCCAAACTGCATGTGATTATCATAAAGCTGGCAAAGGGGAGACTCGTGGGTATCCGTAGAACCCATTTACATTCACATATCTTGAGGTCAGAGGTCAAGGGATCTCTTTGTAAATACCATGCTGGTTTTTCCTCGTCAAAATCCAGCAGAAGTTTGGCCTTTATTTGACCTCCTTTGCAACAAGCTAGTATGATTATGTATGAAGGTAGCATGATTGGTATCAATGTATTTCTTAGGTTTTCATACGATGCCAGAATCTTCACTGTAGAACCTAAAAATTGCAAGTTGCGTTTAGTGCATTAAAGAAATTTGTGGCATTAAAAATTTGTGTTAGTGCGTTATTATCACTTTAACCTTGACAGTCATAATAACAATTATTAATAATATTACTTTATTATAGCAGTTGGAGAAGATTGTTGTGTTGACTGGAGAATTGTTTGACCACTCAGATATCAATAACAATGTTTTGATTTATGTTGCAGTGATTTAATGTTGTTAATGTATTACTGTTCTGGGATCTACACTTGATGTGTCATTCAGTCCATTCTAGCTCAAAGTGGACTGAACAGCGTGGGCTAAGTGATGACAGGGGGATACCCTGGACACAGAGGTCTCAGAGGTCAAAGGTTAGGGTTAGGGTCAAAGGTCAGCTGCAGAACAGGATTCTTCCAGCTGGTCAGGATTCAGCATCCTGCTCACGGGAAGACATTATCTGCTCACTGCATCATGCTGCATAACACTCATGGCAAACATACAAATAGATTTAACTCATCAGTGTTGAAAAATTACGACACAGCAAGAAGAATTGTTTGCAACAATCCCAGCACTGCCAAATCAACTGTGTTATTTTAGAAAAAACTTAACCAGTATTTCTATGTAATCACAGGGTTTTTTTTTACACTTGCTGATGGTTTTGAGCAGCCACACTGTGACCATGTCAGCTCTATGTGTGGACAAACAACTCTCCAATCGACACTGGTGAAGTAAAAAATAACACTGGAACACTTCCTGTGTTTAGTTGTAAAAAACTTTGTTCTCACAAAGTACAATTATTCTAGAAATAAAGCTGCTAAAGGTTTTTTTGTCCTTCCCAAAACATACTGACACTTAGAGCTGCAACAATTAGTCAATTAGTTGTCAACTATTAACTTAATTAACAATTTTGATAATCAAATAATCAGAAAGATGAGAGTAAACTGAGTCTCTTTGAGTTGTGGACAAAACCAAGACATTTGAGGACGTCATCTTGGACTTTTTTAAACACTGATCCACATTTTTGTAAATTTTCTGACATTTTATAGACCAAACAACTAATCAAATAATCAAGAAAAAAACAACAGTTTAATCAACAATGAAAACAATATATAGTTTTGCAGCCCTACTACTACCAGTATATGTTGTAGTCACTGTGACTTAAAATATTTTTCTCCTAAACTAAACTTAAATACATATTTTCTAATCTTTTATAAAAGGTAAAAAGGGAAAATGATTTTTGAAAGATTCTGGAGAAAGTTTTGGGTCCTCCTGAAATACTTTTTTTTTCAAAGCTGAGTCACTTCAGTAATACTTAAAATTCAAATACAGCAGGCTGATTGATAACTCAAAAGCATTTTAACAAGAAACAAGATGTGTTACTCTGTGTGCTCTAAATCAACCTGAAAAGTGCTTTAAAGCAGCACCGTGATTCATTCACCCACAGTTAACAGCCGAGGTCTTTTATCTCTCCACTTCACCAGCTTCCCCACTAATACCGGCCTTCCTACTTCCTCCATTGCCACCTATGGAACAATCATGGACATAACAGGCCAAACTCCACTGAACTTCACATGTTCTCGGGGAGGAACAAGTTCTAGGGAACTTACTCTAGAAGAAAAAAAGGTTTATGTTTTGGATATGATGTGATGATGATGATGATGATGATGATGATGATGTTTGTCGATGTCTAAATGAGAACTTGAGTTTCCCTGCATAATGATCACCTGTAACTTTTCCTGACCTCTTTTTCTATTTTTCCAATATTTATTTTTAGTTTGAGGTAAAACAGTCAGAATAAACCCTTACAAGGAGCGTTGGGGAGTCATTTCAGCAGCAGAATGTAAATAATATAAATTAGTTTCTGGTTTTGATTTTTTGTGGTTTTGATATTCTACCAAAATGACAAAACTTTGACTTTCAAGATTATAATCAGCAAAGAGAAAATAGTAATGAGGGATATAACAAACTCTTCTAAAATGCATGATGAAATTAAAGATACAATAAGTGAATGATTGATTGATTATTCCATCACGTTTTAATCACGTGTGCATTCAAAATCAAAAGCTTTGAATGCTTGTGTACTCTGCAGGCTGCTGATATTGGCTTCACGTACTTCGCAGCACAAGAAGAAGAAGAAGAAGATAGTCCTTTATTAGTCCCACGAGGGGAAATTCAATTTTTACACTCTGTTGTTAACTTATACACGGTACATGCAGACCCAAACACACACATGCACAAACATGCAACAATGGAGAGATGTCAGAGTGATGGGGCTGCTCCTGACAAGCGCCCCGAGCAGTTGGGGGTTTGGTGCCTTGCTCAGGGGCACCTCGGCAGTGCCCAAGAGGTAAACTGGCACCTCTCCAGCTACCAGTTCACACTCAGTTCTTGGTCCATGTCGGGACTTGAACCGGTGACCCTCCGGTTCCCAAGCCAACTCCCTACAGACTGAGCTACTGCCGCCCCCACAGCAGCAATTCAGAAACATATTTTGCCAAAGAACGCGAAAGAAAATACGAAGGTGTTTGTTCAAAACTTTGATTTGAATATTTTGTTTTGATGTAGAAAAACTTTTTTGGGTCTCACTTCTATCTTTTATGTTTAAGATCACTAAAACAAGTCTATTCAAAATCCCTTTAGGCTGCACAAGACTTTTATTTATAATAAAAAAGAATTAGAGGAAAATGGAAAAAGTACAAGGGTCCAAGAAATGTACATTACACTACCAACACCTGTGCTTTCAAGAGTGTAAAACTATTTCAAGTTGGATTTTTCCTTAAGTCAATATTTTAAGTCATGTACGTATTGATTATCAATAGCTAAGCCTTCAAATAACCTTATTACAAGCTGTGCAAGCAATCAAAACTTGACAAGCTGTTACTTTGCACTCTTGATTGTGTATTAGCTCCTATCTGTCTTTCACTTCACAGATAACGTATCAGTCTCCTGTCCTTGTGGGGCCTACAGTAATCTGCATGTAGCCAACATTGACTATCTGTTTGGAGAGTATTCTCTTGTCTGTACCCGAACTGATGAGCTGTGTGTCAAAACCATGGAAACATCAAACAGCCTGCAGCCATCCGCACTGTGTTATTATGCTATACAGTATCTAGTGTAGTCTTTGCACGAGATATGAATAAATGTGTCCAGGTCATGTATCTAGTATGCCAGATGAGTTTGCAAAGTCAAATCCCCTCATGCAATGAAGGCAGAATGTCATCAGATATCAGATTTCACTGCGCCTCAAAGGGTTTCTCCACACAATAAACTGACATCTACAGTTTTTGTTAAATGATAGCCACACCAGGCTTTCTTCTGACAGCAGTCTTCACTGTGCATGAGGTAGAAATTCAAAGCTTTGTTTCTTAGTAATTGTCACAATACACCCAGAAGTTCCCACTGCTTACTCTAAATGAATGGGGGTCACGTGGGAAACACAAAACAGGGTTTAACTGGGACTTAATATCCTGGAATTGTGGTTCCAGTATCATCATAACAAATGTCTTGCAAATATATGCTTTTTAAAAATAACTCCATTAATGCTATTCTGGCTATTTTTTCTTGGCTTTTTGAGTTTTGTACCCATTAGGAACACTTCACTTTGCATTATTAGGGTAACAGATGTACAGAGAGTCTGATGTGTATCGTAAAATCAAACAAATGAGCCGAGCCAACACAAGATCCAGATGACTGATTGAATTCAAACTCTTGAAGTTGTGTTTCTTTTGCATCAGCAGGGGCAACATTTTGGTAATTCCTTACGCAGTGTCACTTGGGATGCTGATTGCCCTCAAGTTAGAAGATCTATTCTATTAAAGATCTATGAGATGTGCAGATAAGTCAATAAAGGCTGTTAAATAATAAAGCTGTGATTACAGAAACGAAAGATGGTGTGTTTAGGGTCAATCTAGCATACACACGATCGTATCTGAGGTATGTTTTCCTCCGGGGCTAAGGTCCTTGCAAGGCAATTACATGGGCGTTCATGTCTTTACGCTTAAATTTTAACGTGTTCAAACTTTAAATGACCTTTAAGGAGTTTGTTAACGTCCAGCCCTGTTGAGTTTGCCTACACATAGGCGGTTCCTCAAGCAAGTAGTACATTTAAACCAGACATGATTTCAATTTTATATCAACTTAAAATACAGCCAGCTACAACTGTCTGAAAGCACTGTTTGAAATTATTAATTAAATTTCACCTTCTTGGCAGCCAGAGCACATGCTGTAACTTCAGGCTCATTACTGAACCACTTGTTCCTCAGGTGCACCTGATCTCTAAGCATTTATTCCTCCTCATATTAAGTAGCTGTTTACAGGCTCTTCTACCCTCAGATGTGCCTTACTCGATTAAGACAAGGTCAAGTAGTTCTGCGTAGAGGGAAAACTAAGCACTCCAGTAAAGCTTGTTGAAGTCACTTACTTCTTGCTGCTGCTGCTCATCTCTTCAGGTTGCGTGTGATAAATCTCCTTACTGAATGCGCTGAGCAGAGCGGATCACCGGAGCGGCTGCTGATGCTTGACCTGACAGTAACACACAGAGAGGTCATTTCTCTGCTCTATGTGGACTCAACACACACTCACAGTCTTTCACAACCCAAGTGTTTGAAAAAGAAAGAATCTTAAGCGACAATAACAACAGAATAATATCTGAAGGATATTACACAGTACATGTATCACAGTAAGAGTAAGCATTATTATGGATCTGATATTGGTCCAAAAATAATGATTGCAAATAGCATAGCATAGCAATAGCATGCACATAGCAAAATGTGATCACAGGAGTGCAACAGGCACACTTTAAAACAAAAAAAGGAAAACACAACAAATGTAATGCAAACACTCTCTTTGTGCACTATTACAATAATAGTAGTAATCGGTGATCAATTTCAGGACACTTTACTTAACAGCAGCAAACTTTATTAAGTCCTGATTGTAAACATCACAGGAGTTTGAAACATCATGATAAATCACGCTAACTGGCCCAAAGAAGCGCTTCACCAAAACAAAACACTCTCCCGCTGCGCTTTTACGCACAAGCCACCTTTTAGTCGTGCGATAAATTGTTTCAATAAACGCACAGCATGACTCGAAAATGGGTTGCAAGGTTACATAAAGCACGACAAAGTGCACGGTGACACGCTGTAGGACAATCAACAGTATGGGGATTTATGCGCCTCTTGACACGCGCAAAAGGCCTAAAGAGGAAACGCAGTTGTAAACAACTTGCACACTTACCGCTGTAGTTTTGGTCTGTGGCCGTGTGTGTTTGGCTCTTGTTGTCACCCCTGCGATGGCATGAAGGTAAAGAAGTCTACTTCCACAGCTCGGGTAAGTTTGTATGAGGCATTGTGCGCCGACTGCGCTCAGCATGCAGCCGCCTCTATCTGCTGGACCATCCTTCTGTCAACGCCACTCCTCCGGTGGGAGGTCAAACCGCTCCACTGCTCCACGATCATTACTTCACCAGCCCCTCCACCACCACCCATTACTGAACCAAGTCACTGCTATGACAGGCAGACAGTTCAGTATGAAGCAGCAATCTGTGAACGTTATTAGAAAATATTAAAAATATGAAAACATACATCTTCAAGTATTGAAAAACAAAACTTGAGAAATTATGTATTTCTATTGGTACTTGCACCAGTAAAAAATATTATATATTTTGGCCAGAGGGCTATCTGTGGCACTGAAAAACTAACGTAATAATAATTGTAATAATAAGAAGAATTTGTAAACCCCAAATTATCCAAATAAAGCATCTCTGTAGTATTTGTAATCTATCTTAGTTCCTCATTAATATTTGTCCAGCATCTCTCTACAACATATTACAGCATTACCGGTGGGACTGTTTATATATTTCAGCTTTAAATAATGTAATTTGAATCTAAAGCGCCATCTGTTGGAAGCAACATGACAAGATTAGCCGTCATTACCTTTCTATCCCATACATCACACCAAACAGTTGGCTATTATATTATCTTAAATTTAACAAGTACAGCAGCAGTCAACTGAAAATAAGGTAATTAAATGATTCCTCAAGTTGTAGCCCAAAAATAGCTGCGTCATGAATAAATAAATACTGACAAATTACATCATATATGACAGCCTTGCTTTCCATCACATCTATATTTACAAGATACAACTCAATGATTATTGTGACAGTTTCACACAACAAATATTAAAGTGTTTGTAAGCAAAGTTATGAAAGTTTTGCCCATTTCTTCCCTCGTATTTTCTTTACAGGATTACGTTTGCACATGATTTGGGGATTTCTCCAGTCCAAACCTCAATCCCCATGCTTTCTGACTTTCTATTAGAAGGGCTTGAAGAGTTTAATATAATCTTCTGTGGCTCTGTTCATTCTTATAACAAATAAAAAATGATGAAATTTAGGCAGATTATTGTCTGCACCCTTGGACCTTTAATTTGTTTCATTCCAAATTTTGGATGAAAACCTCATACTTCATCTTTTGCTGCAAAGTCTTGAGCTATAAAAGTCATGTTTTTAGCTCCACTGTGCCCCTTTGAGAGTATCCACCCATAACAGGCTCAAAGACCACACATTAACTCGTGGCTTTCAGGAGAAGTTAAACTACTGCAAAACAGGAAAATCCACCAGATGTCAGTTACCATGTTTTCAATATACATGTATATTACCTGTAACAGAAGATGAAAAAAGATTAATGGTGTGTTTTGCAGTAGCCCATGTGTGACCAACAATAGGGTAAATCTTACCTGTTTTTTTTATTGGCACTTTATTTTTTCTGGACAATGACAGGGTTGCCAGGGGAAGTTAAATGTTTACTTTCCTTGGAAAGCGAAAAAAATCCTGATAACCTCCATTCACGTTCCAGTTCCAGTTTCAGCGCTTCTCTAGATAACCTAAATGTTTTGCTTCAGCCAATTTCAGTTTGTACATAGATGAAAAGCTTAACACTTACGCTATCTGCTATTCTCCACAAATTTAGTGGTACTGCTTGTCATGTAGTTGTAGTAGAGTTAAGGAAATAACATTAAAATAACATTATGTTATAAAAAATAAAATACACCAGCTCTGTTTAAATGTTGTTAATAGCACACTTTAGCTAATTTACTGACAAACAGATATGCTGCGGTTATGTTAGCAATGCTATAACTTCGGTAAGCTTGCTATGGTAGGAGCGTCCATCCGTCTGCTCACCAGATAAAAATAATTTTAGCGCCTTCCCCGACACCATTGGCTGCATATGGTAAAATTAAATACTGCGAGGTACTACTGAAAGTTTTTACAGTAAGGTAATATGGTTGTAATTGGTCATTTGTTTCTGGAGAAACGCACTTTCATAGCGGTTTGAACGGTTTGAGTGGTTTGAACGGTTTGAACGGTTTGAGCGGTTTGAACGGTTTTAACGGTTCACGCACACATACTTGGCAGTAGGGTAGCGCAGAGCTGCACAGGCTAAAAATAATTATAACTACTTTGATGCTAAAACATCTCATGTTTCCAGGTTCTCAAATGTGTTTAAATTAATGCCATTATTTTAACTTCGGTGTTTTAATAGTTTTGAGGTTTTGTCTTTTGGTTGGACAAAACACAAACATTGTGAAGGTGTTACTTTGGGAAATTATCACTATTTTCAGAATTTTTACAAACAAAACGATCAATTGATTAAAGGAGAAATTAATCGGCAGAATTATCCATCTTCAAAACGATCATCAGTTGTAATCTGTTACTAAATAGTTCAAAAATGACCCTGAAAAAACCCATTGAACCCAGATTAATGGGTTAGTCAGAGCTTGTTTGCTGACAGCGGTGAGACTGAACAGACAATAAATGAGGCGTAACATCAAAACAATGAACTAAAGGAGGTCAAGAAGCTCCACAGAGCTACAGAGAGGTCATAACTCTCTTTAGATCTCACCACTGGTTCACCACCACCTTGTTACCCTACACAGTCATTTGATCTTGTTATTAAAGTATTGATTAGTGAAGCTTAAGAGAAATGTTATATTGTTTGAAACAGAGCTGGTTGTTTGTCAAGTTCTGATGAAGTCAAATTAAGTTTTTGGTTTTACATGTCTTAATGCATTGAGCTTTGCACACTTTTCCATATCTTGTTCATATTGACGTCATGATATTTCCACCCGTATCATCCAGGTGAGTATAGGGTACACTTGAAAAGAAGTGTGCAGTGACACCATTAATGTTCAAGAAAACTTGTCTTTGGTGTTACGTAACACTCAGACGCGACATGTTTTTTCACTTGACTGGGAATTCTGGGCAGCCCTTTGACCGCCAACACACTAACCTTGGTTGCTGTGTAACATTTTATTCTAACAATGCACTGACACCACGTTTCTCAAACTTAGACTGGATAATGTTCAGTAACTGGAGAGTAACATTTGACCTGTACGAAAATCTAGTTTAATCATCACCTGCTTGGGATGTTTAATGTTTCAGGTGTATAGTAAGACGTGTGCCGACACCTGATGCTTTTTGGAAGTGATAGGGGCTATTGTCAAAATATAGCCAGGGGAGGGACTTTTGCTGCCGTGTGAATTTGTTGTCTGAGAGACATCCCCTGTCTGCACCATCGAACCTGATTTCATACTTATTTAGTTCTGTAAATAAGTTTCAGAAGTCCTGCATATGTTAAACATACGCTTTAAAACATATTTGCATGATGGGAAATTCACTCAAAGATATTTAATTAAGATGTTTCACACAGATACGACTGAGATCCTTTATTTTCTATTAATAATATTTGATAATTGTATATTTATGCTTCAAAAACATCACAAATACATTGTGAGCACTGGGACAATTGGATGAATTGTTCCTTATTTAAAAAGATATAAATATTAAGGCTGCCAGTCGATTAAAATTTTTAATTATGATTAATTGTATGATTGTCCATTGTTAGTTTAATTGTGATTAATCGCACATTGATTGCACATTTTTTTTATCTGTTTAAAATGTACCTTAAAGGGAGATTTGTGAAGTATTTGATATTCTTATCAACATGGGAGTGGGAAAATAATACTTGCTTTATGCAAATGTATATATTTATTTATATAAGTGATATATAGTGAAATCACAACATGGTAAACTGTAAGATCAACAGGCAACAACAGCTGTCAGTGTGTCAGTGTGCTGACTTGACTATGACTTGCCTCAAACTGCATGTGATTATCATAAAGTGGTCATGTCTGTAAAGAGGAGACTGGTGGGTACCCACAGAACCTATTTTCATTCACATATCTTGAGGTCAGAGGTCAAGGGACTCCTTAGAAAATGGCCATGTTAGTTTGGAGCTACAACCTAAAAACTGCAAGTTGCATTGATGCGTTAAAGGAATAAGCTAAAACAACTTTATGTTAATGAGTTGCTGTTGCATTAACTTTGACAGTCCTGATAAATATGTTTATCTAATAAAACAAACATTGCATTGTATTTACCAGTTATACTAGGCTGAATTTGAACATAAGTCAAAGATTACTATGATTCATTTTGCTAAGATGATTATAAAAAAGAAGAGTATATTGATGATGTAAAGTATGTGGGCGGTTATATATTGTCTTTTGTGGCACGTCTGGTTTCACTACTATATTTATGTCTTATTATTTATTTTATTTTTATTTCATAATAATTATTATAGACATTTTGGGCTGAGCATCTCTATATGCTTGACAAAAATTAAACAATTAAACCGACAACTGTACATCTGACATTTGAACTTTTTTTTTCAGACAAAATGTGCTTTCTGACGACGGCAGACAACACGTTGTTTACCTGAACGTGTAAGAGACGTCTTTCGCGTGTTTTCATCTTCACTGTACTTAAATTTTCCACAAGTTTAAATTTGTTCTCAAAACACTGTTTTATGTTTTTATTAATAACACAAAATATTGTTAAGGCTAACATCAGTAGACATAACTGGGGCAAACTGCTGTGAGAGGGGATTATCCCTCATACATGAGTGTATAATGCAAAACAGCTGCTGTTTTACACATTTACAACCCAACACATGTCAGCATTTCCCTGTTTTCCACCATGTAAGACCAGTTTGATTTGTGGAAAAAATGGCAGCAAAGTTGAGAGAGAGACGGAAAGACAGAATAACATGATGGACCCAATATTCAGTTCATGCTTCTCCAGCTTCACTTCAAATCTAGTTTAAAAAACACTAAAATATTTGACTGGATTTTAAAGGTATTTGCATCGGCTTGTTGGCCCTTTGTAGTTTGAAATGTGTTCGATGATGCTTCTGTTTTGATCCCTGTTGTCTCCACAGGGTTTTATTTTGTGCCAGTTCATGTCTTTGATGTAAAATTGTTCCAGGAAACGTCGTTCGACCTCAAAACCTCTCTCTGAACTTTCCTCAAACCACATCATGACATTAAAAATATGCAAAATTATAATTTTATTAAATCTAAGATTTTATTATCAAGCAATTCAGCTAAGTAGACTTCCCAGATGGTCAACTAATAACAATGTTCACAGTGGCAATAGTCTATTTAATCATTCAATTATAATGTTATTTTGCATTTTTTAAAGGAGCAATTTGTTGGGTTAATTTTGATCATAGCCATTTAGTGTAACCTGTAGTGTTATTGGTGCCACCAAAATTTGGGATGTTAAGTTATATCCTTCCACATAATATCCTTATTTTCCTAAGTCTTCATGTTTCTTCCTTATTTCTTTGTAATTCTAACATATTTTCCGATCTCATTTTAACACCAGTGAGGACTTTATAGTCTATAATGTTTTGAGTTTAACACACCAAAGTACCAAAACAAATGGCAATGAGGAAGGAAATATATTAAAAGCTTTTATTGTAGTGGCTAAAACATTTTTAACATTTTTACAACAAAGTTCTGATTTTGGTGTGTCTAAAATCTTAGATATTCAGGGCATGTCTATGGCCTCCACCTCCCTCAACATGGCGACAGCTGAGCCGGTAGCGTGCAGGTAACAGTGCAGACAACGGAAACAGTGCTGACAGAGCTAACCTGGGGGTGAACCGGAGAATGGGCGCTACGCTTCTGCAACGACACCGTCAGTCAGGACGGCGTTATCAGCTGCTCAGCTGCCTTCACTTCTACTTACTACTGCTGACCTCTGTGACGTCTTTCTGACACACTGGCATCACCACCTCCAGATTCAGACAAACGTGTTCTGATATCTGCTTTTCTACTTTGCCATAACACACATGCTTCTAGAGATCAGAGAGCATCAATAAACCCTGGAATTAAACCAATGAAACATAATGTTTTTGCTCTGCTTTTTCATTATTACTGTGTTTATATGAAAACACAAGTGCTATATTAATGTCCACAGAGAGTTACGCCTGACAGAAAACGGAGAACACAAAGAATTCAATGCATTTCAGAAATTTTTTTCAGGGTTCCTCCTCAAAAAACATCATGCATCTTGGTGATAAGGAATTATAATAAAACTCTTTCTCTCCAGATCAGTTATAAATGTATATTGTTTAGACTAAGGAGAAAAAAGCAGCATGTTTTAATGTGTACATCAGCTGTTGGGCAGGTGTTCTCATACAGATGTGAGGTTTCAGTGTACAGTAAGTTATGTGGCAGATGTCTGTGAGGCGAAACAGAGAAGCTTCTTCTGAGCCTCCTGTAGTGACCTGATGCCCTTATTGAGTCCAGCTTTGACTGGCTGGGCTTTTATAAAAAAAAAAAAAAAAAAAAAAATGGCAGTAACATGAGCCACCCTTCGCAAAGCCGTGTTAACACCGTTCGCCTCATTCAGAGAAAATCCTTAATAATAACACTATTTTAACACTATTTTTAAATAACACTATTTTAGGAGCAACAGAAGTAAGACGGCGGCTGACGGTACCACGGTTTTGCACTAGGTGGCCTTCAGGTAGCATAAAAACGTGACAATCTCTCTCTAGAGTGTGTGTTTAGTTTGCCCGTTCTGGGCTTCTGTAGAAACAAGGCAGAGCAACATGGCGGACTCCTTGAAGAGGACCTGCTCCCCATATAGTTATGAAGGGCTCGTTCTAAGTGATAACACAACGAGTCTCAGGTTAAGATGTAGACTGTATATAAAAACGGTCTCCACTTCCTCCCACTGTACAAAAATGAAGCCACACTACCAGATATGTGAGCTGCCATCTTGAGATTTTGACATCGTTTGGAGCCACATTCTGCACAGTAGTGATCGGGCGGTAGAGCTGCGTTATTGAGGTCACTCACCTGAACTAATCACAAAATTAAAACATGAACATACATAAGCATGATAAGAACAACCTAAAATGACAGAAATCATATGTGGGAAAAAAAAATATTTGGTGTGTACTTTGACTTTTTAGTTTGGCCCATCCACTAACATGGAGGAGGATTTATGACCTATACTGCAGCCAGCCACCAGGGGGTGACTGAGATGTTTGGCTTCACTTTTGGGGAGCTGTCATGTCGTCCATCTTTGTGTACAATCTATGGTTTTAGGTGATTATACCCTAATGAAAACATAGCTATGAATATTATATTCCATTTCTGCTAATAGATCCCTCTAAATGCTACACACTAGCCCTTTAATCTCAACCTCTACAAAAAGAAGCTGCCCATTTATATGATATTTGTAGTTATTACACAATACAAATAAAAAGTCAGATTTTAGTCACCTGATTTTGTTCTTTCACCTAAATGCTAACCTCAGCATGCTAACATGCTCACATTGACAATGCTACCATGCTGATGTTTAGCAGGTATATGTACCTCATTCACCTCGAGGATAACATGCTAACATTTGTTACTTAGCACTAAACATAAAGTAGGCTACAGCTGAGGCTGATGTGAATGCCATTAGATTAGAAGCTATTTTATTTTAAACCAAAGTACTGGAAAAATTATGTCTTTTTTTTTACATGAGCATGGCATCAGCTCAAAAGTCAGGGGATCACAGATGTTATTACAATTCATTCTGAGGAGGCCAGAAAAGTCTTCACAACATTTAATGGCAGCCCATCCAATAGTTGTGGAGACATTTCACCTCAAAACCACAAATGTCAGCCTTATATATTAACATCAGGGGATCACCAAAGTTATTACATTTCTAGCTGTTATTTCCTTGCTTTTATTTCTATTTTGTGTAAATAAATTGAGAGAGCTGCATAAAACAGGATTCAGATTTCATGTATGTATTTTGTAAAATCTATCTGAGTCTGATGATTGCTTCTCTGGGAACCATTAACATCTGTACAAAACTTCATGGCAATCCATCCAATAGTTGTTGAGATCTTTCAATCTGGATCAAAGTGGTGGCCCCACTGACAGGTCACATAATATAAAAATAGAGAAAAGATACAACTGCATAAGAAACGTGTCTTCAAAATGGGATTTGTTGTGTTTGAAATTACTTGCAAGGTGGTTTACAGTATATTGTCATAATTGTGTGTTATTAAAGGAGGACAATAGTGCATGCAGAGGCACATGAAGCTCCTAACTGTGGACCGAAAAACTGAGTCGGTGTTGTAGTTTTTATCCTGCTGTTAATCTGTGACAAAAGAAAGCCACATATAGATCTGAACTGCTGGTTTTTGTCCCTTCAGGTGCACATTGCTCTAAGAAGATTATGTAATGCAGGCTGTTCTGTAATGTGGTTCAGTGGTACAGTGTGTAACGCTGATTTATGGGCTATAATGAACAGTGTCTGATGTTGTGCCGGTGGACACCAGTGGGGCTTTCACTTACAGATAAGTACAAAATCTTAAATGTCTTATTTTATGAGAACTACATAAAGTTAGTTTCTCCGTCAAAAAAGTTTGCATATATGTCTTTGTATATTAATTCAACTCTTAAATATAACAAATGTTGGACTTGGCAGGTGCAGCTATTTAAGATAAAGATATGAAGCAGTAAAATATCTATGGAGCAAGAAAGCACAAACAGTATATTTTACATTAGTCCTGCATCTCCTCCTATTGGCCATAATGGGTATTACATGTGTAGCTGAAGAGAGTACAAAGGGGAGAAATAAACAGTCGCAACATTGACCATGTGTCACAGATCCACAATTTAAAAAAATAACAGCAACTTTAAGCCAGACTGAAACCATATTAAATCCTTTATATGATTTCACAGAATCTTAATTTGGTAATCTTAATTTGGGGCGGCAGTAGCTCAGTCTGTAGGGAGTTGGCTTGGCAACCGGAGGGTCACCGGTTCAAGTCCCGACATGGGCCAAAAACTGAGTGTGAACTGGTAGCTGGAGAGGTGCCAGTTTACCTCTTGGGCACTGCCGAGGTGCCCCTGAGCAAGGCACCAAACCCCCAACTGCTCGGGGCGCTTGACAGGAGCAGCCCCCTCACTCTGACACCTCTCCAATTGTTGCATGTATATGGACCTGTTTGTGCATGTGTGTGTATTAGTTAACAGAGTGAAAAAAATTGAATTTCCCCTAGCGGGACTAATAAAGGACTATCTTCTTCTTCTTCTTCTTCTAAACTGAATTCAATCACCCTCAATCAACCTTTTACATCTTTTCTCATCATTCCCACACAATAATACACACTGTAAATTGGTTTTTCAACAACATACCGGTAATTTCCCATTTCCTATGAATGTGTTCTGTTTGGCATTTATTAATTACACGTTTGCTCTAGCCAATAGGTACTATTATACACTGACAAGGATAGTACTGACATGTACCGCAAACTCAACCCACTGCCGTTTACTCCTTCAGGGGAGATAGTACAAGTGAATAAGGTAAAAAAAAAAAAAAAAAATGAACTAATGTATATCACGATGACACTTCCCCAGTTGATTACTCACATTAAGATAATTATTTTTGTGTTACAAATTAAGTTTTCTGAAAATGTATGTAAATACGTAAATCTGAACATAATTTTACAGAGGGGATATAGCACTAAAATGTTATATAAATCATGCTGTGAATGAAGGACTGTATGAACAAACCTTCAGAATATAGATAGTAATGAAAGAGGAAAGATTAGTGGATGTAAGAGCTGCTGAAGTGGAGATTTCTGGCACAGATTAGATATGAACTGTGAAATTCACTACATTTTGAAGACACTTACAGGTCTGACTAATATATCAGCATGAAACTTCCCATTGACAACTTACATTAAGACAATTATTTTTTTTGTATTACAAGTTTCCTGAGATGTTATGTTTAAATATGTAAATGAAGAATTATCCAATGCTAGTAGAAATTCACAGATTTTTTTATTATTTATTATTATTATTATCTATTATTATTTTTTAATAATTTTTAAAAATTTATTTATTTATCTACTATGGCACAAAACCTTCCTTCAGGGTGAATAAAATCATGCTTTAGGTTATATTTATCCCACAGTACAGTATACAGTACAGTAGTATTCCACTTATTTTAAGTTATTGTTTATAAGTATTGTATATTGTTGATAAGTAGCCTATTTTCTAGTCATTATTTATTAACCCTTATGCACTGTTCAAAAAACTGTTGGTTACGTTTGTGGCTGAAAACAGCCACTAAAAGAATAGCTGTAAAAATATAATAGATACATACTTTTTCACACTTTTTTTACTCACACGTGATGTTGGTGGCTCTTTTTTGCCCCTCTGACTGTCATTATAACCACATTTTTTGATTGCACAGCCATGACACTATATAATCATGCATTCTGCAATGTTGGTGGTCCCCCCTGTTGAACAGAAGTAAAATGTGAGATTTCAAGAGTGAAAAATGAAAAATGGCTGAAAATATCCCCAACAGCACATAAGGGTTAAGTATCGTATAGTGTTTGCTCTATGCTTCTGTACGGAGCTCGGGAGTACATAGCGTCCGTAACTTTACATTACTAATATGTGCTCACAGTATACTGTATAGTTTATGTCCTCAATTCAATTAAAACATTCCCATGTTTTAGTTGATTTGTGCACACAATAAATAAGTGATGTTGGGAACCATCAAGTACACACAGCAGATTTGCTGGTTACAGTTTGTGCATCCAGGTTAAAATAATCCAAAATCATACACCAGTAAGATTTAATAAAAGTTTATTGCTGATCTAAGAAGCATTTCCATCTTGTGTGTTAATTAGCATAAACAAGAACGACTAAGCTGGTTTTACTGAGCTTCTAATTATTCTTCATATAATTCAACAAAACATAAAAACAGCTGTTATAAAGATGCCCACTTCAAACCAGTCAGGCAGAGAGCCATGCATTTAAAAGTGCTGTAACATGATGAGATGCCCAGAAAAAGAGAGTTTGATTATCCAGAGGAAAGACTAGAGTCTAAATGTTGGACTATATGATTTAACTGCTGCACTGTTTGAGGTACATCAGACTCTGATGTGACAAAACTTTCACTGTCAACAGGAGATGAATTCAAGCTCTTTTGTTAATGCCACTTCTAACTAATACAGAACACAACAGCAACAGTAAAGACACGTTTTACCCAGAATATTCAGCTCTGTAAACTTAAAGGAATAGTCTCACATTTTGTCACATCATCGATGAGATCGGATCAATATCCAACACATTCTCTTCCCAACGTGTCACATAGCACCGCTTTGTCGCACCCCTTGGCATCACTATGTTTTTGGCATCAAAACCACTATATTTACCTTTGGCGTCACTTTATTGGGCTTCAAAACTGCTTAGTTAGGTTTAGGAATGAACTACATGTTTTAGCTTAAAACTACTACATTTGTACAGTCAAAATGACGCAGAACACTGTGAACATGGGACTTAAACGAATAGCTGATTGAATGAAAGTGAAACTTAATGCAAGGGACACAAACAGTGGTCTCCTGGATGAAAGCCTTGTATTGCAAGACCCATCCACCTCCCCTCTTGCCCACTCTGTATGTCTCCTTCGCTCTTCAAGCTACGTCACCACACTCCCGATGCACTTCAGAGCGTTTACTGTTGCCGCAGATGGGTTTAAATCGTAGTTAATGGTAGGCCCGGAGCCACTAAAGGGTGCCTTGTGTGGCGGTACTGAACGACAACAGCTGTCACAAAGCCCCGCTGGGAATGAGAACGGGCTGCAATATCACTCATCTGTATGGTAAATATGAAGCTACAGCCAGTTAGCTTAGCTTTCTCTTTACGTAATTGTCCTTTAATCTTATATTGTACTCCTCATGTGTATTGGATTGTACCACTTTTATCTGCACTGTATGTGCTGCTTCCAATTCTTTCATATACAGTATTATCATTTTGTCAATAAAAATGAACTGTGAGCTTTTTTACACCGTTGTCAGTTTTTGAACAGATTAAAGCAGACCTATTATGCTTATTTTCAGGTTGTATTTGGGTTTTCCACTAGAACATGTTTCAATGGTTTCATGTTCAAAAACACTTTACTTTTCTCATGCCGACTGTGCTGCACCACCTCTTTTCAGCCTCAGTCTGAGCTCCTGCCCCTGAAAAGCCCACTCTGTTGTGCGTGGCCAGCAATCAACGAAATGTGTTACCTGGTGACATCACCATGTTACAGAGGAAAAAACAGGACTTGAAGACATTTCAGGTAGTTCAGCAGTGTTTCTGTGGGGGAGGGTAACTCCCTTCAGCCTGGATTTTGGGCTTTATAACTTTGCAGATCTTTTACATGTGCAAAAACTATATAACACACTGAAGGAAAGGAAAAAAAGCATAAAAGCATAATAGGTCCTCTTTAAACAATCAAGAAATAACATGTTATTCAGTGAGCTTTGGAGGCGCTAGTAGGTGGACTTGGGATTTTGTTAATTTTGGACAGAGCCAGACAAGCTGTCAGTTTCCCCCCATTTCCAGTCTTTGTGCTAAGCTAAGCTAACCAGCTGCTGGCCATAGCTTCATATTTAATGGACACAGAGCGGTATCATTCTTCTAATCTAACTCTGCAAGACAGAGAATCAGCATACTGCTCAAAAATAGCAAAATCAACTCTCTTCTACAGTCTGAAGACCAGCGCTGGATGATATGTCCATCACATACTGACATCGTGGTAAGAGACTAGATAAAGTCCAGCAGGCTAGGATTTTGGTCATAACTTTGTCATTTAAACTCATGAGACTGAGTGTATCACTAATATATGCATTTTATGATTTTATCCATTTTGGAGTGTATAAAAGCTTTTGACAGCACAGTCTTTCTCAAAGTGCTAACACGTTTAATATCATAGTATAATATAGTAATGTTTGATTTTGTCAGTATCAGCCTGAATCAGGTGCCACTTTGAGCACAAAAGTGTGAGAAATTCATGCTTCAGCTGAGTGAAATAACACAGCTGTGCGATAATGGAGCACAGTTATGGCTAAAAAAATATCCAGTTTTTCGTTTTTCATCTTTTAAAAGTAAATTATTAAAAAAAAAAAATACTGTCAGTTAACCATTTTAATTAATAATCCACTTGGTGGACATTGTTGGAAAGTTTTTTAAATGTATGAGATGATTCAAGTTGTCTTCATATCAGGGATTTCCACCCAGGTGCCATTTCTACAGCTTTATAGTTACAGATTTTTGCTAAAGAAATACAGCAGCAGCGAAACATGCACCTTCAGCCAGAAAGGAAGAATTAAGGCGACACAAGTATTTGAAAAATGAAAACCTGCATCCAAACAGCTCACAGTGGCGCACGTTTGGACACTTAAAGCAACTAAAATATTGCAAGTTCAAGACTCAGTCAGATGTTTCATAACGTCTCGAGTCACAAAGTCAAAAAGTGCATTTTTGCAGTGCCAGTTATACAAAATAAATGCCTCTGGTTGGTTTCCGTGTGTCTGATCACCGTGTCTGGTGGTAAAATGCAGAGTTGGTTCATGTTGGTGTTGAGGCGTATTGTTGGAGTAACAGAGAGAAGCAGGCTGTACACACCGTCTCCGGGAGGATGGAGGAAGGTAACGGCAGCTCGTTGGACACGCAGCTCTCACAGAAAATGCCGCTGCAGTTTTTACACTGTTTCTAGAGACACAAAAACAGGATCATAACACAGAGACACACTGGGACAGACGGAGATGTTCTCTGGGTCTTCGTGTCACAGTTTTAAGACTTTCTTGAGCAAAACGTGTCTCAAGAAACCAACATTTTAATAACTCTTCTAGCACTTCGGCTGTTTCTCCTGAACTAAAGCTCCAATAAACCATCTGACATTTCTTGTTATAATGTATTATTTTAGTGTTAAATTATTCAGCACCTTCACTGATCCAACTGAACTTAAAAAATGAACTATAGTGTTTCTTTAAAGCTGTTATTGTGTTTCCATGTCTCCTCTTCAGATAGTGTATTACATGAGATTTCATGGCAATCCATGCAACAGTTGTTGAGATATTTCCGTTTGGACCAAAGTGGTGAGCCAACAGACCGTCCAGTCGACACTGACATCGTTAGAGCTGCTCAGGTGGTGAATAAAAATTGATTTAACAGTCCATCATGGAGGAGGAGTGCCATGTAATGTGATAACCAAGCCTCAATTGAAAAGAAACAATTTATCAAAATCAGATCTAATTAATTTGATCTTTGGTGAATCGGAACTAACCCTTTAAAACAACAAAGTCACACAATAACACAAACAAACCCATCGAGGCAGCGGTCAAACAGCAGCTCCTGTGTTCTGTCAGGTAAAATTACTGTTTTTGTCAGGAGTCTGGTGGCTTTGAGGAGAGTGACTAAAGGGCTATCTGACAAAAAGGCAGAGCTGTGAAAATATTTTAAATATAGCGTACCCTTGAACTGATATTGATTTTTTTTAGGTGTCTAAAATCAGTTTTGCTACTGGCCATGTCCACAGCAATACATTGCTTTACTCCTGTCCTGGTATTCCTGCCTGTTTCTCCAAACCGGGCCACTATAAGCATTTAAACAAACTAAATATTGTAAACCTTTAATGTGAGACAAGAAGCTCAGAGTCATCCATCCTCGTACCTTTGTCTTCAAGAGGGAGTCTTCCTGTTCACACAAAGCACAGATGGAAGGCTGACTGATCTCCACGAAGGACTCCTCCTGCAGAAAATTGATCAACAATATGATCTTAATCATATCCATTGTGGGATTTTTGAAACATCCAATACTAATACAACTTGTTTGCATCATTATAGTAGTAGTGTGAAAAGAGTTTTATATATGAAGTTACTACTTTGATTGAAAGTGTTTATTTTTTTTTTCTTACAGAATTTCCTCTTCATATTTAACATTTTATTTAGTACATCTCACCTGTTCGTCTTCATGGTGTGACCTTGAGGACCTTAGAGGGGGAGAAATGAATAAATAAAAAACAATATTTCCTCAAATATTTACACTGATCAGCCATAACTTGAACAACATTATGACCACTGACAGGTGAAGTGAATAACATTGATAATCTCATTACAATGGCACCTGGCAGTAAGTGGGATAAGCAAGTGAACCTTGAAGTTGATGTGTCGGAAGTAGAAAAAATGGTCAAGTGTAAGGATGTGAGTGACTTTGACAAGGGCCCAAACAGTGATGGCTAGACGACTGGGTCAGAACATCTCCAATAGTGCAGCTCTTGTGGGATGTTTCCAGTCTGCAGTGGTCAGGACCTAGCAAAAGCGGTCCAAGGGAAGAAAACCAGTGAAGCAGCGACAGGGTCATGGGCAGCCAAGGCTAACTGATGCACGTGGGGAATGAAGGCTGGCCCGTGTTTTCCGATTCAATAGGAAGAGCTACTGTAGCTCAAACTGCTAAAAAAGTTAATGCTGGTTCTTACAGAAAGGCGTCAGAGCACACAGTGCATCACAGTTTGTTGTGTATGGGGCTGAGTAGCCGCAGACCGGTCAGGGTGTCCTAATGTTATGGCTGATCGGTGTATATTTTCTCTAAAAGTTGCATTTCTTAAAACTACGTACAAGCTGGAGCTCAGACTTGTTTTGTCCTCCGCTCCAGTGTGTAACTGGTCATTCTGGTCCCTTCTGACTGATGGGGATTCTGGGGCACGCTGTTGATAAAATACACACATATTATATAGAAAAGACAAAGTAGTTTACTTCCTCTTTAATTCTGCATAATCATGACCACAGGTTTACTTTTGGTATGTTCTCTGGGAGTCTCCTCTCCCTCCGATGAGTACTGGACTGTCCTGATGCAGTGTCATGATGATGATGATGATGATGATCACTCCTTCGCTCTCGCTCTCTCTTCAGCTCCAGCTCCAAATTATACCTGAAACAAGACAAGCAGTGCACTGAATATATGTTTATACTAATAACATTCATAATAATCATGCTTTGTCCGAAGAAAAGAAAGAATAGAAACAAATATAAAAATGAAAGACAAGCAGAATTCAAATGATCAGGAGGCCTGTACTATGGAGCGAGTTCAACATACACAGGTATCTTCTTGTTATCAGGCTTCACAAACTCTAACAACCACGATCCTGCTAAGCAGACCTGCGACAGCTGTTATCAACTAATTTTAATCAACCCGAGGTTTCTCACATAAAGGGGCAGTGTTTGCAGAATATGACCAATCAAGTCTGCTGTCCATGAGCAGCATATAATACAAAGGAAGAACAAACTATAATATTAGGCGAATACAAAGATGTTAAATACAATCCAGACTAAAAGTAACACAGTTGAAGCTGCCAAATGCAGGAATGACCGCTGGCAACAGAAAAAATGCTGATATGTGAATGTGTAAATTAACAGACTTTTATTAATTTAACAGAATAATAAAAATTCAGATATATTCATCTAGATGGGGCAGTGATACATAAACAGCTTTCAGAATATAAGACAGAAATAGAACATAGTTAATAAAGTGGCGGGTGTCACTATTTCAGCCTTCTTTCAGCTGCTTCCTAGTCTCCGGCAGTGCAAAACTTTTCGCAGTTTGGGGGAAGTCATAGTCAAGTCATGTCATGTTATGATTTGAGTATTATTTTTAAGATAAATGCAGGACCTGTGAGGGTTTCTGGATAATATTCGTCATTGTTTTGTGTTGGTAATTGGTTTCCAATAAAAAATATATACATACATTTGCATAAATCAAGCATATTTGTCCACTCCTATATTGATACAGGAAATGGCATTTAATATTTGATCAATCTGCCTTTAAGGAATTTTGAACAGACAGAAAATGCATGAATATTTGCGATTAATCGAGATTAACTATGGACAATCATGTGATTAATCAGGATTAAATCTTATACTGAATTGACAGCCCCAGTATTACCGTTCCCTCAGACTTTACCTGTGCCTCCTCAGCTGCTCCACCTCCACCTGCAGACTCTCGATTTTGTCCCCAAACTCCTGTTTGAAGAGCCGGTTGGCCTCCACAGCCAGACCCCTCTCTCTCTCAGCCTGTTTGCATCTGGTTAGGGGAGGGGGGTGTCACATACACGTATGGTAAAATGAAAACTTGACAAAAAAGAAACATGGTTGGAACTAAAACTAAAAAGAAATGAAGAGTTGACTGGGGAACGATTGAACTTTCACCAAAGAAGATGAAGCAGGCTGTTGTTTGTTTATTGTTTTATTAGCCTAATGATTACTACAGTTTACACCAATGTTATGTTCACATACAATTCAAAATTAATAAATTAATTTTGCCCTTTTCTTCTTACTTTATCTTGCTCCTGTCTTGGCCTTCTACACTTGAATGTGGATCACCAAATGACAACATCTGACACCAGCCTCTAAACACCAGATCAGTCTCTGGTAGTGGTCTTATTCTTTGGAATAACATTACAGCAAGTCCACTACCTCCCAAATATCCAGGACAGGTCCATCAAATCTTAAAACTGTTCACAGTGGACTTTCAGAGGCCGTGCCATCTATTCGTCTTACCTTTGCCAAAAAAAGCTTTAATGCGGTATTTTTAAGAAACGGCTACCAAATAAAAGAATAAATCTGATCGGTCAGAGAGCACAAGGATTAAGGGCTGCTAAAAGGATCGATTGAGTCCACACTACTCGAAGCTGATGCTGGAGAGCCACTGCAGCAGGTTGTGGGAAAATGTTTTTTTTTATTTTCAACAACAAATGAGCATCGTACAGAAAAGTAACATCCTAGTTTGGTTATTTCTATATTGTATGCTTGTATTCAGATTGATGAAGCTACTGCTGCAGCTGCAGCAGCTTCCCTGCTGCTGAGTTCAGGTTTCTGGCCTGCTTCACCACATGCTTCTCACTGATCACATGGTTAAAACAAATAATGATAACGAAAAATAATGAAATGGAGGGAGAAAAATGACAAAGTAGGACAATAAGATGTTTTTGTAGGCAACTGATTCCATGAAGAAAAACAATCTACTGTAATAATTGTTCAGAATAACAATCGTGGCTCAACTGTCCTCACCTGGTCTCCATCTGTTTAACTGTCCCCGTCATCTGGTTGATTTTCTCCTCCAGGCGAGCGATGGCTTCACTCTTCTGTTTAGAGCCGGCGTCTGCACTCTGAGGAGGACGAGCTGCATTAGTTAACTGGAAACAACAACTCAGTACAAGCTGCTGAAAGACTAACCTGGAAGAGTTTAATGCTTCTTTTTATTTTCATTTTATTTGTCTGCAGCAATCCAACACCTGCACAATGCAATTTTTTTTATCTGATTTATTTATTTATTTTCCTTAAATGGGTATTTTTATTGCGTCTAACATTTCATTATAATATTTTGTTGTATTAAATTTTATATCAAAATCAGAAATACTTTGCTGATCCCCGATGGGAGATTGGGACTTAACAGTTGCTCTTATTTGAACATAAAGAAAGGAAAAAGAGAATAAAGGAGTATATAAAGGAAATAAAGGAGTATATAACATGTAAATTACGTAAATAATGCTACAATATACGTGACGTGATGCGGTAAAACGTGAGGATCAGAAATGCAGCCTCACCTGTGACTTGTGGCTCAGCTGTTGGTTGATGACGCGAAGGTCTTCCAGCTGCTGTCGGAGCTCCACCAGAGCATCCTGCTTCTCACAGATGTCTTTCTCCAGCATCTTCATAGACAGCTCCATCTCCTGCTTCATCCCGATCTGCACCTCCAGCTCCTTCTCCACATCCTGCACAGAGACCACCTCTAACTAACACAACTGGAAGCTAATATTATTTTCCAGGGATTCTACCTTTATAGGTTAAGCACATATGAAGTGTGATACCATCTACAGATACTCTCAGAATGTCATTACATCTAAACATGAGAGTAGGGGATCATCGTTAAGAGCCTGAAACACACCAATCGAAGCAAAGTTTCCTCTTTGAGCTGCTTGCGTGTTTCACCCAGCACTTGTCCATCTGGTGCCGAGTCGCTTCTTGATGCCTTAAAAAAAAAAAAAAAAAACACGGCAACACACTTTATAAAACTTCATTGTATATTGTCCAAATATCTAAAGTATGCAGTTTTTCATGAACTGGTCAACTTTGAGATTTTTGGTTATTTTGATTCCATAATTTTGCTTCTTTCAAGCTAGAAAATCATGTGTAGATTTCTCCTGAATTCACCAAAAGTTAGTATTACATAATGCCCCAATTGCATATTTAAACATAATTTCAGAAAACAAAAAAAAAAAAAAAAATTGTCTTAATGTTTCAGCTTCATGGTGATACATATTAGTTGAAATGTTTTATCGTACTGCATGTGATTTATCTTAAAACAATTAAATTGATAATGTACTGACCTTCCTGGACTCCAGCTGATATGAGCTCTCCTCCTTTACTCTCTCCACATCTTCTTGTAAAGTGATGATCCTGTTATTTGCCACTGCGAGCTGCAGAGACAAAAGGAAGTCCGTCAGCAAAAGAAAAACAGCAGCTGTGTTGAAGTTCAGCTGTGAGCGACTCTCACCTCTTCTGTTAGCTTTGTGTTGGACTTTTCCAGAGCGTCCACTTTGGCCTGGAGGTTATTTACTGATGCACTATAAACAGACAGAAATACCACATTAGTCAGGAGGAGCTCAACACGTTGCTGAAGAAGAGGGTGAGGAGGGACGGTCATTCTGACAAACCTTAAATGTCTGTTCAGCTCCTCCACATAATTCTTCTGATCGAGAATCGCTGTGATCTGACCGTCACTGAAGGAGCAGAGAGAGGAGGAAGATGAAAGGATGAAAGAGAGATATGACACATTTTGGGGCCATTGTAGGTAAAAATAAATAAATAAAAAATAGGGAGCTGAGACAGGGGGGCACAACGAGGAAAAAAAATCTAAGATTTAATATTACGAGAATAAAGTCATAACTTTGCAAGAAAAAAAAAAGTCTCCTCCTCCACAAAAGAGGCAATTTCCCTCAGGTCTGTGTGGTCCTTTCTTTGGAATAAACATAGTTTTCTTGAACAATCTTTTCAAGGTCCTGATACTTACAATAATGTGGTGCTGATGAGCCAAAAGATTAATTATTTTGTTATTTGTGAAACCTAAACTAATGTATAACTTCACAAGATGCTCAACGTTCCTCGTTTTCACACAGCTGCTCTATTTCCCCTCTAAAATAACACGTAACTCTTACAACTTTATTCTCATAATAGAAAGATTTTTTTAATGTAAAGTGAGGATTTTATTCTCGTAATATTTAGACTTTTTTCTCGTAATGTTATTACTTTATTCTTGTAATATTATGACTTTTTTCCTTGTAATATTATGACTTAATTCTTGAAATCTATATTTTTCCCCCCTCAATGTGGCCCTAACACTCTGTTGTAGAGGTGTAATAATCCAAGAAAAAAAAACTCCATTTACAGGAAAAAGTATTCTCTGAGATTAAAGTCAGAAATTTACTAGAAAAAGCTCAGAAAATAGTGGAGTACTAAACTGTGGTACTGAAAAATAGGGTATTTTTGTTTAGAAACCACCTTGTTTCACTTTGAAAGGTTATATCAACCTCATCACATGTACTATTAAATACTGCAGTAACAAAAGTGAGCTGCAGATAGAAAAATAAATTATTATTATTATTATTATTCGTGGGTCATGGGTATCCCAGACAAACTCTTTGGACATAATCCACCATAATCTGTGGTTCAACACGTTATGTGCCTTTTCTGTGTTACTTTCCATTCACATTGACACAGTGACAGTGGAGTGTGTAGTTCTGGTAATGCAGTGTGTTCGAAGTAACGTCCAGGTTGTTGACTTTAGTTTGAGAGTCTAAAATTAAAAAAAAACAAAAAATTCACTGAGCTTAAAGATGAGACAGAAGCACTCACCCCTCTGCACTCTTACTACTGTGTCCACCATCTTTGAGGTACATTGAAAAATCAATCACCCCGACCTGCAGAAGTAATTTAGTAGGAAAGAGATAATCAATGAAACCACATGGTAGCTCTCAGGTGCAAAATGTGTGCACTTAGACAACATAGGATGTTCACTTTGCATTTTAATGCATCATTTCATTTTATATTTTAATACATAAATGTTTTGTCCTGGCTTGGATGGATTCAGGGTATATACATATTTCAGCAGTCAGTACAACCTCTAATCAACAAGAGGTCTGTAAGTGGAGAGGCTGCACTTCATTGTACTTTGAGTAATACTTGTTTACTAAGCTGATGACAAACTGGCAACCTGCCATTCGTCCCTGTTACTCTGGCTTCAGTCCAAAACTGATGACTAACAGAGAGTGAAACAAATTCCTGAGCAGTTTTGAATTACTACGAGAACAAAGATGAGGGTAAAAACAACTGTTTCCTTGTGTTAAATCTACACTGTACAGAGTTTTAATATATATAAAGATGGACCATTGATACAAAGGTCCAATAGATTTGCCCCTACAGAAGGTGCTGAGATTTAAAACAATACTCCAAATTGTAAATTCAGTGCTTTTTCAAACACCCTACTACCACATTATTTACTTAGTCTAAAAAAGAAAAGCTCAAATTTGAGTAACGTGATTAAACTTTTGTTCATTGTCTCACTTACTGCTGCTGTTTATTTACAGCTCACACAAACATCATGTGGTAGTTATCTGAGAGACAAATTTGACAGTTTCACCTAACACTAAAACTTTGTTTCCAAACACAGAAGTACGATTTTTTTTCTGGGTGATGGTGGAAGTGAAAGTGAAAGCTGAGTAACCTGAGAGTCCAAGTCCTCTCCCTTCATACAAAGATTGGCATCAATGACATTTAGTCCGACAAGCAGCCCGGCGATGACGGCTCCCTCCTCCTCCATCATCAACGCATTTGGCTCATAGAATTCACTAAACAGAAAAGATGAGTTAGAAATACTGTCAACGTTGGGGGAAAAAAAGAAATATTAACACCAGGTCTGGAATTTCATCATTTCAGAGGAAAGGCCACTTGCCCTTTGGTGTTGTCAGTATTTTCAGAGCAGCACAAAACAAAACAATGATTTCAAGTCCACAGAAATAATGAATTTAACTTAAGGGCTAAGGATAATTTTATTTTAAATACAGCTGGAGACACCATAAATACTTAGTAGTTGTGTATAGAGTCCCCTGGGAGGACACATTTCACTACGCTACCACTCGTAGTGTGGTAGCTGCACGGACAAGACCATACGGTCACAACAAATCAGCAGCACACGGACGTACACACAGCCTATCCATATACTACCTAATGATGAATTTTACGTCAAGCAGACACTAGCGGACACTAGCGGACACGTTAAGTAAAATTTTAAGGGCACTACTTAAGGTCTTAGCTTTGTTTGAGGTGCCAGTGTTTTGGCACAATGAATGTGCACGATGCTTTCATGAGGTGACTGAAATAAAAACAAATTTAAAAAAATAATAAAACATTTTCTGGATCACATAAAATCTCATCCTCACTTCTACACTATTATTGTAGGAGCAAGTGGGCCTGAACGCAGTAAACACACCTGAGCAGGTCCTTTCTGTTGATGATGGTCTTCATGTAGTCAGAGAGTTTCTTCTGCATCAAGGCCAGTCGCAGCCAGGCACGCCCTCTTCCTAGAGGAGTCCTGTAACCACACACATAAAAACAACTACTTACAATCTTTGCTAAACAATTTGCTATCTTGCAGAGCAGCTCCAGAGCTAACTTTTGCCAAAAGGAGTAATTCCTATGCTATTACTACTTTTCATGGCATGTTTTTGTGTACACACTTTGTAAAAACCAACTAAAGCTTCAGTTATGACTGTGAGAAATCTGTCTGCCATCTTTAGGGAATCAATATAACAGACTCACTTGAGGCCAGGCAGGTCTTTTACACTGGCAGTGATCTCTCCTGCTTCAGGCGTCAACTTCTCCACCAGCTCCAACGCCCCCCAGAACGACTTGTTCTGCCCCAGGAAGGTCTTCTTGGCTGAGGATTGACGGACAGAGCTTCTTGAGCTATTTTGTACTGAGGAAGTTGTGTCATTGAGTCATCACACTGGATAAAATAATGAGCAACGGAAACTAACTACAAAATACAATACAGACCATGAAAATGCATTAAACACAGAACATTAAATCAGCAAATTTGTCATGTGAATTGTCCCTTTTACATCTCTTTTTAGACATTTTCAGTTCAGTAAGATAAAGGCATATAGTGACTATACTGTATATTACAGACCTAACTTTTTGTACAATACCATTTAAGTTCTTGCATTGCAAATTTTTATTACAGTGCCACTTCCTGTTTTACACTGTGACATGTAAACACATTACTGTTTTTTTTTATATTTGTTGTTTACTAATTTAAAAAAAAAATGGTAATGTTTTTTAGGTCAAAGTCAAAAATCTAAGCTGTCATATGTTTTTTTATTTGCTTCTATCTGCTACAGAGACTGAGAAATAAAAATTGTTGAAAATGTTGATAATTCTGTCAAGTTTTTCATAAGATCTCAGGTTTTAGGAGGCTGTTTTCAGAAACAGCTCAGGTTTTAGTGTTTTTAACCCATTAAGCCCCTTAAGTCTTAATGGGGAAATGTGTGTGGAAATACCATTTTAAATTAAATATTGTGGTGCTGCAGCGACATCCTGGCCAACACATCATATTCTACAGACAACAAAACATCTTTGTTTGGTATAGATCCCCACAAAAATCACACCATAATCACTGCAACATGTTTATCAGTGAAAATGACAATAATGTAAAATTACCATTCCCTCTAAATATCACAAATCATCATGCTATTGCAGTATCAGTCAAAATAATGACAATTATGTACATATCCAAAATCAATCAGGCCTAATGGATGGTGTTACTGAGGTAATAGGGAAGATTGTAGAAGAAGATTCCTACCGACTACACAGATCGTAGATTTTCTATGTATTCTGGAATTGACATGAAAAAAATTCATACGGGACATTTTTGTTTAGTTACCAAAGTGGTCAAGATCTCAAATCTCCATCTCCTTCTTGGGTATATATTCATATTCTCTTCGTCTGCGGACAACATGGCCAATACTTTGGTAAGATGGCCAAGACACCATGTTTTGTTTGCGGTTTGTAACCTCTACTTCTTCTTCTACTGTTTACTGGTGGATTAACGCCATGTGTGGTCTATAGCGCCAACTTCTGTTGAAACTATTCACTCCAAACCACTTAATGGAAACACACCTAATTCAGATCTGTTGACATGACTAGAGTGAAGTGTGCTATACATACTTTTCAACCCATGTTTCAGACAGTGCTCCATCACAACGAAGAACTGCTGGAGAGGTGCATAGTCAGAGTCAAGTGTGCGTCCGAGGTTGAGGGCAGACTCGATCAAGCCCTTGATGCTCAGTTTGGCCATGTTCATCAAGTTAAGCCTCTCGATTGCAATGGGATCCTTGGGATCTAAAACAGAAAAAAAAAAAATTAAAAAACACAGGCGAAGGTCATTATAGATCTCATAGCAATGACACAGAATCTGGTCTAACAGCAGGAATGACTCAGGAGCTAAATTTATCAACAGCTGTGAGCAGAAAAAAAACATTTAGGATGGTTCTGCATTTCCTTCAGCATTACAAGATCCAGTGTTTTCCTAGAAGTATAAGTTAAATAATTTTGATATGGAAATACAAAACAAGATGACTAAAAAAAAGTTGGGAAAGAAGAAAAGTTATATTTCATCAACAAGTATGAAATGTAACACTGACTTTAGGACCCAACACTGCAAAACCTTTGATACATTTACATTTATACATGTCAACGTTGAAGCGATAATAATGCATTAAAGCAAATTAGTTTTAACACCACTCATTTATTTAAGGCATTAACACAACTTAAGATTTTTAGGTCATCGTGGACTCAGTTTTAAAGCTAGAGTGAAGATACTGGTTTCATAAGAAAACATAAGGAATCCATTGGTACCAACCATGTCATACTAACAAATGTTGCAAATGAGGCTAAAATAATGCTCCTAACTGTCATGGCCATTTTCAATGGGGTCCCTTGACCTCTGACCTCAAGATATGTGAATGAAAATGGCTTCTCTGGGTACCCACAAATCTCTCCTTTACAGACATGCCCACTTCATGATAATCACATGCAGTTTGGGGCAAGTCATAGTCAAGTCAGCACACTGACACCTGTTGTTACCTGTTGGGCTTGAATTTGTTATGATTTGAGCATATTTTTTTATGCCAAATACAGTACCTGTGAGGGTTTCTGGACTATCGCTATCATAGTTTTGTAATGTTAATTGATTTTCAATTACAAATGTATACATAATAAATGCATAAAGCAGCATATTTTTCCACTTCCATGGTGATAAAAGTATTAAATACTTGACAAATCTCCCTTTAAGGTACATTTTGAACAGATAAAAATGTATGATTAATTGCAATCAACTTGTGAATTAACAATCAGGATTAGGGTAAATATTTTAATCAATTGACAGCCCTACTTTAAATATAAACCTAAAACAATGAATAGCTTTGAAAGAGAGGTAGCAGTAAAACCTCACTTGAGTCAGCACTTAGTTTTTTGTGTGATCCATCTACGTTTATGTCTAATCCATTATCTATGCATGCAGATAACTAGACACAAGGAGGCTTTTAGTCGAGGAGTTCTACAGGGTTATGCTATCCTTGTTTACATTATTAATACATTCATACATTTGTAGTCTGTAGTTTGTATGGACTTAAGTTATAGAGCATAAAAATTTTGACTTCAAACGCAATCTGACTGCAACCAAAAGGTAATGAACACACATTTGACATTTCATGATGAAAATGTTTCTGTCATTGTCTGTTAAAGCTCCTTTGCAATATCATTATAGTATAGCTGTTGATTGAAGTGCTGCAGTGTTGAATTTGCCAGTTGGCTGGAGAAAAGTCTGAACTGCCTCTCTTTCTCAGGAAACCCGTGGACCTGCCAATCTGCATTCTCTGTGCCGAGAGAAGGCGTGGCAAGAGATGAGGAAGAGGAGAGCCTCGCTGTATAACAGATATTCTGCTTCCCATCATATTTAAAACCATAAACTACAGTACATACTGCAGCGTGTATCTGTTCAAAACATGCTGACTGACAAATTTAAATACCTGGATTCAGTTGCATCCTGTCTTGTTTTTGTCTCAGTAAGAGTAAAGAATGTGCAAACCTGTTTCTGCTGTGTGCTATATTTTGTAGGATACAGAAAATCAGGCACAAAATATTATATACCATCGTTGTCGATGTGATTTACTGCAAGATGATAAATTCTCACGACGAAACAAGTGTCACTTCCTGGTTGTTTTGTTGCCCGGCCCTGACTTATTTACAAACAGCGTCACCCTGCTGTGTAACTCTCAGACATCAAACCATCTCCCCTGAAATTCATCGTGACAACAGCTCAAACAGGACACATTATCACAGTTCACTGGGTGAAACGTGTTGCGTCTGGGTACCTTGTGTACCACCACGCCCAAACAGACATCACACTGACTGTGCACACACAGACCTCCTCGGACGATGAGCTAATCTGTCACATTACCTTCATGGGCCGGCTCTGGGTCTGGCGTGAGGGAGATGTCGTTGAGCTCGCGGAGGCAAAGCCACTCGCCATCGACAGACACGCGAAAGTTGCAGAGATAAATGGTCTCCCGGGCGGCCTGGGTGATCTTGTCGGTGGTGGGAGTGGGGGTTTCGCTCTGAGACGTCAGATCAGACATGATGACTCAGCTGATGCGAGGCAAAACCAACACCACCGAGGGAAAAAGGCAAAGTAGCTTTTGTTCCAGAAACCAGTGAAGGCACCCAAAAAAATAAGAGGAAATCAGAGAGGATGAAAAGAGTATCAAAATAAGGAGGATAAAAGGCCAAAGACGGGGAAGGCCCAGCAGGTGTCTGAGAGGGTGCTGCTTTTCCTCCTCTTTATGCCTGCATCCTCCTCCCCTCCTTGTTACAACTGAGTCCTGCTGTCTTGAGAGAGGCTGCCCTGCCCTCTCCTCCTCCACCTCCTCCTCCTCCTCTGCAACCCTTTCTTATCCCTTTTGTACAGACTGGGGGTTTAAAATGCAAGAGAGCACCGTGCTGAAAATCACAGCCCTCCTCCGGTCAGCTTAGCACCGGTTCACTCTGATTGGACTGCCTGTGCAGCACCGCAGTGAATGCACTGGGTGGGTGTCGACCAAGATGGCTGACAGTAGTGCTGCTGGGTACAGCAACACATTGTCACGTGAGCAGATGGTGCATGCGTAAAAAAAAAGGGAGTGGGGGGGGGGGGGGGCAAGAGTACCCATCCAAAGCTAATGATGCAGCAGAGGACTCATCTGTTTCTCAAGCATCAACAGTGTCCTCTGGCCTGAAACAGACGCCTGTTATTTGACAATGAAATTACTGAGCTGGCTGCAGCAGGATAGCAAAACACAATAAGCAACAAGGGTAATAATAAGGCCAAATGTCCTGGATGTAAATGGTCACTGTGTTATTTCAGTTCACACTTTGCAAAATAAAGTGATGCGCATCTTAGAAAGTCAGAAAAGAAAGACAAACCCACGTGTTTTGGTGCAGTTTCTGCCGGCCTGGTGCACGTTGACAAAATCAAAAGCGATACACCCACATAATTGCACGGCTTTGTTAAATACTCTATTCTGATTGGGCAATAACGGCGTTCTACGGTCTGTTATTTCTTTACAGCAGACCGGTGCTATGGTTGCATCTGAAATTCCATACAAACATCCTATTTAGTACATGAGATTTTATTTTGACATGTCTGAAACCATAGTATGAAACCAACAGTATGCAAACTGCATCACGGTGAAATATAACAGTATGCAACGCTGGACAGCATGGTAGCATAAATATCTCACAATGCAACGCGGTAGTGACGGCGACATTAATAACAGATGATTGACAGCTCTGTAACACCAATAACATTTCAATATAAGTGTAAGCATAAGATTTCCCTTTGCTCTGCGTAATATTTTAAATTAATTCAGACTTTGACTCTCACATGTCATCGTTTTGGCCACATGAGGGTTGCACGGGTTACCATGGTTGCACGTCTGGAGACTCTCAGGAAGTGACGACGTAAATTACTCCTCAGTGTGTCAAAAACAATACACACTACTGTTTATACACATGAAAGTATGTTAAACAATAGTACAGATATTGGGTATGTAGTGCATGGTACGTGATTTCATGAGGAGGCTATGTAAAACAGACCGTTGCCAATTTATAATAGATCATAACTATGTATAACAGACCGTTGCCAATTTATAACAGACCATAACTATGTATAACAGACCGTTGCCAATTTATAACAGACCATAACTATGTATAACAGACCGTTGGCATGTATAACAGACCATAACTATGTATAACAGACCATTGGCATGTATAACAGACCATAACTATGTATAACAGACCGTTGCCAATTTATAACAGACCATAACTATGTATAACAAACCGTTGCCAATTTATAACAGACCATAACTATGTATAACAGACCGTTGGCATGTATAACAGACCATAACTATGTATAACAAACCGTTGCCAATTTATAACAGACCATAACTACGTATAACAAACCGTTGCCAATTTATAACAGACCATAACTATGTATAACAGACCGTTGGCATGTATAACAGACCATAACTATGTATAACAGACCGTTGGCATGTATAACAGACCATAACTATGTATAACAGACCGTTGCCATGTATAACAGACCATAACTATGTATAACAGACCGTTGCCATGTATAACAGACCGTTGCCATGGACACGACAGAGTTTCCACTTTGTTTCACTCAGCTACAACAGTCAGATAAACTGAGAAAATGAGGGAACCAGGAGAAGTTGATGTTTAAGCTCAGTAATGTTACATACTGTATGTCCGGTGGCTTGCAAACCGTAATTTATTTAAATGGTTGAAAATCCTGCTTCTTTCTTCAACTGAACTGATAAACAGATTTAATTAAATAATTACTGTACATTATACTTGTTTAATCAGAATTATTGTTTTAATTTTTATTGTTATAATCTTCAGATTCATTTCAAGAGCTGGTCCATTACATCCGCTGATATAAGCAGACGTATTTGTATTGTTGTATATTCGGCCAATAAGAAACAAGAAATTGCGGTACACAAATGCCAAAGATAGGTTTGAGGTAATTTACAGTGTTACCATTATAGTTTGTCCATCAGAGAGCACTGACAAGTTGTACTGTAAAATGTCTGTCAAAGTCTTTAAATAAATTTAAGGGATCAGTGCCAAGATTGTGGTTTATACAAATGACCCCCTGCCGTTATCTAATCAATGTAGTAAATCCATCAGTCTGGCTAAATTATTTTCTCCCTGAATATCCAAAAACTGTACAACAGTAAAAGTAAAAGCATTTATTAACTTAACTTAAAGTATTTATTATTCACTCCCCATAATGAATGGCCTAAAAGGAGAAAATTACTAAGAGTCAAGGTCCATAGACTGTAAATGTACGTGGACATAATCACTGTGACGTCACCCACTGGCCGTTTTGAAACCTCTAGCTCGGCATTTTGGACATGCTATCTTGTTTTTTTTGCAACCAGATGTGACACAACAAGGTGGGGCAAAGTACAAACGAATGCTGAATAAGACAATTTTAGGCGATCGAAATGTTTCAATTAACTTTCATAAACTATAAACACTGTGAAAGTGTTAAAGTAAGATGAAAACGTGGACAACTCCCATTATCTCATAGACTTCTATACAATCAGACTTCTTTTTCCCAAATTTCCCCCCTGGGGATCAATAAAGTACTATCTTATCTTATCTTTTTGCAACCAGAGGAGTCGCCCCCTGCTGGCTATTAAAAAGAATGCAAGTTGAAGGCACTTCAGCATTGGCTTCATTTCTTAGACTGGAAGGTTGCCACCTGTTCACAACTTCTTCTTCCTCTACACTGTTTCCTGGTGTGTTACAGCCACACATAGTCTATAGGACCAACTTCTAATGAAACTATGCTGTAGCTGAGTTTATTTGCTTCAAACCAGTAAATGGAAATGCACCTAATTCACATTTCTGTTATTGCAACATTTCACTGTTCAATGTACAATGTTTACTGAGATAATACATCAAGTGAAAAGTAGGGTGATTTCCTCATAGTCTTCCATATAATCACACTTCTTTTTGCAACCAGAGGAGTCGCCCAGCTGGCTTTTACAAATAAAGCAAGTTTCAGGCACTTTCAGAGCCCAAAACAAAATCTCACTCAAAAAAAAAAAAAAAAACATGACTGGTTTTTGGTAGACAACTGATTTAGAAGAGACAGTCTTAGTTTGTCTCCCAATTGAATCCCAAACACAGTACTTTGTGTCATACTGTAATATCATTGATCTTCAGTGCTTTGGAAGACAGCCAATGCTTTTATGATAATTCAACGAAAATGTGAAACCAATGTTACACTAATCACAGCGGAAACTTTGGGTATAAGTGCTGTTCAAATTAAGCAATAAATAACTGTCATAACTGCACATATTTGGTTAGTAAATGTGAAATGAGTGTGACAACAAACATGACATTTATCACATACTGAGAGCTGTGATCTAAATAAAAAAAAAGCTAGCTATGACCAATGCACCGTTAAATTTATACCATAGCAGCAAACAGGGAGCAATTACCAAGACTGCCAAAACAGCACATGACACACACAGGACACCTTGTTGACATCAGCTGTGTTTACTGACTGATAAACCACCTAGATTATCTACCTAACGGGCTCAGATAGCTGTTTGAGAATGACAATCAACTGACAAGATAGTTTATATTATTTATTACCGTCCTAACGTTAGCCACGGGCAGTTTTCTTAAATCATCAGGAGGTAGGAAGTTATCTAAAGACAGACAAACGTCAGCTAACAACACTCACAAGCTAGCAACGCTAACTGCAGGTACAATCATTATCCTATAAGACATTAGGTTATTAAGGAGGATTGTGTTAGCTAAATATCTGGACTTTTTAAAGTTCCTTAGGACTTACTTCTGCGCTTTGACTCGATTCGTTCAATCCTGAAGTCAAACTGTCGAAGCGGAGTGGGTGACAGCGACCCAGCCTTCCCAAATCTCAAGTTTGATGAGTTTAATGCCTCTTTGAAATATATCACCGAAGTCGGAGAGAGAGTCTCATCTGGACTATCAACGTGTCCGTTTTCATCTGAGGAATTTTGTCTCCCAGAAGTTTCCGAAACCTCTGATTGCAGAGGTAGATCTCCCGTCGGCGACATATCCCGCTCCGCCATCCTCGCTCCGGTTAAATTCACTTCATGTGACCAAGAGAGTGGGCTGTCAGTCAGCGGTTAGCTAGCTAGCTAGGCGCGGTTAGCTACTAGCCAATTGCGGCCATGCACCTCCGTGGTTAGCAAAGCAATACAATCGATACACCGGTCAGTTTACTCAAAAATCTCTCCAGTAGTCACTCCGCCTTTCGTCCTGTCCTCCACAGCCTCCTCCTGACCCGGAAATACCTTTGCGTTAGCATTTTGGTCAACTCTGTTGCTAATTTCGCGAGAGTTTGCGCACCGTGTCATCAGTCTAGCAATCCGTTCACATGACCAGAGATTATACAAATGAAAGAAGCTAAGTCACTAGTAGATCCATGACTGAATGCCTGCATTTTCCCATAATTCATTGCGGATACAGGCCGGAACTCATGTGCTTCTTACGTTTCAAGACTCTCTGATGAACTAATGGTGCTTATTTCTGTGTTAACATGACACGTTAAAACATTCAGAAGCGCCAATTCATAGTTAGTTAGTTTGATAGTGAATTAATCAATCACTGAATTAATCGATAAATCATTTCAGCTGTACTTGTATCAATGTGTGCAAAAATCTTAGTAATAATGAACAATAAATAACTGGGAACTGGAGTAAAAAAGTACAAAATGCTCCTCTGAATTGTAGTGGAGTTGAAGTATAAAATAGCATGAAAAGACTCAAGCAAAATACAAGTACCTAAAATTATCCCAAATTAACTCCCAAATGCACTTACTTGGCGCACTTGGGTACGAGGTGGGATCAGAAAGAAGGCCTCTTTAATCACAGATCTGTCCCCATCATGAACCCTAACAATCTCAATCACGTTGCTCATCACAGCCACACAACCACTGTGCAGCATAAAGAGCTCAGTCCTCATATTTTCAGATTATCCTTAGGTCCTCCTCTGCAAGCAAAACTAAAATCCCTTTTCATAAAGTATCTCAGGACACTTTTCAGAGAGCAGGATGTGATTGTTTATTCTGCTGAATTATTTTGTGGACAGAAACATATTTTACAGATGAGAGAAAACTCCCACACTTGACACAGCAGGTTTTCCTTCAAAATTAATCATCTGAATATTACTAATTTTCTGCCTGTTTATTTATTAGAACATATTTTCTAATAACATGTCAGGTTGAAGAATAAAAATCTCTCAGAAAATGTTTTGAATAATATTTAAATTTAACATGAGACATTATTATAACATCTTGACTCTTTTGCACCCCTTATCTTTTTACATTATCTGCTGATTTTTCTCTTTGTGGGTGTCAAGATTAAACAGAAAACTGCATTTTGTGCCACATTTAATGTTTGTAACCATCACTAAAAATACTCAGCAGTGTACACCTTTTATTATCAGTCATCTATGTTGATCTCAAACTGTAATTATCTTGTTTTTGTTGAACAGAGACAATGAAGGCAATGAATTTTTTCCTTTGACCGCAGGAATGTTTATTGTTTGTCTATTTATGTCTGAATCAGGCTGGAAAATAAATGCAACAGTCCTGTCTGTGTCTGTATGTTTGGTATCCGTGTCGACATTCACCTGTAAGAGACAAAACAACATGTTAAATCACATCTGGAGGGGAGTTAGATAAAGAAATCTCAGAGAAGGTAAAACCAGTAAATTTTTCTTTAGTTTAGCAGAACAAGATTTTGAAACCAAGCAGCACAGAGACTGTGCAGTGTGTTATTCTCTGTTCTATAAAAAGCTGGAAATTCCCAGCTTGTTGGTTTTAATTACAACTCATGTGTTACAGTTCAAAGGAAACAGGACGTCCGCTAAATCGTATTTGAGAAATTAACAATTCTGTTTCCTCTGTAACTTCCTTAAAGGGACTGTATGTAAGTTTTTACACACATCAGTGTTTTTAAATTGTGTTTTATTGGCAATATATGAACAGGTTGTAACCTAACCCTAAAAATGAGACCTTCTGGGTTTCCTCAGCCTGTAGGCTGCTTCTAATGTGAAGAACCCAGGCCTGCTTTTCCGGAAAAATCTAATGGATGCAACGTCATGCATGCTCACGAGTGCCTTTACTCGCTTCAGCTCCACTACAGGGCTAACAGTGTGCAACTAACTGCTAACGCCAATGAATGACCAGCCCCCACCCCAACTTAGACTCCAACACAACAACACAAACTCCACGGAATAACAAAAAACCCAAGATATATGTAGTGAAGCCTGTCTTGCAAAACAGATATGTGACCAACTGGGCCTTCAATTCATGAAGGGACCTCCATGAAATTGGACAGGTGAGCTAACATTACTACCAAGCATGTGAAATTTATGTAGTGATACTGCGGTTTTAGCTGTCAGTCATGTTTAGTCTCGTATGTCGCCTCACTGTTTTGAACGATGTGAGAGCAACTGTTGTTGACTTAACTGCGTCACTGCTAACAAGCAATTTCTGATTCTTACATAAAGCCCCTTCAAAAATGTGAGTTAGAAATACAAAAACTTGAGAACTTGTCTGTCAAGAAGTGTGAATTCCCAACGTTCTCACCTTCTCCCATCAGAGTCTGGTTCAGAGTTCAGGAATAACTCGATGTATCTTCCTCCTAAAAACCAGAGAAGGTTCAAATGCTCAGTGAAACTCTCACATTGACCAGCACTGTTTGTTAGATCAGTTTTATATTGGAGCATGTATAATGTCATAACAGACTAGATAGAAACGATAGAACATGTTTATAATCTGAAACTGGACCTGCATAAAATGGACATGGTGACAGACATAATATATTTATGTCTACTTGGGAGTATGTCTCCTGTCAAGTACATTAAAGGGATAGGTCAGGTGTTTTAAAGTAGGGTTGTATGAGGTACTTATCTATAGTCAGTGTATTAATTACAGTAGATGACGGTCAGATAAAATGTGAAATAAATTGATATTTTGCTTTTAATTTGCTTTATTTATTTACCTCTGTAATAATTCCCTTGTTTGTTTACTCTTGTTTAAATTTCCCTTTTATTTATTATGTATATGTATTTATTATTACAATTTAAATGTACTTATTTATTTTGCATTTATTTTTTTATTTTATATTACCAATTTGTTGCTGCATTAAAACAGGATTTTTTTTTTTTTTACCAAGCTGCTGTATATGATTTATTATTTTGATAATAAATTACAATTCAGTAAATGTATATCTATGTATTTATATTTAGTTTTACAAAGTTAGGAAAGTGATGTTTAAATCAAGCCTGATGTAGCCTTACACATAAAAGACTGGTATCAGATCGGTACTCGATATCGGCCGATACCCAAAGCCCAGTTGGATCCAAAGTTGGATTAGTGCATCGCTTATTTCTCTGCCCCAGTAAAGCTCTTTGAATTGCCTTGTGTCTGAATGGAGCTGTAGAAATAAACTTGCCTTGCAGTATCTGTCTAATCCACATATTAGATGTTGTTACATGGTGTTACATGCTCTCAGACAGTCTCACCTATGTGCTGTCTATCTCTGGACATGGCCGTCAAGGCGTCCTGGTGGCAGCTGAAGTAAACATCTGCTTCTCCGCTCGGCCTCCCTTCAGGACCACATTCAAGCAGGATCTTAGACACAACTAAAGGGGAGAAGAACTGCAAGAGAAAGACAAGCACTTAAAATATACAATCACATGCAAAGTGACTTCAAATGCAACAATACAACCAGCTTCAAAGTGTCAAAATTATCAGGATTTTTATTATTATTTTTTTTTTTTACCTTAACAATGTCTTCTCCGGACACCTGGTAAGGAAGTCCTCTCATGTGGATGTAGTGAAGCGGCAGGGCCGAGCTCTGAAGAGATGCTGATGGAGTACATATGATGGGATAAATTTGTGCAAAAGAGCAAAAGAATCTTTAATAAATCCCTGCACTTTGCCACTGTCTACTCTAGCCAATATATCATTTCTGCTTTCATTTATATTCAAAACATCTAATCAGTTCTTACCAGTTTCCACTAAAAATTACTCAGCTTTTGAAAAACAAAGTGATCACTTTAACCCGATTTTCACCAGGATTTTTGTGACTTTTGGGGCAAGAAGATAATTGTCACCAAAGTTTACATTAAACTGTGACCTTGTGTGATGTCAGCTCCGAAAATCTGCTAGTAATAGACGGTGATGAGGAAAATGAGGAGGAAGTGTAAATGAGCAGCTTATTATGCACTGAAGTCTCTCTAAGGCCCTGATTGTTTTGCAGGAGGAAAACAGTTTTTTTGCAGTTTGTAGTTTTGTCTTTTTATTTTATATGTTGCTAGGTAACCACAAAATGAATGCTAATGTTACCGAATTGCAAACCATGATGTACAAGACTTTTATAGTTAATATTACAGTTTAAATTAATGACAAAACCTAACATCTCAAGTACGGCACTAATTTCCCTCCTGCTGTCCTCTGTTCAGATCATGGTGACTACAGTTAAAGTAAAGTTGAAATGTTTCGAGGACATCGGGTATTTTCCCTCTCTGAGCTGTATTTTTTTTCCAACTCAAGGCATTCGGGGTGCTCCTGTAAAAACACAAGGCGCTCAGCATTGCAAAAGCAGTGCGCAAAACACATCAATCTCATTGAAAACAATTTAAAAAGCTGCCTATTTCTTTTACTTAATCTATTTATCTTGTTTTCATAAACACCATGTTATTTTAGGAGGAAGGGAGAAACTTAAGAGTCACTATGAGGAGATTAAAATCCCCTCACCAGTTTTGGTCTGTGAGGCAGAGGCGGTCCTGTTTGGTGCCTGAGGGCCGGTGGGAGGAGAATATGAACTCCTCTTCTCGCTCCAACTCGAATAAATCTGGTCACTTCTGATGGGAAACACCTCGATGTATCTGCAAAATACAAACAGCAGGGGATGAGCAAAAACATGAGCAGAGGAGCTGCTTATAAAGAAACAAATCAGTGATTTAGTTACTTAAAACTTCTTTCTGTTGGCCCGAAATGACAGAAGCATCTGAAACAGGATTATAGTCAGTGCAGGCCTTAATGTGAGCAGGTGCAGCACCCTACCTGTTACCGATGACCTCTCTGTCTCTCTGCAGAGCTTCAGCAGCTGCTTCTTGAGAGGAAAATCGCACTAAAGCCTCTCCAGAGTTTCTTCCTTTGCGGTCTGTAATGATGGTGATCCCATTCTCCGCTATATCCAAACCTGCAAAACACAAACGGTCTGAATTTTACTGATGTCATTAAGGCGAAACAAACCTGGCAACCTTCGACTGGAGGTATGCGTCTGGTTGTTAAAGACGTAGTTGCGCCTATTTCTGATTGATAAAATCAAATTGTACCATCTACAAACTATTATTTTTTTTTTTTTTTTTTTTTTATTACTGAAGCTAAAGATGGACGCCGCAACTTCTCTGCGTCTTTGACAAAAGTCCCGTAACAGTTGTCCTGGGGAAACAAAATGGGGTAGCACTCCAGTCTGTCAGTGTGGTTTCTAGTGGTAAGACAGCACAGATCCAGTGTGCCCAGTAAATCTGAAGGTGGGATAGGTTTACCTGAAAAAAAATGGACAATGTCGACCTTGGTGCAGGAGAAGGGGAGACCTCTGAGACGCACCACCCTGCTTTCAGCTGGAGCCTGCACAGCTTTTTTCAGGATGGCTTCAGCATCGCTGTTCGTCACTTCATATACTGCAAAGACACAGAGAGCAGCACATGAGCATCTGTTTTATGACTGAGAGGGGAAGCTCCGCCCCTTCCAGTGGACCCCATGGGACCTTATTTTGTAAAAAAAAAAAAAAAAAAATGAACAATAGTCAACAGCGAGAGACAAATATTTTTCTATCCCGTTTGAATTGTGCCATGAATCACACGTTTGTCAATTTAAAATATAATTTTGCAATTGAAACAGGATCAAAAAAATATTTGTCTCTCGCTGTTGACTACTGTTCATATTATTTCTGAAATAAGGTCCCAAGGTGGCTGTTCTGGTTCAGGTGTCCCAGAAACTGAAACAGCTAAATGGAGCCATTCATTTTATCATTTACACCTGCAATTTTCCTGCTCTGGCGTGTCAAAATGTCCAATCAGCATCTGTACTTTGACCTGTTTAGAATACTAAGAGACAAACCTTCCACATATCGCGGGCCGAGGTACTGTCGGTGCTTCTCCAGAGCTTTGCTGACATCGTCCTCGTGCTCCATCTCGATGAAGGCTTGTCCCGACGGCCTCCCCAGCCTGTCCACGGTGAGATGGATCCCCTTCTCCCCGTCACGGATCCTACACTCTGAGGCATAGTAACAATCCGGTAGCCAATATTTCTGTTTCTATCTTAATAGTTAACTGTTATCTTATTTGTATACTGTTTGGGTTTGTATTTGTATACAGTTTGGGTTTGTATGAAGTTCTTATCCATAGTCAGTGTGTCACCTATAGAAGATGACAGTCGGCACATCCCCAGTTTGACGAAACAGACAAAAGTAGAGACACCAGAGTAAAGCAATACAGTGTTGTGGACAGGGACGGCAGAAAAACATATTTTAGCCACCTCAAAGAAAGATTCATGTCAAAAAAAAAAAAAAAAAAAAAATCACCATCCTATGAAGTGTACGCTATCTTGCTGTTAGACAGCCCTTTCCTTCTCCTGTTCAATCTGAAATGAAAGTGAAACTTATCTATGCTCTCTCCAAAGCCAGCTGGCTCAGATAACAAAAACAGTACAGATACATTTCAGTTTTAGTTCAGTTTGTCGTTGGAAAACCCTCTACATACAGCATACACTTACACGGATATCTATTGTTTTAGGTGAGCCTTGCTTTTAGGTGGTCCCTGTCCACAGCACAGTATTGATTTGCTGTATTGATGGTACTCGTGTCAGTTTCTCAATGCTGGGAGCATGCCGACCGTCATCTACTGTAGGTAATACAATGAAGATAGATAGATAGATAAGATACCTCATATAACCCCACCTCAAAACACCCACAATATCCCTTTAAAGGATTATAGTAACGGTACACTAGATACTGAGGCAGGATGTTTAAACAGCTGGGAAATTATCTTCACTATTAAATATAACATTAACTGAAAATTATGAACAATAAGCTTCACTAAAAAAAAAAACATAAACTTGAACTGTGATAAGTTCAAGCATCAAAAATAATAAGCATCAAAAATACATGAAAAAAGAGCCTACAAAGTACTTACATACTGTTGCATCTAGGGCTGACCCGAATGCTTCCAACCTTTGACCATTCAAATCTCCAAATCAGTATTCAAATGCTCCATTTTGTTGTTTGGTTTTTTAATATGAAATAATATTGTATAATGCGCTGCAGGGCGGTGTAGTGGTTAGCAATGTCGGCCCACAACAAGAGGGTCTCGAGTTCGACCCCAGCTTGGAGCTGTTCTGTGTGGCATCTTCTCCTCATGTTAACATGGGTTTTCTCCAGGTTCTCCGGCTTCCTTCCACAGTCCAAAGACATGCAGGTTAACTGATCACTCAATGTCCTGTAAGTGTGAATGTGAGTGTAAATGGTTGTCTGTCTCCATGCGCCATGCGCTGGACTGGCAACCTGTCAAGGGTGTATCCTGCCTTCGCCCAATGCCAGCTGGGATCGGCTCCAAAACCCCCGCGACCCCTAACAGGACAAGCGTACAAAGCAGTCCAAAATAGCCCATGAAATAAGGAATAATCCCACAATATCATTCATGACTCATTCAGTATTAATTATGGTTCATTATTCTCAAACGTATATCACTGTTTATTGTGTGTAGAGGTGTGTGTGTACAGTAGCGCAGCACTGAAAAGGGGGAGATGGAGACAGACAGCTCATGCTGCACTGCACTGCATTCATTTATTACTCACCAAAGTTTCGACAGCTAAAAACTGTATTCGGGACAGCCCTAGTTGCATCCGTGATAAGCAAATATAACAACAGGTGTGACGCTTCTCCCAAATCCAAACTCTCACCTGAGAAGAACTGCAGGAGGTCCTGAGCTGAGCAGGACCAGGGGAGGCCTTTCACATGCATGATGTACACCTCCTTCCTCTCTGGTTCTGGATCAGGCCGATAGGCCGACAGCGGCGGGTATTCATCCTCACAAGATTCTCCTGTCTGGACGACAAGATGTAAATAAGACTGTTCAGCCACAAACTGAGAAACGATCAACAAAGTGTTTATATCAAGTTTTCACAGGTATTATTAGAATCCAGCCCACAGTTTATGTGTTTACTTTAATGATCAGTGAATATTAAAAGTGTCATCAGCAAACACTAATAAAATGCCTCCCTGAAAATATGTCCGGCTTGTGCTATAATTCAACATTTTTGTGCTATATTTTATTGCTCCACCTTCACCAGCTGCAACATTAAAGTGCTATACACAATAATACATCAATAATTATAATCCAGTATATATTGGACGTCAAAAAAGGGCTGCACTATGAGTACTTTCAGTTTTAGTACTGTGAGTATACTTTGATGCTAGTACTTTTGTACTTGTGCTTTATAATCATCTCATGTATTAATTTGTCCATATTGTCAGTGGTGGAATAAGTATTCAGATCTTTTACTCAACTATCAGTAGCAGACAGTGATGTGAAGTGAAGTTAATGTTGCAGCTGTTATGTGGGGCTGACGTTATATACTGTTGGGTATCTTAACCTATGATAATATAATAGTTAATTTGTTGTATTAACAATCTGAATCTGCAGAGGAACAAAAGCTGTCAGATAAATGTAGCCTAATAGTTATTTAACAATTAAGTTAATATTTTCCTCCGAAAAGTGGAAGTATAAAGCTGCAAAATGAAATAGCCGACAGTAATCAGTCACTACCTCCCTTGTCTGTGTGGGACTAACCTTGGTACAGAAGCGGTACTGGCTGGTCCTCACTGCGGACCGCAGCTGACAGACTGCCCGGCTTGTTGATGTCCATGTCGGCTGCTGAATGAACCTACACCCGCCCGAAAACACGCTACTGCTGCTGCTGCATCTTGTTTTGAACCCTGTCGGTAACGTTACGTGTCTGACTGCGACACACCGCTGCAGTAAAAACAACAGAGACCTACTGTTACGGGACATGCTAGCCGAACCTCGCCGGGTGTCGGGACAAGTCTTTTAGACTGAAATAAGAAGACAGAGCATGTAGTTTTAAATCAGACTATCTCTAATTTAGCTAGTCAGTTCAGCAACCGGCTTATCATGGCGTTATAGGAAGCTAAACTAACTCACGTGGGTCAGTCAAGGGCAGATCCATAGAGTTTTAAGGAGCTAACAAGCTAGCTAATAGCTAAACGCTTCCTACTTCCGATTAATCTTTCACAACAAAAGCCGAGTTATGACCTCCCCAAACGGTATTAAAAAAATAAAGAATATAATATTTAAAAAATAAAACATTCGTGTAAATTATATTAAACCATATTTAAGGTGTGTATTTAAGTGTTAATTAACAGACAATCTGTTTAGAAGACATTTAACCCAACATTTGGAGCTAGAAAAATCCTTAATTTGTGTCGTTTGACCAAAATAATTGACAAAAACCTAAAAGTAAATTAAAAATAGAACCGAATATCGAATTAAATTAAATTACATTAAATTAAATTAAATTAGAAATCCTATCTTTTTCCAAATGTTTTACCTTTTCCTGGCATTTTTCCATCAGCAGATGGAACTGGCTCAGTTGTCATAAATAAAATAATATACAAAACATAAAAAATTTACATACATAAATTATATAAAACAAGGTAAAGTATATCTTAAATACAAAGTATTTAAGGTGTGATATTTTTAATTAACACACAACCAGTTCAGAAGACATTTAACCCCCACATTTTGAATTAGAAAAATCCTGCATTTGTGGCATTTGGCAGACTTTATATCATTATTATTATTTACTTCTTATATTCATTTTTGTTTTGCTCACTGTGCTCTAGAACACATTGGATCAACTGTGTAAAGTTATACATATAAAGTTGTGTTGAGTTAATCTGTCCATAATAGAAAATACTGGCATAATTTGCAATAAACATTAAAGAAAATGTTGAAAAGATTTGCCTGCTGGCTAAGAATCTCACATTTCCATTGTTTTTCACGAGGACAGCTAAAACAGCTGAAATAATAATATCAGTGTAACATCCCAATAAAATGCAACATATCTGGAACATTTTACTGGAGAAATTTAAACTTCCCTGATCGCTTGATTTTAATTTGTCGGCTACATGGGAAGATGTGTTACTACTAACTCCTGTTACCTTGACAACACTCTTTTTCCTCAAGTGCTTCCTGTTTGTCGCCCTGCTCTAAGTTAACGTTTAATGCACGCTGCCCCCTAGAGGTCAGGATGCCATAACTCCTCATGACAGCTTGTGTCTCAAAAATGATTTTCATTCCTCCAGCTCATCCTGTCACACAGATGGGACCCTGTTTCAGGTTTTGAAGCAGCCTAAATATGTTTATCAGGAAGACAATTTATGCAGTGGGAAGCGGTTTAATTAGGTGTTAGTCTGAATTTAGCCTGAGATAAGATGCATGTTACTCATAATACTATAATACAGTTTTCCTGTTTAAGGAATGAAGGTAATCACATGCATGTTATTAAAGGTGGCATACTGGGGACCTGTGTATCCCCACTTACTAATAGTACTATTATCTGAACTATTGGCTGTTTGTAATGATTATGTTATTATTGATTATTGTGACAATCATTTTTCTTGATTCTTCGTGTAATGATTTTGTCAATAAAATGTAAAAAATCTGAGAAAAATATGCATCACAATTTCCCAGAACCCAAATGTCTTGTCTGACCAACAGCCCACAAGATATTTATTTATTCATGCATTATTCTCTAATAAAAAATATTGGTTTGAATATTAAAGATTTTCATTTTATAAATATATACTAAAATAGAGACAATTTAAGAACCTTGTACCTGCAAATGTTTGGCACTTTTACTTGAAACGTGACAATCAATTATCCAAATAGTTTTCTCTTGATGGACTCAGCTCTAAAAGGATAATTATAAAAATTATGTAGGTGCTTAAAAAATGATTTGGCTATATATAAATAAGAGATAATCCTTTATAGGTCCCACAGCAGGGGAATTTGCAGTGTTACAGCCACAAAGGACATTTTTCTGATATTTTTCTGAAAATTTTCAGACATTTTTCCAAATTTTTTCAGATATTGTTTAGAATCTTTTTTTCAGACATTTGTTGAACATTTTTTTCTGACAGTTTTTGGACATTTTCAACTCTGAGGCCGGATGCACCCTGGACCCCAACATCAGGTCGAGGACGACAGGCTTGCTAAGGCTTTTGATAAAGCACCATGCGTGGTGCGATTGAATGTGTGGAAAGCTGTGACAACCCAGGGTTTTCTACACGACTTACTTTCTTGTCAAAAAGAAAGGTGGCAGACTTCACCCAGTCCTGGATCTGAGGGGACTCAACAAGTTCCTAAAGGTCTTGCTGATCCAAATGTTGACCACAGCTAAATAATTCTTCTTGCTGTTGCCGGGGAAGAAAAGTTCACGTCCCTCGACTTGAAGGATGCTTATTTTCATGTTCCCATTGTGCCTCACCACGGGCAGTTTCTTCGTTTTGCTTTCCAAGGCTGTCATTTTCAGTTCAGGGTGCTTTTATCTGGACTTTCCCTGTCCCTACGAGTGTTCACCAGGTGCATCACCAGACTTCTTGATCAGCGCTGCCTAGTTTAACCGTTTGATCAGAGTTTGTGAGTGATTGACAGCTGCTCAGAGACGGCAGACAGCACTGATTGGTTGTTTTCTTCCAGTCTGTAAAATCTTGCAGATGCCATTAGGAGCACCAGAGGACACCAGAAGAACATGATTTTTTTTTTTTTCAGATTACTTGTCTCGTGCAGCGCGCAAGTGTTCACTCTTCATACTGCACTGAATGTTTGCACTTTAATTCTCTTAAATATAAAAATTACTTTTGTGGAAAACAAAGAGTCACTGATTAAAGATTCCTGTCTTTAAATGATTCACATTAATTAGACAAATACAGCTTTTTGTTTGTTTAAAGCTCATAGATTTATATTAAAAATGAATAGAGATTGAACAGAAATGCTTCAGGGCCGCTGTCAACAGCATAATCATCTTAAAATATATTTATCCTAACTAGTAAGAAAGGAACATTTATCCAACAAGAATTTTCAATTATGCTGCATTCACACCATGGCAATAACCCCAACTGCTAGCACTTGTGGTCACAACAGATCATTTTTTAAAACTGTGTTACGCATTTGTAATATTGGATTGTATTTCAATGGAACTGCCACTGATTGCAGCCATTTTGCCAACACATTCTTGTAGTTCTTTTTGCCAGTTGGGAGATGCAATTCATGTAATTTGTAATACTATGTAATTCATATTTCTGATTCATAACTACAAATATGCAGCTGACATGAGTGTTATTTCCTCCACATGCTTGAAATTACATTCTGTATGAAATGGCATAAACGCAGCATTATGAACTTCTTGAAACTTTCATTTTTTTCCTCATACTTTGCTGTAAAATGTCACTGTGCCACAACCTTGTACCACAGCGCTGTCATGTCATGTGTACATGGTTCCATGCAGATCCTCCAGCCTGTGCTCCCTCTGTTTTCGTCTCTCCTACAAGACAGAAAACAAAATCAGCCAGCGATTGATGCTATTTTGAAAGCACAGCTAAAAGATGAGGATCTTTTGTGCTATCGAAAGCATATTTTCAGTCTCACCTTGTCTTTTTTAAACTCCTCATATTCTGGATTGTCAGTCGGTAATTCAAGTCGGCAGAGCGGACAGGAGTTAGTCTGTGATTGTAAACATGAAAAAGATTCAAAAGGAAGTAGTCACACAATTTTCTATTACCTGTCCGATGTAGAATGAAATTCTAGACTACAAATCTGTCAGCGTTACCTTGCCCAACCAGGGTAGTATACATCCAGAGTGGAAAAGGTGTTTGCAAGGCATTTCTCGAACCGTCTCTTGTTCCTCAAACTCCACCAAACACACAGGACACTTGAGACCTTTGTCTGTGTAAACAAAAAGTTAGAATAATTCCCTCCCTACGCCTGACTAAAAAGCATGATCTCTCCCTCTGCCATCTTTAATTTCTTCCTCTACATTTGTTGGATGTCATTAAAAAAAAAAAGATCATGACTGAATGTAAAACATTTCATTTTACTCGAGGAAATGTCTGTCACCTGCTTGCTCTGGAGAAATAATGACCACAGTGAGGGTCTGAACAGCAGTTTTGGCAGCCGGAGGAGGAAGACGCTGGTCCCAGTCTGACAAGTCGAACGCCCCCGAGTCAATTAAGTCCAAGCCCTGCATTAAAGACCTATACACAATAGTCAATCACAACACTGTACGCTAGAAATCAATCTAAAGCATACAATGTGTCTGAAGAGTGTTTAGCCTCACCTGGCCAATTCAAGTAGTGCATTCTGGCGATACTGTTCCTCAGGGTTGGTGGGCTCACAGTTGTGTTCATCAAAGTACGATGCCATTTTGGTCCCGCCAACGTGGATGCTGAAGGTTCACTAATTTGTCAAAAACATAACATTCACGACTGATATGTAAAATTACAGTTGAAGGATTTGGCAGAACCTGTTGAAGTGGCAGTAGGGAGTATATGTTTGGTATCACTGGGCAAAAATTACAAAATAACCTTTCAGCATATTGTAATTCAAGTGTTCTGAGAGAAAACTAGACTCCTGCACCTCCTCATGACTCTGTTTTCAGGGTTTAAAAAATCTAGTCTGTGAGGGGAGACGTTGGCCAATCACAGGTCATTTCAGAGAGAGCGAGCATTCTTATTGGCTGTGCTCCAGCTGGTGGACGGTGCTTGGTACAGCTCTCAACATAGCTGTGGGGTCGCAAACCTTCTCATTTTACAGCTAAACAGTAACTACAAGATGCTTCTGAAAATGTTTGAGGCAAGAAATAGTCATACAGTAACAGAATATTGATTCATATTTGATCAGTGCTGCCTAGTTTGACCTTTTGATCGGAGTCTGTGAGTGACTGACTCGAGGCTCTCATAGACGACAGCTGCACAGCAGACTCCAGATCAGCTCTGATTGGTTGTTTTCCTCTGGTCTGTGAAATCTTGCAGATGCAATTGGGAGCACCGGAGGACACAGAGGCACATGACTTTTTTTTTTCAAAATAACTGTCTCATGCACTACTAACATTACATAGTGATATAAAAAAATAACTTTCTTTAATCATGTTTGATTAAAAAAACACTCATTTATGTGATGAGTGAGTTCCTACCATCACTTCGAGTAACTCCTGGACAGAGATACCACAGTGCTGTAAGTACCTGGTGTATAATCAGTCTGAAGTCAATGGACAAAATGTGTGAATACATCATATGTAAATATATTTACTAAACGACAACGCTCTACAACTCAAGACTTCAATTTAACCGGCAGGGCCGACTCTTTCATTCATCGGATACAGATTACAAACAATGGGATTCATTAATATACAATTTATAAGCATTATTCTCAAAATGATTTTATTTCCACTCAACCATTACAGTAATAGTGAGCAAAAGCAAGCACCACCAGCCAAAAACTACCTCAAAAAAAGAAATAAACTAAAACTTCTCAAATTACTGAAGATGTAACGTTATGTATGCAATAACACTGTTCATTCTCTGATAAAGAAAGGGACACATACATGTTGAAGGTGATATATGTACGTATAACAAAGGCACGTCTAATTACTAATTAGCTTCTTCGGCTTTTACAAACAGACACAACATGATGCAGAAAAGAAAACACTGACAAATTCTTTGCTAGGTTTAACAAATCAGCTCGACTTACCTGAAATGTTAGCAATAAACAAATATGTCATTCTTCCGGGTTTGACGATATTAACCGCGTGACACTTTGTCCAATCACAGAAGAGAATCGTGCCCCACTTCTTCTTCTTCAATATTTGGCAGTCGGCAAACAACACTGTTGCTTTACCGCCCCCATCTGGTGAAACGGTGTACTGACGGTGTATTAAGCTATGGATTTTGTATTAAGTCTGCTGTTTTTCAGTCAAAACATATGGTTGCCTCTGATTGGATGTTGATACCATATAGGTGAGGCCACATCCCTTTTATCTGTTTGTTTTTAAGCCCTGAAGATTTACAGTGGTCGAAACATGGTGTATTTATGATTTAGCCACCACAATAAAGGCTTTTTTCCTTCCTCATTGCCACTTGTCTTAGTATTTTGTAGCGTCTTCCTGTCTACTTTGATTTTTTTCCCCTCATTTTCCAAGAGGACATGACATGTTTTGTCATATGGTTGAACAGAGCAGCCAGGTATCTTTCTTTCTAGGTTTTTGGAGCAATAGAGATTTTCTACTTCTGTTTATTGTTAATGCATTCAAAAGAAGCTCCTTACCTTTACTTGTCTTCTTTAATGTTTGAGGAAGAAGGAGGTATTGTACAGTTGGACTCATGTTTGTGTTCCAAGATGCTTCCTTGAGCTTAGGTGTAAAACTGATGTATCAAATGAAAGCACAATGACAAATGAAGCCTTTGTATAACATTTTAATACCAAAACAGAATTTATTTTTGTAATCAGACCAAAGATGTGAAATCTTTCTATTCATATCTATTGACATTTGGAGTGAAAGGGGAAAAAAAAGTGAACAGACAAAAACAATTGAAAGAAGGTATGGCTTTGGTTAAATAACACTCTACTAAATTGATTTGAAGAGTTACATGATATCTTAAATAGAGTAAGATAAGATTTAAGGCTCTAGAATTCCCTGAACAAGACAAAAGGCCCGATATATCAGCTGCATGTCACGATTACATGTACATACCCAACCTGGTGGTCATACAGTAGATGCTACTCAGATGCTGAGGGAAATGAGTCATCAACAGACCACCAGGCTCTCTATTTTTACAGCCTATATGTTTCAGTGGGCTCACAGACTAATAACATGAAAATATAACTGCAGACTAGTAACCAGTATTTTGCTGAAGTTGCCAGTGTTATTAGACATGGTACTGATACAATGGCACAGACGGCCTGTTACTTCAGAAATACATGCTGATGCTGAAATACTAAGATGTTAATCCACAGTTGCATAGAGTCATTGAAGTATCACAGGCAAATTTTCTTGTATTATGCACTTCTTCTTTCAAAATAGTTAACATTCATCAGCTTTTCAATACAGTAATGGCACCAAAAATATCAAAGTATCTTTGCTATGCCTTCCAACCAGCCCTCTCCATCTTTGAATGAGTGGTTATTAAACACACGTGCATGCTAAGCATGCCAGCGCTTTGCTTACAATGTAGCTGCATTGGATATTTACAAAAAGAAAACTTCTCAGGAGGTACCTAAAACAGTAATGGCAGCATAAGAGATGCACAATATGCTCCCAATATCTCTGTGTGATTCCACGTCACTCCAAGAATCTGTTTGTCTTTTTTTCTGTGAAAATACAAGGAATGATTTGGCAGCGCAAAACTTGAGGTTTGTTCAAACATGTAACGGAGATTGAACACTGCAGCTACTGGTGGATGACTATATATTCTTCATTGACAGTCACTGTGAAAATATTCATTGATGCAAGGTTTGACTTTGGCTACAAAAATAGGTGTGCTTGACACTCTGACTTTGGAAACTGTAAAATTAAAATGTTTATGGGTGTTTTCGTGCATCTGTAAAAGTGTAGACACAATTTCACACATACAAAATAATTGTAAATGCAGCTCATTTCCTGTCAATGCTACAGTGATATGGATTTATCCATCTACTCTGTCCAACTTTATACCAAGGGGTGAAAAGCCTTCTACCCTCCTCAGTAAAAACAATTTCTATTGTAAAGTTTAAAAACAACAGGTCACCTGCTCCCTGCTATAATTTTTTGATTTTTTTTTTTTTATGGTTTCTAAAATGACACGCTCAGCCAGTGAGCAACAATGTCAAACATGCAGAGTATTTCATGGATTTCTACAGTGTCAGTAAGATTTCACCATCATGTAACAAAAAAAAACTATAAGAATTTGAAACACAATTATGTGAGAATGACACAAAAGGACCGCTGTTGAACACATTTCAGGGGATTAAGAAAAAACCTTAAACCTTGTACATATCACTGTTGATTAGAAAAACGGTTTGAGTATATCTGTGTCACATTGGGCCTATAGACCCACTCAAGACCTAGAAAAGCGTCATTGCAAAATGCAAAGCTGTCAGTCTGAAAATAGGGATGTTTTTCCAAATTTATAAAGGACAAGTTATTTATTATTTTAGTATTTTAGTCTGGCGGAGACAGTACGCTGCTTCAACCACATGCACATTTTTAACCCATACACACTTCCAATGTAACCATCAGAATGAAGATCACCTTCTTTGATACAAACACAACTGACCCCACCCCCACCCTACCTGTGCTAAAGATGCTTTAGATGTGCATCTAACTGTTAAATGCTCTCCCTAACTCCCTAACTGAACAGCTTAATGAAGCAGCCATGGCAGTAGGGTTTGTCGTTTTGTTCTTTAAAGGTGCCTTTGTTGAGTTGTTTCAGGCAGAAGGCGCAGACAAAGTGCTCCGGGTGGAACTTCTTGGACATGGCAGTGATGCAGCGCCCCGTGATGGGCTTCTGACAACCGGAGCAGAGGGAGCCACGGCGCTCGTGGTAGTGCACTTCACAGTAGGGCTGGCCATCGTGCTCGAAGAAACTTCCATTCACAAACGGGGTGAAGCACTCCTGAAGACAACAGAGACCAGAGGAAGGTGCTGTTATTCTGAGATTGTTATTCATATTACAATGTCTTATAGAGCTAAACTCATAAAAATAATATAAGAAAACACCAGAATGACAAGATACAGACCCTACAAACAAAACACTCAGGATGCCAAAGGCTGTTCAGCGCCGATATGTAGTTCTCCAAAATGGCTCTGGCACAGCCGCCACATTTTGGTGCAAACATGTCGAAGTAATCTTTCCTGCAAAAGGCTTTTCCATCCTTTTCATGGAAGCCTTCATAAGAATGAGAGAAACAGATCTGAATCAGCTATGACAAACAGAAACCATCTTTGAATGGACTGTACATATAAAAGTTAGAACAGAACACAATACCCTCGGGGCCAAAGAAAGATCCACACTGAGCGCAGAAGAAATGTTCAGGGTGCCATGTCCTGTCCAGCGCCGTCACAACTTTCTGAAGAGACAACATGACACTTATTGATGGTGGACTGTAATCAAGTGTTTCCCAAACTTTTTGTCTGGGGAAACCACTTTTTAAAAATGACAAACAGTTGAGGCCCAATTCACAATAGGCCTCATTTATAAATCGTGAGAAGAGCATATTTGTGCGTAAATGAGCATTCCTGACCATTTTTACTGCCATTTTCGCCTTACATCACCTTACACCTTACCTTCATGAATGGGTGAACCAGCCATTTAGAAGAGATATGAATTTTATGCATCACAACTTTGTTTTATGCAAGTCATTGAAAACATATACACACGTTAAATACTTAAAGCTTCATTAAGCAGTAAATTTGTGGCATGACTGGGCAAAAATGCCATAATAACCTTTCAGCATATTGTAATTCAGTTTAGTTTAGAAGTTTAGTTTTCTGAAAGAAAATTAATCTTCTGCACCTCCTCATGATTCATCATTTCAGAGAGAGGGAGGTCCTATTTGCTGTGTAGGTGGTGCTTGATATTTCCTCAGCTCATCTCAACATGGCTGCCGGGTCACTTTCTCATTTTAAATGAAAACATTTGAGGTGAGAAATATCCATTATAGTAACAGGATATTGACTCATATTTGATCAGGTCTGCCTAGTTTGACCCTTTAATCAGAGTTCGCAAGTGATTAACAGCTGCTCAGAGATGACAGACTCCAGCTCGGCTCTGATTTGTTGTTTTCCTCTGGTCTGCAAATTTATTTCTACGGGTGCAGACTGAGTCTTTGGGAATGATTTCAGTAATCTACAATAGACATGACCACATATGTTAAACGCAATCACTCACATCCAGTATGGGTCCGTTGCAGTAGTAGCACCTCGGGGAGAACAGGTTGTGGTAATCCGTCTCACAGTACGGCTGTCCTTCACGCTCAAAGAAGTTCCTGGAGCCTATCTCCTCTTGACAGTGTGTGCACACAAAGTGTTCAGGGTGCCATGTGCGGCCCATGGCAGTCACCACCTAGACGAACAGAAGAGTGAATTGTGCATTTACTATGCAGGCTCTAAGTAAGGGATAAGGTACAGCAAGTCAGGGTCGGACCTGTCTGAGCTTATTTCACAACAGTGACCCACTAGCTGTACATTATTCAGCATATTACACGACTACTTGCTAAAAGAATCAATAATTTGACAAAAAAATGGTCGTCAAGAGTCTGACATCAGAACTGCACCCATAGCAACGGTCTGTTATACATAGCAACAGTCTGCTATAAAGAAATAACAGACCCTAGAACGCAGTGATTGACCAACCAGATTCAAGTATTCAACAAAGCCATGTAATAAAAATAATTTCAATTACAATATATTTACATTACAGATGAAAGCATCTCACCTGTCCCACAATTGGCTTACAGCAGGCTCCACAAACTCCTTTAGCTACCGTCTGCACGCCCAGTTTGTTGAGGTCAGACTGCAGGCTACCAAGCATGTTGTCTAGCTTGTTGACCTGTGTCGGAGGCCCACCAGGAACACTGCCCTTGCCTTGGGCCATAATCTGAAAAGGTTAAAACATGAACAGTTATTTGTTGACGATGTGCCTGATACACACAGAAAAATAACAAAATGATGCAAAATTTCTGATGCAAAGTTTGAGGTTTAATTAAAAAAGTGTTAAAAAGAAGAAGGGATAAGAGACAGGGTTCATGCCTGTATTGGAGGGAAGATTGGGTCATACTCTGTTTGGCAGCCTACTGACACCAGGACTTTGGGTGCAATTGGTGTAACTGGCTCCACTGGTGCAGGGCAGGTTGGGGTTTTAAGAACAGGAGGAGGGGGCCCTGGTTTGGGGGCTGGAGGTTCTTGAATTGGGGCTGGAGGAAGTGCGGCTTTTAGAATCTGCCGAGGTGCAACAGGAATTGGTTCCTGGATGTGGGAACGTTGTGGAGGGGGAGAGGGAGGTGGAGGGAGAGGTGGCGGTATGGGGATAGGGGGCTGCTGTACTGGGAGCAGTCGCTTAGGTTCTTCTATAACGGGAGGGCGACGAGAGGCAGGGGGGGAGAGAGGTGGGAGGACCTTCCTCACAGGGACAGGGGACTCTGGGGGAATTATGATCTAAAAAAAGAAAAGAGAGAAACAGAGAGAAAGGGAGGGAACGCAGAGAGCAAAGTGTGTAGAAAAGTAAAGATGAATTAATTGAGAAAATAAATATTTGGTGAGAACTGTGGAGCACATTGAAGCCAACCTTGTCGACCTCACTGCCGGCCCCATCGGGACGGAAACGCTGGGGTTTGGACGTGACGATGACGCCCTCGGTCAGCCAGTCATCAGACTGTTTACGTCGGCGCTCTGAGCGGTTGATCCCGAACTTGCCCTGAAGCTCCTCTATGAGGCGGTCCTGAGAGGTGTTCTTGTTTACAATGATGGGTCCCATCTTCCTACGCAGGTGACCATCTCGGAACATGGGGTGCACGTTGGGAGTCTCCTTAGTGCGCCTAATCACTGACTTTATCTAAGAGGGAATGGTGAGCACCTTATCATACGTCCACACCAAAGATACGCTGAAGCAAACACAGCAGAGCTGTGGGGCAGCAGGTGAGTCACACAAATTCAGGATGCAGGATGCTGTGGTCAGTGGGCTCAGAGTCACAATTCATGCACTTCTTGCATGCTTATATCAGGCGCCTTCAAAACTCAAAAACCCTACCCATGAACCTCCGACCCAGCCTTCCCAGTCTCCCAAAACAACCACACCAACTTCAAAATGCAGGTTGCATTAGGGTCCTTCACACAAAACTGGTTTACATGTGCCATGCTGAGTGCTGGTACTGCAAATCAGTGAGTTATTAAAGCAAAATTTCTTGAATACAAAGAGCTTCACCCTTTTAAAGCTTCTCTTCCACTAGCTTCTGTCTGATGTATTTTCAAAAAGACTTTATTATTATTTATTTTTGCAGAGCTGATGTAATGTCTAATGCAGATTTTTTTCCCCCATCTAGTTTCTTCTGGGTTCTGTGGGTACCCACGAGTCTCACGATGATTGAAAATATTGTTTTATGCTAAATGCAGTACCTGTGAAGGTTTCTTGACAATATGTTGTTAATTGATTTCCAATAATATATACATACATTTGCATAAAGCAGCACATTTGCCCACTCCTTGTTGATAAGAGTATTAAATACTTAAATCTCCCTTCATGGTACATTTTGAACAGACAAAAAATGTGATTAATCACGAATTGATCATGTAGTGAATTAGTATTTTTTTTCACCTTACATAGAGTAAATACTGATGGCCTCCTGTGTTTTATTTGACCAGTAGTCTACAATCCAAATATATTCAACTTAAAATAAGTTTCATTTTAAGTCATTCGACTAATCCATTATTTGGATATTTGTTTCAGCCCTACTTCAAAGTACTAACCTAAGATTTGAGAGATGATACTGAATACTAACAAAACAATCCCTGTCTGAAATGACAATGTGTGTTAATTCTACTAGTGAGCCAACTAGTCAATTAATTATTTTATTTGATACCATGGTTCAGCTTTTCAAATCGAAAAGTGAGGAAAACCCCTTGAAGCAGAAGTGAGCTAGTGTGGAAGCGTCAGTCTCTTGAGCAGAGGCAAAACAATGTGAGCAAAACAAGCCCATGTTGTTAAGCAGGAGCGGAGATGCATACATGTCCAGAAGCAGAGACTCTGTCTATATTGGGAGTCTGCAGCAGGGGCAGGTCCAGGGCAACGTCAGGGGTCCCGGGGCATGATGACGGAGTCATGGACTCATCCATCCAGCTGGCCTCCGTCAGCGGGGTCATGCTGCCATCTGTGTATGGCCTCTCGGTGTAAGGTGTCATGGTGCCGTCGAGTCCATCGTGGAAGGACATGGACAGCTCCTCGTCGGCCCAGTCCAGATCTCCATTCCCATCAGTGCCTCCGTCAACTGAGTCGTCTGTGATGGTGTTGGTGGCACTGGTGAAAGTGTCGGGCTGCACACTGTTTCTGTCCATGGGCAGGATGAGCTCCTCGTGTATCTCCTGCATCCCTCTGCCAAGACACTGAGCCTCCATGCTCAGCTGTGGCTCCTCCACGTGAGCTGCTGAGTGATTCTGCGCAAAGCTCATTGCCAGCAGCTTGTCCAGCGCCTCATCCAGGGAGGGCTCCGCCGTAGGGGGCTGCTGCTCCGTGACAGGGCTGGCTCTCTGGGCTGTGGACGGAGACTCCAACAGCTGTTTGCCGGGGCTAGCGAAGGCCAGTGGAGAGGGGACCATCGATGGAGAGACTGGAGATGGTGAGGATGTTTTTGAGGAGGCGTGTGCAGTAGGTGAAGATACAGAGACAGCAACACGGATGGGTGAAGGTGTCTTTGGAGCTGAGAGAGGAGGGGTGAGGTTTTTTAAAGGAGGTGGGGTGGAGAAATTCAAAACAAGGTCATGAACAGAAGGAGAGCCCTTGCTCACTGTCTCAGGAGCACAAGGGAATTTACCAACAGTATTTGACGGTGACACCCGTTCTACAGATGGACTAGGGGACTTGGAGGACTTGTGGTCTAGAACGGTGTTAACCGAGGTAAGTGAGGGGGTGGTGGTGGTATTGGAGGGACTTGGGCTATTTCTCATAAGGTTGGAGTAGGAGGAAGCAGGTTGAGAGAGAACTAGCAGAGACTTGGTTTGGGATGACAGCATGGTGGCAGAGACATCTATGAAAGAGTCCAGGTCTAGGTCACTGGCTGCAGAAAGTGAGGATATAGGACTGTGGGGACAGAAACGGTTCACATTGGGCATCGACACGCCACCATCTCCTCCATCCTCATCAATGTGCAGCTCCAGACCAGAAGGCAAAGAGAAAAGAGGAGAGGCACAGGCAGACGGGTGGGACAGACTCGGGAAAGGAGACGCCACTGGGGTGATAGAGGAAGAGACTGGAGGATGAGGAGAGCTGGAAGACGCTCCTGCTGGGTCCAGCACAGAGCCCAAAGAACTGGGCTAGAGGACAGAGAAGCAGAAGCAAGATAAGAGGAAGAGGACAGAGAAATCATCAGGAATATGACAGAAGCTTGTGTTGATAAAGTGAAACCTTTCCCGTGTTCACTCATGCTGCTCTGTACCTTGAAGTCAGACAGAGAGGCCATCAGCTCGTCTAGCTCTCTTGTGGCACAGGAAGCTGAAATTCTGGCTTGCTGCTGAGACGGTGTGTCCAAATCGCTGTGGCGAGCAGAGGAGCTGGAAAACACAAATTCTAATATGATTTGTAGTTCCAAGCACACATTGAAGACTTATTATCAGCATAACTCAAAATACCTATTGTCTAAATTCCCACAAGATAGCTTAGAGCTGCTGCACACCAAGCCAGCTGCAGAGAACTAGCTCCAACAGGTGCTGTATTACCTCACATCTATTAAAATTTGCAACTGCACACTGAGCTAAAGCCAACTTCACACTACAGGACTTTCCAAGTACATATTGCAGTACTACAAAACAACCTAGCTATAATTTTGATGCCACCGTAAACCTGTTTAAATAGTCTTATGCTGTTTGGGTAGACTTGAGAATATATCTGACAAAAAGTTGAAACTGCCACTGTAATGTTTTTATTTGCCTTCCAATGGTCTTTTTTTGGTTTAGAAGAAGAAACTAAAAGAGGCCCAGCAGGAATCAGTGCCCACTGTAAGCATGGTGTGCAGTTTTGCCTTGAGATGTGGTCCGTCGACACGCAATACAAACAACGTTTTCTCAATGCAAGACCACCTCTTTCTCTTTCAGCTTAATGAGTGTCATGGAAGTCGTTCATATAAATACATGCCAAGTTAAAGAACAGCTGCAGTGGAGGGACTGTGGGTACCTGGGTGAAGGCACTGAGCCCTCCAGCTCGTCCAGCAGACTCTCCACGGTGGGTCGGGCCTCATCCAGCCTTGTTCCGTTCCTCTTGGGTTTCTCCTGAGAGGGAGGGCTCACCATGATGTCAGGGGTGCCGCCGTTCTCGTAGTGGGTGATGCTGCAGGACGGTAAGGGTGGAGCTGCCTCCTCTGTGGACACACAACAGTACAATTAAGGGTGCTTTCAAATCAGAGACCCAGGCCTGGACCTGAGTACACTTGTCCCCAAAATTCAATTTGTTGGATTGGTGTGAACAGTCCGTACCATACTCGGGCACAGTTCTTAGCTCATTCAGGTGTACTCGTATACAGATTGCATCAGGTGTGAAAGCCAATTGTACTGAAACATGGAAGTGGACTGCTATTAAACGTGAGTAACATTAGCAGACAACAGGTAATTTCAAAAGGCACCGCCGGTCTCCGAAATCTGTATTGCGCCTATCTCATCCTCTGAACAGCATGTCTGTGGGTGATAAAACAGGACAGCAGGAGAGAGGTTCATTATGATGTCTACAGCGATATTTGTTAATTTATTTAGCTAAATTAATGGTCTGCCTCCAAAGAACGAGTGCCGCTCAGTGGGCAGAGAGAGAGAGACAGCTGGGGTGGGAGTGAAGAACAGAGTGTCATTTTCACATCTAACTCAGTAAAATAAGAGTTTATTTACACCAAATCCGAGATGGTGATGGCTGGAAAGACTAACGATGACGGTTTTGGTGAGTTTTATTTTGTTTGTCAAGTTTGAATGAGGTGTTTTCCGATGCTCTGCCACTAAAACAGCTGATCTTAACATATACAAATACACGTGGATAATGATGCAAGTGTACTCAGGTATGGAACAACTTTACTAAAGTGAAAGCTGAGTGGAGGGAATGGGCTAATCGTACTCGGGCATGGTACGGATCAATCGTACCTAATATGAAAAACATGTCTACTTGCCACAAACAGCTGATAAAGCCGAGGGCTTTGTGTGTACCTGTAGTGGGGAATGACGGGGAGCTCTGTTGCACTGCGTTGAGTTCCAGCAGCAGCCTGTCGAGCTCTGAGAGGTTACTGCCCATGGCAGAGGTCATGGCTGCTGTCGACGAGTCTGATGACTTCTGTTTGTTTGGAAAACTGAAGGGGAGACAGACAGAGACAACTGCTAATAGCAACTATGGGTAAATGAAAATGACAGATGATGTACTCAACTTTAAACAGACAATGTTTTAAATGTGCGGCAGGATACCTGTAGACGTGGTCTTCTTCAATGTGAGACAACGGGGAGCTGCTACTGTCCCTGGACCATGAGCTCTTGTGGGCTGAACCTAACGACTGCAGAGATAGATAGATCAGTCAGAAAATCTGCCCAAGCACAAAGACATACATGATACCTGTGTCCTCAAATGTTCCTTCCTTTAATCTTCATCTTTCGCTACCAAATCTAATTTAATTTTCTAATTAGTTTACGAGTCATACGTGGTCACACTATAGAGACCTACCTGCTGAGAGGAGTGGTGGGAGTCTGGCTGATCTATCAGGGACCCGTTCAGAGCCTCGGCTGAGGGCGGAGGAGGGACCGGAGGGGGAACTGACACATCCTGGTAGGAGTGTCCTCCAGTGGGGATGGAGTAGGGGGTCTCGTCAGGCAAGAACACAGGTCGCTTTGAGATGTGGGACGTAGTAGATTCCAGGTCCGCCAGCAACGCGTCTGAAACATTTGACAGTTAAAATATCACTGCATTTGTGTTGCACGGTGCAGTTAGGGCTGTCAAAGTTAACCTGATAATGCATTAAAGCAAATTTTTTGCATTGCATGAATTGCATTAATGTAACTTGTGATATTTATGTTGTAGTGGGATCAGTTTTAAAGCACTGTGAAACACTGTGATAGAGTGATACTTGCATCGTATGAAACTAGAAAACCTAAGGAATCTACTGATACCAACCATGTCATACTAACAAATGTCGCAAAGGAGGCTAAATAACGCTCCAAACTCATGCTAAAACTGGCACGGCCATTTTCAGTGGGATCCCTTGACCTTTGACCTCAAGATATGTGAATGAAAATGGGTTCTATGGGTACCCACGAGTCTCTTTACAGACATGACTATTTTATGATAATCGCATGCAGTTTGAGGCAAATCATAGTCAAGTCAGCACACTGACACACTGACAGCTGTTGTTGGGCTGCAGTTTGTCACATTATGATTATGATAAGGTACATTTTGAACAGATACAAAACGTGATTAATTTTGATTAATCATAGTTAACTATGGACAATCATGCGTTAAGTCATGATTAAAATAAATACAATCTTTGTATTTCTTACTTTCATTTAAATAACAATTGGACAGTAATTCCTTGGGTCATTCGAGCAAATGGACAAATTCCTGAACTGTTTTTGTGAGATATTTCAACCTGCAAACATGGTTGGCCTGCAGACCAGTTAATTCTTTACTGGGGTTGTTGGGAGCTCTGAGGCGACTGCTGACTGTGGTGTCAGGCTGTAAACAGACAATGACAGCGAGTCGGTCTCTCATTCCAACCTGTCCCCAAAAAAAGCTTTTTCCTCAGTACAGATCCTTCAACAGAAAGGTTAGGCCCTGTCATCATTGCAGCATGGGATTGTACATCGCTGAGCCCATCCTCATACCTAAACCCATTAGGCCTTCATAAAATATCCCTGTGAAATCCCCAACATACTATTCCCATCGGTCCACACTATAAATACGACCCTGCTGACACAATAAGAGCTACCTGTCTATGAGCTGCATCTGTCATATCAGTATCTTGTACCTCTGTGGGTAATGTTTGTCTTTCATTCGTCTCTGTTTTATGAGAATCAGTGTGAACTTTATAAGACAGACTGATAAGAACAAAGAAGCAGATAGAAAGTGTTTCTGAATCCAGTCCAGGTTTGAGGGGGTACAGTGTTACCCTGCTGAGTGTTAACTGGAACGCAGGAGCAAAATAGACCCTTACATCACACAATCCATCCATCCTCAGCCTGTCCAGAATAGACCACAATCACCGGCTGCATACTGTTACACTACAGAGGCTTGGACTGGTTACGGTCTGTTTCAAGGAATCACTAGCAGGGTCAAAAACTGTCCAACTAACCAGAAGGTCAGAACCCTAACCACGCCTCTAAAATATGATCTAAACAAGTAAAAAGTGTCTCTCTAAATTTTAAATCTGTTCATGTGTGTACTGAAGAAACAATACAAGTCTGCAAATAAAATAAACATAATTCATGATGATTTAAACAATATACAAACACAAACAGAAGTGCAGAAGTTTATAATAGGGCTGCACTATTTTGAAAAAATATCTAATTATTTTTTACTGATATTGAAACTGTAATATGATTTGCGATGACGGTACATGGTAATTTTTACATCACTATTCTCATTTTCATTGAAAAACAGATTAAACAGATTATGGTGAGACTTTTGCTGGGATTATCTGTACCAAACAAAGATGTTTTCTTAAGTCTATAGAATATGATGTGTAGATCAGGACCAGTATTGTCCACCTGCCACCGTGGCTGATGGATTACAAAATCTAGCAGCCACTCCATAGATCACCATTGTTGTTTGGCTGGTGAGTTAGGCAAATCTAGCAGTCACTTGCATATTTTACCAACATTTGGCTGTCCAGGACATCTCTGAAGCACAATATTATTTTGGAAAAGGTATTCTGACACAAATTTCACAATCAACAAATAATGCAATTTTCTCCTCATCCTGCAATTTGAAAATTGCAGTAGGACGTATTGCAATTCTGATAAAATTTAGATTAATTATGAAGCCCTGGTTTACTTGTAGACATTTTTGTCTTATCAGAATCACTCTACTTTTCCAAATACGCCACCATTCTTTCACACAAGGTCGCATTAATCCTACTGTACATCAGCAAAGTAACTATTCTACTTAAAACTCAAGTCATCAAGTCTAACTGCACACCGTTGAATACTCATAAGGCCGCCTTATTGCACAGTGAAAATGGCACACATTGCATTCACACCATTCACAATCAAGCGACTAGAATAAAAACATACACACAGAATATCTGGAAAATCAAGTCCCCACTCCCTCAGCTTTGGAACAGACTACATAAGTTTCTCCTTCTTCTGTCTTTGTCAACATTAAAAGTTCACAGCGCAATCTCATAATGAAACACAGCAGTTCCCTGTAATCCAGGAACACAAAAAAATAAAAAGCCAATATCTATACTCACATTATTGTTTCCACCTGCTGTATCTGTAATATCCTCCAGGTAGGATTAGGCCTCTATGTGTGTGAGGCAGACAGCATACAGACAAAGATAGTGTGGGCAACAAGGACTGATAACATACTGGCAGTCTGCTGGGGGGGAGTGGTTTAAGGGCCAGAACTGGGTGACGGCATCCTTTCAGAACGCCTTTATGTTGATAACAAACACTGAAGTGCATTCTCACTCTCAAATCTGCATAAATATGGCCAAAAGGATGGTAACTTTACATATGTTACCCTTATGTCTACATTAAATTACATCCAAAAGCATGTGACTTAAGTTTGAATGTTCAGCTCAGATGTGCTGCGATTAGTTTACAAGAAAAGTGTGATAAACTGGAGACTCTCACACATCAAGCCTCCTCTATATTCTGCTACCACCCGTCATCAGAGTCTTCAGTCCAAAAGGAGATCCTGCCCAGAAGCTAAATGTTCAAGTCATGTAGTTTGACATAAACCACATGGGAGCACGAGCCTATTTAAAGCGGTAAGCTCAGTGAGTAGCCCATGTCTGCGCAAATGTGCTGAAATATCATGACCAGCTCAAAATAATCTGCACCTGGTGCTGACATGCTGAACAAGGTCTTACTAAAGTTGACTTTGTCACTCATAAAACAAAGCCTCCACACAGGAAAATACCACAGCTGGGTTTGGGACAAAGGTGAGTCATATAAAACGGTGTAGGGTTTAGAGTTAGATTTCTCTTGTAGCTTGGAAGATCTTAAAAGCTGTCAAATATGGGAAAAAAGCATCAAGAAAGACTAGCCTAATTATGGTTATGTATTCCTAGAAAGTTCTTCGTGGCCTTGACAGCTGTACTGCCTGAAGCCATCCAAAACACTTGTAGACAGAGCCAAGTTTTTGAGACTTGTGCTATAAAAGTGTCTCATTATAGACACCCCCCCTTCCCACCTGCTGATACTACACATCTGTGACTCATGCACAGGCCCACCAACTCCAGAGTAGATCTCCACAGTCAGATTCATTGTTTAAAGGTATGATATGCAAGAAAAAAAAACAATGCATATATACAAAAATAATCCCTCTCAATTAGCATTGCACAATAATGACCAAAATAATAATCATGATTAGTTTAATCAATATTAAGATCATGATTATTTATCATGATTATTCACAGAGTAAATTTTAGGGACAAAATATTTTTATTACACTTTCATATTTAAAAAACAAGGCACTACTTTCACTTCCATGTGGTGCTACAGTCCTACTAATGTACAAATCTTTGCATCAGAATAAGTCTTGTCCTTCACAGTGTATCTCCTAGAAGCAAAATAAAATTGGACCACAATGTTTTACATAAAATCAACTGAACAGAGCACTGCATTCACTTCCACTTTACTTTTCTGCTAATTCACAAATTTCTGCTTCAAAATAAGACTTAAAATAAGGTTCCTCTTCGCCTCGATTCAGTGCATTTTCATTTTGTCTGCCTCCGGTTAAAATGAGTAATATACAGCATATTACTCTTCTACTCTGGACTGCAGCCGCAACATTCAGGAAAGTTTCTCACAGGCTGTCGCTGAAGGCTTCTCGTGGAGCATTTAAAATGGCAATATTGCAACCAAAATTGTGATCGAGATTAATGTTCCATTAATTGTACAACCTTACTCTGAATTACTTATGACTCACTAGAAGTGTTGGTTGTGTCTGACAGTATTTTCTCTTTTATTATTATTTTGCTGTGTTCAGGACGTTTATGGGCGTCTATTAAACAGCCTCAGGGCTCCACATGGGGGCGTAACCCCCAGGCAATAACAGCGTGCAGGGTGTACAGTTCGGTCAGGTTGTCAAATCACAGCGCAATACTGAGGACAGGGTGATATGATTATGGCCCAAATGATAATCACGATTATTTTGATCAATAGTGATATGATAATTATTTATCAGTTGTTCTACACATAGGGGCTTTGAAGAAGATATGAATAAGAGCTGAAACAATTAGTCAATTAATTGATTAGTCACTGAGCAGAAAATTTATCTGCAACTATTTTAATAATCAACTAATTGTTAAGTAATCTTTCAAGCAAAAATACCAAACAGTCTCTAGCTCCAGGTATGAGATGTGCTGCTTTTCTTTGTCTCATGTGATAGTAAACTGATTATCTTTGAGTTTTAAACTGCTGGTAGGACAAAAAAAGTCATCTGAAGCCATCACGTTGGGCTGTACAAAACTGTGAAAATTTTCCTTTTTTTAAAACATTAAAATAGAAGAGAAAATAATCAGCAGATTCATTGATAATGAGAATTATTGTTAGTTTCAGCCCTAATATGGATGGCACTATAATCACAGTGGGAGATACGCCAGTCTGGATTCTGCCATTTCTATATCAGGATAAAGAAAGATTAAAACAGGGCATCAGCAAATATCTGTAATACAATCAGTCCTGTTTAAATTTAGCATCAATATTTAAATATTATTTCTAAATCCAAAATCTCCAGTTCATATCTTTTTTGTGCCTTCAACTAAGCATCCTGCTGCAATAGGCACAAACGCCACTCCATTAAAAGCACCACTTTGACATCATTTAATGGAAAGATGAAGATACTAACATTGTCTTGCTCCCTTCATGTTCCCCCAGAGGAGGGCAGCAGAGTCTGGCAAAAGGACGGACAAGGAGCCTCCGTCAGTCTCAGACAAGTTTGGTCCAGAGGAGTTAGAAGCATTAAGAATGCAAACGTTCACTGTGAGCCAAGTAACAGGCTAATCTTTTCCATTTCAGACAGGGGGGTAGGGGCCACAATGGACAAAGTCCAATTTTGCTCTAACAGCATCCTGACTCAATAGTCCATTGTGCAAGGTCTGGAGGAATAGAGCTGTCATCAAGAAGGGATATGACCGGGACTAATAATACAAGATGAACTTATCAAGCATCAGTCAAACAATACAATACAGTGGCTCACTCTGTCAGGGGAACCATCTGCGGTCACACTGTGGTAACTAATCTTAATTATGTTCAACAAACAGCTCTCAAGTTATGTGGATAGTGTACACATTCTTGTGGCAGTGGGTTCATGTACAGTCCTGCCTGTGCACACCCCCACCCACCCAAGGCCCTGCCACAGTCCTGCAGTGTTTATCAGATGGGAGCGAAGGTGCACGGGGAATTCCTCACATTCCTCTGTCCGCCTCTGAGAAAGAAAGCTATCAGGCAGGGACACGGGGAAGGTGGCTCTGGGAACGGTTGCTTTAATCCAGCAAAATATCATTTAAAGCAGCAGTAGGAAGAATATATTTGGCATCATTGGGCAAAAATTTCATAATAACTATTCAGCATATTGTAATTCAAGTGGTCTGAGAGAAAACCAGACTTCTGCTCCTCCTTATGGCTCTGCTTTCAGGTTTTAACATATCTAGCCTGTGATGGGAGACTTTGGCCAATCACAGGTCATTTCAGAAAGGGAGAGCATTCCTATTGGCTGTGCTCCAGCTGGTGGGCGGGACTTGGTATTCCTAAACTGTTCTCAACATGGCTGCCAGGTCAAAAACTTACACATTTTAGAGCTAAACAGTAGGCTTGTTGTGGTAGTCGGTGTTACATGGTGAAAACCTATTTAGTTAATTTTGGCATATCAGCGACATCAAAACATAGTCGGATGATAGACGCTACAAACTGAAAGTGAGATACAGTTGACAGACCAAAAGACGGCAAAAAATTTGGTGTTGAAGCGAAAAGCAAACACGCTTCTTGGGCAGGCTTTCAGATTTAAACCCATATAAGGGCACCATAACTTTAATGAGACAATCGCCGTGAGCGGTCACAGCCGGTATCCATGGCGCAGCAGCAAACGCTGGACCGGAGAGGCCAGATACACCACAATCCAATGATAACGAACAAAATGAGCACGCTACACATATCGACTGTCTTTCTTTTCTTGTAAAATGTCCGGTGTAATCGGTAACACCAGGGTTGTTAAAGTTTATTAACTGCTGGTTAAATTTCCTCACTGTCACATCCCTAGTAAACAGTAATGTTAGTAAACAAGATTATTTCTGAAAACATTTGAGGAGAGAAATAGGCATCACAGTAACAGAATATGGATTTATATTTGATCAGCGCTGCCTAGTTTGACCGTTTGATCGGAGTTCGCAAGTGACTGATTGATTGTCGGTTCATAGACAGCAGCTGGAGGACAGACTCCAGATCAGCTCTGACTGGTTGTTTTCCTCTGGTCTGTGAAATCTTGCAGATGCCATTAGGAGCACCGGAGTACACCAGAGGACACAGATTACCTGTCTCATGCACTACTGTCAGGATATACTGACTGTTTTATGAGGATAATGTTTTTTTTTGTTTTTTTTTTTTTTTTAAATCATTGCTCCATCTCTACACACTGCAGCTTTAACATGCAACCTGTCTTAACGGGAAACAAAAATGATGCTTTGTAATAAAATCTACTCAAGCAGAACACACATTCCTCCGATACCACAGGATTTTAGGTAGAGAGCCGGTGAGGAATGCGCTCAAATACAAAACACCATCGGTCAGTCCAGAAAATGAAAATAATGTGTTGACAATTACAGGAGCCGTTCCACTAACTACAGCATGCTTTGAATTCCAGGATAAGGGAGATGTCAATGTTTTTACTGCCCATTTCCCACAGAGCGTGGAGTACAGTGCAGGCAGGCGGGGAGGGGAACAAACCAGGGCTGTCTAATCTTTTCTATTAACATGTGGTCAATGGTGATGGCCCACCAGGGTCCCCAGCTCACCTGTTTATAGCCAGGGAGCAAAAGAGCAGAACTGGCCACGGCCCTACACCGAAACCCTACCCCATCAGGCCAACCCGACACGATATTTATATCAAACAAGACAGACAGGGGCCAGGCAGAGGGGGGTGGAGGGTGAGATGCCAGCGAGACAGGCAGGGGAGGCTGGGTAGAAACCAGGGACAGACAGCGTATTGAGAGACTATGGATCACCAGAAAACAGGATGGACCAATAGTGAAATATTCAAATATACGTTACGCCTTACAGCTTACAGATGGCCACCAGTTTGTACAGTAAGACATGCAGACACATATGGATAAAGGATGAATGAGTGTAACAGCATACCATCCGAAAGGCAGAAGCATCTCAGGGCGATTACTTGAAAATAAACATACCTAAAAATACTCTGCCAAGCAGCCCCAAATCCGAAAGATGACACGCCCCTCAAGAGAACGCTGGACCAAAATAAGAGCACTTCCCCACAGACCAGTAAATCAGATGACAGGGGAAAGTCTAAAGACTGATGTAACACCCAGTCCCTGAGGACGCAGTCATAGCCACTCATATGTCGACTGTACGCCAGCGACACTGAGTGGGCTTTTGTGCCATAAGAGAGTGTAATTGGGTAAGACGAGGAAGACCCTCAAAGAAAGCCCGTCTCGTCTCTGGCTGAAAACACAGAACCATGCTCTGAAACTAGTAGCCATCCTGTAGAAGAGCAGGACATTAAACAGCCATCAGCATGTTGAAGTTTGTCCACACCACCCACTCAGGCTTGCAACAAATGGGGATGCAACTAAGAATTACCAGTATTGTAATCATCAAACAATCTCCTGATTATTTTTTTGACTGTATTAGTCCTTAAAATGTTGAAAAATGTTAGAAAATGCCCGTAATAATTTCTTGAAGCTGAAGCTGACTCATTTAAATTACTTGTATGTCCAGCCAACAATTTAAAACCCAAAGATATTAAGTTTAATATCATAGAAGACTAAGAAAATAATGAAATATTCACATGAGAAGTGGGCATTTTTGATCTAAAAAATAAAAAAAAACAATCATTTACTAAAATAGTTAACTCTACTGACTGATGATCAATTGGATGATTAATTGTTTTACCATCTCACTTCTTCACTTCTGCTGGGCAGCATGTTTTTAAACTAGAGTTGATTAGATACCTTTGTTAGTTAGTTACCGTAGTTAGACTTGGATACCAAAATGTTGAGCAAGCATTTGATGCCAGCTTTTGGTACTTGACAGTTTTCAATATTAAGCGCTGTGAACACATTTCAGTTATTACTAATAAAGCACTGAGGCTCAGTATCAGCAGTAGTTTCATGAGAGAATATTACAACTTAACAACAGCTGACTTTCTGTACAACATTTAGAAAATACGGCTGAGCAATAATTCAATGATAATTTATCATCTTTCACTGGAATCGTATCGTAATGAAATCATACATCAAAATGTCGGGATACCCAATTACAACATCTAAATTGATAATAACAAGCACATACGAACAGAAAATGTCAGAAAATCTGATAAGTCATCACTGATTATTGGATTGAGAATACCCCACCCACTGTTACAGGTTGTCTTAGGCTCATATTTGAGCTAATACCACTCGAATACTAAACATACAGATATAAATGTAAGACAAGTGACTTCTTTGACATCTGGGTACGCTTCTTTAAATATGCTGGTTGGAGGCCTACAGATGCTGTATCGAAAGGAGGTAAGGTGGTATATCTGTCTTTTTTAATTTTTTTTTATTTCTTTTCATGTTATTATTTTTATTACTCATGTACGCTTTGCTCACAGGTTATCTTAAAACTCTGTTTTTTTTAACTCTATATACTTTATTTGATTATTGTCTGATCTGGTTGTTATTAATTAATGTATTTACATTAACACAGACATTTTCCATGAAATAGGTGTGTGATCCGATGCGATCATTCGTTTCTTTATATATATATTTTGTGTGATGTGTGTTATGACTCGGGATCTAAGTTAGATGTTTATTTACTTTTTCTTTTTTTGCGTGGCCACTGTATTTTATTGTGTGTTCTTTGTTGTTTTTGTACTGTTTGTTTTGTTTCTGTGTTTAAAAGGAAAGTAAAAATATTGTTTAAAAAAAAATTAATCTACTGACTTAATCTGATGACGGTATTTGTGTGTATGCATGTAAACATAGTCTGTGTATAGCTGGAAATATTTAGTTTTTCTCTATAATTTCATTCATAATCTTCATTTTGCACTCAAGTTCCTAATTAAATGAGAAAATACAATTTAAATCACACAGACTTACAGTATAAGCTTTTACCATGCACATATTTCATTTGGACTATTTATTAGATATATACTGTTATCAAAATATGAAATTACCTATATCATGATAGATTTTGTCCACATTGCCCTGCTGTATTTCCCGCCATGCTCACAGACATGGAGCTCCCCCATCTTTGACATCTTTGAACATGTCCTTGCATGTCCCCAGCTTGAGTGCTGCTAGATGATGCAGCAGGGACTCGGATTCGTACTACATTACCCAGACCTGTCAGGAAAATAATCAGCACTGCTCTCTGAGCCAAGTTACAAGGCCAGGGAACCGGGCAGGCATGGAAACAAACAGCACTAAAAGAGGAAGAGAGTGAAGGTCTCTGCAAATGAAGCAACAATGTGGTGCAACAGTGCTTAATAGTAAAAACGCCGTTCTGGCCAGATCACAACCCTGAAGGCCCACAGCTGCCCACTCTACCAGTGTTTGCTGGCCTCCAGCGCTGACTCTGCTCATTGTTTTTCTCCTCTGTTTCCTCAGGATGTGGGGCAGGGTCTGTTGCCTAAGCGATGAGGTCAGCCATGCAGCTCTCTCTTCCCCAGACCCAGAACAGGATGGGTGTGGAGCTCAGCAACAAGACTGATTTACAGTCAGGAGCTTCCCACTAGCTGGTTAGGGGCGATATGCTCTAACCTTGGAGCTCTCATGGGGTGATGAAAGCTAGTCTGGTAACACTAACTCTGTGCTGGCGACACACCGGGACACAGAAAGCACTTAAGACCTTCTAAGATCTTTTGGTATGCTGTGCAAACACCGTAAACATTTCAGACCACGCTGCCTCTACAGCAGCCAACATTTACTCCTGCCTGGAGAATAAGCCTCTGCAAGGTGATCAACTGATACTACTACAATAAATCTAACAAGTCTGCTGTGTGTTTACATAAGGCATGTTTAGCAGGTGCTGTTTCAGCCCACATAGCCACCTTTTGCAGATACACATGGGCCTCAGTGTGTTTGCAAAACAGATTTGAGTGTCATGCACTGTTTTGAAGCCTGCCTGCATATAAAGCCTCGGTTTTACTTCCTGATTTTTGGTAAATGCTCTTTCTCAAACAGAGAACGGGGTTAATAGTCAGATGTAATTCATCACCATAGCAACCAGACTGCATCATTTTTCAACCCAGTTTAGCTGAAACTAGCTTAGATGAATTTACTGTTTATCAGCTTCAGGCGAGGCGGTCGCCTGGTTGCTGATGCACCGAGGAGCAGCAACGGCAGTGACAGCGCACCAGAGGACGGACAGACATGCTGCCGAGGTCCGCCATTTGAAATGCAGTTTCGGGACGTTTTGGAGGTGCACCTTCCACCAGCACTGACACCACCCAGGGATGCACTGAGATTTGTCTATTTCTCTAACAGGACTTTTCTCGTTTTCTTTTGGGCTGAAAGTTGTACGCTCCCCGTCGTCTGAACACATTAGAGGCCCACAAACCTCCGATATTGGCTGTTTTCCTTTAATTTATCTCCAGCAGGAGGAGGCAGTAAAGAAGAGAGCAAACGACAGACACAGTCAGTGTGCTGTTTTAATACACACACACACACCCACAAGCCCTTGGCCACTTTGCAAGATCAATAATCTAGTCCTGGATTTGATTCATTGTTGGTAATCTGCAAATGATTTAGTGGGAAATTACACAAAAAGAGAGTCTATCATGCTGGGGTATTATTCTCACTTCAGTCCTCGCCCTCCAGCATCATGCATGTCTGTACTGATCCTCACTGTTAACCTGCAGACATGGAGAAGGGCCTCCACAGCTCAGTAGGGTCAGTCTGACTGAATCTCACACCATCCTGAGGAATTCACAGAGAGCAGAGCTTAGCTTCAGACCCCACAAACACGAAACACAGGAGCAGGACAAGCCAAAGGACAGTGTGTCACATCACATGTGGTTTGAGGGTCACATCTGGGTGAGGGCTCGTCCCCTTGGCCACAACAGGGAGGCTCGGCCTGACTGCCACCTGGTCAGGACCGTAAAAGACTGATCAGAGAAAACCTCAGGAAAACTCTGACTCAGAGGAACAGACTGGAAACGCGCTTACGCTATGCTGAGGGAATTCCCTTCCTCGAGTGTTCAGCAACGTGGGCAGATCAATATACACAAGAGTGAAAGAAGACGGAAAGAGTGGAGTCTGATCAGGTTTCCAAACAGCTCCATGTAGACTTGTCAGTCATCAGTGAGCCTCAAGAAAAGGACCTGTGGGGGCTTGTTAGCTGGCTGTTTACTGCAAGCACAGTAAACCACAGTCTCATTATTAAGTGTTTACAAACATTCAACATGGTTTGTTATTGCAAATTTATACAGGATATGGGAGGGGTTTGCCACATGATGTGGACAAAAAAGCCATTTAAATTCATAATTCTGTGACTGTCGGACTACCAGACCTCAAAACTCTGATTGGTCAATCACGCGTTCTATGGTCTTTTATTTCTTTATAGCAGACCAGTGCTATGGCCGCAGTTAATGATGCGGGACTCTGGCGGACCATTTAAGGCCAAATATTGATTCCTTAAGCAAGTAGCAGAGTAATAAGCAGGATAATGTACAGCTAGTGGGTCATTGTTGTGAAAGAAACACCTTCAGGGCGATGAGAAACGGCATCACCCTGTCAGAGTTTCTTTGACAACAGTGACCGCTTTGCTGTACATTATCCCTTACATAAGTGTCTGCCATTAATAGAGGACCCACTTTGAGGACGGACTGAAACAGACAGCCCTCCCTCTGGTGGCAGCATGCACCAGAGAGTAGTGGTAGGAGGTGAGTCATGACCCAGAGAGTATTTGGCCTTGGACCCCAACACAGAATGATGTTCGACATTCTTCAGCAGCCTCGCCCCCTCCGTCAGCCTGCTGTTCACGCCGCTTCAGTGATACTGCAGCAACTAACAATCGGCCCATTCAGTGCTCCATGGCAGCAAGAGCATCTACTATAGCCTGGAGGTATTCTCAGATTGGGCCAAACTCAAAATGCAGCCCATCGTCTCTCCACTTAAACAATTCACAAATCCGTTTTACTGCCTTTCTGCTGGGGGACATCAGTACAATGGGAGCGTTCCTACAGACACCCAACAGAGGCCTAAGAAGTGATTTGTTCTGAATTAGTAAGGTAAATATAGCACACTGGCCAGCTGGTGAAAACTATAACAACCAGAATTAGAAGTTCAGACGTTCAGTGCCAAAGGTCAACGGTCGATGAACCAAAGAGGTAACTGGTTAATGAGGCACAAAAAATAGATGGAACTGATAGACTGCACCCTCAGTATATGTCAATGATTGTCATTAACGCTGGTAGTGGATATAGCGCTGATGAAAGGCAGTAGTAATGCTGAAAGGATTAGCTGAATGACAGAAAAATAATCGTCGACAAATCTGATAATCAGTTGTTTAAAAAAAATGCCCAAAACAGTGAAAACTATAGTTAGTCGCAGCCCCAATTCACAGTAAATGAAAATGCCTCCAAAACACAACACACAACCCTGAACATCTGCAAGAGCGGAAATATTAAATGAACACTTATTTGAATATTAAAACCAGCCACCATTCAACTGCTAGTAAATTTTGCTTGTTTCTACGAAAGTTATGTTTTCATATAATTTTCACAAATGACCAAACATGATCAGAGGTCATCTTGTAGTCTAAAAGTCTTACTATTTTGTAGTAATAATGTGTCAGTCAGTGAATTTTGTACTTCTACTTTGCAGGCAGACAAGAGTTAGTTTAAATACATTTTTTACCAGATGATTTCAAGGCAACTCTACATGTTAACGTGCAATAATTAATCGATAAAATAGGCAATTCTGCGGAAGGGGTGTAAGAATATATTAAAAATATCCAGTATCGCTATATTATGTATAGTGATACTGTATGAGTTATCAAACACATGTATCATGTATTGATTTTTAATCCATAGTTTGCATGCAAAGATTGATTCAGTCAATACATTATTTCATTTGCAAAGATGTGTCCTGTCAAAGTAGTGCTGTGATGTTGGATGTTACAGGGACAGTGATAAATGTAGATCTCACTGTTCTGACTGCATAAAAAGTAATATTTTTAATATTACACATGGTGGTGTGTTCTTTATACTATGACAGTTTTTTTGTTTTTAAATTACTAAAAAATTATACTAAAAATCACAATATATCATCTAGCTTTGAGTATCTCTGGTATATCTAGTATATTGAAACGTAATCCTTGTATCATGATACATATCGTATTGCCAAATTTTCTCAATACAACCCTATTCTGCACCATGTTTTTGGACTCCCAGCCGCTCCAATTTTTCAAGGTGTATGATGCATGGACATTAGGGCTGTGTACTGACAAGAAGCTTGTGATACGATAGGCATCATGATACAGGGGTTATGGTTAAATATATTGTGATTTATTGCAGTATAGGATGCAACAGTGAGTAAATTTTCCCACTGGTTAATAAACTTGTGACAACACTGGTGTTACTGGTTACCCATTTTTTACAAGAACATTTTGAGACATTTTACAAGAAAAGATGACGTTCAATATGTGTAGTTTTCTTACTTTGATCTTTACCATCGGGTAGCTGTGTGTCTGACCTCTACGGTCCAGCTTTTGCTGCGAGGCTGCAGGTTTCCATACCTGGTGTCCTCCACATAGCCATTACCTCATTAGCATTATTGTTCCTTTATAGCATTGGGTTTAAATCTGAAATATTGCCAAGTAGACATTGTCTGTCAATTCTCTCTCACCCCATGTGTGCAATCTAACTCATGCTACTCTGAGCTGAGACTGACGCTGATACGGCAAAGTTGAACTAAATGGGTTATATTTCTGTCAAAAAGCAAAATGACGGAGGGGCGGTGGGCACCTAATACAATCAGTGCTCTACACATACAGGGTGGTTGGGCACACACACAGACTACCGCAACAAGCATAATGTAATACTGTAGGTAACCCGATATACATATTGCGATTTTTTTTAAAACTAATTTCATGAAAACTGTCATAGTATAAAGAACACACCACCCTATATATAAAATCTGAGTAGTCTGCAGTCAGAACAGTGGCATCTGTATTTGCATTTATCACAGTCCCTCTAACATCCAACATTGTAGCACCACTTTGAGAAGCAACATACACTGAGAGGGAGCAAATATTTGCAAATGAAATAAAGTATTGACTGAAACTATTAATTAAAGCACTCACAGATAAACGGTCTTTTTTATTTTGTGTGTGTGTGTGTGTGTGTGTGTGTGTGTGTGTGTGTGTGTGTGTGTAAACACAGTTCTTGCTGCTACCTGGCACCCAATACTTTTCAAGATTTGGAGACATGCTCGCTGTTAGTTTCCATTTCAAACTGGTAATTAAAAGCAGAGATGTTTTTGAGAATCGATACAGTATCACAAAACATATCACGATATCCAATTTTTAAATATTTTCTGATGTGTATGTATATAGGTGTTTTTATCTTTTTTATAAAAACAGCATTCGAATAGTGATTTGGAGGTTGAATCACATGGCAACAGTCGAAGCTTCGAAGCCCTATAAACTTTGTAACAACAGACTTTATGCACATGGTGGTGTGTTCTTTATACTATGACAGTTTCCCTAAAATTATATTTCAAAAATCACAATATATCATCTTGCTTAGAGTATCGCAATATATTGAATCATAACCCCATGATACGAATCGTATTGCATATTCTATAGCATGAGGTTTTTGGACTCTCAGCTGCTCCACATATTCAAGGTGTGTGATGCATGGACACAGATAAAACCGGCATAGCCACACCATATATATATATATATATATATATATATAAAATCAACAGGGACTACTGTAGAAACAACTGTAGAAATAGAAAGGATTGACAGTGCATTTGACATAGTAAATGTGAGATGTTGGGTTTCTTCTGGGTATTAAAAGTAATTCAACACATGGCTCCCACATACAGTATTTTATATTCTGTACAATTTATAGTATTTCTATTGTCCTTGTCACAAGTTTCTCTCCTGTTTCATGGTTTTTCCACGTATTTCCCTTTGAAAAAAGGACATCACAGTGTGTTGTCAGTAATTAAGTATCACCAGCAGCTAAGTGTGCTCCATCAGACTGGAGACACATTATAAGCCAGCCAAGCCAGGGTTGAGCTCACATTGTGCTGTACTGAGCAGTCTAAATGGGGAGGCCTGTTGACTCCACCACTTCAAAGCTGGAATGAATAGCCTGGGGGCAAAAGTTGAGGAGGTAATGTTGAAGCTCGGTGTCAAAATGTCAGTTAAATATCTCCTCCCTCTGGCACATTTACTGCATAAAAGTAGTTGATTTAAATGAGCAGGATAGCGCTATCACAGGCATTAACGTTACTAGGCTACAGAGTTTAAAAGGAGGTGGTGGTAAAGGCTAACCGTGTCCCAGCCGCTAAGTTACTACGATGCTTCAAATCACAGTTAAACGTGACACACACTCCCTCAGCCACGCGTTACTGTGACATTTTTGTCATAAATTAGCTCGCATTTGCACAGAAAGGTGACCCAGAAACTGTCTTTTCAACGTAAAACCTCGTCGTAACGTCCTCCACCCTGCTATCCGCTCCTCACTGAGGGCTATAGAACAACACAGCGTTTTAAAAACAACACCAGAACTCACCTAGATCGTCCATAGCGACTGTCTGGCTTCGGCCTGGGTCCGTTTGGTGTCTGGTGAACTTCTCGTCTGTTGACGAAGTCTGAATTTTCCTCTCCAAACTTCACCGCTGTCTGCTGTGTCTGCTGCCCTGAAGTTGGTCAGGGTAGCTCTCGTGAACGCGCTGCGATATGTGCATGTGTACTTTAGCAGAGCGCGCGCCCTGGCTGAAGCTCAGCTGTGACTGACACCTAGCGGCCGGAAGGCGGTACTACATAAATCATCACAGAGCAGGCAGGTAGCGCGACTGCTGACTGTATTAAAGCTTCAGTAGGCAGACATTTCTTTTGGCATTATTGGGCAAAAACTCCATAATAACCTTACAGCATATTCTCTGAGAGAAAACTAGACTTCTGCCCCTCCTCATGGCTCTGTTTTCATTCATTAAATACATCTAGCCCATGATGGGAGACTTTGGCCAATCACAGGTCAATTCAGAGAGAGAGAGAGAGAGAGAGAGAGAGAGAGAGAGAGAGATCCTATTGGCTGTGCTCCAGCTGGTGGGCGGTGCTTGTCATTTCCTCAGCTGTTCTCAACATGGCTGGCGGGTCACAAACAAGCCAAGGAGTCAAGTCAAGGAAGAGCCACAAAGGCCACAGAGGCTAAAAATTTAGCAAGCTAGCAGGTGGGTAACATGGTGAGGTTACTGACAATATCAACATTTTCCTCAGGCATATTGTAAAATTACCAAGAAAAACTATATATGACTAACATTACAATACTGTATAATATTAAGTTATTAGCTCATGACAGGAGACTGTGACCAATCACAGGTCATTTCTGAGAGAGCGTTCCTATTGGCTGTGCTCTGGCTGGTGGGTGGTGCTTGGTATTTCCTCAACTGTTCTTAATATGGCTGCCAGATCACAAATTTTCCCATTTTACAGCTGAACTGTAAGAGGCAAATATACGTTACAGTAACAGAATATTATTAATATTTGATCAGTGCTGCCTTGTTTGACTATTTGATTGGAGTTTGTGAGTGATTGACAACTGCTCAGAGACAGCAGGCTCCACATTGACTCTGCCAAGTTGTTTTCCTCTGATCTGTGAAATCTTGCAGATACCATTATGAGCACCAGAGGACACAGAGGTACATCACTTTTTTTTCAAATTATCTGTCTCATACACTACTGTCAGGATATAGTGACCATTTTTAAAATCAAATTTGCTCCATTTCTTCACACTGCTGCTTTAAGTGACAAACTGCAAGGACATTTTTGAGCCAGTTTCTGTGATAAAATGTGTTCACACAAGGAATGGCTTTTTTCACTGGTTTCTAAGTCTAAACATTGACATTAATAATTATTGCACCCTGCTCATCCGATTCAAGAAAAACAGGTGAAACAAGAGGCTATGGGACAACGCATTTATTAAATTACTATAGTTCATAAAACACATGTGACCAGAACTGTCATCATATCCTCCCCAGGGATCTGTGCATTGGAACATAAGAAGAGACATAAAATAAAGAAATGAAACATGTCATCAGTGAAGACACTCCATTGTTATGGAAACATGCACAACCATCTCACTGTAAAAAGAAAGGTTGCCAGTCTTTGTTTCTGCCCCTCTCACACCAGGTAGGCGTCGTTATGTCTTTCTATGGGGTTACAATGATTCACTGGTCTGACAGGTTTTCTCAATTTTACCAAATAAAACATTCCATGCTAACATTCAATAAATATTAAATTGATGATAAATGCAAACAAATAACACAGTTGGCTTAATAGACTCATCTTTTCTTATGTAAAAAAAAAAAAAAAAATGTGTTTAATTGTAAAATGTTATTACATATTTGATTTGATAATAATTGTCAAAAGTCTACTGGTTTCAGCTTTCTCTCCTCCTTCTCAGTAAGGGGCTGCTGGGAGAGGATTTTATCATGCAGGCGATGGTGCTTGCCGATGCCCAGCTTCGGCAAACCTCGGTTCAGCCCCTCCAACAGCACACATGACTTGCACAGAGCCTGGCTGGAGATGTAGCCACAGCGGGTGCAGGTCCCCTGCACGGGCATCTTCACCCCATCCCTCACGGACAGGTTCTCCCCTGAGTGGATGATATCCATTATGGAGCTAGGCCTTACGCTCTCCAGGTCCTTTAAAAAGGTCCTTGCGTAGCCGCGATAAGCATTGGGAGAGTAGATACACTCAGTGGAAAAGTAGTCCAATTTCTTAAAGTAAGCATACAGAACAATCTCTTTCTCATACGCGTATTTGAGAGGCTTGCATCGCGGCACGACTCCATCGCCTTCGCTTGCCGTGGAGATGGCAGTGCAGCGGCGCAGGCGTGCTATGTCCCCTCGCAGGACGTTCATCAACACTGTTTCCGCCACATCATCAGCATTGTGACCTGTGGAAAAAAAAACACACACACACATCCAGCCATTGTGAAAAAAATGGTATTATGGCTGCTCAGTCACATTTCACTGTTGTAATTCTTGTATTCACTTTTATTTGGAGTTACCTGTACATATCTTGCCCACTTTCAGCATGATGGCTCCTCTGTCTAGTGCCTGCCTTCTGAACACTCCACAAAAGGTGCAGTTATTTTTCAGTCCCACCTGCTTCACGATAGCATCCATAGTCCAGCCATACAGCTCCTCATATGACACAATCTTCAGTGGCAGCTCATACTGTTGCTGGTTCCTCTTTACTGTCTCCAGGGAGTCATCTCGGTAACCAGAGATTCCCTCATCCACTGAGAGAAGCATGAGTTCAAGGCCATAGTTGTATCGCTCATTTAGGAGCTTCATTACATGTGCGAGCACTGTGGAGTCCTTTCCACCCGAGGCAGCAATTCCTACTATTTCCCCAGGTTTGAACAGCTTTGCTGCCACGATCGTCTGATGCACCTCCTCCTCAAAGGCCCAGAAGAAGCACTCCTTGCACAGCGAGTGGCCCGTTTTGGGACGCTTCAGCACAGCACGCTTGTCAGCACAGTTACTGCACAGGACAGGCATCTTAACTGTTGGAAGTTTTTAAAAAGGTTAAAAATTAGTTAAGTCAAAGTCAGTGAAATAAACACTAGGGCTGACCCGAATACTTCTGAGCTTCAACCGTTGCCATGGTCACCAACCTCCAAATCAGTATTTGAATGCTTTGTTATACTCAAGTCTGTTATAGTAATGTATAAATCCCAAAATCGCACACAAAATGTGGAATAACCCCACAATTCATATCCAACATTAATCATTATTCTGGGACAGATATCGCTGTTTGTTGTGTGTAAAAGTGTGTGTGTGTGTGTGTACTGTAATGCAGCAGTGGCACGGGAACGGGGGCAATGGAGACAGAGAGAAGAACATGTCAGCCTACCGCCGCAAAGCTTAGAGTATTACTAACTGAAGCTTTGAAGCCCAAAAAATAGTATTCGGGACAGCCCTAATAAACATTTACAAAGCTACATCTTTTTTGTTGCAGCTGCTTACAACTGACCCAAAAATCTTAGTGTCAATAACTTTATCATTTCATTATTATTTAGTGAACTTGCACTGTTATTATACTGTAGTAAAGGGATCCTGGTTTACAAAACCATTCCTTATTTTAATAATTTTGTCCATTCTTTGGAAAAGTACACACATTGAGGGGAAAAAAAATCGGAGATTTCGAGAATAAAGTCATAATATTACCAGACAAAAGCAGTAATTTAATGAGAATAAAGTCAAACTACTTTAAGAAAAAAGGTCATAAAATAAGGAGAATAAAGTCATAACTTTACAATAAAAAAGCCGTAATATTATGAGAATAAAGTTATAACTTTACGAGAAAAAAAGCCACTTCCTCCTCCAAAAGAAAGGCAATTTCCTCCAAATCTGCGTGCTTCTTTCTTCAGAATAAACCCAGTTTCTTGCACAATGTTTTCAAAGTCCTGGTACTGATGATAACGTGGTGCCGATGTGCCAAAAGATAGAACATCATAAGATGCTTCACGTTCCTAATTTTCACACAGATGGCATGCTGCTCTATTTCCCCTCTAAAATAACACAGTAAATTACCCCTTTCCAATATTATGATTTTACTCTCATAATACATAAATATTTTATTCTCGTAAACTTCTGGCTTTATTCTTATATTACGACTTTTTTTTTCTCTTAAACCTATGACTTTATTCTCGTAATATTATGACTTTATTCTCGAAATCTCATAAAACAAACAATTTCTGCCCCTCAATGTGGCCATAATAACAATCTTTCTAACAAAGTGGACCTCATGAAATCATGAAAATCTTGCATTTAGTTCATGATATAATGTTCATGGCAAAATACTGTGCCCCAATTTCTCACTACAAAGTGATTTTAACTAGGTTTTGATTTTGCAGTATGTTAAACTGGAAAAATAACAAAATCCAGTATACTTAAGGATATCAATTAACAAACTGAATTCATTTAGATTTTTAAATGTGCTGTTAATGGATACCATTATCCCGCAATGCACTGCCCAACAGAAATGGATGAGCAGGTTACAGCTGGACATTAATGGTCAACTCGCCAACTACAACAAACCGAAACGTTAGCTTCGAGGTCATTTAGAAGTACTTTAAGTGGACTAGTATATATTTGAGGCATGTCGACTTTAAGTGTACAAAAAGTCGCATAAAACGTCGTTAAACATCGTCTTACAGGAATGTACTGTTGACAACGAGCAAAGCTCATTTAATTACCAGCTTTGGAAAAGGGGTCTTCGTTAGCTATCTGAGTCAGATGTGAGGTTTGTCTCTGCCTCTATTGGGATAAAGTTGATACAGACAACTCTTAAAACGTCTCACATGACTGAAATGACTCAATGTAGATAAAGCATGGCAGCTAATTAGCTATCAGGTTTAACAACACGATTAAAACCTAATAGAAACTAAATTATGACCAGACAATCAACATTATAGGTGTTTACAGTATAGCTAGCCAAGTTAGCTAAGCTAGCTAAGTAACGTAAGTCACATTTCTATTGGGTATCATTTTCATACCAATGTTTCCGGTGAACCGATGTTTGAATTGAGAATACGGAGATGAAGTACACTAGGAAAAATACCTTTTCTTACTTAAACAACGTAAGTAAGCATAACGCGAGCATTTAAAGAAGCATGTTGATTTCATCATGTGTGGTTTCCTCTTCTTCACCGGAAACAGGAAGTGACGTCGGTTGTTCGCCCCTGCAGCGCAACCTATTGGTTGGAGTTTTCCAGTGCACATGAGACTACAATATTAACAGCGTTCTTCTCTTTTTTATGGTCCCTTCATACACCATTTAAATAATTTAACACAACTGACTTATGTAACTTCAATTCAACCTGTGATGTCCCTTTTAAGATGTGCAAAGAACTTAAAAAGCAGAGGGTAAAACCGGTAAACCACACAACCAGTTCAAATGTAAGCAATAAGGATTTATTAGTTTGCTTCAAATAGTATCACTACTGCAACAGCTGCAGTAGATATCAAAATGCTGTATGGTGTAAATGGAGGGCATAGGGGTTGATGCTGGAAGGGAGCAAGGCCAAGGTCAGGGTTCATGACAGGAAAGAGTCACAAGCTTAGTTGACGGGGAGAAAAGCACCCCTCTGATGCCACTGCATGTCTCTGATGCGCCGAACTGACTGGATCTGAGGAAGCTGGGCTCCGAACTCAGTGCTGTCCTTATACTCCCCCTTTTCAAACAGGTACTGATAGCCTCTGTAGCCTGGATACTGATAGCCCACCCAACTGGTGCACCAGGAGCACAGAGAGGGAAAACAGATAAGACACAATTTATAGGTGAAAGGATAGTCACAAGACATATATTGTTTTTTTGCAGTATTGCACAACATCTGCAGGGGGGATGGACTCACGTGCCACTCTGAACCCGAACAGAGGAGACCTTTTCCTGGTAGCCGTGTGCGTGAAAGCTGGGGACATCGTCATCTATGATTTCTATCTTCTTCCCTGCAAAGCTGGGGTTTTCGTAAAGAACAATCTTGTGCTCCTGGCTGTCCTGAGAGAGGAGAAAAGCCATTGGATGGTTTATTAAGTAAGTGATGGGGTTATGTCGGCCTCTGTATGTATGGGCGGTATATTTCTTACCACTTTAATCGGGCGGAATGCAATAATGGTGTCACTACGCCTGCTGTTGGTCCAGGAATCCCAGCGAGGATACTCCCCCTTCTCAAACACATACTGCTCCCCCTTACAGTTGACCTGCTCATATCCCACCCATCTGAGCGGGCAGGGAGGAAAGAGATCGATGTGATTGGTGTAGAGGCAAAACACGAAAGAAAGCTAGCAGCACACATTTCATTGTTTTTTTTTCTGGCTATTTTCCTTCCTTCCATCCCATTCACAAAATAAGTCAATTTTTTCTCTGACTGACCCACTCTGCCTCTCTATATTTGGTTTTAAATCATTTTCTGGAGTTCTGTCTATCTCTGACCCACACTCACGGTCCACACAGCACCAGTATGGAGCCCACTTTCTCCACGCCTGCTTCCTGGAGGTTGTTGCAGGGACCAGTCAGCTCATGGCAGCGTCCCTGGAAGTTTTCCTGCTCATAGATAACCAGCTGTGTACCAACGATAGAAACGGGGAGTGTTAGCGTGTAACTCCACAACATTTATCTGTTTCCAGTCTGATGTTTGGAGGATGCAAGAGTGCTTACTCCAAGGAGGAAGTTGTGAACTGGACACTGCATGTCTGTTGCATTTCATCTCACCTTAAATGCACTGGAGCCTGGCTGCTGCTGCTTGGATGCAGGGTTCTGGTGGTCTGTGGCCATAATGAATGGATTAGCAAAGATGAAGCTGAAAAGACAGAAATCTTGGTTTGTGATAAATATCTATGGCTGTCTACATGATTTCAATCTTTAGATGTAATATACGAGCAGGTCAAACTGTGGCACTTTCATAGATTTAGTTTTATATTATTTACCCAAACACAGTGTATACAAAAGTGCCCCTGCCTCTCCCCTCAAAACAAGTTCATAACCCTCTGAACACAGAATTACAGCAGTGCAACACGGGATACAGTTTGTAGAGATTAAACCTAAAACATAGCAGCAAAATAAAAACAAATATTGATTTAAATTTTAAACTTTATAGAAAATTTTTAAAAAAAATACAGCGTGACGGACACGAACTTCTTACCAGTACCTGTCTGTGCCAGTGTGTTTGTGATGGCACGACGAGCTCAATATATACAGGACACCCAGGGGTGGAAACTCTGCCAACAGTACCCACAGTGTCCAAACCAGCCTGCAGATCGGCCTGCCATAGGCCCAGTAGACTGAAATGAGGGGTCACCGTGTAGCCTCCCCCCACCCCGGGGTGTCACACTCCTGCAAAGTTATTTCATTAGTTGTCAGTTTTGTCCAGCCAGTCATTGTTCGATATCCACATGATTCAGCACAAACAGTGCCAAGAGTCCCACACCTACAATGAGAGAGAGAGAGAGAGAAGGATTGTAAAAGATGGGTTTACTGTGCTGGAGAGTATCAAACTGATTTGAATAACAGTCCAAATACTGCTGAATATTTCCACTGGAGAAGTTTATTTGATATTCAATTTCTAGAGAACACTACTATGGTTCTATGTCAAAATGTGTTTGGAAGCTCCAAAGCTTGTATTGTTTTTTAGTCAAACCTGTTTATCACATTTGCTATCTTTCTACTGCTGGAAGTAAGGAGTTAAATGAAGATCCAAAAAAAGCAAATATGGCATATTTCATTATTTAATTCATCTTAATGACCTTGCAAGTGCAGTATATATATAGCTAAGTGTAGATTTATACAATAGATAATATGTATAAAATAAAATCTTAGTTAAGTCTAGTACACCATTTTATTTCCAACTTGTCTAAACTGTTTTATTATAATTATCATTGTTTTTATTATATATTATGGTTGGATATTTCATCCCATTTTTATTTTTGTATTATTTGAATTATCTGACCCCAGGGGTCTGTAGTACTCTGCCGGGCGGTCCGTGGAAAGTTTTCAGATTCCTTCATCTAAATTATCATGTCATCTTGTCAGGAGTCCTTGGCTGAAAACAGATTGAGAACCTCTGGCTTAAACTATAGTAGCAAGCAATGTTAGGGAGTCACTGCATGAGCTACAACTGGTTTAGGCTGTGATCACATAGGATAAGTAAAGAGTTTTAGCTCCTCTGGTTCAGGCAGCGAGTCTAGAATTACATGTCACCATCATGGCTGTGCTGCATGCTTAAGAAAGCAAATGAACACCTGTATAGCTCCAGGGGTGCTAAGCTGACCTCAGTGAAGACGTACAGTAAGATGGATGGGGGTGAAGCATGTGAAAAGACAAGCCGTGTAGCCGTGCTTGCGTTTCCAAAACACGTCTGCTGGCCTCCTCGAAGATCTGACTGATAATAACACACAACAGAGTTTGAGTACAAGTATATACAATACAAGTCCTATATGCAGAATGTGAGCTTGGACATTAAAGCAGCAGTGGGTAGAAATGATCAATGAGCAAATATGATTAATAAAAGTTCTTTTTATAAAAGAGTCACTGTATCCTGACAGTAGTGTATGAGACAGGTAATCTGAAAAAAAAAAATCACGTGTCATCTCTGTGTCCTCTGGTCCTCCTAATGGTATCTGCAAGATTTCACAGATCAGATGCAAACAACCAATCAGAGCCAAGCTGGAGCCTGTCGTCTCTGAGCAGTTGTCAATCACTCACAAACTTCGACCAAACGAACAAACTAGGCAGCGCTGATCAAATATGAATCAATATTCTGGTACTGTAATGGATATTTCTCACCTCAAATGTTTTCAGAAACATCTTGCAGCTACTGTTAAGCTGTAAAATGAGAAAGTTTTTGACCCGGCAGCCATGTTGAGACCAGTTGTACCAAGCATTGCCCACCAGCTGGGGAACAGCCAGTAGGAATGCTCGCTGTAGTAGCAGTAGCTCGTAGTTTACTGAGAGTATACTTAAAGTGTACTTTTATAAACTAAAAATGGGATATAAGTATATAACTAGTTCATATTATAGTTGCAGTACAAAATACAACTTGGTTGCAAACTTGTTGTGTACTCAATGTTTACTACTCTTACATTTAAAGTATACTTTTATAAACCAAAACGTGGGGCAATTTAGTCCCAAGAAGTATTGAAGTAGTACACTTACAAGTATACTACTAGCATACTTGGGAATATACTTGATCTATACTTAAATTTACTTTGCACATTTTTTTCTTTTATGTAAGTTGTTTTTTCACGTCATTACACTTAAAGTGGAACACTACCCACTAGACCATAAGAATAATGAATGAATGAATGCATTATGAAAATGGGCGTAGTGCACCTTTAATTTCAGTTCAACAGACATGGGAAACGGCTGTATGAGAGAGTAGTACTTAATAATTTTGTGTTTTTCCTGAGATTATAGGCAAGATTTGTGACAAGAATCTGGCTGTATCCTTATGGTGAGGGACTTGAATAAATCTGAGCTGTTTATAACATTGCTGTTTGTCATCCAATGGTTCAAAACAGGGAATTTAAGGTGTGAAAAGCAATTTGGCTCCATATTGTTGTGCACTTTGCTTTGTGTACATCTGAATTAGGGATCTGGGCAATAGAGCTCATGTCAACAAGGCTTTACGCTGCAATGAAAATCACAAATTTAAGTGCAGGGATGTGATATTACAGCCCACAAATGATCCAAAATACACACTGAGAATTACAAAAAAATTACTGAAATCCACATAACCTGCATGTAGCATTGACTGAAAGCCTCTCTGAGAGCTTCCTCCTCATAACCCAGTGTGATAGACATTAGCATGCTACAGATGTGCTCACAGCTGGCCAGCTGCATGTTTGCAAGTACTGACATGTAGCAGAGGGTGATGTACATAGGTATGTATATGTTAAAATGCAGGTCTTGCCTTGAAGAATGTACATACAGCACTGATGCATATTAGGTGCAAGGGCTATTAGAGTTCAAACGACTACACTGTCTTTATTATTCCAAAGTGAAACCATCATATATCCCAGTGTAGCCTCTATTTGTGACTCTGGCACACGTTTCCGCCTCTGATCTAACTATTGAAAACCTGTTTTCCAAACTTCCACCTCTGTGTTGTTGTTATTATAGAGCACAGGCTGGTTCTCCTAAACTGGAAAAAACCCACAAACCTCCCAGCTGTGTTTTATGGTTGAGAGATGTCATAGAGCAGGTTTATGCTTCGGGGCTCTGCTGACAGATTTGAGAAAATGTGACGATTCCTTCCTCGACTGCGCTGAATCTAAAGCTTTAAATCTCCTCACATATAACTTGTAAACCTACAGTCATTGTCACTATTTTTGGATAAAACACATCATTGAAATTTCATGTTGAACTAAGCAACGATTTTTTTTTTTTTTTTTTACATTTGAATTAATTATTTTTTTCTATTTATTTGTTTCTTGTGTGTGTTTTGTTTTTAATCCTTTTGCGCTCTTTTGTTTGTACCACACGAAATGTCGTTCAGGGCTGCATGGTGGTGCAGTGGTTAGCACTGTTGCCACACAGCAAGAGGGTCACAGGTTTGAATCCGGCTTGGGGCTCTTCTGTGTGGATTTTGGATGTTCTCCCCATGTTCATGTAGGTTTTCTCTGGGTGCTCCTGGCGTCTTCCCACAGTCTAAAGGCATGCAGGTTAGATTAATTGTTGAAAGTTAAAAGGTTGTTTGTCTTTTTGGGCAATGTCAGCTGGGATTGGTTCAACCAACCCCCCCCCCCCGTACAACCCCAAAAGGGATAAGCGGTTACTGATAACAAAAAGTTGTGAGCATTGAACTTATCTGTAAAACTGAAAACCATGTGATCTGTGTCACTCTAGTCTGGAATACTGTATCAACATCTACTTAATAAAAGCCTGCACCTGCAATTTAATGTCATAAAATTATAAGCAGGCTGCAGTATGTCTGCAGGTGGAATCTATTTGGGTTGTAGATCTTAGCTCGCTGTCAGAAGAAGACTATTTATACTAATATTTAACTTACCAAAGCTATGCTAATAATTGACTCATATTTACATGAGTTTAATATATCAGTTCCTAATGTTTACTTGGCGGCCATTCATCGTGAAGATCGTTATATGCACAGTGACGACTACGGAGGGGAATGCAGTGCACTCTATTTTTATAGCGAACATACATAAAGTATGACATCACTTCCATTGCTGTTAAGCAGATGCATATCCACATATTCACCAGATAAGTCATGATGCTGGATGAAAGCTGTCTGACTAAAACGGGAAAACACATCAAGCAGTAAAAGTGGCTCACGTGACTTGAAAATAAATTCAACACACCTGCAGTTTATCTTGAGGAGAAACATCTGCCAAATGTAGGCTACGTTATGTCCCCAGAGAGGTCAGTTTTACATCTGATATTGTTCTCCACCTTGACTTACAAGTGCAACATCAACAACAAACAGGGCCAACTCCTGGTCAAACAACTTTTATTCGCCACTGAAACATACATGGCACTCCTCATTGGGCACAAGCAGCGTTTGCCATGGTTAGGTTAAGGCAGAGAGGGCAGGCACTGTCGGCAGAGTGGTGGGAGAGGCTGTGGGGGTGATGGGGGAAGGCGTGCAAGGATCCTGCTCAGCTGGCTCCAGCTGTGGCAGGAGGGGCAGGAGGTGCAGGGGCAGGGTCGGGGTCGGGGCCGGGTACGGGCACGGGGCCGGGAGCCGGAGCTGGGTCGGGGACAGTGAAACAGCCCCTCTTGTGCCACTGCATGTCCCGCACACGTCGGACAGACTGGATCTGGGGTGCGGGGGCCTCCCAGTCGTTCCAGTGCTTGAAATCTCCTCTCTCGAAGATAAACTGGCGCCCCCTGTAGCCTGGGTACACGTAGCCGACCCATCTGGAGGAGGGGAAAAACAGTCACTGTTAGAGTTATTTTCTTTGAGTGGACCGGTAAAATGGGAAAGATGGAAGTGACATATGGATAAAAGGGGGATGTAGGGAGGGTCTTACGTTCCGTTAAGAGCCTTGACACTCGCCACGCGATCCTGGAAACCATGGCCCCACAAACTGGGCACATCGTCGTCAACAATCTCCATCTTTCTACCAGTAAACCCAGGGTTCTCATACAGGTGTAGCTTGTGTTCAGCACTGTCCTATAGAGGAGAAACAGACACATGGTCCTCCAAATGCCTGCGGCAGATGCTGACAAAGGTAAAATAATGATGTGTAGTGTGTAACTGGCTGCACAGTTATAGAGCTTTGTGGCTGCAGTGTCAGTTTTGCATCGAGACTAGTCACCCACCACTTTGAGTGGCCTTAGAGACAAGAGGGTGTAGCTGTTCTGACTGTTGGTCCAGGTGTCCCAGCGTGGATACTCGCCCTTCTCCAGAATAAACTGCTCCCCCATGAAGCCGTGCCGATCGTAACCCGCCCAGCTGAGAGGGAAAAGAAGATGGAAATTAACAGAAGTTTCGGTTTACCTGACACCAAATCAAACAAGTTATCTAAAGGACTATTTTCTCCCCACACATCTAAAGACAATGAGCAATACTTACGGTCCTGACTCCACTATCACAGATCCAACCTTCTCCAGTCCCTTCTCTGTCACATCTTTACACTCGGCAGAAAACTCCGCCTTGCAGCCCTGGAAGTTCTCAAACTCAAACAGCAACACCTGGATCACACAGAGGGACCATAAAAAGCGGATATTTATTTAGCAACAATACAGACAGGGCTGGCTGTAGCCCGGTTAGGGTTATGATTCAACCCCCCCCGAAACATAAACTCAGCCCCACAGACTTCAACACACATCAGACATCACAATGGGTTTAAGCCAACAATTAAGATTTGTATTGTCATAAATAACAATGTAAAGTGTTTAGTCAGTTTTACAACAGTTTACACTTATTAACAAATAAGTGCGGCTGGGCAGATGAAAATGTGTGGGAGTTACAGGGGTGAAAAGTGTATTTCTTTCTTGTTCATTTGTTACCTCTATGCAGAAAATTAAAAAGGGTACCCACTTCTGCCCACTTGTGCCTAAAGCCGGTCCTGAGAGGAGCCAGATTCACCTCAGCCCCTACTGGGTGTAGTTTGGATAAAGTCCTTCATAGTGACTTATATTATTCATAAAAAAGACATATTGTGATACTTCCTAACTACGCAATACTCCAAAAAAAAGTATTCTAATATCTGTTCACGAGGCTGCACATTTCTGACCAATAGTAGGACTTTGCGGTCGTACTGGACCACTCCAGCTATGCAGTCCTTCCCTGATCAAACCTGGTTTAATTTTCTTTCTTTCTAGCTCCAGTACCTTATACGTGGCTCCAGCTCCACCCTGGCTCTTCCCAGCGGCCAGCTGCTCCGGGGCACTCTGCTGCTCCGACATCCTCCTGATCCACTGCTCCTCCACTTTTTGGCAGCAGCACACACAGCCAAAGCACCATCCATCATGCATGCGTGTTGGAGCACACAGAAACAGGAGGAAAGCTCAGTATCATGGTTGAAATTTATAACCCGCCCTCAAATAGGAGGATTGTATTGATTTTTGGCCAAATTTAAAGTAGCAATAATTTGTCTGTTATCGTTAAATCAACTGATTATATCCTTAAAGTATACACTTATTAGTCCTTTAAAGTAGGCTCCATGATACCAAAATCATCCAAACCTGGGTCTCCACTTGACGCAGCACCATCTAACTCCATTGCATTGGAATTATTACACCGACTGAGTCCACAGTGGGGTTTTTTACCTGGGTATGCCTGTTAGGAAGTGGTAGCGTCCTTCTTTTTTCAGTGCCACTTGGTGTTTGGTGGGGTTGAGCCATTAGAGGGCAGGGACAGGGGGGGTATTTATGGTTTATTTCTGGCCACAACAGCAGAAAAGGGGGAGCTGTTGATACAGCAAGTCTGTCGCTCACATTGTGTCCGTAACGCTGCCTCTCAATAGGCAGCTGTGTTGGCACACACTGCCCTGCCTGTCCGCCTGGCTGCCAGTGAGCACTGTGTGCGGGCACAGGGAGAGGGAGCCAAGAGGATTCAGCAAACAGCCCCGCTCAGCACAAACACACACAAACGTACACACACTCTGCGACTACAGCCACACTGAACTTCCTCACACTTTTCTAGCAAATTTGAGGTTGGTATTTATCAGCAAGATTGCATCCTTACTGCACAGACACAGGTTTGACTGGAAGTCAAAGTGGAAGTTGCATAAAAAAATCAGTGTTTTTATTCACAGTGTGAATTGATTGAATAAGAATTGATTGAATTGATTAAATAAAACAATTTGTGATTTGATATCATTCACTCGATTTTTTTTTTTGTATTTTTAGGGGGTTACAGGAGGTCTTCAGAGTCAATAGTAGATGCCACATAGACCTGGGAACCTGAAGATTAATTTGAGATGCTGCTCAGCACTGTGTCAAGTTCTTCTAGTCATAAATCAGAAATAATCATGACTTAATTGATTTACTTCAGGTGTATGAGTGCAGAACATGATGATATATAGTAAGTATATGATGGTTATTCTCATATTGTTTCATAATTTGTTGCAGCAATTTTTGAGTTGATGCTATTTGTTACACAGATTTGGTGCTAAATGTAAAATGATCAATAATCCCTCCAGAATACCAATTTAGACACCAAGATCTTGGGGAACACCATACAAAAAGCCATGCTGTGATTTGGTATCAAAAGCTTTCTGAGATTTCTGCAAGAATTGCATTTTACAGCGATTGGATGGTGAGCACTTCTGTTCTGGGAAACTGCTTAAAAACCCTCTTATTGGAAATCTACATAGGACATCCATCCATCCTCTGAATGCTCTAGGTCTCTAGTTTGTGGCTGTAAAGTGTCATGATATAATTCAGGACTGTTTATGGACCACAGAAATATTTAAACACACTATTTGCCTGTCTGTAAAGGGGAGACTGGTGGGTACCCATAGGACTCATTTTCATTCACACATCTTGGGGTCAGAGGTCAAGAGACCTCTTTGAAAATGGCTATGTCAATTTTTCCTCGCCTAAATTTAGCCTTTGGAAGTTCTTTAGCCTCCTTCCAGACAAACTTTCTAGTTTTATATGATATCTGTCCCTTTCCTCTAGATCTAAAACTCAATTTGAAAGACAGTCTCTGAAAGACAGTAAAGTCAGTTGGGTGGGTCTCAGGGTTAAAATGAGTGCACACGATACTTACCGATCACAGAAATACTCAACAAAATTGAGAAAATGTAGTTTTTATTTCATGTCCACAGGGTTTAAAAAAAAAAAAAAAACACTGGACGAGATGTGCAGCTCAAGTCAAGTAAATTTTATTAAGAATGTATTCACTTTAAGACACTGGCCAGTACAACACAGTGCAATATACATCTTTACTTTCAAATTAAAAAAAGGACAAAAGGAGGACATAAAAAAACCCCTCAAATTTCATGACAAAGTAAAACGTCATGTACACAGAAACCAGAGACGATCACTCCGAAGACTCGATCAACACGTTCACTCGCCATGCACGAGCACTCGACAACACGGGATGACGAGACGTGGCCGACAAGAGGGGGCAGAGGTCAGTGCTGTAGTGCATCAAAGTGCTTTATAGAAACGCAGTGTGAGCGGGTGGATGGAAAACATGAGGAGAAAGATTACAGGTGAAAAGCAGGTGCAAATCTGTTTGTGGAGTATCGTAGAGGGCAGAATCATTTCAACAATGTAGTGAACAAACCATCCCTCCACTGGAGTAGTGTGAGCCAATCCCCCCGACGCTCTGAGAGCAAAGATTGTGCATGCACATTAATGGGGACAAAATGGTGGGAAATTGCACATTTATTGGGAAAAAACATGATTGAGGAGTGTGTGAGGGCTACACGGTGAATGTATGGCTTACAATGAATGCTTACAGCGACAATCATTCAGTCTGTAAAAGGAGGGAAGACAGGCTGATTATATAAAAGATCAAGGAGCGTATTTGTGCTGATAAGGAGTGTGCATGATTGACAGATGCAAAGTCTCTTGGCCAAAAGTCCCCCGTCCCTCTTCCACAAAGATAAACTTAAACAAAATCATATATACAGTATGCAGCTACTGTGACATTGTTGTGGAGTGTAACAAAGTCTATCGTAGTGATGCATCTTTAATGTTTTCAAAACTAGCTCTCTGTCTCTGTTAAATCATCAATAATACAAATATAACATCTCCTGATTACAGTTACTAACATGATATACACTCTTGCCGGCAATCAAGTCAGCAGCAGTTTGTTCTCTATGTTCAAGAAGGGAAAATCATTAGCGTCTGAAATGTTATCCTATGGCAATGCTTGTGTGACTCCCATCAACAACCTCCGCTGACTGATAACACACATACGTCCGACGCAGACAACTTGTACATATTAGTCGAGTAAGGAAACTAACGTCTTGAAGAGGGAGATTGGCTGGATTGTCCTCCAGCACGTGAAGAAGCACGTCCAGGATGAAGAGGCGTCGTGGTCCCAAAAGTTAACCATTTCCTGAAATGCGGCCTGACAGGAAATAATTGCCAGTAATTGACTTTTCCTCCCCCAGCTTACTCCTGGTCCCAATTAAAGTGTTCATGTGACTCCTGGTGCTGGAGAGCTTCGACAGGTTCAAGCATGAAATGGATAAAGCAGAGATGTTTTTTCTCTGCTTGCTTGTTTTTTCTTTTTTCCATAAGACAGAGACTCTCCATAAAAAAAGGCACCATGCACATTTATCAACCCAGATGGGAAGAGAACAAAAAAAAAAAAAAAAAACATCAGCAGCTGTAGATCCACCTCTCCTACTCTCTGGGTCGAACATTAAGGCTTCTGTTTCATATAGATTCATCTGTTAAGGCAACCTAGACGGGAGCATGAGAGCATAACAGGTGTCAACGATGGAAATAATTGTATTATCTTTTTTTTGTTTAACAACACAGACTATACAACACAGAATATATAAAGGTGGACGACATGACAGCTCCCCAAAAGTGAAGACAAAACATCTGGATCGCTCCCTGGTGGCTGGCTGCAGTATAGATCATAAATCCCACCCCTGGACATAGGCCAGACTAAAAAGTCAAAGTACACGGGTGTCTGTCATTTTAGATTTATCATTTTAGATTTTTAGGTTTTTATCCCACTGATGTATCTTCAAGTGTTCATATTTCTGATAAGTTTGGTTTTAATTAGTTATTTGATGTTACAAAAAGGGGGTGAGACGTCATGATTAACAGCTGCTCTGAGTGAAGTAGTCACACAGCCGGAGGCTCTGAATTGTACGAGAGAGAAAATGTAATGTTAACTTTCTGTAACCGTCATCAGTCTGTGTGACAGAACGTGTTAATTTGGTCCTAAATGTAGTTATTAGGGCTGACCCGAGTGCTTCAAAGCTTCGACCGCTACACACACATATATAAGCATGTAATTATAATGTATAAATCCCCAAATAGCTCATGAAATGAGGAATAATTTCACATTATTCATTATTCATATCCAACTTTAATTATGTAAGGGATAATGGACAGCTAGGGGGTTGTTGCTGTGAAAGAAACCCCGACAGGGCAGTGGAGGGGTCGTATCAGGGTCTCTCATCGCCCTGAAGGGGTTTCTTTCATAACAATAACCCGCTAGTTGTACATTATCCCATTTATCACACGGCTACTTATTTAAGAGATCAATAATTTGACACAAAAACGGTCCTCCAGAGTCAGACATCACAACTGCGCCCTTGCAACAGTCTGCTATAAAGAAATAACACTGACCAGTCACAACTGAGCGTGTGTGTATATAGTAGTGCCGCAGCAGCACTGTGCCTTATCGTCAATGACTTTATCATTTCATTATTATTCAGTGATCTTATGCTGTTATTATAGCAGAGGGGCCCTAGATTATGAAATCACTTTGCAGTTTAATGTAGTTTAATGTTGTTTGTAGCTGTCGATGCTTTAGCCCTTATCACACAAATACATTACTTTTCTAAGGAAGTGAACCTCATGAAATTATGAAAAACATAAAATTTGGCATTTAGTTAATGATATCCAAAAATTTGAAGCCTAAAATATGGTATTCGGGACAGTCCTGTTAGTTACAGAGATATGTTTAGTTGTCTTTCTACCGCGCTCCGTTCGTGGCAGGGATGTGGGTGGGACCTTGATGCTGCGACTCCAGTCCCCCGATAACTGCTGCACAAACTCAAAATCACAAGATGGCAGCTCCCGTATCCGGGATATTATGGCTTCGCAGTGGGAGGAAGTGGAGATGCGTCGTCCACCTATATATGTTGTATGATTAATACACACAGAGAAAGATGTAGAGAATGTTCAGAAACTATCTCACCTCATTATTTACTTAGCTCTCCATTTCATACTGACTCAAGCGCTTCTTGGACTTCAGCTCTTTCAACCACTGGGGTGAGTCTTCCTCACTACAGGGATAAAACACAGACAGCATAATTAATGCAAGGACTAACAGCTAAACTATGGCAGAGGACGAAAAGCCAAAAAAATACGTCCTAATGTCTTTTCCTAACCACTTTTCCTCGACCTCGATGGAAAACATCATGAAGTCATGGAAAGATGTGAAGGAGAATTCAACTGCGGTGTTACCTATAGGCTACCACAGAACTGTCATATGATAAATAATGAGTTTTTTACATTATGGAGAACGTGTACAATGTAAATTTCTTCCTACTCCCTTTCAGATATGATATTTATTTATGTTGATTATTTGTTTGCTATATGTTTACTGTTCATTTTATTTAATCGTTTTGTTTTTTACTTATTTGTTACTTTTCGACATAAATAAATAGAAATAATGTGAAACAAAATGGTTGTCACTGCCCACATTGATCTACAAGAATCCCAATTCAGCATGTGACTGTGAATATATTAAGCATGATAAGCATATTGTTTTGCTTTCATGAACAGCAGAATGGTACATGGCTTTAAATCTCTTTTTTATCTCCTTTCCTTAAGTTAAGGATGGTCCAGAGTATCCTCTGCCAAAGGAGAAAAGAAAGGAAGCACTGAAGGACCTTTAACATTTAGAGGATTCAGCTCTTATCATGGCTGCTACTGAGGTACTTTGGGATTATTTCACTTCGTTAAAGACCTTCTTTTCGACCGCAGCCACGGTATCCAAAGAAAACACAGTGGCTCTTACCCATTCTCCTTCCCACCAGGTGGGGGCAGTACACGCGCTGCCCTGGGAAGAAAGGGGGACTTCGGAGAGCGGGAAAGCTGGGAAGGAGCGGGTGCAGGTCCATCTGATTGATTGTCAGAGTCGCCCCTCTTCTTCAGCTGGGCCTGACAACAGCGATGGGACACATAATTTAAAAATTCTAAATAAAAACGTATTACCAGTGCGGGCAAAACAAAAAATACTGATAACTGATACACAGCATTAGACAGGACTGGCTACACATTTGGTGAAAACGTCTGACAAATGCACAAGCGAGGCTCACCTTTAAAGCTGAAGGGTCCATCCCAGGGAACAGGGCGATCCTCTGTGGCTGAGAGGAAACAGCAGGGCTGGCGTCTGCTCCTCTGGCCTGCTCCTCAGAGTCCGAGTCATCCTCCTTACTCTCAACCTTTGGCTCTGTCACAGGGAGAACACATATTATGACCATATGGGAGCATACATACATGTGACTGCATCGTTTTCACATATACCCGTTTAGTGTATACTGAGGAACAGGGGTGGGGAAAAAATGATTTATGAAAGAATCAACATTGCTACTCAGACTGATCCTACACACCAAGCCAAAATTGCATCAAGCATTATTGTGTGATTTGTTGAAACACACACACAATACCTGTTTTACAGTGTTATTTTATGCACAATTTACTGTTGAAATTTTAAATTTCTGAGAAATAGTTTAAACCAACCAATTTTATCTTTTTATCAGGCAGCATTTTTATTTTTTGTATGTTGGACTTGTTATTCCTGAAGTCACTGAGAATTGAGAAACACAAAAACGTTTTTGTGTTTACGTTATTGCAATCAGTTGATGTAACTTTTTTCAAATCTAAAAATAATAACAATCTTATACACATTTTACTCTGCATTCAATGCCTAATTTGACACATCTACTTTATTAGTGCACAGCGGACTGGAGCAGATCTTGAAATTAGCACCTCTACGTACAGAACTGAGAATACATTTTGAATCAAATCATGACCCCATGAACCAAAATCAAAGCATGAAATACTGAAAAATTCATAGCCCTACTGAGGAAGGAGCTCATCTGATGGAACAGAATTAGGGATGTCAAAGGTAATGCAATAACCTGTTTACGCAAATCATTTTTAACACTAATTTCTTTAACACAACTTTTTCTGATGTTGCAGCAGGCTCAGTCTTAAAGCTAGAGTGACGACGCTTAGAAAACCTCAGGAATCCATTGGTACCAACTATGTCATACTAGCTTGCCTAGAATGCTAAATAACGCTTCAATCTTACACTAAATTTTGACGAGGAAAAACTGTCATGCCATATTCAAAGGGATCTCTTGACCTCTGACCTCAAGATATGTGAATATAAATGGGTTTTATGGGTAACCACAAGTCTTCCCTTTACAGACACAACCACTTTATGTAAATCACATGCAGTTTGGGGCAAGTCAAATCAGCACAATGACACACTGAAAGTTTGCAATGTTATAATTAGAGCATATCTATAATGCTAAATGCAGCACCTGTGGGGGTTTCTTGACTATATTTGTCATTGTTCTGTGTTGTTAATTGACTTCCAATAATAAACATATGCATGCATTTGTATAAAGCAGCATATTTGTCTGCTCCCATGTTGATAAGAATATAAAATACTTGACCAATCTCCCTTTAAGGTACATTTTGAACAGATAAAAATTCTACAATTAATTTTCTGATTAATTGTGATTAACTATTTCAGTTGATTAACAGCCCTAAATAGAACCTAATCAAGGTTTTAGTCATTCGTCCTTGGTGCTAACCTGTAGAGTCTCTGTAAAGCCAGTCCTCGGCGGTTCCTCCCTCTCCCTGTGACAGCGCAGCAGTCTGACGGGCAGCTCTGGAGGGTCGTGTCCGCGGGGCTCGTTTCTTCCCCAGCTGAGCTCTGGAGCGAAGAGCGCTGGTGTCCAACAGAGTGGTCGGAGCCTGGACATCCAGACATGACAGAAATACAACAACCAACATGTAAACATATCAGTATAATCATGGGCAAGTGTCAGTGCAGTCACAACATACATTTATTGCTTAAGACATAATTATTTATCTTTTTTTTTTTTTTTTTCTGACACAAACGGGAACATCTTAAAAACATCATCAGGCATGAGAGACTGATAAAGGCACAGGTGGTGGTAATGCATGAGCCATCAACAGAAGTGATCTGCCGTTAAGTCAGGTTACACTTACATCAGGGAAAGGGAGTGGCTGGCTCTCAGACGAGGACGAGGGAGGGAGGCCGTTCAGAGCGTCAGTGTCAAACAGTGAGGCGTGATCACCTGGTGTGTGTGGGGGAGTGGGCTTCCTTGGTGAAGGGCTGAGGTTGCTTTCTGAACTGGGAGTCGCAGGAGTGAGGCTGAAATAAAGTTAAAAAAAGAAGAAAAAAAAAGTTAGGAAACACCTCTGAAAACAACTGTGGCTGCTGTAACCGCAGTTACAATCAAGCAGTCTGAGTCATAACTTTCCTTTTGTTGACTTGACTGTAGGAATCTATGATTTAGCTGACACACCTAAAAACAGACTGCATATCTCATTTAAAACTATATATGTATAGACTTCACTTTGTTTCTTTCTTTTTACACATTGTCCATTCTTATTGGTGCTGGTTAATGTTGTGATATTATTGTCAGACCACAGGAGGTCAGTGACAGATTGCAATGTGATGAGATGTAACACACACACACAGAAAAGCAATCGGTTTGTGTTACAGGGTAGTGCTGGAGTTATTTAAACTTTTTTATTATTATATCAAGCCAACATTTAGCCTGCTGTGAATGCTGTAATTGTTTCCCCCAGATATTTTCAAAAACTACTAGCTTTCTTTTAGTAACGAAAGAAAGTTTTTCCATAGCAACACATGATGTTAGATCCTTAATATACTGATTCATACTTAGTTTGCTCATATTTTTCCAACCTATAACTATTGCTCTCTTGGTTTGTAAGAGACACAAGTCTATTAGTGTACGGTCATTCTTCTTAGTGACAAAATCATTTGGATAAATACCCAGAATGCATAACTGTGGTGAACCATGGATTTTGTTGTGTAGGTATTTGTTGACATTGACACAGGCAGATTAATGAGTGGGAGTGGACGGACTTGGACTTCTGGCGAAGTCCAATGTTTGACATCTAGGCCGAAGACAAGATACAGACAAAAATGGTGACCTTTGTAAAGCCATTCAAGATAAACTGGAGGGGAAGGGATTTGTGCTAACAGTCGATCAGTGCCGAGTTAAAGTGAGAACACTTCGACAGCAGAATATCAAAATCCGCAATTCCCTGCATCGAGGTGGCAGCTCTTGAGATGAAAATGATAAATTTGCTCCTTCGTACACACCACTTCAGCAAATTATTTTATTTATTTGGACCGCTTTGATTTGAACACTGTGAAACTGAACCAGACTAAATCGAAAACGAACCAAAACTATTAATTTCACTGTGATTCGGACTAGACAAACAGGCTACGGCTTGTGGAAGCGGCCTTCATGTCACAAGCCTACAGTCAGGTTTCAGTTAAATCCAGGCAGTTGAGATAAACCACTTATTTGGAAGTGTAAAATTAAGATAAAGATTATATTTTTGACATGGATTATATTGCATCAGTGTTTCCCTTTTCAAGTTTGACTGTGCTTACCATAGTTGTGTTTTGATGCCTTTTCGCAATGCAATGTACAATTCTGATCATTTGGCAACACCGACTTGTCTTGTGTACTTGTAAAGACACTAAACACAAATAAATACACCTGACATCACAACAACAGTATGCTTACCTGTCATCAGTGCGTAGTCCTGTCTCCCAGGTCCCATACTGACTGTCAGTGTCTCGGACCGGTGTGCCTGAGTCCTTCCCCTCCTCTTCACCACTGACACTTTGCTTCTGCTGCACCTGGAAGCAAAAGTGAACAATGATTAATGAATGAGGAGCAATCAAATTTGATCTTTGCTATATAACAGACCAGTTTGAGAGACACCAATAGCAGCTCTCACTTGATCTGAACCTTTGTTAAGTTTGGGAAGTATTTGTGAATAGTGTATTTAGACTTTTAGTACTGAGCTAGTAGAGTTGAGCCAGCAGTGTTGCTAATAGAGCTGCATCCTGTTGGCTAGCAGTGGTACAGTAATGAAAAGGTGAAGGGATGAGTTAATCGAGACAGGACTGGAGCGGGGACAACAAATGGAGATGGGTGGGTGGGTGATTGAGTGTGTGTTTGCTGTCTACTGAACCATGCCTCTTTTAATGAGGCTGGTACAGAGGACATACTGTCTCAAAAGCACACAGAGGCACGCCTGCACATGAACTGATAACCCTGGCCTATATAGGAAAAAAAAAAACAATAGAAAATCCTCCTGTCCTCAGATGCTGCTTGAGGAGTGGACAGAGAAATGTGATACAACTGGTTCTGTAATTGCACAGGTTCACTAGTGTTTAAGTGAGCAGCGACGGCAGATCAGACTTCTCGTTCTTGGAGCTTCATGAATGCCATCCTTGTTTTCTTTGTGTACATGAGAGCAGAGACACAAGAGTACTTCAAAAAGAGCGACAATGACACAGAAGAACATTAGAGGTAGAGTGCGGCTGTGATACATTTGGATTGAAGGGGCATAACATGGCTGAAGAGGGTGAGAAAAAAAAAAGAACAGTGCAGGATGTCGTTCATCAGCTAAGCCTTTCCTGACAGAAAAAAAAAAACAAGCATTCAACATTGCTCCCTGCATCGGAGAAAGCACTTGTTCTCAAGTTCATCCTCTTCTCAAGGATTTACAGCACTCACACTTTTCACGTTGACATCACAGGGTCACACCACTTACCCTTAAATACACACACACTTCAGAGTCCTGCTTCCACAGACAATGAACGAAACCTCTCGTCCAAACCAGACTGTAGCTTAAACATACAGGAACACTAACAATATACATTGTTATATATGTATACTCCACTCATCTATGACCTTGGGGTCAATTAAAAGCTAATTTAGCAAGAGGAGATCCTAAAAGAATAGGCTACAGAGAGAGAGAGATAAACTGTATGAAAGTAAGGCTGAACTATAGAAACATTAGTGAGTGATTCATTCACTGCAGTATCAAAAGAAGCAATAGATCAATAACACATCTAACAGCAGCAGCCTTGATTGTCCTTTCATTAATGAGAAGTACAATGGATTGTGACCCAAAAGTAGGTGTCTTATAAATTAATGCTAATTTCCAAGCGTATAGGCCTCAGTATGCTTTAAATGACATGCTTATTGGATCATCTGCAGGCAGGGTATACTTGAAAGGAACTAGTTCTTACTACATGTTGTTGGAGGTCAAACATGTTGAGCTGTTCCAAGCAGCCACAGGTGAGGTGAAAAGCTGATTGTTATATACCTATTTCACACTGTGGACTCAACCAGGGTTGACTATGTATGAAAGGGTTAACCCCCATTGACTGACTCGCCTTTGTAACCCAGGTTGAGAGGTTGGTTGGACCAGGGTCAATTTTGATGTGAATGGCACAGACCAGGGTTGCTAACAAATGGGGCGGGACAAATCTATTCTGTCGCAAATGAAAGCGTACAGTTGTGGCGCAACTGTCACAGGTCGCCGTAGCTCATAAAAAAACGGTGGGACAGCAGCAGGAATGTTTTCAAGACACACTGGCGATGTGTGGCGAGACATTGAGGTGCTGGAGCTCCTGGCTGTCTGCGGTAGATGACAGGACTGTAAGCGACACAGTGTAATGTATATGAACATAACAAGGCTGCTGACTGAGAGAGGCAATAGAGACTATATAGATACACATAGTATATAAGATATAAATAGAGAAGGGGCGAGATGTGATAATGGGGATGTCTATTGCAGGGCTGCACAATTAATCAGATTTTAATCACAATCACAATTTGGGCTTCCCACAATCAAATTAACATGATCAACTGCGATACTTATGCTTATAATGCATGCTTCACTCAGAGAGAACTCTGGTGCATAAATCAAGCGCTTTCTAAGCTAACAGCAGTGTCAATCAGCAGCCGATAGAAGCCGGCTAGTTTTCAGCAGTGTCATATTCATATATCTGTTTTTTTTTTTTTGCTGTTCAAACACACGTGTAGCCACCACATGATGGTACACAGAGGTACACAACATGTCGTCAGTGTGGAAGTTCTTCAGTGTGAGTGAAGAAGACATCCAGTAAAGCTGCAATTTGTCACGACTGTAAATCCAAAATAAGCCGTGGTAGGAACAACCTTAAAAACATTTGGAACAACTAACTCAATCAGACACTTGTTATATTGTGATTCATTCCCATGATGCTGCTCAGAGTAACCACAGTGACCGGAGCTACATGCTACACAGCTCCGTTATGGTGCGTTCAAGCTCTGTTCTGTAAAATAAATACTGGGTGATGTTAGATTATAGCACTGTCATGATGTGTTCAAGTGTAATCTTGTAAAATTTAGTTTTTACTAAGAAACTTCAATAACTAAACTTGATGTTAAGGAAATGTTTTCACAACAAAATATAATATAGCAAGAAATATTTATATTTAATTAGAACTACTAATGCTGAGATTTTCTAATTGTGATAAATAATCGTGATCTCAATATTGATCAAAAACAATCCTGATTAGCATTTTTGGCCATGATCGTGCAGACTTAGTGTATTGGCAAGAATCTGGCAATACGATAAGACGAAATATTACAAATTTAACTTGTACAACTTACTTGTAGGAAAACAGTCAGTAGTATAACGTATAAAGAACACATCACCCTATGAATAAAGTATAAAAAGTTTATTTTTCATGCAGTCACAACAGTTTGATCTGCATATGCATTTATCCCAGTTACTGTAATATCCAACATCAAAGCACGACTTTGAGCGGACACATACTGTACACTGAGAGGGAGCAAAACTTAGCAAATGACATAAAATACTGACTGAGTTCATTTTTGCATGGAAACTATTAATTAAAAAATGTTAGTATCTCCTGAAAGGCATTCATATTGCCATTTTACCGCTGTCTAGCAGAGAACGTTTGTGACCGGGCAGCCATGGTGAAAACAGGCGAACCAAAATGAAGCAGCACCCACCCGCTGGAGCAAACTCCCTCATTTTGACTGCGATTGTCTTAGAGACTCCTGGACTCTGATTGGTTGTTATCCTTCAGGCATGTTCACATGTTGCAATAGGCCATTTGGAGTGCTGGGACAACAGGGAGAGGAGCAAGATTTTTTTTTCAAAGATTACCTGTCTCATGCACTACTGTCAGGAAATAGTGAGCATTTTATAAAAATAACTTTTTATTATATTTATCATAGTTACCAACTGCAGCTTTAACAGTGTCTAAAAACACCCTTCTGGCTGCAGAAATGGGAGGGCGGCCACAGACAATTTCTGCATTTTTCAGAGACAGACAATCATGCCCATTTAATGCAGAGACTAACCAGGTGTGAAGAGGTATGAAAGGGGGCAGGTTTTGAAACTCAGTTCCAGCTGGAGACCTCGGTGTTGCATCATCCTTCTCTCTTCTACCTGCCCCTGTAAACTGCTATCACTGCTGTCGAAATGCCAAAAAAATCTAAAACCAGGTCTTGTAAAATGCTGGTGACAAAAAATACTACCCTTGTGTGTGTGTGTGTGTGTTACTCAACCGAAACACACCCAGAACACGCCCTCACCTGATAGAGGACAAACATTGTCTTTGCTGGAACATGTTGAAGAGAGGCGCCATAACACAGCAGAAAAAAAAAAAAGAAAAGACTTGTGGCAGGCCGCTCAAAGCAGAAGTTGTAAAGCCTTTTAGAGGCTCTTTCATAATCCCATACCATTTATTATTCAGTAAAACAGGGGCTTTTAACAGCCTCAGTATTGAACCACAACTGGACTCTTTCTACTTTCTCTTTTGGTGCAGTCTGCATTAGTTAGACAGGTTAGACAGTCTGGTTAGACAGGTTTATTGGCCAAAAACATTTAAGCACTAAGACATTTTCTCTGCTGAATGAACACTCACACTCAAGGGTGTAGGCTCTGCTATCAACCGCAAAACTGGAGAATATGATTGGTTCAGCTGGGAGGCCTACTGAACCAACAGGTCCAGTAGCAATGATTTATAGGCGTCAGAAGGAAGGCTTTTCCTTAATAACATTAGTAACGGCCAGCTTCCCCGAGACAGGAAGGGTGTGTCGGGGGAAACAACATAACAAAGAGCGGATGAATGGAAGGATGAAGGAGAGAAAGGGCTGATCACTAAATGAGACTGACTGACAATCTGAGGAGGAAGGGGCTGGAAGGAGGCCTTGGAAACTACTACTTGATAAGGCACTGACCGCCGGGTGCCACACACAACCCGACGACGCACTCACATAGGACGGAGAAACAGCGATATGTGGATTGCTCCAACCCCTACAGTGTAATGGAAAGTGAGTAAGTGCATTGCTGTTCCTTGAAAAGGAAAGGGCTCTGCTGCAAAGCACCAAACAGATGGTCTTACATCAGAGCGGAGAACACAGAGTGAGCAGCTACTGTAGATCATTATAACAATATCCATATAACCCAGTTAACAGCACTGTCCAAGAAATAGGGGGCTGTAAGAAAATATAGATACATGTGAGTATCGCAATACCATGTTTTGCGATACTGTATCAATTCTCCAAAGCGCTTTACAGATTTTTAATTAACCTCTTAAAAATCATATGGCAGCTATGCTGTCTTTCGGAGGTTATAGTGGCTATAGTTTTAAAGCTAGAGTGAGATCATCACATGAAACTAGTAAACCTGAGGAATCCATTGGTGCCGACCATGTTATACTTGCATGTCGTAAAGAAGGCAGAATAAAGCCACAAACCCACACTCACCGCTGCCATACACACTGTTGAAAACTCGCTGAAGTTATGCTACAGCAAGCACAAAGCCAATGGTGATGCTAGCAGCTAGCAGCTGCTCACGTAGGCATTGTTACGTCTGGCAGGACACACAGCTGAAAACCTGCTACAGTAACTTTCCTGATGGTGAACTGTTCACACAGTTTGTTATGCTCATATGCTGCAGCTGGCGCACTGCTGCGTGCAAGACACAAATTTTGTAGGTTAACAATTAATGTGCTTAGGTTAACAGGTAGGTTAACAATTAATATGCTTGGAACAATTTCAAAATTAGCAACCCTAATACATATGGTGTCCTTATGCTATGACAAATGAAAAAAATTGCAATATATTGCCTTGCTTCCAGTATCGCAAAATATTACTGTATACTGAATCATTACCCTGTATCATGATATGTATCGTATCGCCACATTCTTGCCAATACACAGCCTTAATCCCAATCAGTACTGCAGTCTTAACAGTGTGTACCATCTTTGAATCAGACTGTGCAAACTACAGAAATCTCTGTTAAGGTGTTCACATACCTCAATATTGCAGCTACACTCAACATAGAGCTGACTGTGACTATAAAGTCTCATGATCATATTATCCAAGTTATTACAAATGGTATCTGACGTGAATGTCTCAAATACTGCAAGACCATTAACAACCAAGAAAACACTTTCAGTCCCAGCAATATACTTGCCACCACTTCCCTTTCATCTGCTCTTCATCAATCTGGCTAGGGTGGAGTGGGAAAATATGCTCTGCATGCACTTATGTGCAGAGCAGTAATCAATATCAATATCCTACTGATATTCAAAACAACTGCTCCCGCGAGCACTAATCTCATGTCAGCAAATGGGCATTCCAGCCGCATGTCAGAGGGCTTACACTAAGACGAACTCTGCTAGGCAAACCCAGCAGTATTGTGTTATTCTTTCATTACATAAGTGGTTCATACAGACTCAGGGCTCAATGCTGCACAAAGCGTCTAGTAAGAACAGAGGAAAAGAATGTAAAAACCTGACTTGGCTTAAGAATTGTACTCAGAGAGCACTGGACCAGACTTAAAGGATTACTCTCATTACTTTCAGCCTGGTGTTTGTTTTCCTGTTCTTTGCCAATGCGTTTATAATATTGTTTGAGTTACATTTTTTGTTGTAACGTCAACTGTTGGAAGTGCTGTTGTCCAGCATATATATACAGGTCATAGCTGACCCCAAAGATGAATTGAAGATTCAAAACAATACTCTACAGTTACATGTCTGTAGTAATAATATACATTGTGTGATTGATGATGGTATCTTGTCTGTTGTTTTATATCTATTTAAACTGTAATTGGTGTGCTGTCTTGGCCCAGGTCTTCCTTAGAAAGGAGATTCTATCTCAAAGGATTTCTCGCTTAAATAAATGTTGAATAAATAATAAAAATAAGTAAATAAAAAGGTATCATACCAATTACACAGTTGAGCTGTTAGTGATGCTTACATACTTCTTACAGACAGTTTTGAACATCTAAATCCAAAATAATTCATATTTATTCATTTAAAGTCCACCATTAATGAATTACAACCAATATTTCTTGACCTGTCTGGGCTTGTTGTTGTGTTTATGCATTTTATGTTGTTCAGGTTTCACTTAAGTTGTTTTATTGCACATATGATTTATTATATTTGTTTAAATTTAATAAGATTTGAATACTTCCTGAATTAGTTAAACTGGTGGTACCCATATGTTCACAGCTTGAATTGGTATGTATCCACTACACCAAGGCAGGCCATTTAGAAACATGGTCAACATGACAAGTTGGCAGTTTATATTAACTCAACATCTGATGTGACACTAATGCAAAGTCAGAGTACTTAAATGCACCACCTAAACAGTGACAAAGTCATGACCAAGAGCAAAACTTTGAGGGGCGGGAACCAAGACCAGACCAGTACAAGCTTCACACTGCATGACACACTTAGATATTCACCTCCTCTTTTAATGCCATATGTATATAATCGATTGGTACCAACCATGTCATGTTATCCTGTGGGATAGAATGCTAAATAATGCTCAAAAGGTTGGAGTTATGGAGTCTTACCAAAATTTTGGTATGGAAAAACTGGCATGGCCATTTTGAAAGGCATCCCATGACCTCAAGTTATGTGAATAAAACAGATGTGGACAAACTGCATATTTTGCAGCTGAAACAGGGTAATAAATAACAATATGCCTTATTGCAATACTCAGAATATCACAAAGTGTTTCAATATTTTGCAATAAGGGCATATTGTGACTTAAGTATCGTGATAATATCATATCCTGGGGCCTCTAGTGATTCCTACCGCTAATACATAGACAATTTAGTGATTTCCTTGCAGTTGTGGTCTTGACCAGTGTTGAAATAAAATCCTGAGTCCTCTTTGTCTGAGGCTGTGTTAAGACCTGGTATTAGCATGGTCCCCAGTGATTGGATCAAAAGCAGACAGCTTTAAATACAGGTATGAAGGCACTCAGGATGCATTGAGGATGCATTACGAGCTCGTCTGGATCACATATGGTCACATTCTTTTAGCACTGTGTTCGTGAATGTGTCCTGGGCCACATTAAGGACCGCCTTCTCAACTGATGTCCCGCTAGTCTCTTGTCTTTGCGAGTCTTTGCACTCCTGAAGTGAATAGACAGGAAGACATGAGCGCATGTCTGCCTCGCAGCATGGAAGCTGTTTCTATGCTCTACTGTATCCTGGTACAATAACCTTTTATTTTGATGTTAATAATCATAAACATGTAGTACTACTGACATGACATTCCTATAATGTTACGTCACAACGTCTGCTGTATTAGCCATGTGTTTACAACGTGTTTATTTGCATACAAAGTGAGAAAGTGAGTCACACAAGTGGTCACTCAAGATGCATGCTAATACCAGGTGTGAACAGACATACTTGAAGCTGTCCACTTGTGTTCAGATCACTCAGGACGCACTTTAATGCCAGGTGTGAACAGGGCCTGAACGTGAGACAAGACCAAGTAACAACAGTTGATTCCGAGACCAAAACCTTCAAAAAGTGGTCTAGAGACCCCTTTTGAGACTAAAAGCAATCTTGAGTACTACAGCATTGCTTAAATGCTTTAGAGACTTGGAAACCAGTTTGCAAAATCATTTTAGAAGTTGAGTGACTGTTAATACTGTAAAATATCGTGGCGTGGCAGGTCAACTATTCACATTGACATGGTAAGGCAACAGTAAAAACCCCCCTAAGAACGGCAATGTTCTCCGGCTAACTGGATACTGACTGATAACGTAAAAACTCTGTTGGCTGAATTTCTGGTATAGCTGTTACTGCATGGCACAGATTCATGCCAAAAGTATCCCTTTCAGCTGCTATACACACCTTGAGATTTCCATCATCTGCTATAATAACAGCCAAAGCTATTCAAAGCAGCCCATTACCAAATACATGGCTGTGGTCAGACACTTCAGAGCCACAGGAAAAATTGTTCCCTCTCAGCATCTGTGAATGAATGTGGCAGGTATGCCGCAGTTGTCGCTAGTATTCAATGTCATAATGCACAGAAACACATAACAGTTTAGAACCAGAAACATCTTCCACTTAGTCTCCATTTCTGGATGTACAAAGCAATTTTGTGTTCAGGGAGAAATGGGTAGTCCCTGTTTCCACATCCCGCCACCTCTCGTTCATTTGCTGGCTATGCTGACACTGTCCATTACCATTCAGCCATTACTGACTTCTTACTGTCATTCATCCACTTAACACCGGCCCAGTGGGGAGGCACGTTGCTCCCAGAAACCACAACTACAGTCGATGTGGTCTAAGACTCACTAAGACATGCCAACGCAACTGACAGCCGCATGGACGTCATGAAAACACCTCTTATCTTTAGGAGCTGTGACTCATGAGGTGTTAGATGACAGTTCAGCAAACAGGCGTAACCTAAAGATAGGAACAACTTCACTGCAATGTATCTGTATCCCTACATGGATTTCTAAATCTGTCCTTTATATAGAGCACAGAGCAGGTTGGATGTCAGGGTGGAGAGTGACAGGAGGCCAAGGAATCAGATGTGTATTCTTTTCAAGAGTTTAGTTTTTGGCAATACAAATATTATAGTATGTCTAATAGGAACCACTTTTCCATATCAGTCTTTGTGTCTAACTCTATCACTAAAAACTAGAACTGTCAAAGTTAAAACTATAAAATCGTGTTAACACAAATTTGTTTTAATGCCACAATTCTTTCAATTTCTTTGGGTACCCTCGAGTCTCTCCTTTACAGATATGTCCACTTTATGATAATCACATGTTGTTTGGGGCAAGTTATAGTCAAGTCAGCGCACTGACAGCTGTTGTTGCCTAACATGAGTTTGCCATATTAGATTTGAGCATATTTTAATGCTTAATGCAATACCTGTGAGGGTTTCTAGACAATATTTGTCATTGTTTTGTGTAGTTAACTTACTCCCAAAAACAAATACATACATTCATTTGCATAAAGCACTCCCATGTTGATAAGTGTACTAAATACTTGACAAATCTCCCTTTAAGAGAGAGCCCGACTAAAAACACATACGTTAGGCAACATGATGACCCGAAGAGCCAGTATAACCACAGCTTTGCTATACAAAGAGAGACGAACAAAGAAAGGTTTACATTGAGCCAAGGACAATGTAAGATGGAGATGTGCTGAAAGCATAGAAAGAGATGGATGAGACCAGGGAGGCAGATGGATAAGTTCTTGACATGTTTGGCTGGAGACCAAATAGTTGACGAAGGAGCAGCTGTTTACACCATGACATTACAGAACTGCATGGACTTCGCTGCAAAATGACTTGAATTCCACTTGTGCTTTATTTAACATCAACAGATGTTTAAGTAATACTGCTGAGCATTTAGATGACTGACTATGGATCGGTTAACGTAATGAACCACATAAATACTTCTGATTATACTTTGCGATTGTTATCAGAGGTAAAATGTGGCGCTGGTGCTTCCCTGGTGTGTGTTTGTACTTTAAATGAGTGTGTCGTCTTACAGCAGTGGGGGTGTTGGGTGCGGTGCGCCTGCGCAAGGACAGACGTTGTTGGCTGCGCAGTGAGAACCTGCGGATAGACTCCCTGCTGCGGGACGCCAGGGAGCGCAGGGAGTTGGTCCTCTTGAAGTCCCCGTTCCCGTCCTCTCCCCGGCCTCCCCTCTCCAACGGGCTGGACAAAAAGCCGAGTGCCCCGTGAAGGGAGCGACGGACGTTCCCCACCCATCCTGACACCTGAGAGTGGGCCAACGACAGCTTGTCCCCCAGATACTCCATCACAACCCACTACTGGCGAGGCCCGCTGTGTCAGAATAGTCTGTGAACTGAGCTGTGACTCTTGTTATTAACACAGCAGCAGGGAATCATTAGAGTCTAGTTAATGCTGGAGAGGGGTCAGGGTCGTAGGTGTGTGTTGCTGGGTCAATACTGCAGCAGTGGGGAAGGTGACAGAGAAAAACACAGCTCAGCCAGTCCGGTGTGGTGATGTTGATGTTGTCTGCTGCTTACAGTGCTGCAGCACGGTTAACGCCAGACCGTTACAGGACTGAGTCTCTCCTCAGTTTCACGTGGAAATGGCCTTTCTGCAGTGCGGTCTCACTGGAGCCGTCGGGACGCTGTTTCAGCTCATCACTGTCAAGACTCCAGCCCGTCGGCCTGAACTGAAGCTTTCTGATTTCTATTTTGACTCACACAAGATATGCTAGCTATATGATATGCTTGGCACACCAACCGTGTGGGCACGTAAAGGTTATGTAAGGTCGGCGCTTACTATTGTCTATGCCAGGTGCTACTACTTTATGAGATGGCCTAAAAACTGCTGCGCTGTCTACCAACAGGTTTCTCTGCCATGTTTTTCTGGCTTCAAGCACAAACAACTACTCAAGTACAGATGTGACAAGCAAAAATAATGACAGAATCACATCCTAAACATACTGTTAATGTTTGGCACACCACTTAGTTCTATATTTCCATCATAAAGATTCTAAAAAATATATAATAATAACAGAGTATTACAAGCTCTGTGACACCTCTGCCAATTCTCCAGATGTGAGATTCTCCTTCCCAATCCCAACCTCAATTACAGCCCAATTGACAGCTCTCCCAGGGCTGTCGGTGATGTGTTTCCTCCAAAAGGAGGCCCAGGTTAAAAGTTGAAAAATCCATCCATCCAAGAAAACTGCATTTCCATGACTGTGCTACCCTCTGGCAAAAAGCTGCAAGGAGAAATGGTGCAGGACAGCTGGTGGCAAAGAAGAAAAACTGCTGTAGTCATTCGTACTCCATAAGGAAAAAACAGAGGGCAACCAACACAGGGACAAACAGAGGAAGAGCACTGTGGTATGAAAGTCAAATCCAGCGGAGAAATGAGGAAGAAGAGAGAAAATGCTTCTCCCCTCGCCTTTTTCTGCAGGTATGGGCAGGTAGGAGAAAATGCGTCAGCAGTGCTGCTCTCTGTAGTCAGTGCTATAGGACTCACTGTCAAGGAGAAACTGGGTGGAGAGAGGGAGTGTGGAACGGAGTCAGGGAGCGACAGAGAGAGAGAGAGAGAGAGAAAGAGAGAGAATGGGAGGTCCCTGATATGGAGCGGGAGGGAGAGAGGAGGGTGATGTATGTTCTGCGGCGCTCTGTCGCTCCAGCCTGATTCAGTTGCAGGGCAAGACAGTGACAGCCAGAATGGAGAGCAGAAGGAAGGATGAGAGATAGAAAATGTTGCAGTGTCTCCTTTCAAAACAGAAAGCCAGAGAGAAAGTGGGGATGACAAAGTCGTGTGATACAATCAGACAAGCATTGGCACAAGTGCATGGTCATTTTAAAGAGAAAACTATAAATAGACTGATTGGGCATGCATGAGAGAGGAGAGTGAAAAGACAGGTGTGGCACTGCCGGTGATGTGAGATTACTGTAGGCACATTAACCAGTTTGTCAACACAGTGTGGCCAACAGCAAGAATCACAACAGTCAAATGAATGTTTGCTTAAATCTCACTTAGTGTCAGGCTCATACAAACAGCAGGACAGACTAGAAAATACTTATAACTTCTGGCTTAAACAGGTCTCCGTTATGTGTCGAACTGGTGCACTGAAAAAAAACTGACAGCAGGCGACTTCAGACACACTTCAGAGAGTTAACCTCAGAGCAAACTGGGACAGAGGGGCTGTCAAAAGCTGAATCCCTGTCCACATATGCCCCCTACAGGTAATCTGATTAACTTTTCTTTGAAGTGCTGCGCTTAAGGCAAGTCAGCTGTGAGGTTCTCAGTTTGCAGCAGCACACAAACTAACCTCTCTCACGTACTCCTCAGCCTGAAAATGGCTGCCTCTTCCTGGGTACTACTAAGGACAAGGTGGCACAGCCTGAAAAAGCTAAATTACTCATATTAAAAGGTGTGGAGGTTACAGCAGCATTAGGAATAGCAATATTAGTACTTTCCTCTAGTAAATATAGGAAATACACTGTATATCACAGTTACTATATTCTGTCTTCTCAATATGACAACTGAGATCCTCAAAATTACTGCTGAAAAATTAGTCAATGACTCAATTAGTCAATCGAAAGAAAATGTATTTACTAGGGCTGTCAACCGATTAAAATATAAACTAATCGCATGATCATAGTTAAAAATGACTAATCACACATTTTCATCTGTTGTTAAGTATTTAATACTCAATTATTCTTGCTTTATGCAAATGTATGTGTATATGTATTAATGGAACTTAATTAACAACACAATGACAAATTGAAACCCTCAGGTACTGCAATTAGCATAAAAAATATGATGAAATCATAACATGGCAAACTGCAGCCCAACAGGCAACAACAGCTGTCAGTGTGTCAGTGTGCTGACTTGTCTATGACTTGCCCCAAACTGAAAGTGATTATCTCAAAGTGGGCATGTCGGTAAAGGGGAGACTGGTGGGTACCCATAGAACCCATTTACATTCACATATCTAGAGGTCAGAGGTCAAGGGACCTCATTTGAAAATGGCCAGTTTTTCCTTGCCAAAATTTAGCACAATTTTGAAGGATTATTTAGCCTCGTTTGCAACAAGCAAGTATGACATGATTGGTACCAATGGATTCTTTAGGTTTTCTAGTTTCATGTGATACCAGTTTCTTCACTCTAGCTTTAACGATGAGCCTGCTACAACTTAGAAATTGCGTTACTTTAAAGATGTATCACCTGAATTATTTCTTAAGCAAAAAAAGTGAAAAATTTCCTCATTGTAGCTTCTCAAATTTGGTTCTTTACTGCTTTTGTCATTTTTACAATTTTAAATTTTTAAAAACATAATTATATATGGAAGACTTTGGGTTTTGAACTGCTGGTTGGACAAAGAAAGCTGTCTGAAGACATCACACTTGGAGCTGCAAACATCAATGGATTAGTTGTCATATCAGCTATTTTGATAAATGTTTGACTATTTTAAGAAAAAAATAAAATAAAATTCTCTGATTCCAGCTGCTTCAGTGTGATTATTTTCTGGTTGCTTTACTCCTCTATGACAGCAAACTGAATATCTTTGAGTTGTGGACAAAACAAGACATTTGAGGATGTCATCTTAGGCTTTGGGAAACACTGATCCACATGTTTCACCATTTTCTGACATTTTATAGACCACCCAACTTATCAATAGATTGAGAAAAAAAATCAACAAATTAATCAACAATAAAAATAATTGTTAGTTGCAGCCATAGGGGAAATTTTATAAACAAATAATGAACAAATCACCCCCAAAATTGTTAATAATCAATGATGAATTTACAATAATTATCAAAATCAGCTGTTTTTTACTCATCCAAATGTTACATCTTACCAACATCTATACATTTATCTTCAAATGCACATGGCTAGCTTAGATAAGAGATGGCAAGAAGTAATGATTTTAATAAAAGGATTAAAATTTGATGAACAGAAAGAAGCCAAGACAAAGACAAGTTCTATTGCAAGACGCATCTTATTACTCTCCCCAATTTCCCTAATATTCCTCCTCCGAATACTAAACATCACCTACTGGGAAGTGAGTCATGGCTGCTCATCACTTCCCTTCTTCTACTGACATCATCAATCTGTGCGCCGCCCCGGCTATTAGAAACTCAACCGGCAGCCACACCAAGAAGATGAAATCGGACTCAGCCAAAGTACGTACAGTATACTGTAAATAGGATAACTGCCTACTTTCAGTGTTACAAAAGAGGATGTGTGTATGTCACAGAGAAAACATCTGTAATAATAAGAGCGTTATGCCGTCACTTACCCAGAGGCAGTATTTAGTCAGGCAGCATGACCACACGTACAACACAGCTCTCAGCCCGGTGCCCATCTCTGCTCTGCTCCTCTCACCAGCCTCAGACCCTCCAACTTAAACCAATGATGTCACCATACAACCATTACCTCATCTGAGTGAGTCTGAGGACGCTTCCTCCAGAAAATACAATGTAGGGAAATCAATCATATCTGATATCCGATTTAACACAGATGGATTTTGGCATTAAACTTTATTTGTAATTTCTGTAAATACTGAAGCTCAATTCTTATTATTATTATAATATCTGGGATTTAGGTGTGTTTATTTCAGGGCTGGCAAAGTTAAAGAGATAACATGTTAACACCAATTTGTTTTAATGCCACAAATTTCTTTGAAGCAACTTAGCCCTGTGATAGGCTGGTGACCTGTCCAGGGTGTACCTGCCTTAGCCCAATGTCATCTGGGATTAGCTCCAGCCCCCCTTTGACCCTAGATAGGCTAAGCAGTTACAGATAATGAATGAATGAATGAATGAATGAATGAATTAATTCATTCATTCATTCATTAATGCAACTTGTGATTTTGGAGGTTGTAAGGGGCTCAGTTTTAAAGCTAGAGTGAAGATCATATGAAACTAGAAAACCTCAGGAATCCATGAGTACCACCCATGTCATATAAGCTTGTTGCGAAGGAGGCTAAATAGCGTTGGAAACCCACAGATCTCCCCTTTACAGACATGCCCACTTTATTATAATTACACGGCATTTAGCAAGTCATAGTCAAATAAAGATATTTACAGCAAAATTTGCCTTGTTATGATTTGAGCATTTTTTTTAAATTTTAAATGCAGTACCTGTGATATTTGTCACTGTTTTGTGTTATTAATTGATTTCCAATAATAAATACATATATTTGCATAAAGCAGCATGTTTGTCCACTCCCATGTTGATAAAAGTATTGAAACTACAGTGGGAAAGCAATGGAGCAAATATGATTAAAAACAGTTATTTGTATAAGATGGTCACTATATCCTGACAGTATTGCATGAGACAGGTAATCTGAAATAAATCATGTGCCTCTGTGTCCTCTGGTTCTCCTAATGGCATCTGCAAGATTTCACAGACCGGAGGAAAACAACCATTCAGAGCTGAGCTGGAGCCTGCCGTCCAGCTGCCTGTCTCTGAGCAGCTGTAAGTCACTTGTGAACTCCGATCAAACGGTCAAACACGGCAGCGCTGATCAAATATGAATCAATAGTTACTGCAATGCCTATTTCTCTCCTCAGATGTTTTCAGAAACATCTTGCAGTTGAGGAAATACCAAGCACCGCCCACCAGCTGGAGCACAGTCAATAGGAAGGCTCTCTGTGGTGTGACCTGTGATTGGTCAAAGTCTCCCATCACGGGCTAGATTGTTTAAAGCCTGAAAACAGAGCCATGAGGAGGTGAAGAAGTCTAGTTTTCTCACAGAACACTTGAATTACAATGTGTTGAGAGGTTATTATTCAATTTTTGCCCAATGATACAGAAATATTCTGCCTACTGCAGGTTTAAATATTTGACAAATCTCCCTTTATGTTACATTTCGAGATAAAAATTGTGTGATTAGTTTGCATTTAATCGTGATTAACTACAGACAATCATGCGATTAATTCTGATTAAATATTTGAATTGATTGACAGCCCTAAAAAAGACACAAAAATCTATCATTTTACAACATGGACCCTTTAAAGCACAGCAGATTACTGTCACTCAGCTTATTTTAAACCAAAGAAAACAAATACTAAAAACAGCAATGAGGATACAGGAACACCAGGAAGAGTGACACTCACAACCTGAAACACAACCACTAGATGGTGGGGTGAGCTCTCCATCATGCAGTGTGCAAATTATGAGACACAACAAACTGTACTTCTGGTTTAGGCCTTCAACCGGGGCCTACAATTACAGTCTCAATGACAAACAGCCAACTGAACCCAACCCTGCATATTAATAAACATTGTACATGCTTGGATGTAGATGATATATCAGTGTATGTAATGTGTGTGAAGGTTAATAGTTAGGAATAACAAATGCCTAAACAACACTGAGGAGTACAGCCACACAAATATGCCATGTCTGTTTGGCTGCAGGGCCCATGATCATTACAGACCATTTCATTTCACAGCTTTCATTTCTAATAAATGAGCAGAAAGAACATGTACACATTGCACTAATCCAATCCTGAATTACAGGCCCGAGAAGGTGCTCGGTTGCCATTTCTCTGGAACGTGACGTGGGATGGGTGGAGGTGAATCTAGAGGGCCGTGCCATCAACATTAGTCACCAACTCTCTATTAGCTGATCACAGCAGCATTCAGCTGTCAACATTCAGTCAACTAACTGCATTCCTCTGCCTTCTTCAGTGCACGATAGACACACACACACTCTCAAAGACAAACAGAATATTGCTCACTCTCACAATACAAACTACACACTGATTTCCTGCACTGTCTCCACAGAGCTGCGAGAGAAACAGTCCAAAATAAAAACACAGATTATAATAAAGCAAAGCTTTTCTGTCATTGAGTAAATTGACGACCCCTGACAAAGTGACATATTTTATGGATGTCACATGTTATATTCAATGCATAACAATAACAGTGCAGAATCACTGAAAGACAGTACAATTAAACCAAGTAGTGAACACAGTAACTACAGAAAGTTTGGATAGATTTTGAGCAGATTATTTGATTACTGCATCAGAGATGAGATTTCCTGTTATTTCTATAACACAATTCTCTCTGTGTATTATGTATTTCTTTGGATTTTTTGACAATCCTACTTACTTTATGGGCTTCTTTTTTGATAAATTCATTGTTTAACCATTGTTCTGTTAGCTCTTTGGTTGTTTTAACTGCAGGACAAGGCCATTCAATAGAGAGGGATGGCTCCATGAATATAGCTTCTTTTTGGGTCTTAAAGCTACAGTGGGTAGAAATGGAACAAATATGACTAAAAAAAAGTTACTTTCATAAAACCGTCACTATATCCTGACAGTGGTGCACAAGACAGGTAATCTAAAAAAAAAAAATCATGTGCCTCTGTGTCCTCCGGTGCTCCTAATGGCATCTGCAAGATTTCACAGACTGGAAGAAAACCAGTCAGAGCTGATCTGGTGTCTGTCGTCTCTGTGCAGCTGTCAATCACTTGTGAACTCCAACCAAATAGTCAAACTAAGCAGCGCTGATCAAATATGAATCAATATTCTGTTACTGTAATGTCTATTTCTCTCCTCAGATGTTTCAGAAACATCTTGTAGCTACTGTTTAGCTGTAAAATGCTTTGGCAACCCCAAATGTGGGTTGGGATCCCCAGGTTGGGAACCAGTGTAATGAAGGGCTCATCAACCATCTAATTGGAGCACAGACTCATGAAACGGTTGAGTGCCATCTTTCCTGGAACCCAGTTGTGCTGTTGCAGCAGCCAAGCGGCAGCCTGACTCACCTGGCTGTCATCGTCCTGCTCTCCGTGGGCGCTGCGACTCCTCATCCTGGAAAGGCTTCCCTCCACAGCACTGCTTGAAGGAGCTGATCGCCGTGACACACTGCGAGAGCGTATCCTGTTCAACTCCTAACACACGCGCGCACACACACACACACACACACACACACACACACACACACACACACACACACACACACAAAGAACCAGAGTCAACTTCATATCACCTTATACATACAGTATATGCCCTTGTGAATTTCTCCACTGTGGGACTAATAAAGGAATATCTTAAATCTATTCACTACCATGCTGCATGTTGTAGAAGAAATGGCTTCAGTCATTTTGTCAGAAAACAAATAGGTAAGCATTTTAAAAACCTCCACGTATACAATATGTTGTGAAATGTACGTCATCTTCAATCAAGCCAGGTACAAAGTAATGAGGGTGCATTCTAATGGTTGTGCTTGTAGTGCAGAGATTGAGCCATTCATGGATAGAGTGTGATATCCAAGGTGATCACTTAAGAGATGTGGTGTGTCCAGGCAGCATCACTGTCACATCCCACTTCATCCACATCATGCCTGAGTAACCTGAACCTCAACCTGACCCGCATCGTCATCAGGGGTCCCTTGACATCTGACCTCAAGATATGTGAATGAAAATGGGTCCTATGGGTACCCACGAGTCTCCCCTTTACAGACATGCCCACTTTATGATAATCACATGTAGTTTTTTGCATGCAGTATAAATGTGTTATTTTCACCCATTTTAAAATGCTGTATTTGAATATTTCTGCATACTGGGGTCCCTGAACAGTCTCTATAAATTATATAAATTCGGCATCACTGTAAAGCTGAGACTATTGTGGATCCAATAAGTTCAATTATATTTATGTGTAATGATGTTAGTCCCCAGTGCATGGTGGTGCAGTAGTTAGCACTCTCGCCTCACAGCAAGAGGCGAGAGGTTCGCAGGGTTCTTCTGTGTGGAGTTTGCATGTTTTCCCCGCGTAAGCGTGGATTTCCTCTGGGTACTTCCGCCATAGTCCAAAGACATGCAGTTTAGGTTAACTGATGACTCTAAATTACCCGTAGGAGTGAATGTGAGCATGAATGGTTGTCTGTCTCTATGTGCCCTGCGATGGACTGGCGACCTGTCCAGGGTGTACCCCGCCTTCGCCCAACGCTAGCGACCCCTAACGGGATAAGCGGTTGAAGATGGATAGATGGATGTCAGTCCCCATAGTAACCATTTCACAAAGTGACTTTTTTTAAAGTCAGATTTTATACATAGTATTGTGTCTTTATGCCAGTTTTCCTAAAATTACATTTAAAAAAATCGCAATATATTGAATCATTACCCCGTATCATGATACGTATTGTATCGTCAGATTCTTGCCATACACAGCCCTAGTTAATAGTACATACAGTATAATACAACCTGCTTTCAATTGTAGTGGATTACTTTGATCTTTACTTGGGATTATTGCAGTAATACTGTTTATCGTAATATCAACTGTTATACAGTAACATCACCATTTACAACCTACATAAATTTCGTATTATTTTCAATATAGTGAGACTACAGGATCATGGATATCTCTGACTCACCTGAGATCCCTGTGACCTCCTGTGGCTATGGACATCTCCCCTGCTGTCTTGAGGATGTGGCTCTCTGGGGAGCCAGATCGGCTCCTCAGCAGCAGGAACTCCACCCGGAGAACCTCCACTTTTGGCTTCTGTCTGGGAAAGAGGGGCCAAGTGAAGTGGCTCATCCAGCACAGCGGACCAGTGCCTGTGTGGAGCCAGGCGTTCGTCCTGCCTGAGGAGGAGTTGCTCTGGACTGAGTTTGTTGGCATGTTTTCTGTGTTCAGCCGCAGATTTGTCCACAGCTGTATCAACAGGCCGCAGCTCCCACGGATCCTGAGGAGACGTTGTCCATACTGGGCTTGTGAAACCTGTTGAAGTCTGTGGTGGCAACCTCCAGCTAACATCTACATCAGGTGCAGGCTGCAATCTAGCTCCAAATGAAGCATCTACACCATGAATACCAGAGAGAGGAAACAAGTCTTTACTCTGGGAGAGCTGAGCTTGAGATGTGAAAGAGTCAATGTCAAGGATGGCAGGTTTGTAAGACTCCTCTGCCCTCGGAGACGGCTCCTTCCATCGTGTCGCAGGGTCACTGCGCTGTGCATTTCGGAGCACCATGTCAAGATCCACCACTTGAGGCCTGAGAGGAGATGCCTCCAACCTCGTCCTCTCCTGTTCCTCTTTCCTCTGCTTCTCTTTTAATCGCTGCCTCTCTGCATCTTGCTGTTTGGCTATCTGCCTCATTTTCTCTGCCTCCTCCCTTTCCATCCTCTCTCTTAGTCTGCGTTTCTCCAACTCCAAAATTTGCTGTCTGTCCCTCTCTGCCTGCTTTTGCTTTTCCAACTCCAAGAGCTGTCTTCTCTCCATCTCTTTGATTCTCTCCAACTCCTCCTTCCTCTGCTTTTCCCTCTCCAGCTCTCGTTGTCTCAGCCTCTGGTTTTCTAATTCCTGCCTCTGGATATCTAGCTGTCTCTGTCTCTCCCTCTCTAAATCTCTCTGTCTCTGTCTCTCCAGCTCTCTCTGCTTTTCCCTCTCAATCTCTTTTTGGTGCTCCTTCTCCATCTCCCTTTGTCTTTCCCTTTCTTTATCAAGCTCTCTGATTCTCAACATTTCCTGTTCTAATGCCAGCTGTTTGTTTTTCTCTGCCTCCTCTCTCTCCATCTTCTCTCTCATCCTCTGTTTCTCGAGCTCCATGAGCTGCTGCCTCTCCTTTTCTTTCTGCTTCTGCTTTTGAAACTCCAAGAGCTGCAGTCTCTCCAGCTCTTTAATTCTCTCCAGCTCCTCCATTTTCTGTTTCTCCTTTTGGATTTCCAGCAGCTGTCTTTCCTTGTCCAGCTCTCTCTGCCTCTCTTCCTCCCTTTGTCTTTGCCTCTCCTGTTCATGCTGTCTCTCCCTTTCCTGCTCTCGCAGTTTCTCTCTCTCGATCCTTCTCTGTCTCTCCAATTCTCGCCGTTTTTCTTTCTCAAGTTGTCGCTGCCTCTCTTTTTCCAGTTCTCTTATCCTCACTCTCTCGAGTTCTTGCAGTTTCTGTTTCTGCTCAAGTTCTAACTGTTTCTGCCGTTCTAGCGCACGCTGTTTCTCCTCAAATTCTTGTTTCTCCTTCTCAAAGGCTTTCTGTCTTTGCCTTTCGAATTCTCTTTGCATCTCTCTCTCCTTCATTCGTGCAAACTCTAAATGTGCTTCTTTCTCCAGTTCAAGCTGCCTCTGTTTTTCTCTCTCAAGCTCTTTTAGTTTTGCCATGTGTCTTTCCGTCTCCTTTTGTAGTTCTCTTTTCCTTTCAACTTCCATCATTTCCTCTGCCATCTGTCCATCTGACCCTGATCTGATCTCCTTGTGGCTCCTCATCATCAACTCCTCAACTTGAGAGTGGTTTCCAAAAGCTTCCTCTAATGATGGATTCCTCCTTATTGGAAGAACCTTCCCTTGAGAGCTGCCTGGTCCAGACCTCACAGAGAAATCAAAGGGCTCGGTGATGTCACCTATGCTTGCGCCTGCATCTACAGGAGAAGCTGGCTCTTGTATTTGTCCAGTCAGAGCAAAATAGGTCGCCCTCGGTTTCGGCTGTTCTTCTGCCTGCAGCATTTTCAAACGTTTAGGAGCTGCAGCTACTTCCTCCTGTTCTGCCTCTCTCTGCCTGTCCCTGTCTTGATCCAAAGCCACTTGTCCCTCCCTTTGTGGTTCGTTTTGCATCCCTTTCTCCACACTAGCCTCTTGGTCGGGACCTGTGGCGGTCCACTTTGACAAAGCTCCGACCCTTAGATATCGAGGCTGCTGCTCTGGCGTCACAGCCACAGCTGGTTCGACCTGTGCTGAACCAGTCCTCTCTGCCACCGGCCTGCTCGCTTCTGAGCGTCTGGAGCGTAGCGTCATGGCCTTGTCCTCCCGCTGAGCTGATGGGATGTTCTCACTCACTGCCCTGCTCTCCTCCACTGCCTGAACAGTGTCAAACGCATGCGACACCCTCAGAGGACTTGATGGAGATATAGGATCTTTATAGGTGGCAGTGACCAGAGTTCCCTCATCCTCAAAGTTTCCTCTCTTACACGACGGGCTGCTGAGCGAATCATTCGCCTTGTTTGCAGGCTTGCCCTCCTCCACCATCAGCACGCTGTGCTTCTCCACGACATTTTCAAACAAGGATGCTCGCACTGTCTGCACGTCACCACTTTCCTTGGAAGTTGCACCGAACGTCTGTCCCGCCTCAGGCCCTTCAGGCGTGGAGGCCTTTCTGAGCTGCTCTTGGGAGTCTTTTAAATCCACAAATGTCTTCTTGTCACTGGGGATGATGGCTGACTCCTCAATCTGAGGACATTCAGAAATATATTGAGAATTGTTAAGTGACAACAGCAACCTTGCCACTTGTCCATGTACTCATTTAACAATCACGCTTTTTTGTGTTAAATGTTTTAACCATTTGGACACTATGGCACAAAAAATGTGGAATCATCTGACAGAAACAAAGAATTAAAGAAAATGTGATTTGACAATGTAACATCAACAGCATTCAAAAGGGGTCAAAGTGATTGAGTGAACAACTGTCAGCGTAGTAACGGTATCCCCTTGTTCTATGTAGGCCTCCTAACAGTGGGTGTGGCGCAGAAGTGGTAATCAAAGCCTCTCTCTGTTGACCTTTTCCCAGTGATCACCTCTCTGCGTGTTTCATAACCAGCAGCCACCGGGGATGATTAATGTGCTGGCTGGCTTAGGTTTCACAGCTTTGTACATCTACGGCAATGACTAATCTTTTTGCTGCAATGCCCCATTTCATCTAGGGAAATTCTCTTTTAAACACAGACACACAGTGGACGACAGCAAACGTAAACACTTAGTTTTGTTAAAGGTGTATTTCCCCTTGATTTACTAATACATACCTAATTTTATAACAGTGAGTATACACGGCACACAATGTGGCTCATTCTTTCAACTTCCATCTTGTTTAATCTACTGTTTAGTCTTTTTTTTCTCTTTGCAAGATGCCACGGTTTTTATTTTGTGAAGAGATGAGTAGAAACACACTACACATTTGCTACGTTTGTGCCTAGCGTCCACACTACTCTGGCAATTTTGGGCCCCTTAAACACAGACGTTTGAAAACACTGCTGACCCCGTTTTAGTTTTAAGACTCTAGGGTTGCATTTTAGTCTGGACAGACAGAGACAAAAATTTGAAAATGACGACACAGACACCCACGTTCACTTCTCGATTGGGTCTTATCAGTCATGACGTGTCTTTGCCTTATCATCACGCCCCATCTACATCAGCCTCGACCACCAGTGGTTATTTTAACACGAATAATGAATTACAAGTGTTGCTGACCTCATCTCTGCAAGCAACTGTTGTGCTGTTAAATTCTGCAGTTTATAATGCTACAACTGCCTATATGCACAGGAGGAAAGCTGTTATTCAAGGACTTTGCATCAATGTCCAGCGCTGCTTCCTGTTTACACTGGTACATGTATGACCAGCATACGGGAATAGTCAGGTAGTAAGGACGGAAAATAATTCTGAAACAATCCTGAAACACATATCTGGACTGAGATTATATTAAAATGCTGTTTTACAAAACATATTACTGAGGGTGTTGCCTAAAATGCAACTGCTGAAAGGATAACACGTGAAAGCTGTCCTCAGCACTAAGCTGAAACACTGTTTCTCATTTGACTGTTAAACATAGACTGAGCCTGACAGAAAGCAGTTCCTACAAAGCTCAGTCCCTTTCTTACCCTCTTCTGAGGATCTTTGCTGATCTCATGGCGGTCTGTCACCTCACTGAGGGAAACACTGCCAATGTCTGGTGACCTCTCGGATGAAAACCTGATGAACATACATCGCACAAGACAAAAGCCATGCGTGACAATGGAACTTTTGGACAAAGACGTGGGACAAAAAGCAAGCTGAGAAGACAATGGGAGCAGCTCTCACCTTTTAGTCAGATCAAGGGGCAAAGGGCGGGGCTTCAGTGCTGGTTTCAAAGTAGGGCTCTGAGTTGGTGTTGTGTCCTCCGTCAGCTGCTTGATGAGCTGTTTGACACCCACTGGTGGTTCGGTGGTGCTTTCAGGGACTGGCTGCACTGGAGAGTGAGGATCTGACCCTGGGCCTGCAACGCTTCCAGGAGAGGAGGATGAATCTAGGAGGAGGTTGATTCGCGACTTGATGCTAACTGCACGCTTATCCTCATCGGCCTCTTTCACAGTTGTTTCTTCGGCCTTTCTGCTGTTTTGGTCTGAGACAGCAGGCTGAGCTACACCATCAGTACTTTGTAGTGTGGCACTCTTAGGGGGTTTCTCCTGCTCTCTCTTCTGTGGCAGTGCCTTCTCCTCTGGAGTGTTCTCCTTAGTGTCCGCTTTGGGAGATTTACGGTGCAGTGAGAGGCCGACTGACTCAAACTTGGACGTGAGATCAGCTGACAGCGGTCGCCTCGCCCAGCGAGGGGCGGGAACTGGTGTCTCTGTCTTAGTTGGACTGTCAAGGAAAATGGCTGACACAGGTCTGGGCCTGGAGCCTCTGGGCTGTGGCCGCAGTGGCACCGCTGAGTTATCTTTTTCCTTTTCGTCTTCCTCCTGGCCTACCTGAACAAGAAAACCCATAGACTTGGCTCTGGTAATGGAGGCCCCACTTTTGCTGGATGTTATCTGGTCCTTCTCATCTTGATTTTTAGTGGTTCCAGACCATTCTGCTGCTGGAAATTCTTTAAGGCTCTTGGAATAAGCCAAGCTTGATGAGCCAGGTTTTGGCCTCTCTGTTCTTGCTGGAGGAATAGGTTTGCTGGGGTCTCCGGGGTCAAGAGGAGGGGCCGGTTTAAATGGCTGGACTATCGGCTTGGTTGTTTGTCCAGTGTTCAATTTATTAGATGTTTTAAAGCAAGTAGGGGAAGGTCGGTTGGGGTTGGTTGACACTGGCCTGGGTTTGCCAGTGACAACTGGCTGCTGTGGCTTTGGACCGCATGGAAGCTCCGGTTTATATCCAGCGAGGCGAGTGGACTCTGGTCGGGGCTTGGTTTGGGGCTTAGGTGCAAGTATGGGCTTAATGGTGGGGTTTTTCTCCACAGCAAAAGGTTTGGGAGTGAGCCGTGGCTTGGGGCCTGGGACAGGTTTGTTAGGTTCTGGAGTGATGATATGGGACTGGTTGATGGAAGGGATCTCATTGAGGCTCTTATTGCTGGAGTCTGTCAAAGGACCCAGGTGAAGTCGTCCTCCAACCACTGTCCGCCCCACCTCTCCAGTCTGCACCTCCACCTGAGCAGCCATCCTCTTCAACAGCACCTTAAAAGTAATCAGGAAAAGTTTGAAATAACAAAACAAAGCTGATCTACAGTCATTTTTTATCACTGAGGTTCTGAAGCACAGCATGATATAATGGTAAATCAAACTCATAATTAGGCTGATAGCCCTCACTCTATCTAATCATTACTGCGGACTTTGTCTTGGGAGTGCCTTATACTGCAGCACAGTCAGAGAGATATTTACATAAGGTCACCCTAGCAGATTAAAATACACGTGTTGAAAGCGTGTTGAATATAAGATGATACAATTCATCAACTGCTTTTTTTTTGTCATCCATACTCATAATAGACAGACTCACAGTTACTGAATAGAAAAGAGTAATCATTATTGTTGTCAAAGTTGCAGCCAGTGCCTTTGCCAGTTTCTGGGTCATGTAGGATGAAATACCACTAATTAACACACTGATGCAATAATTTGAATGGAATTCTGTGGACATAACACAGCATTCATGAAGCACCTACTGGAAGTCTCACTATTCATTATTTTGATTAACTAATCATTTAATATTCCATAACTTCCAATAAATATGACCCTCTTCACGGCAGACATTTATATACCATGCATACTATATTTGTTTGCTTACACTGCTGTACATGTAGCCTGGAATCTATGTGACTATTGCCTCTGATTGGCATGCGTGCATCACTAAGCTGAATGGCTGGTGGTGAAGTGATCAGGACTGTGTACCTTTAAGGTGGATCCTGAGATGGGAGGGGCTGGACAATTGTAGTGTCATTGTTTTCATTTTCATGTTGTAACACAGGTAAATCAGGCTTTAGACAGTGAATGGGGGATTCCACTGTAATCTAGACCAGCATTACACCAGACTGTCATTTAAGATTCAGCTCCTACCCTAATGAACTTTCACATGTTTATCTTGAACAGACTCTTCGATCTAAAACTGAGGCATAGTGATAAGTATGACGTAATCTGACTCCGTCCTTTTAAAACACTGTGATGATAATGAGTTTTTTCAGGTGTTTCTATAGTGAAAACCATGATGAAAAACATTACAACTCAAGCACTTCTGTGGTAGCCCTTTAAGAGACTCCGTCTTCACATCTGATAATGCTTTCCACATGTTGCTTGCTACGTTGAGGTATTTTGCTATGCAGACCAACAACAGTGCTTTCAGAAAAATGTCTGAATCCAACTGCTGTGTCATAATCCCAGCATATCTTACCTGACACAGATGTCAACCGTCTGTTGAGCTCTGGCTTCTGTTGTAACCGAGCAGCGATGTCATATCACACACGAGGAAGGAGTTGAGGGAGCCTAAAGAGGAGGAGGAGGAACACACTTTGTGTCAACAAAGCACACATTCACTTGTCAAGACTGCTGCGATTACAGCTGTGGCAGACAAATCACTGCAGGGCTGTCCATTCCAAATACTTCTTCATCGTGGTGTTGTTACGCCTCCATACCGAAGCAAATAGATGATAATGTTGACACTGACACAGACTTAAGTAAACATAGTCACACCCTTGCATAAGAACTGATGGCATATGTGTAGACATAAAAACGCAAAAATGCGTGAGGGAGGTCATTGCAGTTTACCTTTTCTTGTTCTTATATTATCATTATGCCCTCTATCACTGCTCACCTGCCATCACTCACACACTCAATACTGTATCTATGCAAATTCAATCTGTAAATCTGAGAACAAATACTATTAACAGTAGGGGTGGGCACAATTCAGGTAAAAAAAACGAACCGTTCAGTTTGCTAGTCATGGTTTAGTTTGTGTATGTACCATTTGGTTCATTTGAAATAGGCTATGAGGCCAATTTTTTTTCGTTGTGTTTATTGTCGTACTAGAAATCAAGACCTATGGAAAGAGGCTGGGACACGGTGGACAGGGTATGGGGTATGAGACATGTGCAGTGTAACTGAAGCTGAGGTTGTGCGTTGTGATTGGCTCAATTTCGGTGAGGACAGACCAGATTTTACTGCATATGTCTGTCAACCACCGCCACTGTGTTTACACTACCACAGCTATTAACTTGCCACCGCACATTAGTTCACCTGCTAACAGCAAATAGTAAACATGTGTAAGTAAATTACTTTAGTTCCTTCTAGTCAACAGTGTTCAGTGGTTGTGTTCGGGGAGTTTATTGTGAAGGGTGGAACAGCAGCAGTGAAGTGGTGATGAGCTGTTATTGACAAGGGTTCGAACTACAGAGCCTTCGTGTTATTAATTATCCTCATAACGTTTAGGGGTGGCGTAACCCTCGGCAACACAAGCTGAGGCCAAAGTATCTCTGTAGTCTGACTGTTTAGGTTAGTTTGTTATGTATCTTAGTAGTAAACTCATCAGCTGGCTGAGACAAAGCAGCTCCTCCTCTCTACCAGAGGGACCTGTAGTGGTTCACATCAGCAGAGAGAGGAGGACAGGAGGACAGAGGACAGGAGGAAGGACTGATACTGTCTGATGGAGGACAGAGGACAGGAGGAAGGACTGATACATACTGATGTTTGTGTTCTCCAGTCTTTATAAACTTCACTCAGGAATATGAGTTATTTTATCAATGTATCCAACATGTGGGAAATGAAAAGAAATGGAAACAGAACGAAACTAAGAAAACACAGTCGCCTAACGGAGACTGAAAAGTTGAAAATTTAAACTTCAGATGTTGGTAGGAAACGCCTTCGCTAAGGTGGAATGCTAAACATTCATAGCAGGGATTAGGAAAGTATCTGCCTTATATAGCTGTAGACATATGAGTATTTTACATATCACACATTACTGAAAGTCACAAATGAGTCCAATATCTGTATTATTTCTAACATGATGAATACCTAAGACATTTGGCAGGTACCTTTAAGAAGAAGTAGTTGTAGTAGTAGTTTACAGCAGGAAGCACACAGAAGCAGAGAAAGGCTCTGAGTGTTAGCAAGATACAGTAACCTGGTTTAGCCAGTTATACAGAGGAAATTTCCCAACATAGACAATAGACAACTTTATGTTAACTGATCTATCAGCAACTAAAAGAGGAAGGGTGGTATCTCTCCAGTGAGTTCTCACGTAGCGTACAACAGCTTTTTAACTACAATCCCCAAATATATTTTATAACCAAAGTTGCCGGCTGTCATCCAAGTATACATAATTACATAAATAAATAAAAAGGAAAATTAAACAGAAGAATAAACAAATAAGGGAATAAATATAAAGATGAATAAATAAAGAAGCAAATTAAAGCAAATATCAATTTATGCACATTTTATCAACTAATTAATGGCTACATTTATTTGTAATATTATTGTTGCTACATTTAATGACATACTGTATATATTAACTCATTGAGTCATTTATTTATTTATCTGTTTATTTAAAGAAAGAGTCTGTTTTAATCTACAGGACTATGGAGGACCACAAGAATCACATAAATAGTAATAGAGCATTTAATTGATTAATGACTAATTGCACAATAAAAATAGGCATTATTAAATGTGTTTACAGGAAGTGTGGCATCTCTCGAGTGAGTTCTCACATAGATAGTGTACAAGAAAACTTTTTAACTACAATACACAAAATATATTATATAACCTTAGTTGCCTGCTGTCATCCATGTATACATAATTACATGAATTAAAAAAATAAAAAATAAACAGAAGAGTACACAAATACGGGAATTAATATAAAGATTAATAAATAAAGAAGCAAATTAAAACAAATATCAATTTATGCCTCATTTTATCAATTAACTAATGGCTACATTTATTTGTAATATTATTGCTGCTACATTAAATGACATACTGTATTTATTAACTTATCCAGTCACTTATTTATTTACTTACTTATTTAAAGAAAGAGTCTTGTTTGAATCTACAAGACCATAGAGGACCACAAGTGTCATAAATAGAAATAGAGCATTTAGTTGATTAACAGAGATTAATAAATAAATAAGCAAATTAAAACAAATATCAAATTATGTCACATTTTGTCAATTGTTTACAGGCTACATTTATTTGTTAATATTATTTATGCGACATTTAATGACAAATTTATTAATTTATCAAGTCATATATTCATTTCATTATGATTTTGGCAGGTTCTGTCTTCCATGTCCATGAAGACTGATGCAGAGATTAATGGGTCTGTAACATCTATCAGTGTTAATAAGGACGTGATCCGGTAGATTAAGGTGAGGTTTTTAGGCTTTCTTGCCATCAAACACAGGCAAACACAACTAAACATTACTGTAAATGTGCCACAGTTAACCAAAAGGCTCGGTTATTAAATCTGTATCTGCCAAATGTCACATAGGTAACACCGCAAGAAAGAAATACAATAAGTTACAGCCAGAAAGATGTAAATATACAGTTGATTATTTGTTAATATTCAACTAAATCAACAAATGTCAAAGCTACATTGATTGGATGAGCTTCTAAGATAGAAATTTCCATTAAAATCGGTCTGTTTCGGTCTACAATTTGCAACAAGTGTTAGCTCATCTGTCCTGTCTTAACCAGTCTGTGGTCAGTAGCCTGTCCAGTTGAGGAAAAGACAGAGTTGGCCTGCTCGAAACAGGACTGACTATATTTAACGCACACAAACTACGCTCAAGTACTGGATGACCACGATGCATTCAGAGCAAACGTAGTTTACACTGTCTTGATAACTCTTAAAATAAGAGGAAAGATAAACGCATCAACAGCTTGCTGGCTAGCAACGGTAAGCTAACAACTCAAGAGGCTGAACAAAATGGAAACACTGACTGAACCTGTCTTTCCCTGAATGTTTGATCCGAGCTGGAGACAACTTACCGAATGAGAAAGTCAGTTTTGCCTCTTCTCTTGTCGAAACAACTTCAAACATAATATAGCTTTCCAACTCGGAGGGGAAAATGCGAGTTGTGGCTGTTGGTTAATACAGGAGCTAGCGGAGGAGCTAACTTAGCTGGTTTACTTAGCTAGCCAACTGGCTGGCTATCCCGTCTCAGGTTGCAGTGTTGTTGACAGGCTAGACTAGACAGCGGCTGAACAAGCCGACTGACTGGTTTGCCTCTAAACCGTCAAGGGACCCAGTTCCACAGGTGTCTTCCGGTTATTACTTTCGAAATAAAGCATAGCTCTGTAAAAGTTACAGCAGAGTAGAGACGAACAATTTCTAGCTTTGACTTCACGAAGGTGTGTTTTATTTCTCTTAGCCGACATATTACCAAGCTGTTAAAAGAAGTTGCACAGCTCCCGGAAACTCGTTACCATGGAAACACCCTGACGCCTTTAAGGGACCAACTGTAACTGTGTCAGTATGTAGGAAAAACTACTAAAAAGGCCACGTTACATATAATAACTTTTTCCTATTAAACCACCAATTATGGTGACTTATGTCCTTAGTATGTACTACAGCTCAAACATAAACTGAAGTAATATTAGAGCCAGTGTATTATTTTGCCTATACATCTACGAAGGAGTCACGTAAACAGTAACAGAGCATTTAATTGATTAACTAATTGTACAATAAAAATCATTTCATAATCTATGAACAAATGGACCAAATTACATAGTATATATATTTGACATTTTCATGAGCAGTAAAAAGAATATGAAACAAAATTAAATATGAATCCATCAATGAATAGTTCAAATTAAGGGATTTACAAAAACAAATGATACATCATATAAAAATACACTTATACATTCATAAATAAATAAATGGAAATTAAAATTCTATTTGAAAATGCCGTTTAAATGGAAAAATAAATAACTGGATTCACAAATTGAATTAATGGTGCCTTCAAATGGCGTGGTGTTTACTGCGTTCAGAAGGACTCCATATGAATGCCCCCCTGATGTCGCATTCATGACCTCCTATGTGGAGGTTTCTGAAAGCTGAGTTCACGGCTTGTGATGTGTTCATTGATGTTGTCAGAAATGGCAGACCCCATGGAAGTTAATTTTTCTGTGCATAATAAGTTATTGTATTATAACTTTAGTCGTATATTGTTTTACATCACTGTATAATATGTTTAAGGAAATTATATCCCCAACTGTAACTATGCTTTTTCATTTCCTGCATTATGTTACTTGCTTGTTAACTTGCTAAATTGTTGGCCTCTGTGGCTTCTAGACTCCGTCAGTAACATTGATGTTGGAGCAGCAGTTCTTCACGACTTAACCACTTGAATTCCTTCCCATGTTGAAAACGGGAGCTCACAAGTTTCATGTGAAGGCACCATAAGAATACAGGTTTTAATCAGGAATTTAAAAAGGCAGTTTTTTGTCATTGTCATTTAGCTTCTCCATTAAGCCTCTGCATTTAGCTTTAACATACAATCCTAGTTTTGCTGGTAGATGAAATTTATATAATTAATTTGATTATTATCCTAGAAAAATATTATATACATAAAATGATATGGCTTTAAAGAGTACACTCCTTTTTATTCTTAAAGATCCTGATTTTAAAACATATTTGTCCATGACTGATTAACTTAAAAATCAAAAATTCAAAATTGACAAAAACTATTAAATTGTTTAGACATTGTAAATTTATTCCAGTTGTTTAGCAGACCCTGAATGTTCCTGTTGTTTGGTTTTGTTGTTGTTCATGTTGTCCTTTTCTTACATTTTGTTTGTTGTATAATTTATAATTATTTTTATATGGTGGAATATTTCTGCAGATTTATAATGAATTGTTTGTTATTGTTTATTATAATTATATTAAAATTCTGAAATAAAGTAAAAACAAACAAAAAATAGCTTTAATATGTCCCTCAGAGTCCTCCATACATGTTAATAATTATATTAATCATAATTATTCTTTATATTGCCCTATAAAATGTCAAATAATTAAATGCCTTGTAATTTTGTCCATTTACTCATGGATTGATAAATAAATCTGTAAACGCATTTTTATAACACAATTAGTTATTAATCAGTTAAATGTTCTATTGCTATATACATGACTCTTGCAGTCCTCCATACAGACATGTCTTTGGTGAGTAACAATAATGAGCCTCGGAGCAACTCCGGTATTTAAAAGGCAAATCACACTGACTTCCGGGCTGATGTCGAGCTAAATGTGGAGAACTTGACGGATCGTTTACTTGACACGATTGGATAATGTGATTGGGCGAGAATTATCCCATGAATTATCCCATGCCAGCTATGAAGAAAATAAACCCATTGTGACTGACAGTTTAAATAAAGTACCTCTTTTTAAATAAGAGAAAAAATACATTTGTAATGACTGCTCTTATTGTGAAATGTCTCCAGAAACGATATTGCACCTGTTCTGGCACTGTCCAGACACCAGCAAATATTCAAAGCATGTGGCTTGTTACGTTACTGTAGGCAGAAAGTTTTTGGCATCATTGGGGAAAATTTCCATAACCTTGCATCTTGCATTTCAAGTGTTTTTAGAGACTTCTGCACCTCCTCATGAATGTTTTCAGATTAAAAAAAAATATATAATGACGGGAGACTTTGGCCAATCACAGGTCATTTCAGAGACAGAGAGCGTTTCTATTGGCTGTAATCTGACTGGTGGGCGGTACCTGGTAGTTCCTCAACTGATGGCTTCCATGTTACAAACTTTCATTTTACAGTTAAACAGTAACTATGAGAGGTTTCTGAAAACGTTTTGGGCCAGAAATAGACATTACAGTAACAGGATATTGATTCATATTTGATCAGCGCTGCCTAGTTTCACCGTTTGATCAGAGTTTGCGAGTGATTGGCCGCTGCTCAGAGATGGCAGACTCCAGCTTGGCTGTGATTAGTTGTTTTCCTCCTGTCTGTGAAATCTTGCAGATGCCATTAGGAGCACCAGATTAAATATCTCATGCACTTCTGTCACAATACTGTTTTATAAACTTTTTTTTTTTTTTAAATCATGTGGTCCATTTCCACCCACTGCAACTTCAACTCAGGCTTTTTGTTGCACTTGCATAATGTGCTGTTTAGTTTCTACAGTTACAATAGTGTAAAATGTAAAAAATTATATATAATTTGTTCATATTTTGGCAAAATTTGATATCCACAAAAAATTTATAAGACTTGACAATGAAACCAACCAGTACATTAAAATCATTTAACAAAAAATTAACCTGCAAAAACCATTCATTTGTTCTGTTTGTTTTTATTTATAGATTCCCCCCAGCTGTGACACTGTCTGCATTAATAACTCCTTTGATTTTATGTTAATTGATTAAAAAAGTTTCAAAAGGTTGACTAGAACAAAACCCACAGTTAATGCATTTCAGTATCTTTATGCATTTTGCTCATGTATGACTCTGCTCTTTGCGTGATATTAACCAAGCATTCAATGTATAAAACTTTTACTCAGCGGCTGAGATAACATGAATAATCATAATAGGTTGTACTATGCACATCAAGCTTGACAGTACTGCTCTCATGTGGACGAAACTACTTACTACAGCTAAAACATGGCAGCCACAGTCCTAAATCTAGTGTTCAACCTCACCAAATATGATCCTTTATCGTCCTGGGCATTAGTTAAGAGCATCATCAAACAGTCAGTACATTGATTGTGCATAATTTTTTTTTATTAATTTCAACAGACTAGTTACGTTCACTAGCCTTTAAACTTGCTCAAAATTAAAGGTGAATTAAAGAACCCTCAAACCAAACAAATTTCCAATTCACTTTTTTTTCAGGTTTTCAATACATTCATTAAATGTCACCAATTGTCTAACTTCACACATTTTCAACACTGAAATCATAAGGGGGGGGGGGGGGGGGTAGTAATGGTAAAAGTTAATGAGGAAAGTGCGTACTTATGGTTTAACCACGCAGGATATACACTTGAGTTCTGTTGAACTGACAGATCTAATCTCTTTAATACAATACTGTGTTTTCACCTCCTCGCAATGGTAGTTCAGCATTACTGTATGTATTTGTGTTGTTATAAAATATCAGGGCACTGATCTCAATCCCAAAATATATCCTCTTGAAGGCTGGGGAAGTACTAGACCAAATTAGAAACACTGAAATGCATTTGTTTCCATCTATTCTAAGTTGAAGCTCCACATTGATGTCTGAGTATCTTGGAAAGATTTATAGGTGCAACGTGCCTGCAGCTGGCTGACTGCTACTCTAATATAAAGCACCAGAATTCTCTTATCAGTATTAGTCAAAGATCCTAGACGCTCAGATTCAACTTCAGGAAAGTTGTACATCATACATCAACCACTGGGATGCAAGCCATGAAAAGCCTAAAGCATACCTAATGAAAGCCAGCAGCTTGTTATATCCCTTGATTACTTAGCATGTCAACATGTTACCCATAAGGCTTGCAGCCTGACAGGAGGTTGCTGCAACGCTTTGACCTAGATGTGTAATGAAAAATTTAAGGTAAATTAAATTGATGGCATGCTACCCAAACACTGTATCGAGCCAACAGAACAATGACTACAAGCAGCATGAATTTGGCTACACACTAAAACCTTTTTTTCCATAGCTTATATTTCCAAGAAAGATCTGCATGGAAGTAAAAACACAAGCAGTGGGAAGATCAACTCAAGAAACAATATGATTGAATGAACTTCAGTGTTGTCTACTTTGTGTGAACCATGGATGTGCTGAACAGAAGTTTCTGCTTTTTCTTCTTCTTCTTTCCATTTTTCTCATCTGAAAAACAAAACACCAGGAATAAGTCAAACACCAACTTTAGAAATATTATCAAGATATAATTTACTTGAAACCAAGGATGTTACTAATTAACCAACATTAAGACCTTGGCCTTAATGCTATAAGATAAAGGTTAAAACAAATATTGTAAATTAAATTAAGAGCTGAGCAAAACTCTGGTTGGGGTCTTGAGGAGTCGTAGCATATATTCACCGACTAACTGTAAACACACTGCACTGCTACATTCACAGCTATAACATTACTGATAAATTCATATTCATCTCACACAGACTGTTAGACGCTCATTAACGTTACTTAACTTTGTCATATATGTACAGATACATGAATGAAATGTAGCACCTGGAAAGCAACTTGGGGTTCAGCGTCTCGCTCAAGAACATTTCGGCATGCAGACAGTATGAGCTGGGGATCGAATTGCTAACCTTGGGGTTAAAGAACGACCTGCTCTACACACTGAGCTACAGCCGCCAGTTACGCTGGGCTGACTGAGTATGCCTGGAATACACACAGCTAAAAACATCACAGCTAAACGAATTGACGCGCTGGAGACTTTTACTAAGAAAAGGAGAGCAGCATCGTGGCTGCTAACGCTCCTGGTCTGGTGAACTGGGGATTCAGTTGTTGTCGTTTTACGCATATACTGCTGCTGGCGATGATGGATTTAACTTGTTTGTGAATCGGCTTATTGCTGCAGCTGGGAGGTTTGTAAGACACTTCAACCACAGCACCGCCGCATGCAGCGTGCTAATCTTGTTGGTTAGGGGTTAATGATCGGTTAATGAGGGTCAGCTGTTGGTCAGAAAAAAAAAAATTCTAAATTAGCATGCCAGACCTGGGTCAACTACAAGCTGTGGAGGAGAAGCTGGTCCACTGTCCAGCTGCAGAAGTGCCTTCTCAAAAGCCTGGCTGAAGGAGTTTTGGAAGCTGGGCACAGGGACGCGGTCCGACCCGTCGCTCTCTCCGTCGCTGTCTGCTGCTGGTGGAGCTAGCAGTTTATCTGCAGGGCATAAGACACAATACTATCAGGTGACTTCAAGGAAGCCGTCAGGGAGTTACAATGCTCAAAAGCCGTCAAAAAGAAAAACTGGCTTTACAGGAAAAACACAATACTACACAAAGCTCCAGTTACTTCACTCACACACCTTTCAGTACATGCTACCTGCCACTGACACAAGCACAAATGCAAGTACAGAGCAAACTGTAAACTGTAGTATAACATACTACTTAACATGAGAAGCATTGTCTCAGGATTAGTTTAATGGCAAATCCTAATTATATTAACTTTGATACCAAATGTACAATAATTCAACGTTGCACTAATCTATCAATACTTCCTTTATCCTGTACATTTCAAGAGATATTCTTATTTAATTCTTATTTATACGAGGGATGACAATTGATTAAAGCATTTAATCGCAATTAATCACAATTGTCCATTATTAATCACAAATTAACCAGACATTTTTTAGTTGTTCAAGTACGCAACACTCTTAACATGGGAGTGGGCAAATTTGTTGCTTTATGCAAAAGCATCTATATATTTATTATTGGAAATCAATTAACAACACAAATCAATAATAGATATAGCCCAGAAACTCTCACAGGTACTGCATTTAGCATAAATAATATGCTGATGTTGGGGCATTGTTTAGCTCAGTTGGTAGAGCAGGCGCCGAACTCTTTGCTGCAGCGGCCCCGGGTTCGAATCCTGCCCAAAGCCCTTTGCTGCATGCCCCTCTGTCTCCCCATTTCACCATGACTAATCAATAAAAATGAAAAACCCTCTCCAAAAAATAATCTTTAAAAAATAATAATAATAAAATAAATATGCACAAATCATAACATGGCAAACAGGCAACAACAGCTGTTTGTACATCAGTGTGCTGACTTGACTATGACAAACTGCATGTGATTATCATAAAGTGGGCATGTCTGTAAAGGGGAGGCTCGTGGGTACCCATAGAACCCATTTTCATTCCCATATCTTGAGGTCTGAGATCGAGGGACCCCTTTGAAAATAGCTATATCAGCTTTTCCTCACCAAAATTTAGCGCAATTTTGGGGCGTTATTTAAGCCAGTGTGACATGGTTGGTACCACTGGATTCCTTAATTTTTCTAGTTTCATATATCAGCATTTTAAGCTTTACAACTGAGCCTGCTACAACCTCTGAAAGATCAACGGCACGGCGGATTTTTAAGAGGTTTAATTAAAATTTGCAAGCTGCATAAATGCTTTAACAATATAGTGCCTTTAAAACAAATTTGTGTTAACATGTTATCACGTTAACTTTGACAACCCTAATTGTCACATTGACATGCTGAAGTCATAACAACATCTGCAATCTTGCACTACCTTTCTTTGGAGTGATCCTGGGCCCAGCATCAACTCTGGCTTTCCCATCTCTTAGCATCTATACAGGACACAGGACCATGTCAAAGCATGTAAGATACATGCTACAACATTGCCACTTCAGTTATGTGATGTATTTTCCTTGTGACAAAGCCAATCTCAATGAACTATGTTGCTAGGTGGGCATCTGTGTGTTTGCCATACAAACCTGTGCAAAGGACATACAGTGGGAGTCATCCTCCACGCTACCCACAATGGGTGAAGAGCTTTGCCCATTCAGACTTGGGAATCTCATCCCGTCTAAAAACAAAAGGAATGCCCCAACTCACAATGTTCAAGCCATAAAACAGCCAGAGATCACAATTATAGCACTGAATAATGAATTGCAAAGGAAGGAGCTGCTCTTACCAGAGGAGGGACTGCTGCTGAGGGGTGAAGGGGGGGCAAACGTGAAGTCAGGCTGCATTAAGGGGCTGCTGTTGTGAGGAGGAGACCCGAATGCTGGGAAATGCTGGAGGTTCTCCAATCCAATATGCACCTCAGGATCTGGGGGACATGTGAGTTACTGTTAATTTCTTTAATGACAACTATGATGACATGTGTTCATCATCAACCTTTTTTTCTATGACTGACAAGATGATGAGACGGCACCAACGTCATTAAACACTAATAGTGTTGATATCAAACATGCAATATTGCTGACAAAAAGAAACTAAAATGTAGTTTGAAATCATAAAAATTTTACCAACTTTATTTTTATCACCTTCCACCTTTTCTTCCCCTTTCTTTGTCTCAAACACACATAAATAATGCGGTATGGTGGCGAACTGTGCTACTATATTGCATAAACTTGGCACTTGATGGGTCACTGGTGGAGTAGCACATATTTTACATGTTAGGTGGGTGGGCTGGCTCTCATAACAGACCGGTGGGTGCGACTGAACTGTACACCATTAATGAGCTCAGTCAGTCAGTCAGGAGAAGTCAAACTAACTGCACAGCTGCATTCTCAATCATTCAACCTGTTTTTCACCAGATAACAATACAATACAATTTTAGGTGAAATAAGTCTGACTAAAATGATAGAAATGTTCAATATAATCTTATGACTAAACTGGACTATGAAAAAAAAAAAATAGCTGACAAAATTGAGAGAGAAAATATTTTGACTAAAATCGAAAGACTTCTCAGTGACTAAAACTAGACTTAAAAATTTGGAGTTGTCGGTGACAAACTATGAAAGATAAAAATGACTAAAATGTGAATAAAACTAATGTGCATTTCCATTTTAAGACTGAGACAAAAACTTAAAATAGCTGCCAAAATTAACTCTGACGAGAGTGCAAATAGAGTCCCAGAGGTATGATTTTCAGCTTGTGACCTGATTAGCTGTACTTACATTTACCCTGTTTCCTGTTCTCCTCGATTTCAATTCGCTTCTCTCTGCGCTTCTCATCCCTCACTTTCTTCTGCCTCAGGCGCTTTCTCTTCTCCAAGTCATCTAGCAGTTTGGAAGAAAATGTATACAATCAACAATTACAATCTATGAAAAGTCCTTGCTGCAACTGTTAATTCACCTTCTGAAAAACAGGCAACATGTTCTAACCTGCAAATGTGTCCAGAGTTTCTTTGGACAGGATTGGCGGCTGCAGGGCTAACTCGCAGATGCTGAACTCGCATGTAAGTGGCAGATGTGCCAGATAGCGATGCCGACGACGGATCTCCTGCAACAGAGCCGTGCACGAAAAATCAGTTCAGGCTGGTCCACACAAATATTTTTCAAATCTTAACAGATTTTGAAAATGTGACACCACACACATAACGCCGTGTTATGATAAATTTAACAGTTTTGTTCCTATAGTGTGTGGTGAGCAACGATTTAAAACATTTACAACAGCACACCACACACTAACAGATTCATTCATAAACAACATGAGTCCTGCCTAAAAGAAATCTTGCTAAATCTTGTGATCAAACGAGACTACGCGAGTATAAACAAACATGGCCAATGATGGATGAGAAGAATTAGCAATGTAAATTTTTGCACTACTTTGCACTGAAAATTCCCTAAGGATGGACAAATAAAGTCATGGAGACATGTTAAATAAACAGGCGGGTTGCTGCTACAAATCAAAAGTTGGTCCTCCATTTCTGACGTCCATCTTACTACTACTTTATGCTTTAGCCGCGACCGCCATGACAGCAGTGGTTCCTTCTTCAGTAAGCTTGGTTTTCAATTGGCTATCGTTCTTTCTTATGCAACTGCGCCATCGGATGTCCTCGGGGTTCTCCACACACAACAGGATATACGATAGTAAATACTGAACATGTTTAATATTTAGCATTTGAGATCGGTGCTGCCAGGATGGATTTCTGAGCCGACTGGGGGATGTAAAAAACACTTAACATACCTCAAACCAAAGGAATATCTGGATGAATAACTTTTAGAACCATTAAAAAATTTGGGCTTTGCTGGCTATCGTCAGGAAGGGGGAATTGGTACTTGGAGTGTATAAGTAAATAACCATTTTCATAAAGTTATGACTTAAGCAGACCAACAGAATAATGCTTACAGTACATTGTAAAAGCAGTTTTGTGGAGAAAAATACTGCCTAAAACTTAACATCCATTATGCTCTCTGCTGAAACAGCTTCACCAAAAATCTGAATAGAATGCAATTTGTGTTTCCTTGTTTTGCTGACCTCAGTGACTGTGTGTCCCACGATCTCCACCACTCTGGCAGTGATGGAGTCAGGACTGGCTTCCAAGCTGCCATATTCACGCAACAGACAGCGTACATTCACAGGATGCAGGAACATCTGCTGGCAGTCATCAGCTGGAGGGACAAACATGGGAGAGGAAGGAAAACAAGGTTATGAGAAAAGTCAACACTGAAACTTAAACATGAGTGAGAAAAACAAACAGCCCATACAGCCATTGATTCTTCAAAATGAATAAGAATTACAATTCTTCTTATTGTATTATTCTTATTACAAAGCAACAAATTGGTCAAAACTTCAATGGGATTAAAATGCCACTATACTGTGTAATGTATATAGTATACAAGAATAGAACTGATGTCGGCCCTATTGTCACCGATACCTGATCCAGCTATTTGAGTCACTATCGGTCGATAGCCGATCCAATATTGGTATCGGTGCGTCCTTACATACTTCATAGGAAATGCGACCATATTGCAACTTTTCTACACAGACCTACACATTTGGAATAATAATCAACCTATCTCCAGAGCCTAGAGTTGAGTATGGGTTTATTATAGGAAAAAATACATATGTCATCGATGACTGTGTGACAGTGCAAAACTTTAATTTCCTGTGAAATGCACAGAATGCAAATATTCAGGTATGAAGGTTTTTAAACAAGGGAAATTGCTAACAAATACTAATACACTTTTTTGTTTAATATTTTTCCCTTTTCGTACCCTGTGAGAAAAGGCCTAAAGGAAAGAGAGCAGGGAATTACCCACCTTGGTAGAAATAGTAGTAGGGTCCGTGTACCACGCTGGTTGAAGGGCGGCCTGACTCTGTCTGGCAGGCAGGGCTCGCCTCATTAGGCTGGGGCTCTGGGGCTGCATCCATCACAGCCTCTGGAGGCTCCTCCAGCACACTCTCCAAAATACTTTCAGGGAAGCCTGGCAGCTCTGCAGTGGCATCCTCTAGGACCTCCGCCACCTCGTCATCAAATGCAGAAGAGTACTGCAGCACAGGCTACAAACGAAAGAGACAGACCTCTTACTATTCATCATGTATGATACCAGACAGTATCATACGGACCGTATCCGATACCATCTCTGGACTATCGCAGGAATAACGCATAGAGACAGACAACCATGCACATTCACACCCACGGGCCATTTAGAGTCATCAATTAACTGGAGAACCTGGAGATAACCCACACATGCAAACTCCACACAGAAGGGCCCCAAGCTCAAACCCAGAGCCCTTCTGCAGCAAGGCAACAGTGCTAACCACTGGACCACTGTGCTGCCAGATCCCATTACAAATACACACGATATTGTCAAACAAGACACGTTTTTAAGCTCACCTTAGTGCTGCTGAAGTTTGTAACCACTTCCTCCTCAAGAGCAGATGGTTCTTCCAGGGTGAGAGAGGACAGGTCAAAGCTGTCTCCTACATTTGCCTTCTGCTGCTTCAGCAGCAATTCCTCTCGCTCCTAAACCATATAGACAAACAGTTAGTGAGGTAAATATCAGGTTTTATATTCTATCTGGAGAAATGCAAGAGAAAAATGCATCATTTTTACATTCAGTGGTATAGCTAAACCTTATTTATTAGCCTTTATTTGTTAACTTTGCACTGCTTTATTCATGACAATTGTCTGGTGTCAGAGAGAGGCATGCAGCTTTTGCTACCTGTAGAAGACAAAGGGCGTTCTGGATGAAGCAGCCTTGGGCGTCCTCTTCCTGGCTAAGCTGAGCCTGCAGGGCGGCCTTCTCCTCTGCCAAAAGGCTCAGAACTTGAGTCGGAGAGGTCAGCAGCAGCTTGGAGTACGGGCTCAGACACGCATCTAGAAAAACACATCATCACATGCTGAACGCAAAATAAGGGAATCATCCCTTTAGGAATTATACAAAGATAATAGGCCTGCAGTTTTATCGGTGTTACACGGTATTCAAGTTTATTTTTTTGCATATCAATGGCGCGTTATCGATACACAGTTGGATTCTCAGCACAGAGTAGCAGGAGTCAGACTGCACACAGACACAGGTCGAGAGAGGTAACAGACAAGACGATGGTGGAGGATTTGGTGTCAAAGTGGAAAGCAAAGTGCCTATTTGGTGATATTTCAGATTTAAAAGCAAAGCTATAAGGGATCACAACATTAACAAGGCAACTGTTTTGCGGAGGATGGAGTGGTTACAGCTGGTGCGAACAGTACAGCAGCGCCAAGTGGAAACCTGCACTCTCGTAGCGAAAGGTGGACCGAAGAGGCCAGACACACAGCTACCTGACAGTAAAGATCAAAGTAATTGTGCTACACATGTAACCGTCATCTTTTCCTGAAAAATGTGCGGTATAAGTGGTAACACCGCTGTTGTCACAAATTTATGTAACAGTGGGACAATTTCCTGACTGTGACATCCCTGGTATAAAACACTGCAAACTGTGTGTGGAAAATGGTTCTCTTTTATTTCTGTCTACTGGTGAGTCTTCCATTAACCCAACTTGTTCAAGGACAAAAAAGTCTGTAAGTAGAAGGTCCTAAAGTTACTGTAAGCCATAGAAAGTCATTTTCAAGACCACAATGCTTTGAGGAAATCTTTCATAAAATGCACCAATCTCTCACCTCCAAAGCGGACAGGCTCCTCCACCTTCACCCACTCAGAGCTTGGCATGGCCACCAGAGCCCCCTTTTCCCTCCGCATCAGGCGCATGGTGATTACATCACCAGCCACATACTGCCTGGTCTCCATAGCAACCACACTGCAACAAGAGTCCAAGTGTTAGAAGTGTAACTATCAAAGAAACTCAAATCAATTAATCTGCCAGATATATGTACACCTCTCCTACTGGTCTTTTACTTCAGAGCAAGCCTACAACATTTTATGTATTTTTCATTTACCTCTTCAGATCAGCGATTTGAACTGCCTCATAGCAGATGGGGCACTTGGACCAGCTCTTGTCACTGAGAGACAGGTAGTGCAGCATGCACGGCCAGCAGAAGATATGTCCACACCGGGTGATGCGGGCTGACAAAGGAGGATAGAGGCAAATGGGGCAAGATGGCACCTCGTGACTGTAGATGCGCTGTAGATGTAGACAAATGGATTGTTAACAAGTGCATCAGCATGTAAATGAATGTGGGGCTTATTGCTAATGTACTGGTACAGTACAACAGATGACAGGCACTCACCACTTGCTGCACACAGTCCCAGTTGACCAGGGTGTCTGGATCAGTGAAGTGAGTCTTGTAGTCCTGGTCATCAGTCACCACAAACTGGCAACTGAAACACAAAATTAGGTAACTCCCCAATTTTTAGTCTGTTTCAGGCTTTGTATTGTCTAGAGGAACTGCTTACTTGGCCTGCAGAAAAAGCTCCTTGTTGAAGGGCTTGTGCTTGTGGCCCCATTTGTTTCGGCGGCCCCAACCGGAGTGGCCTCCATCTCCGATGCCACCATTACCTCCACGGGGTTCAAAGGTGAAGTTCAGCAGGTGGTTGAGGCTTATTTTTTTCGGTCCAGCAAACTGAGCCGGGCTAAACTCGGCCCGGCGTGTCTCTGCTACCTGGACAGGCAAAGCATTAAGCATATTTGAACTTAAAACTGACGCTGTGCTTCTTTTCAAAGTTCAAAAGCTTCAATGACAAGATCTTCTTTATTACTCTTGCTCCTGGAATATTTTTCACATTAAAGAAAATATTTTTTTAGGTTTGTCAAAGTTGATGCAAATTCATTTTAAAGCCACTTATTTAACGAAATAACGCAACTTGTGATTTTACAATTTTGGCAAAGATAGAGTGAAGATACTGGCATCATATGAAACAAGAAAACCTAAAGAATCCATCGGTACCAACCATGTAATGTTGGCTTGTCACGAAAGCACTTATCAAGGAAGCTACATAACGCTCCAAACTTACGGCAAATTTTCAATAGGAAATTTTTTTTAGGCTAAATGCAGTTCCTGTGTGTCCTTACTGGACAATATTTGTCATTGTTTTGTGTTGTTAATTGATTTCCAGTAACAAATACGCACATACATTTGCATAAAGGATACATATTTGCCACCTCCCATGTTGATAAGAGCATTAAATATCTAACAAATCTCCCTTTAAGGTACATTTTAAACAAATAAAAAAAAATTAGGATTACTTTACTTACTTTGGACAAGTAGTTTTTATTTTTCTTTAAAAGGGTGATCCCTTAAGAATACCAACCTCCTCACGTCGTCCTCCGCCTGTAACTCCATACTGTCGTCCTCCACCTCTCTGAGGGGGTCTCTTGTCAAAATTCTTGCTTTTCTGTGAATTGGTGTGGCGAGGGCCTTGGAAACTGTCGGTTTTAGGAAAGGAGGGCTCCCGCTTGCGGCTGTAGCGCTTGGAGCCACCATTATTTTTACCATCTGGGGAAAAAAAAAAGAAACATTCATTAGCAATATGAATACAGAATTATATTTCAATATGCAGTCCCCTCTAAAACTATTGGAAGAGGGAGGCATTTTTTATGTACACTGAAAACATTTGGGTTTGACATCAAAAGATGAGCGTGAGACAAGAGATCAGTATTTCAGCTTCTATTTCCAGGTATTTACATCTAGATCTGTTACACAACTTAGAAGGTAGCATTGTTTGTACCGGAACACCAACATTTTTCGGTGAGCAAAAGTATAGGAACAGACAGACTTAAAATAGATTAAAGTGAATAATACTTAATAATTCGTTGTAAAATCTTTGCTTGCAATAACTGCGTCAAGCCTGCAACCCACTGATATCACCAAACTTCTGCATTCTTCTTTTGTGATGCTTCTCCAGTCTTTCTCTGCAGTCTCTTTCAGTTGTTGTTTGTTTCCTGATCAGTTTGGTTCATCTACCTTTAAGTTGTCAGACAAACTGTTTCTGTAGACTTATGAGTTAATTTTGCTGCTGCCATCATGTGTTACATCATCACTGAAGATCAATGAGTCGTCCCAGAAGAAGCCATGCAGCCCAAGCCATGACATAACGGCCACCGTGTTTCACAGATGAGCTTGTGTGTTCGGGATCATAAGCAGATCCTTTCTTTCTCCACACATTAGCCTTTCCATCACTTTGGTGAAGGTTTGTCTTCGTCTCATCAGTCCACATAACTTTGTCCCAGAACTTTTGAGCCTTGTCTCTGTACTTTTGTTGCTGATGATGCTCACCGACTGTTGTTTTCAGGTTTTTCTTTACAGCTCTCACAATGTTTCTGTCATCAACTGCTGACATTTTCCTTGGTCTACCGGGTCAATGTCTGTTGCTCAGTACACCAGTGGTCTCTTTCTTCTTCAGGACGTTCCCAATGGTTGTACTGGTTATGATCAATGCTTGTGCAATGGCTCTGACTGATTTTCCATCTTCTCTCAGCTTTTCTCCATAGACGGCTCTATGGACTTCATGTTGGTTATGCCTTTTTAACTATAAATGCAGTCTGCACAGGCAAAACCCAGAAACTGAGTAAACATTCAGTGATATTTATTGTTTGAATAATCAGTGTAATAGGACACACCTGGGCAACAAAAACACCTGTCATTCACATGTTACAACACTTCTGCTCACTTAAAATTGGGTGGGTTCACACAAAATGTGCTATCTTCTGAGTTTTGCAACAGATCTAGATAAAAATACCTGGAAATAGAAGCTGAAACACTGATCTCTTGTCTCATGTTCATCTTTTGATGTCAAACTCAAAGGTTTTCAGTGTACAGAAAAGTAAAGAATTGGCCTCACTGTCCCCTCCATAGTTGAGGAGGGGACTGTAAATGCAGGCAAATAATATTACATATACAGTGTTGTGTGCAATTATTAGCTAACGTGACGTTTGTGACTGCTTGAGGGCCAAATGTTTTGACAGCGACGTCAGCCATACCAGATAAACAGCCTCTGCGCTACTGCTAGGCCGCAGCAGGCCACAAGGTAATTAATGTGTAGCTACAAGTGCAGACACTATGTTTGACAACCTCGAGTGACATTTATGTTGTGCACCGAAAGGTTTTCACCTGTTTTGGGTTTAGCATCGCCCGGTGGTGGGCCTGTGGAGCTGGAACGGGGCGGAACCTTGGTGTTGGTGTTGTTGTTGGGGTTTTTCTCCATTTCTGTCTCCGTGCAGTGAGCGGTTGTGTGGCCGAGCTCCGTGTAGAGAGCCACCGAGCTCTCTAGCATCAAAAAGAAAAACGAAAGGGGAAAGCAGGCTGCAGTGAGTGCGGGTCAGGCGACGAAGGCCCTGATTCATTTCTGTCAAACGCGGAGAACCCATCACGGCGACATCTTGACAATAAAACAACCCGAGAAAAAAATAAGAGACACGATTTCGGCGTCTCAAGTTATGGAGGCTATTGGAAGAGAGGACGAAAGCTCGCCACGCGGGGCCAAGACCCCCGACTTTAAGTTTTTTACTCGTTAAGGAAAATAAAATGCCCTTAACAAGGCGTTTAATGTTTTCCAAACGCTGGAAAACGCGACAATTTAGATATTTTGACCAAAAAAATGTATCCGATACGACGAGCTTGCACAAATGGCGACGGGTCGCCAAACAGGAACCTGGGAGACCCGGATGTTTCTTGTGCCGCCTGCAAATCTGTTTAGTAAAATCCCACCTAAGAATTGTGGGAAACGTAGTAAAATATATGTAGCTACAAAACACTGAGGCAGCAGTGGGTAGAAATAGGGCAAATGTGATCAAAAAGGTTATTTTTATAAAACGGTCACTATATTACGACAGGTTTGTGAGACAGGTACTCTGAAATAGATCATGTAGGAATGAAAACAACAAATCAGAGCTGATCTGGAGTCTGCTGTCCAGCTGCCATTTACGTGAGCCGGCTGTTAATCACTCACTAACTTGGTAAAACTAGGCAGTGCAGATAAAATATTAATTAATATTCTGTTACTGTAATGTCCAGTTCTCACCTCAAATGTTGTCAGTAACAATTTGTAGTGAAACTGTTTAGCTGTAAAATGAAAAAGTTTGTGACCTGACAGCCATGTTGAAAACAGTTGAGGATATACCAAGCATCGCCCACCAGCCAGAGCACAGCCAATAGGAACGCTGTCTCTCTAAAACGACCTGTGATTGGCCAAAATCTCCCATCACAGACTAGATTTTTTTAAAGCCTGAAAACAGAGCCATGAGGAGGAGCGGAAGTCTAGTTTTCTCTCAGAGCACCTGAATTACAATATGCTGAAAAATTATTATGCAAGTTTTGCCCAATGATGGCAAAATATACTCCCTATTGCCATTTTAAGTAGGATTAGGTAATAAATTAGTTTAATAAAACATATTATCCTGAGATGGTATGTTGCCAGGGCTGCACGGTGGTGCAGTGGTTAGCGCTGTCACCTCACAGCAAGAGGGTTGCAGGTTCGATTCCAGCTTGCGGCTCTTCTGTGTGGAGTTTGCATGTTCTCCCCGTGTAAGCGTGGGTTTTCTCCGGGTACTCCCGCTTCCTCCCACCATCCAAAGACATGCTGTTTAGGTTAGCTGTTTAGGTGCCCGTAGGTGTGGATGTGAGCGTGAATGGTTGTCTGTCTCTATGTGCCCTGCGATGGACTGGCAACCTGTCCAGGGTGTACCCTGCTTTCGCCCAATGCCAGCTGGGATCGGCTCCAGCCCCCCCGCGACCCCTAACGGGATAAGCGGTTGACGATGGATGGATGGATGGTATGTTGCCAATATTGTTAAAGGTTATGCTATGTCAGCTGATATTGACTAATTTTTACCAACTGTATACCACCAATGTTGTTAATGTTTGGATGGATATGTTCATTTTTAGGGCAACAAAGACAAATACAATCTTCAAAAACAGTGCTTTACTTTGTAAATAAAATATACATGAGAACAAAACATAATATGAATACAAAATATTTCACTGAAACCTTGTTTCATTCAGAATTAGACCATAGTCTTATGTTGTGCTATGTGATTGCAGTTTTATTTTTGGTGACACTTGTTTCAAAACAACTAAGAGATAGTAATTCAGTAACAGCATTAGGTGAAATTTGTGAACTTGCTGTTAAACAATATTGATAACGGCCACCGGGCCACTCTGCCAATCCAAATGTTGTATTTGACAAACATCATATAATGTGTCCATCTACTGAAGACAGGAATACAATCAGTCAGCTTTCTTCAGCAGCAAATGTGCTGAGCAGCTGCAGTAAACCATATTTCCAGAGTTGAGTATGCATTTCTTCAAATGCATCATTTATATCGTCCTTTCTACCAGTCCTGTATCAAAAACAGTCTGCTGCCTTTCACTGCATGCTGTGAAGTTACTCTTCTTCATCTTCATTCTCACTTTCCAATTCATCTTCAAATGCTTCCTTATTTTCTCCTGGTAGATGGCAGTTCAGAATTGCTTCCTGCACCTGTTGTCTTTCTTCTACACATGAAAAATAGAGCAGGAACAAGTCAAATGGCATGTCTCTTAGTCCATCTTGCATATATCAATGCTGTGGTCTCCGGTAACTAAAGACTGCAATACAAAGTTCAAACGGATTTTATGTGAAATGCTTCAGTTCATCCTGTAACATAGATACACGTCTAACCCTGGTAAACATTTAAAGTTAATATCAGGATTTTATTATCGAAGAGTTAAAAACACATGAACAGATTGATAAATAAATAAATAAATAAATGGACCACCACTGTCTGTAATTGCAGGGTTCTAGGTGAATGATATTAGACCGCATTCAATTAAATTCCTTACCTTCATCTTTACATTTAGGGAGCATTCGATAGAGCTGCTGGGTGTTATATCGGATCAGAAACTTCTGACATGTTCTAATTGTTCCTGGAAAAAACGAACAACCGTGTGTTAAACGTATATTGAAGATTGTTACAAGGTATGTAGGATTCATTATGAAATATGTGTTGATGTTTGTCTTACCTCCCACATGCAAACAGTTTAGAAAACATGGGATTTCCTGCCCACGAGTTTCCAAACAGGTAATGAAAGGCAACGCAGACCAGAGGAGTTTGTAACACCTTTTGGGGAAACGCAGTAAAACTATTCCAGTATGAGCATTCAGATATTTCACTGAAGAGAAAGAAACACACAAAAAAGACAGAAAAGTGAGAGCGCTGTCAACAATATCTTGAAAATACTGTGTTGTGAAAGTAAGCGTGCATGAAACATTAGTTTATCATTATCTCACTCTTGATTACTGTGTCTTAGTACACTCAGCTCATTTGGAAACTGCTCCGGATGTTCAGGAATGTGATTTTGAAGATCAGTAACATGAGCTGAGGTCCATGACCTCCATGGACACCAAAGGGACACACTCTGGTGTCAATACAATAGCCACTAGATGACACTGGTAGCGCTTTTGCCATTTTGGACTGTCAATCCCTATGACTTTGTGGCCATGAACGTATGAAGAGGGCTGCACTGTCACCTATGTCTCTATGTGCCCTGTAATGGACTGGGGACCTGTCCAGGGTGTACCCCACCTTTGCTCCAGCTCCCCTAGTTGCATAAGCGGTTGCAGATAGATAGATGGATGGATGGATGGATGGACATATAAAGAGATGTCTGTGTATTTTTACAGGTAAATCAACTTCTCTAGTGTTCATAGTTATTTAAGTACATACCAGGCGGATGCTAACTAGGTGTATTGGTTTCAGAGATTTTGTTAATTATAGACAGATAACTCCATCTGTCCATGACAATATTGAAAATGACGACAATTTAGAAAAAGCCCGTCCAAACGTAAGTCAAGGCTTGTTTTCTAAACCACCTACTACATACTACTGACGAACACAGTATGTACTGTATACTGCATACTGCGTTCGTCAGTGGTATGTAGTATGGAACATAAATCAATTTATTTTGTAGTACGCGAGGCCAAGACAGCCCGAACGTGACCATTCCAGTGATTTGCATTATGGGAAGTACGAATATATACTTAGTATATACGAAGCACGAGGTAGAGTTGTCTGATGTTTTTTTTTTTTTCTATCATATTAACAATATGTACATTCAAAACTGTTCATGCCAGGGACATATTAAAGGTAACAATTAAAATAAACAAAATATAATAAACAGTAGAGAAATATACGTCTATATAGAAAAAACAATACAAAAAATAAATTCTCATCTGAATTTCTCATAAGAGATCACATCGTTGGTTCTGGTTGCCTTCTCATTCTTAATATTTTTAATTAATTGTGGTGCCATACTGCCTCAGTTGTTGATAAATATGTTAAAAGTCGAGTTTGGAGGGTTCTGTTTAGTCCAGGAGCTTTCAATCAAAGAACCCATTCTAACAAGGTTGTTGGGAATATCAACATTTTCCTCAGACATATTATAAAATTACCAAGAAAAACAATATATTACTAAAATTACAATATACCTTACAATACAATACAATATATTAACTTCTTATGCAGCTATAAATGAACTTCCATGGGCTCCTCCATTTCTCACTACGTCAACAAACACGTCACAAGTCGTGAACTCGGGGCTTTCAGAGACTTTGCACTAACGAGGTCATGAAGACGACATGAGGGGGCGTTCACGTGGGCCAAACTCGTAAACAAAGTAAACGGAGTATTTTCCACGGTCGTTATTTTTTTTTAGTAAAGCATCTCTGCTTACCGGTGAATCTGATGCTTAAGAGAGCCGCCCCGTAGTCCCCGTGTATGCGGGCCACCGCTGCCTTCACTGCCGCTGCAACAGCTCGGTCATCCAGCAACAACAGGCGGCTCCGGTCCGACACGTTGACCTCGCACAGTAAATACCTACAGACAGAGGAGGTGCCGTCAGAAACGGACTGTGAACACATCCGATGTTCGCAAATGGTGACGTGAACAGCACATTTTACCTGGACTTCACCCGCACCATCGCTGCTCCATGGATACATTAAGGGCTGCTCCTCTCTCTTCTTCCGTGTTAACTTCTTCTTCTGTGACATTTATGGGCAGTTGGTAAACAACATTTAACTCACTAGCGCCACCAACTGGTCTGTAGTGAGGATTAAAGGGGTTAGTATTTACAATATTCAAAAACAATAATTAAAAAAAAAAATGTTGCTATTAATTTGTCTAAGATACTGAAATAGTAGCATATAACACTCATTTAGTGAGTTATTTTGTAAGATAAGATAAGATAAGATGAACCTTTATTAATCCCTGGAGGGAAATTCGGTAGACTATATATTAAATCAAACTGCACTTTTAATGTCTGTGAGGCCTTGAGTCAAATGTCTTCTTTCTTCCTCATATCTCTCATAATTCAACATGCTCCACCGTTTCCTCTTGCCTACAGTATAAGGACATCTGCCTGCATCATGTTTATCTATTTTAAAGAGTGTGCTGTTTAGTCCAAACCGGAGTCTTGTATTGATTGTCTCGTCTCCCCTGTTCTCTCTCCTACACACCACATTTCTCCCACCATCCTTTCCTCTCTTCCTCCAATTGGTTCTGCCATCTTTCCTATAATTTCTGTTTATAATGCTCTTCATTTCTGTTTTGATGAAGTTAAATCAATGCCGTTATTTTTTTTGTAACCTTATCTATTCACTTGCAAAATTAAACAGACAAGTAAACAAATAATGTGTAAATGATAGTGATTATCTGTCTGAGACAGATAATCTGAAAAAAATCAAGTGCCTCTGTGGTCTCTGGTCCTAAGGGTATCTGCATGATTTCATAGACCAGAGGAAAACAATCAGTCAGAGCTGATTTGGAGTCTGCTGTCCAGCTGCCATCTATGAGAGCCGTCTGTCAATCACTCACAGACTCCACTCACAAACTAAGCAGCGCTAATCAAATATGAATCAGTATTCTGGTACTGTAATGACTATGTCTCACCTAAAATGTTTTCAGAAACCTCTTGCAGTGTACTGTTTAGCTGTAAAATGAGAACGTTTGTGACCTGGCAGCCATGTTGAGATCTCTTGAGGAAATACTAAGCACCGCCTCCCAGCAGGAGCACGGCCAATAGGAACACGCTCCCTCTCTCTGAAATGACCTGTGATTGGCCAAAGTCTCCTGAGTCATGAGGAGGTGCAGGGGTCTAGTTTTGTCTCAGGATACTTAAATTACAATATGCTGGAAGGTTATTATGGATTGTTGCCCAATGATGTCAAAGAATTGTTATCTATTGAAGCTTTAACATCCTTCCACTAAACAGGAGGGATGACAGAAGAGAGCTGTACACTGAAGGAAATGGTCTGATTTAACTAAGCGCTTTCTTGTAACTACGCTTGTAAGGCCAGAATAAACACAACACGCCCAGTTGAAAACGGTGTGGGCTGGTCTTTAAACCATTCACACCCCTATGGTAACTATGACAATCCCCATCGTTCTCAGCCAATCACAATCTGACTTTCCCGTCTCCACGACACGTTTTACGCCATCTTGAAATTATACCCGCAGTTTGTCAAGTCGCTCACAAATTAAAAAGCACAACAACTCGCACCATTGTTTCCACAGTGTCCGGTATGAACAGTTCACGAAACAAACCGGCAGCGATAGTCAGCAGAGGTCAGACGGAAGCAGACACCGGCTCGGAGACGAACCACCGGGAACGAAAGACTGGTGGAGGAATGCTGAAGAAGCTGAAGTCGAGGCGCAGTCAAACGGAGAAGTGGCCTGTGGTCACAGAGGATGAACTGCGGGCTCTGGGAAGAGATATTACCCCAGACAATGTCCTGGGTCTCCGGGCAGTCACGGAAGGTAAGTTATATGAACGTTAACGTTAAAGTTGGTAAACCAGACCGTTAAACGGGCATTATGCTAACTGTGGCTAACGATAAGTGACGAGTTCTCAGATCCGTTGTCCATTAAATCCATTATTAATTGTGATTAATATAGTCACAATGTTAAATTCTTCAAACCGGTAGCGTTAACGATATGTCTAACTATGTTTTAAGACGGGCATTTTCACTTTATAACCAAAGGAGGATGTATCCAGGGGTGTAGCAAGGAATTTGGGCAACCTATAAGGAAAACGGTTCAGGGCCCCCTCTCCTTAACGCTGTATTAATGGCTTTTTTTCAGACCAGTTGGGAAAGACAAACAGCTACAAACACAATAGCACATCATTTAGGTGCACCATTTTTTTTTGTTTCTTTTGCTTCCTTTGTCAATTTGAAACTATGGTAAAAAGCAAAAGTCAAACAATAAATTTCAGATACATCAACACTGATCCCTTTATGACTGTTTGCATACTGTTTTTGTTAGGAAGTTAAACAGGTCGTAATTTCCTCCCTATTATCTGTTTTATATTGCTGTGAAAACATCTTCAAATAACTACATTAATTCATGTTTCTCACCAAAACCTACATAATAAAGAGTTTTCATTTGAACGCATCATGATAATGTTAGACTTTACCTTCGCCCAGTACCAATTTTTACTGGATGCATCATAATGTTAATGAATGGCACCTTCCGTTAAGCTTTCATCCTACTGATTCCAGCAAGGGTTTTTGTTCACAATGTAGTGTTATCAGGCCGCGCCTTGTGGACACATCAATAGTGAGTTCAATGGTCTACTTACGGTACTGTTGGGTATCCATATGTTTACATACTATGTTGGTGTAAGAGTAGCATCGAATGTGTAGCAAGTGAGTGGACAAGTGAAAAAGGATGAGCAGCAAGCAGATCAGCTATTTGGCGATTATCAGAGAAGAGAAAAAAATAGCAGTAAAGCTGTCTCTTGTCATTAAATGTACAATCATGTCTCTCACCCACACTTACACTTTTTGCTCTCCCCACTTGTGAAGTGAATCCAGTGCTGTGTTCAGGTTTAGGCATCTTACGGGGACCGGGAAGACAGGTGGTGGAGTGGTGCTTTGCAGAAGATATTGAGTCTAGGCTGTTCAGGGTTGGGGACTGGTGTAACGGGCACAGCAGCATTTTTTTGTTGATTTAAAAATAATCACTAATTATTTTCATTTTTAATCATCAGCAGTTGGTTTTATGGTTATGATTTTACTCGAGGAAGACTGGTTTCTCACACACAGACACATACACACACTTATTTTGCATGTTAGCTGTAGATTAATGTTGTATAATTATCACCTTATCATAAGGCTTTTTCCTAGTTTACGCACCTTTTTTGTAGTTTTGTGATTGATGTTAGCTATTTTTAGCCTCTTCTCTAAACTACATCAAGAATAGTGCTTTTCGGGGTGTCCCATGTGCCAAAGGCTGAAGTCCTTCCTGCAGCGGCCCCAGGTTTGAATCCTACCCAGAGCCCTTTGCTGCGTGTCATCCCCTCTGTCCCCTCATTTCACCACTATCGCTATCAATAAAAATGAGAAAACCATCTCCAAAAAATACTCCCAAAAAAGTGCTTTTCCCTGATTGGCCACAGAATGTGAAAGCGCCATTTTCTGCAACAATATTTTGGTTAGTGTGGACTTTATGCCAGTGTAACTCAGATGAACCATACATCTCTGTGGTGCAATCAAACATCCACACAGCTTTAGTATCAAACTAACTAACTTTCAGCATATTGTGTAGTGTGGACTTTGCACCCTTATTTTAGAGAAGACTTTGAGTCATTGGGCACCCTGTCTACCACAATTGCACCTAATGCTTAACGCCTTCCATTGTTTTTGGCCTTTTCCCTGGACCAGACAACAATGGCATTACTTCCTTTCTCTCTCACAACACTTTGTTGAAAAGCTGGGAGCCTGAGCAATATCATTAGTCACCACTAATGCAAGGTGCCGGAGTCAGAAAACAGATACTGAAACCTGAGTTGCTCATTGAGTGAGTGCAATCTCTTTTTCTCAAAGTAAGAGTAAGCCTCAGTGCTCCAAAGTAAAAGCATTGGTGAATCTAATTAAATATCAAAGTACCTCTGTTAACTAATGGGTGCTTGGTTGCTGTCAGATAATGGACTCCCCTACTATATGTTGGTTTGTCTTAACATGAACTCACCCTTTAATTCACATTCCAGACTATCTGTGCAAACCTGAAGACAACATCTACAACATTGACTTCACACGTTTCAAAATTAGAGATCTGGAGACAGGAACAGTGCTGTTTGAGATTGCCAAACCTCCTAACAGTGGTAAGTGTCATATTAACTTTACCTCTCTTCACAAAGCTCAAAGTCTTTTTCAGGGAGATTTGTTTCACTCAACATAACATGTTTTCTTGTGCTGCCAAAGATCTGTAAAGTTATTGATTGCTTGCTTACACTTTGCAGTCTGGCTGCTCTGTAATGGTTGTTTTATCTGTATCGTCACTGGAAACCTAACCCTGTCAGTGATGCTGTTAATTTATAGCCCAGAGGTCACAGTCAACAAAGCACTGTATATCACCAAGCATGAGAATGCCCTTGGGTGTGCTGTGACATAGCTCTCACCCCATTGTCATATGCTGTCTCTGGGTTACTTTTATCACTTGAAATGTTTATATAAGAGAGGAAAAAGTCCCACAAGTAGAAGCAATGCTTAAGCCAGGGTTTCTTAGACTTTATGTGGCCAGGGACCCCTTATAAGGGAGAGTATTTTCCAAAGACCTTCTCTAAACCTTCTCTTTCATAATTGTAACACCGATTAAACATAATACTTAATACCATTTGTACTCTTAGATGCCATTGGAAGTCTTTGTATTCAAAAGCTGTTCAACCTAAATACTTCAGACCTGTTTCATAGTGATCAATAGAAACATATTGCAGTTTTGAAAATTCCTCTGTTTTTAAACAGAGGGTGATTTTATTCAAATTGCATCTGGACTCATCTTGACAGCATTTATAGCCTACATTTCAAGTAAATAATCTTAAAAGCTTTCAGAAAATGAACTGTATAGCAAGGCTGGCATAGTCCTAATAAATCCAGATCTTTACACCAGTTTAAAGTTGACTATCAGTAAGTGCTTCAACTCAAAAATAATTATTCCTGTGTGTTGCAATCATGTCAGAATTTCTGTTAAACCAAAGCTAACATAGGTGGGAGTAATGGACACAGTATGCTTGTTTTATTGGTACATATGGTCTCCATCTGTAGATATGTACTTTTTAATGAATTTTATAATTTATAACTCATTAATTCGCAGACCCCTTGACAGAGTGCCACAGACCCCTGGGGGTCCCTGGACCCCACTTTGAAAATCACTGGCTTAAGCAATGTGTCATTTTCATTGCTTTCTTTTTACTAATAACAAATTACATATAACATATTCAGATTTAAGAAAAGAATTTGGGAGACATCAGCGTCTCTTTAACATCTTGATCTGGTTCATTTGACATTGCTCCTAGAGCCATATCAAGTGCAGTCAATTTTATCTTTTTTTTTTAATATCTGGCAAACTTAATTTCAGTAATTATTTGAAAAGTCAGAACCTTCAACATCATGTTGAACAATAGCATGTAACACATAACATATGCATCTTAGGTATTCTTCATATAATACATAATCTGCTTTATCACACCTTTTCAGCTCTCACACTTTTTTGGCAAATTAAAATGCTAGAGATTATTGTCATTTTAGTCTATCCTGTGAATATTGGTTTCCCACCCGCTAAACATGTTTTCTGAATTAGGTCCTATGGAGGGTGAAGAGGAGAGCGGAGATGTAGACACCAGTGCGGGGCGTTTTGTGCGGTATCAGTTTACACCAGCCTTCCTAAAACTTTGCACTGTTGGTGCAACGTAAGTAAATGACCTGTAACGTTGTGACTAGTAATGACTGAGAGCATAATCTGACTTTCATATTCAGTCTCCTAAGAGTCAACTTAAAGTTATGGTTGGTAGTATTCTTTGTTATATTTGTTGAAATTGACATTACATACTGACAGCAATCAATAAATCGAATGCTCTGGTAAAAAAACAAAAAAAAAAATCTGGTATCTGTGGCTATCGCCGGACTGCGCTAAAGCTCGTCCAATCATTTCATTTGGCCCGTGCACTCATTGCGTGTCACTGAAGTCCCCTGCCAGCTGCTTGCTTGACAGCTGTGAGTATTAACAATGACAAGGTTTGTCATTTACGTTCATCATTTTGTGTGTGAGTGTTTTTCAGTGTTGCCGACTTGCCGACTTTTGTGTTAGATTTAGCAATGTTTGGAGCTAAATGGAGCTAGCTGCTTCTGTTGGAAAAGAGTTGGCAACACTGGGCTGGGTTTTTTTGGTAGGATAATTTTCAAAATCTAGCGTACTCTTGCTAGTTCCTCAAAATTACTGAGCCTGGCTTTAAGTTGTTTGAAAGTTTTTGTCACAACTGAATTGTAAATTGTGTCTTTTTTGTTTCTGTTTCTAAACCTCAGCGTGGAGTTCACAGTGGGGGACCGGCCCATTAACAGCTTCCGTATGATTGAGAGGCATTACTTCCAGGGACACCTTCTCAAGAACTTTGACTTTGACTTTGGTTTTTGCATTCCCAACAGCCGCAACACATGTGAACACATTTATGAGTTTCCGCAGCTTCCAGATGACCTCAGTAAGTTTATTTTTCTTAGCAACTAATGACATTGTGGTTTCACTCTAGGGCCATCAATCAATTTAAATATTTACTCGCGTGGTTGTTGTGATTAATCACACTTTTTTTTATCTGTTCAAAATGTACCTTTAAAGTGAGATTTGTCAAGTAGTTAATACTCTTATCAACATAGGCGTGGGCAAATATGCTGCTTTATGCAAATGTCTGGATATATTATTGGAAATCAACACAAAACAATGACATGGCAAATTTGTGATAACTTGACTATGACTTGCCCCAAACTGCAAGTGATTATCATAAAGTGGTCATGTCTGTAAAGGGGAGACTCGTCAATACCCATAGAACCCATTTCATTCATTCACATATCTAGAGGTCAGAGGTCAAGGGACCCCTTTGAAAATGGCCATTCCAGTTTTAAAACTTATTTAAAACTGTTTAAAACTGAGACTGTTACAACCTCCAGATTTTTAAGAGGCTAATCAAAAATCACAAGTTGTGTTAAGACTTTAAAGAAATTTATGGTGTTAAAATGAATTTGCGTTTACGCCTTATTATTGTGTTAACTTTGACAGCCTTAGGTTGCGTACATTTTTTTCCACTTAATAAACCATCTTGTTTCATCTGTCCCTCCTTCACTCTTTTCCTTCTTCTCCCTTTCCAGTTCGCCAAATGGTGGCCCACCCTTACGATACCAGATCAGATAGTTTCTACTTTGTGGACAACAAACTCATCATGCACAACAAGGCAGACTATGCCTACAATGGTGGTCTGTAATACGTGAGGGGGAAAATGTTTGCGATAGTTCCCAGGGGATCAATTTCCTGCATTACAACTCATCCAAGAGCTTCTTTTTGGGGACAGCAGAAGTATTCTCTCCTTTGTGGACATTCCACCGAAAGTGACGACATTCTTCAGAGCCAACGGACCACATCTGCCTTCATATGAAATCATGGATCCATTCATCAGTACCTCATAGAGCTCAGTGTCTGGGACTCAGAGGAATGTTCGGTCAAATAGTTCTCTGTTAAATCTGACTGAAACCTTTTTGTTCTGTGTTTCGTTGTAGTTTGTCATCCAAGTATCATGTTACACATTTGCCTTAAGTTTCTTGCCGTCTCTGCTGGAAAGGGACACTTTGAGTCTCAGGCCTCTCCTGGCAAAGCCTATCGACTGTGTTAGTTATAACTCCATTTACTTATGCATATAGATATTATCAATTGATGTTTATTTGAACTACCTTTCGCAAGTGACAACTGTGTTTCCCGTATGGAAAAGCGAGCGTTGAATAGATGTTTTACAGTATTGTTAGTCATAGATGATCATGTAGCACTAGTTTGAGTCTCATTCTTGCTTAAATATCTATCAGCTGTGAGTCATTGGAACTGTTTGTGTCAGATATTTAAGCTTGGTGTCATTTTCATGAGGAACATTATGTTGACCAAACTTATCCTTAGGACATTCAAGAATGGCATGAGCTCTTTTCACGATGCCAGGTGTTCACCTTGCTATTACCTGTTCCGTTTTTACGACAACAGTTTTTACAACATAATTGGCTGTCGACTGGGAATCTAGTGTTTGTTCTATCAAGCTCTGTAACCTCCACACACTGTGATGCACGAAAAGGAAAAGATAGCAACAGAATTTGAATTACTGGACTTGCTTTATATGCCGTCCATGTTTAAGCCGATTTGGTCGTCCCCTTTTAGCCACGGTAATGTGTAAGCACAGGGTGAATTTAATTCCTTTAGGTCTGTCTTTCTGACTCATTTGGCACAGCAGCACCAGAAATCCCGCTTTTTAGGAGCCGAGCAGTGTACCTATTAAACTGGTCGCTGAGTGTATCTTCTGCTGCTCTGCACTCAGGTTCCCAGTCTACCAACGAAATACCACAGTAGCACACAACATGACCGTACAGAGTGATGCAGCTACTTGGTAGTTGATCTGTATTGAGGCAGTAGGGTAGATACAGAAGTTGACTTGTTTTCTCTATTCATAGAAGCCCTGTTTTAAGGACTGCACTGGTGGTTTTGCATACTTTTTGGACTGTGTAATGTTTTCATAGTACACAGGTTTCCAGTCTATTAGGTACACCTGTACAATGTAATTTTGCACAACAGCCCTGCAATAAATCCTACCTTAGTCAAACTTGCAGTGCTAAATTTTGGTGACACTTTATCTGAGAGGTGTTGATTTGATTATGTGGTCAGTGGTTTGAAAATACCGTAGCCCCTGCCTGCCACGTCACTTCCAGTCTAAATGTCCACTGTGATTAGCCGGCTCCATTTCTCTGATTTTCATATTGTACAGACATGAATGGAAATCAGCGGCCGCCTGAAAGGCAGGAAAGAGTCCTAAAACTGTAAATGGTCAACATTGCTTTAAGTGATGCATTTAAATCGTGCAAAACCACTGGAACTGTCTGGAAATCGTTCTTGGTACACAAATGATCCTTTCACTTAATGTTGTAGCGTTGATTCCATGTGCCTTATATGCAGGTGTTCATTGTCAGGTAGTGTTTATGTAAGAAAACTTTGAGGAAGAGAAGTCCACTCCATTGTCTTGCAGTACTGCCTTGCTGTCTTACAGCTGGTATCTTAGTTACGCTTATAAAATTTGGGATTTTGCCTTTTAAAAACAGTGAATATGTAGCCAGTTTATAACCCTAACAAGTTTGATATCAGGCACAAACTTGGCTCCATGACCCCATACAGCCTCACTGTTGATCACTTGGACTCAGTGGGTGTCTCTTAGTTGGATTTCTGGGTTGCAGCACTGGTGTTGTCAGAGCATTGTTTTGCCATATGAGTTAGTGGTATTTTTGTTTTTTGTAAAATTCGATGATATACAGTAAATGCCTTGAGAAGTTGGTACACTTTATATGTCTGCACAAAAAGACTTACATGACAGATCCTGAAAAATGTATGGATCCATTCTGTAACCTGTTGCATTGACTCCTCCTTTTATATCAGCAAATTTTACAAACGACACACAAATGTTGTATCAGATTTATTGTTAATAAAAATAGTGGACTGCAAAGTAACAAAATCTAGTGCTCATTTTAAGTACATTTTCAGGGATGTTTTGGTCTTTTCCATTATGATGTTTTTGTCATGATATGACTTTTTTTGTAAAGTTATGACTTTACTCTTAAAATCTTTATTCTTGTAAAGTTATACCTTTATTCTCATATGACTTTTTCCTTGAGAAATCATGACTTTATTCTCATAATATTATGACAGCTTTTCTTGTAGTTATGACTTTATTCTGAAAATATTACCTTTTTTCTTGTAAAGGTGACTTTATTCTCATAATATTATGACTTTATTGTCAAAATATTACCTTTTTTCTTGTAAAGTTATAACTTTATTCTCAATATTACGACTTTATTTTTCAAACTTATGACTTTATGCTCATATCAGGACATTTTTCTCATGAAGTTATATCTTTATTCTCATAACATTAGAACTTTTTTCTCATAATATGACTTTATTCTCATAATATCTATACTTCCTGGTACCAAAGTAAGTTCAATGAGGACTTAAACTTATTTTATTTTCAGTCTGATATGTTCAAGCTGTTTCATTGTCAGTGGTAAAATAAAGCACATAAAGTACGAGTAAAAAAAAGCCCATTTCTGTCCACACCATGGCGCTTTTCCTGGGGGCTTGGTCCACACCACACGTTCCCCCTTGTCAATAGACTTCATTACCCAGAGTCCTCAGCTCAAAACAACACCAGCGGCACATGCTCTGTCATGGCGGCCGCCACTGAAAAGATGTTAGGTGCTGCTGATGATTCCAGCAGTAGTGACGATGAAGTGCTTAAAAGATGTCAGGAAGCAGTTTGGGAGACACGAAGTGACAAAAAGAAAGGTGAATATCTTTCTGTTGATAACTGTAGTGAGAGACGAAGTGAACATTTCTGTACAGCTAGATGAAGTCCAGTAGAAATACGACGTTAGCCTTGTGAAAAGTCCAACCTTAAATGCTAATTCAGATAACGTTACAGATATAGTTGCAATTAAACGTTGGGTAAAGTTACATGACATTTTTATTGGGATTCAGGGCTCTAACCTCTCGTATTGTACTGGTTGTAACATTTGACACTAATGAGCTCAGAGATAGCGACGAAGTTAGCGGAAGTATACTACGTTTTCAAAATAATGTGTTAATAAAGGGAACTACAGTATATATGCCAAATGCATATTTTGGAATAAGACTGATTGGATTATACTCAACAGAAGTGTATAACATGGCATGCCCCTTATAAATAAAAAAGAAAATACCACTAATTCGTTAGGGAATGTATTATTGTTTGGTTTTTGAGAAGCTGGAAAAAATGTATAATAATACCTGACAATGACTGATATATTACACATCAAGATATCTCTGACTACATACATGGTGAAAACCAACATTTTTACTGTATCAATTTAGATATTTTCCAAAGTAAAAGTCCACAAAAGTGTATGATTCACCTTTTTCCCATCCCATGGTCTAGTGTTAAAAAATTAACATAAATTGTAATTCTGAATCGTAATACCTGTAGAATCGTAATACTTAAAAATTGAAAGTATTGTGATAGTATCAAATCGGGAGATAGGTGACCCGTCCCAGCCCTACTAATAACTGAGCTTGCTATTCTGTTCAGCATCATTTGGACAGTATTTATGCATTTTGCCTGTTGATGACTACTGCTAGTGCAAGTTAACACTAGCTTCGTTTGTTTTAGATGGGGACAGCAATGTGCAGCAGTCAAAGCGGTAAGCCTTTTTGTCAACTTAACCTCAAACCAAACCATTATTAGGAATGAAGAAGAGCTATCTGTAATAAAATACTTACTGTATTTCCACATTGTGTAAGTAGCCTACGGTATATTAATCACTTTCCAGCTTTTTACATTGAGGAAATTGAAATAGTTCAGGTGTTCCAAGTAATGTTATGTAAGCGATAATGTTCAACGAGCTGGTCGTTATTGTGAAAGAAACCCTGACAGGGCAATGCCCCACAACTTAATAAATATAAAGCTTTACATTAGCCCACTTATTACATGGCTACTTACTTAAACAGTTCGCCAGAGACTGACATCAAAACTGCACCCATAGCAATGGACTGTTATACATAGCAACGATCTGTTATACATAGCAACGGTCTGTTATACATAGCAACGGTCTGTTATACATAGCAACGGTCTGTTATACATAGTGACAGTCTGTTATACATAGTAAGGGTCTGTTATAAAGAAATAATAGACTGTAGAATGCCATGATTGACCAATCCCAATCGAGTATTCAAAAAAGTCCTGTGATAAAGCTATATAATAAATGAGCAACATGTGCTGCTTAACTTCAAATGAATGGCACACTGGCTGAATTTCATACAAATATCTGAATGTCAGAAAGGAAATAAGTTTGAATGTTGTCTTGCTGTGCAACAGTGTTGTTGTAGCTGACCATGAGCACGATGGCAACGAGCTTCAGGTCACCCAAGGGTTTCGAACACATGTCGCTAAAAAGTTGGGACATCTTCTTGACAGGTACGTAGTCTTCCATTTTAATTAGGGCTGTTATTCGATTAAAATATTTAATTTAATTAATTAATTTAATTTATTGAATTAATAGCATGATTGTCCATAGATAATCAGGATTAATCACAAATTAATCAAACATTTTTTATAAGTTCATAATGTGCCTTAAAGGGAGATTTGTAGTATTTAATACCCTTTTCGTAGTACTGAATACTCTTATCAACATGGGAGTGGACAAATATATAATATATAGGTACCAATGGATTCTGTTTTCTAGTTTCATATGATATGATGCCAGGATCTTCACTCTAACTTTAAAACCCCTCTACAACCTAAAAACTGTCACTTGCATTAATGGGTTAAATTTGTGGTGTTAAAACGAATTTGCATTATTATTGTGTTAATTTTGACAGCTCTGATTTTAATGCAGTAATCTCATAACACTGTAAAGAAAAGATGCACATACAATAATATGTGCTTATAATGTGCCTGTTACTGTCAGTTCCATTACAGAGATGCAGACTGAAAGTTTATCCTGTGTGGAATCAGCAAAATGTGAAGATGATGAAGGTGAAGTTTTCCTTTATTTTGAAACTTGCTGCTTTCATGAGGGTTCTGCTGTCTTCTCTTTTAATGTATACTCATTCACACGTTTGTTGTTCTTTTTTAGGATTTCGTCTGTTTTCTACATCAGTCCCGGGGCAGACAGCTGATGATCCTCCAGCCCCTGTGAGGCGTCGGCCTGTTCCCAGCTCCAGGTTCTTATTATTTTGTTTTTGAAGAATCTGATTAGTTTGTATAGCTCTTTACATTACGAATCCCTGTGTTGGTCACAGTGACAGCGACAGTGAGATGGAAACAAGGCTGCGGGAAGCAGCGGTGTCTGTCAAGGATCTCTTACCCACATCGACACTGCCCTCTACACTCTCCACTCCCTCAGTGGAGCTTTCCCACTCAGAAAAAATAAAGAAGAAGAAAGTGGCAGAAGGAGAGGAGAGCCTTGTTGTTAAGAAGAAGAAGAAAAAGAAGAAACCAAATCCAGAAGAGGGTGAGCAGGTGGACTCTGTAGGTTCTTCACTTAATGCTCAAAGAAATGGTGAGGACGGGAACTCAGAGCACACTCAAGTCAAAGTAAAACGGAAAAAGAAAAAGAAGCGAGAATTACACATAGAAGAAGCTTAGGACTGAATCTTTTAAGGATTATCTTTCACTGTTTTGGGTTATATGTTTGTTATCCAATCTGCCATAGTCTGTCACAAGCTTGAAATGCATTTCCAGAAACATTTTGAGTATATTTTAGGAAGCCGTTTCAGAACATGCAGCAAATACAGGACAGTATCTAAACGAAAACCTCTTTTCATGCTATTGCTCATGGTTATTCTTGAAATAGTCTTTGTCAGTAAAGATGCCCATTTAAGAGTGCGAAAAGGAATTTTAAGGCATTGAAAAAAAAGATAAAATGCAGTTTACAGGTTTCAACTTAATATACAGTTTCTGAATGTTGCCAAACATTTATAATAAAAATACAATTTTGGTGTTGATTTTTCAGGTGATTTTTTTTTTTTTTTTTTTTAAAAAGTGAATCTTCTCTAATGTCGATCCTTGTTCGTATTACAGTGGTACAGAGTCTCGGAGAGTCTTTGAAACATGAAAGTTGAATCGTCCCTGTGGCTCCTGACTCCAGGTTTCTCTGGAAATTTAAGCCAGAGGTAGCTGTCCATCCAAAACCCCCCGAAGTCCAGCCGATAGCGAGTACGTTGCCAGAGCACTTCTACTGTGCAGTAGAGACCAGTTGTGTAGGTATGTAAGAGCTGATGTCTGTTGGTGAAGGCGAGAGGAGGTGAGATTGATGGCTTTCTGTCGTCTGAGAAGCAGGATACAGCTCTAGGCTCTCAGAAGATGCTGTTGACAAAAACATAGAAATGTTGTTTATCTGGGCTGGAAAGCTTTTCAAAAATGTTACTTCTTTCCACCATAGAGGCATAGAAGCTACAAAGAGACTTCAGGCAGCTCTATCAACTTTGATCACATGTTCATTTGTGTTGTGTTGAGGCTGCATAGGGTTTGAATGTTTGTCTCCTTTGTGGTGTGGAAGGCAGTGAGGATGTGGACGTACTGGCCTGTCCCGAAAACCACAGTCAGTCGACAGACAGTTTCTGTTAAGTAAGAGCTGATGAAAAGTGTTATTTATTGTTATGTGCCAAAAGTATTGCATGAGGAAGACCTGGAAAATGTATGAGGACGCTATGGAACATTTAAAGGACCAGTGTGTAACACATTTTGGGGGATCTCTCAGCAGAAATAGAATATAATGTTCAGAACTATGTTTAGTGTATAATCACCAGAAACTAAGTATCATGTTTTCATTAGTTTCGAATGAGCCCTTCATATCTACATAGGGAGCGGGTCCTCTTCATGTAGTCCGCCATCAACAAGGCCACCGTAGTCCTCAGACATGCTTGTGAAACTGCGTTAATGTGAGACGCATAGTGCAAAACCATGGCATTGCCAGCTGCCGTCTGACTTCCGTTGCTCCTACAGTAGTGTTGGTATTGTAAGGATGGCCTCTGAGGAGACGAACGACGTCATGGTTTGATGGCTGACATGTAGTAGCTATGATTAGAAACAAGGCAACTTGTTTCATTACATTAGGCAATCTGCTTGGGAAGGCATAGTGGAGAATATACACTCTGCATTCCAGTATCCAGACTACCTTACGATTAAGTATGATTTAGTATGTCCCAATACATACAGTGGCAAAAATACCGGGAAGATCTACTACATCTGGTCGCATTTTGCAGTATGCAAACCAGCATACTTTTCTGTCTACTCTGACCCACAGTCCTCTGCACAGTGGATATATGAGCAGCTGGTCCACAGTTCAATGTGCAAAGTTATGACAAAGTAGTAGCCTACTGTATGTCCCAATTGTATGTATACTACATGCAACAGTATGTACTTTGTGAGCTGCAGTATGTACTAAAATTAAAAAGAAAGTATGCAATTTGAAATGCAGTGTTTTGATTAATTTCTTAAAAGAAAGCAGCTTAACAAAGATAATGCTTTTGTTTGAATTTGTTTTAGTTTACCTGTCCCCTACTACAGTCTAGTAGATGGCTGTATTGCACTTATAAACTGGTTTGTCACCCAACAATAAAACCCAGACAAAGATTTTTTTTTTTTTCCATCTTAGATGCTGCAGTTGGATGGGAGATACACTTATTTGCTTTTTTGCTAAGAGTTAGATGAGAAGATGGATACCACTCATATCTGTCTGTTACAGGTGTAGAGTGTAGGATCTGGCGAAATCTAGCAGTGAGGTTGCAGATTGCAAACAACTGAAGCTTTGCCAAGTGTGTAGGAGAACTACAGTGGCCGACGCAAAAACGGGAATGTCCCTGTCTAGTCCCTATCTTCACAACTTCATGTTTATTTCTAATTAATGATTAGAATATCTTGACACACAGCGCTGAGCTGCATCTCAAATTAATCTTCGGGTTCTCAGCTTTCAGATGATGTACACCCCTTCTACATGACATGTACTTTGATCTGCTAGCTCCCCCTAAAGCTCCCTCTACCCCCCTAAAAAAGACAAAACCTGGTCTATTGTGGGTCTCGGATCGTCAAGCCCAACTTGACAGCGTCATGCTGAATGGTAGTCAATCAATCAGTAGTAGGTCGGAGATCCCTTTGAAATTTGCGTAACTAGACACAACATCATCCCAGAGATGTTGTAGTAGGATGTAGATGTCAAGGAGTAAACTTGTATTGATAGCTGTGTACCTGGCACAGGTGTGTGCGGCTGCAGGTGTAGAGAGTCTTCCTGTAAAGGTGGGTCTGTCTGTTCCTCAGGATCTGCTGTTAGAATCTACCCAAAACAAAAAATCAAAGACAGGTTTTTACCAAAACAGGATTATTGGTGTCTGAACAGACCAACCAACCCGTCAGACCTGGTTACCTGTCTAACAGCAGTGAGGCTGGTCAGCGTCCCCAGGCTGCTGCTGTCAGTGATGACCATGGCTTGAGACAGCAGACCGGACGAATGGTACTGGGGCGAATCCGACTTGTTGTACACTGCGATGAGGAACAGATGAATGAATCTGTACTTAACATAACATGTTGAACTGATTGTCGCTGTGTTGCCTTACTGTGACATGGCAGCTGCGCCATGGTTGCCATGAAGGGACTGGCGCCCATGTGGCTCTGGAGCTGGTGTGAAATTGGCTGCTGGGGAGAGGCGTGAAGCTGTTGCTGGAATGAGATTGGCTGGAGAGTGGTGAAACCGCCCCCAACGTTGTTGATAACAGGCACGGTCTGAGGTTGTGTGGAGGCCAAACCTGTGAATCAATAATAACATAATGTTTTCTGATTTTTCTTTTAATTGTTACACAGAAAGAGAAGAAACTAGATAGCTACCAATGAGAAGTGAGGACTCTCCCAGGCTCATGACGCTGGGCAGCGATGCCATGATGAGGCCCTGCGAGGAAGCAGGGGAGGCAGACAGACTGTGCAGCGAGGTCAGAGTGCTTACTGGGGGCAGAGGGCCACCGCTGGACACCTGAGATCAGAGGACAGCATGGTCAGGATGGCAGTAGTGCATACAGGTAGTCTACAATGTGAACCAGGACTATGATGCATGCTCTTACCAGCTTGGGGTTATGTGTCTCGAGGAGTGTGTGACTGGGCTCCAGTTGGATAGGGCTGACCACCAGACGTCCCACTCTCTCCCCTACGCTTCCTCTGGCTGAGCTCACGCTGTCGCAGAGGATTTGCTGGCTGTATTTGACACCTGGGAAATGAGAAGTCAGGCCCTAAATCACTGACGGGGTTCATGTTTTACACACAGATTAAACACAAACATTGGTTGATTTCTCCAAATTGCAGCACGAGAAATATGAGCATCAGTACAGAACCAGTACAGTCATGCCTACAAGAGTGTGCTGGTTATTGTTTTTACCCCAAGGGATCAAAAAGACGAGTCTTGAGATCCGGAATAGGCAAGTCCAACTTTGTTTCGAGACTCGCTCCCTTCTTTTTTAAAAGGGCAGGTTTTATTTCACTCTTGACTCACTCTTCAAGCTTGCCTGAACATTGTTAGGGTATTACCGTGCTCAGGACTTGGCGGGAGGTTGGGGTGAGAAGAGGAGGCAGATTGGTTGGTAAAAGGTGTGTCGAGTGCCAATTTGTGACGGAAGGCCTCCTCTTTGCGGCGGTTGGCGAACCAGTTGTACACCCGGACCTCAGTAACCAGGTTGGAGCCCAGGCCGGCAAGCTGGGAGGGAGACACCCCCCTCTGATGACACTCTGCCCTGAGGGAGGAAGAGCTCACGTGTACATAGCGGTACATGGCTTTACATTTTGAAGGCATACACTGTCTCTTTGAGAGTGTGGCCCATTGCTTACATAAGTTACTAGTTGACCAAAGCATGATCTTTGAGAGCATGATCAATAGAAACAGATATTGGGGCTACTGCACAGGATCAATGCAGTGTGCTGCTGTGGATGTGGCAGGCCTCAAAACATACCGTATTTTAGCCATCTAAAAGAAAGGCCCACCTAAAAAAAATCTGTGTAAATGTACGCTATATTTAGAATATTTTCACTGGTTTACTGTGCTGTGAGACAGTAATTTCTGTTGGAGAACTGAAGCCACTGCATCCATCGATGCTCTTGCCAAAGCCACCAGACTCCACTGAAAAAAAACTGTAATTTTACCTGGCACAGCACGGAGGGTGCTGGTCTACCGCTGTGTATATTGGCTGTTTTTTTGTGTTATTATGTGACTTAGGTGAATCCGAACTAACCAAAGTCACACAATAACACAAACAAACTACTGGGGCGGCAGTAGCTCAGTCTGTAGGGAGTTGGCTTGGGAACCGGAGGGTCACCGGTTCAAGTCCCGACATGGACCAAGAACTGAGTGTGAACTGGTAGCTGGAGAGGTGCCAGTTTACCTCTTGGGCACTGTCGAGGTGCCCCTGAGCAAGGCACCAAACCCCCAATTGCTCGGGGCGCTTGTCAGGAGCAGCCCCCTCACTCTGACATCTCTCCATTGTTGCATGTATATGGGTCCTGTATGTACTGTGTAGAAGTTACAACAGAGTGTAAAAATTGAATGTCCCCTAGTGGGACTAATAAAGGTTGATCTTCTTCTTCTTCTCAATCGAGGCAGCCGTAGAGCTGCAGCTCCCGTGTTCTGCGAGGTAAAATTAAGGGTTTTTTTTTCCAGTGGAGTCTGGTAGATTTGATGAGAGCAAAGATAACAACTGTACTGACATAGACTGTATAGCTGTGTCATGGCAAGCTAAACTGGAGCAATTATTTAAAATGTTAACTTACACTTAAACTGATATTAATTTATTGAGTGGGCCTCTCTTTTAAGCGGCTAAAATATGTTTTGTTGCTGCCCTCATCCACAGCTGTACATGGCTTTGCTTCTGTGCGGTAACTTCTGTCTCTTTCTCCAAATTTAGGGCGTGCCGATCATCATCTACTGTAGGTAATACACTGACTATGGATAGGCACCTCATACAACCCCACTTCTAAACACCCTAACAATCCCTTTAAAAGGCGCCAATGATTTGGGTCTCATTGGGCCAAACTGGTACAGGAAAGCTGTAAAACAAGATAAAAGAAATCCCGTTATGTCCTTGTATCACCATCACTACAACTCACCTGTTACAGTCCTCCACCAACCCCTCTCTCTCCTCCTTGCTGGGGTTCTTCTGTCGTTCGTAGGCGTGGAAGAGGATCTGCAGGGATGCTGGACCCCATTTGAATCTGTTCCTCCGCCCTTTCCTGGTCTCCTCTCCTTGCTCCTCTGCAGATCCAAGTCCATGTTTGGCATTGGTAAATTCTGAAAGGGAAAGGTCCATTTTAATTTATTCTCTTTTTTACACACCTCCCTTTCTACAGAACTGATATTCGATGCATGTATGAAAGCAGAGGTTAGGGCCTTTGCAGCTCCACAGCTGCTTGTGTACTCACGCTGGCTGATCTCGCATTGCTTCTTGACGTACCAGGTGTACAGAGAGGCTCTCTTCTGGTTCTTCATGGGTGTGCCTTTGTTGAGGTGCTGGGAGAGATGGGACTGGTTAAGTCCCGTGGACTCCACCACCTCTCTCTGAGGGAGGTTGTGCTGCTGCATGTAGCTTTTCACCATTTTAGCAACGTGCCAGGGGTCCTCCCTGTTAGACAAAGCCTCATTTTTGTGTGTACTCTTACTATGTATTTTTGAGTCTTTACCTCAGTGTTTCTGGGTGTTTAAATCCTTTCTAGGGAGGTGCAGTTTGTCACAACTTTGGACATAAAGCACAGCCACTCAGAGGGAAGTAGAGAGAGGTGTATTGACAGAGAGAGATAAGAGAAAGCACACAGGGGCAAAGTCCAACCCTTTCAGATCACTGGAGGGGAAAAACGTGTAAAAGGTTTATGAAGCCTAATTTAACACTTTCTAACTGTCAGGTCAGGAGCACATAAAATACACAAAATTTCATTAACTTTACCAGACTAAAATTCAGACAATTTAGACAGTAAACTCTAATAAAATATATTGGAAACAGCCATTTAGCGACTCTTTTAATACATTAAAAAAAACAACACATCTCAGTGAAGTGTCCGATAAGAAATAATTCTAAATATCAGAAAACAGCTTTGAAAAGATGCATAAATATCACTCATGCCTTGTGTAAACATTGCCTCACATGACCAGCCCTGCTCCATTAATCTTCACCTATACATGTAGCTTATTTATTAAGAAATGACCAGAGAATAATGATGGGGGTGGGTAATTAGTAACTAGCAAAGGAGGAACGCTCTTTAAATTCACCTCAGAAGCAGAGAGAGAGAGGCAGACAGAGAGGCAGGAGAAGGAGGGAGGATTTGGTAAAGAGAAGAGAGCTGAGCTTAAGAAGAATAAAGGAAAAGAGGGGATGTTGTCAGGTAAACTGTTCTTTCAACTCTCAGGTGCTTAGTTTTGATATGCAGGAGGTGAAAGAGAAGATGAAGTAGTCAAAGCATTTTCAGATTTGACCTGATCAGGTGCTACACAGAGAGACAGCTGTGTGAGAATAGCAGTTAGACAGATGTTTTGCTGTTGCTGTGGAGCTTCCACAGAAGCGCTGGGATCTACTTACTGCAGCAGCTGGTCAACTTCAGCCCTCAGTTTGGCCGCCTCCTCTGGGAGAAGCTTCTCCAGCTCTCGGAATATAGGTGGTGGGAAATCCATTTCTCCTTCCTCAGAGCTCTCTCCATCCCCCCTCTCGGCGCCAGCACTCACCCTCTCTCGCTCCAGCTCCCCTATGGCTTGGACCAGGACGTCCCGGGACAGTCCGGATCCCAGCAGGGCCCAGATCAGCTGCTCCTGAAGGGCGGTCAAACGGCTCGGCCTTACCTTGGCCGCCCCGGCCCTCTCCTCTATCATCTCCTCCATTGCTCTGATGCCTTGCCTCGTTACCTGCTGCCTCGCAAACAAACACTGCTCTCGTGTGCACTACCACGCTCAAATGGCAACCAGACAGCCAGCGTTGGGCCTCATAATGTTTGTAGTCCCTCTTCAGCTTTAAAGAACAGATACTTTCATTTTCCCTGTGTTGAATTTCCTCTCGATGTGTCCTGAGCTGCCTGGTTTTTAGCTCTCCACCTGCTGTTTTGCTTTCAAAGGTCAATTTTCTATTTTTTTTTAACCTTCCTCCTCTTCACCCCCTCCTCCTTACATGCGCCCTGTGAACTTTGTCCCCACTCAGTCCCCAACAGAACAGTGACCAAAGTGCAATTTCAAAACAATAAATAAACGTGAGGGGATGTTACAGTTGCATGCAGGGCTACAGAAGCAACAGATCGCCTCTCAAAAAAAGGAAGACAAGTAAAGAAAACAAACAGACAAGTTGTGTGGTGTATTTATATATGTAGATATTTGTAGATACACAGTAAAACAGACTTTTGGGACACGTAGAGAAGTACTTCTTGCCCTTTAGTTTGATATCCCAAACTTTAATGTTGAAACATGTTGTTAGAAATGTAAAGGCACACATTAAACCAACATTAGATCAACTGAGCAGAAACATGCCATGATCTGCCTTTTATGCCACTGGAGAGCGCTGTTGTGTCATGTTTACATCTGAACCACCCAGTTTCAGCATGTGGTCCTGTACCAAAGTTACTTAACTTGGGGGTTGTTGAGTACAGGCAGTGTTTCTATATTGAATTTAATCACCTAGTAAAAGAACAACATTGTGACAGTTTTTTAAAATCCCTATCCTCTTTAAAATCACTTCGGAACATGTATTTTAGGTAGATAGATGTACTTTATTGATCCCAAATGGGGAAACTCTTGTGTTACATCAGCAGGTTATCAGACAATACACAGAAACAGCAAATATACAATCATGTGCATATCAACACTAGATAGAATATCTATAGTATACACGATATAAAGAATATATTAGTATACACTATAAATATGCCAGACTACTACAGCTACCATAGAAAATATAAAATATGAACATGAAATAACAATAACATACTATCTATAATAGCAAAGTGTGCAGTGACATGCTATACTAGGAAAGTGTGCAAGTTATAATTTTCTTTAAAATAAAATGAGATGGTAAACCAGTGTGCAGATTCCACATGTGCAAGATTATTACAGCACTAAAAGAGACTTAAAACAGAATGGACCTTTTTTTTTTAATCAAAATATGTTTTTATAACTTGATTTAATTTGGATAATTTGTTGTTGCATGTGTGTGAGTGTGTGTATGTAAGTTGATATGTATTTATGTATATAATACGTATTTAACAAAGTCCTTCATTCATAATTTGATTTAAAGGGACTCTGTAAGAATCAGAGATTGCTTGTTAACAGTGACACCTGTGGCCGTTAAGTCAAAGACAGTCAGCGTCTCGTTGCTCACGCCCACAGTATTTAGACACGAACGGGCATCGGTCGACATGTTGCACACATTATCAAGCTAAAACCACAAAATCACTAAACTGTATATTTCACGTGCTCGGCAGTAATGCTAGTTTACCAAACCAAGGTCTCTCCATGAATCGAAGCCTCACACACTCGCTGCCGCTCTCTCTGGTTTGATTCATCACTTCCATGTGCACACACACTCTTCGCACTGGCTCTGCTATTCTTCGAAATGGCCTACACCACTCCCACAACGCTAGTTTCACCCCAACGTTGCTCACATTGCGGTTTTGCAAGACAGGCTTCACTAGATATAACTTTTTGTGCTTCCATGTAGTTTGTGTTGGAGTCTGAGTTGTGGTGGGGGCTGGTAGCATGCTGGTGTTAGCGGACTCCATTTCTAACCAAATGTTAGCTATCATTTCACACTCTTAGCCCTGTAGCGGAGCTGGAGAGTAACATTCTCCTGAGATGTTACATCTGGTGGATTTTATAGAGGCTTATAGAGGAATACCAGAAATTTGTGGAAGGTCTCATTTATTAGGTTAGGCTACAACCTGTTCACACACTTAAATAATAATTTAACAATGTTTATTCGTGTAAAAACATACATACAGTACATTGCCTTTAAAGGTACAGTGTGTAGGATGTGGCACCATTGACTGGTGTGGTTAAAACTTTCTTCATTTAGACAGGCTATGGATAGACAAAAAGTTTGTACCTGTCAGTTTTGACTACTCGCCTCTGCAGTGTTCCTCAGAGGTGTCATGTGATGTTGGTGCAACCTCATCTGTGGGTGGTTACATGGAGGTTTTCATCCCACCTGAAGTGGTGGGATGAGGGTGTCCCCCGGCGTACACCGAGGGATGTCTGATGGTCTATCTGACAGCAGGGGGCAGGGGGAAGTTTTACCTATACATAAATAGGCTTAATGAACCTTTTTTTTTAATATTGAGTGTTGTGGTTGCAGATTGCTTGAGGACCCATCTGCTCACTCCTCCCTGTCCAAGACTACGGTAATGTGAGCTGTTCAGTGCAAAACCGTTGTAGCACCGTTCGCCTCAATCACAGGGCCATGGATGTATAAAGAGAACTGGATACAGTGTCTGAGGTAGGCTCCCGTTCATTCCTACGAGGGTTGCTCAGTGGCGTATGAAGCCAAAATGGCTTGACTGCCGAGTGATGAAGTACCCGGCGATCTTCCGTATCCATTGGGCCCACAGAGCAGGTGCAGTAGCGTTTTCCTTTAATTTTATTAGTGCATTTTACAATTTTTAGGACCTAATTATTTGAATAGAACAGTTAGAGGTGTCTTTTATCCAATGTAAGTCTATGGGAAAAAGGCTTTTTGGACCCAATGGCATCACACATGGGAGTTGCAATTCCACTATTTGACCCCTATGTAAAATTTGCTTCAAAGCTCGTTGATCTTCGTGGGGGCTTCGTCAGTCGCTGGCTCAAGCTTTATTTATACTTACACAAGACACCATGGCGACCTCCATAGATGGCGAGCTATGAGCATGCACAGAGGCGTTTTTGCTCAATGCATTGTTTGCCGCAATATCCTGGGAAACGCCAGAGGGCGTAGAAACAAAATATTCTGTGGGTTAAATAAGAAGTCAGCGAGTGGGACTGGGAAGGAAGGAAGGCTTCTTGGCAACAGCAGTAAACAGTGACATACTGCCAAACATTACATTTGTGTATTGTACTATTACTGCCGCTTACCTCCAAGTCTAAATTATTTTTTGACTCTTGGTGTGTCCCATCAGATCGTCACTCTGTCCATGAGGCCTTTTTTTAGCGTTTACAAAATAGTCTATTGTTTCACAGCCTGTGGCAAGAAGCCTCTTCTTTCACCAGTGTGTTGCCTTTTTCTTTCCAGGTATTTAATGACATGTGACTGTCCCTGTGGTCTCTCAATGAATGGCCGTAGAGATGTCTGTACAGGAGAACCTGCTCGGCCAGTCTTCCCTCAAAGGCGTCCATGTTGAAATGGAAGGCATACAAAAATTCACAACTGCACGACCAAGCGCCTCGACAACTTGTTGAGCCTTCATGCACCATGATAACGTTATTTTCTGGTGCACACACCTGGCTTCACTATGGCGACCATAATCCAGACTTCAGCCATCGCCATGTTGAGAGCCGTGTGGAGGCAATAGAAATGCTCCCAGTCTCAAATTTGACACCGTTAACAATATATTGTATTTTATAGGCAAATCATATGTTTATAATGTGCTAATTTAACCTGTAAGGTAACTAGCTGTCAAGTAAATGTAGAGGAGTTAAAAGTGCTTCTTTTATTAAAGTAGAAGTAGCATAAAATGGAAATACTCAAAATAAGTACCTCAAAATTTCACTCTAGTATTTAGTCAAAGCATTTTCAGAACTTAATGTAATTAGTTATATTCGACCACTCGTAAGATGTGTGTTTGTATATATAATTTAATCTAAATGTGTGTTTTCCTGTTCTCACTTAATATAGACACTTACTTTTCCTTGTTAAGCACTTTGTAATCTCTGGTTTTGATAAGCACGACATAAAAAGGCAGTCTCCATGTCGAAAAATGCAAATATAATGTACATTTCTGTGGAGCTGGTTATTGTTGATAATGCTCCCTGACTTTATTCTTTAAGTAAAAGGCAACTGTGAGCATGTTGTTTGCCATGTCTTTCAACTGCTGATTTTTTTTTTTTTTTAAATTTCCATATCCAAGATTTCTTTCTTTGATCCACTCTCTTGTTTTTGTCACAGAAAGTTGGCGGGAATGATAAGTTGGAAGTGGACTGGAAAGAAAAGAGGGCAAACTGAATGGGAGAAAACCTTTGAGAGTTAATGTAGTCCTTTATCTTTTCTCTCTCTTTCAGTGTAAAATGCTCACTTTCTCTGCTTGGATCACCTTATACCATTCTCAGGTTCAGCCTATCAGCACCTTTTTGTGTAGAGCTCTTGTTACCCCACCCCACCCTTGGGAAGATGGCATTATACTGTATTTGGAAGGGTAACAGAGCTCCCTCTATCTCCCTGAGACATGCCACTGACCTGTAATTAAGTCCCATTGTACTATTCAGAGGATACTCCTCACCAAAACGGACAGAGGGCAATGTGTGTGGATTCCCAACAGCTCAGATACTGCTGTGACTAATGCTCCACCACACAAGCTGGGTTTATCAAAATGGACCACATGCAGCACACATTGGGGCCTGCATTTTCCCTCTCCGGAGAACTCAAAGCTACATTGATTGATAATGAGACACAATCCACACTGTCCATCTCTCATTAGTGAGCCATTGCTGGCCACCTCTGTCTGTCCTCACCACTAGCTCCCTCTCTTTCTCTGCCTCAGCCTGGTGCCCTCCCCTCCACCCCGTCCCCATCCCCACCATTCAACCCCATTGATCATGCATGCAGAAATTTAACACACCCCTTAATTCCTGTCCAAATAGCCCCCTGTCCCACTTCCAGAGCTTCATCTGCTCGTCTGCAGAGGATAGAGTAGGCCTGTGTGAGGGCAGGACACTGGCTGCAGCACTCAATGAGGATAAACTGTTAGAGAGGACAATCGCAAATCTAAATCTGTGCCCAAACATCCTGGGTTACACACTCTGAGCTGGTAGTGTCGCTCTGATATGATCGTGTTACAGGCACGTCACCAACCAGCACTGTAAGTGTCAGTACGCTCAAAAATTCCCAAACTTTGCACCAAACTCGAGCCTTGGGTAGGACAACACCCAATTTGGACTCACCGTAAGTCAAAGCTGCTCAGGCTATTGATTGGCCTTAACATTGGTTACCAGGTCACATGTTGAGTCAGTGTTGAGAAGATTAGCCCGAGCTGGCTTTGGTACTAATTAGATACTTAAACCCCAGCAATGAATGACCACACAGCACACAATCCTCCTGTTATACACCACATCGCATAAGCCGGTCTGCAATATGGAAGGTGTATTAAGACGGACAAACATATTGGTGCTGATGATATCCAGAGCTTCAGACCAGAACACTGACTCAAATCAACTCTCCATAAACACCCATTTAAAGGAGAACTGCACCCATTTTCAAAATCCATACATGTTATTCCTATGGCCTAATACAATCCAAAAGATATTAGTAAACATGAACAACTCTCTCCCATATCCAAAAACTAGAGGGCTAAAGCTTGTGATGTCATAGGTCAAGGGTCAGCAGCCTGCGGCTCCAGAGCCACATGCGGTTCGTTAGCCCCTCTCCAGTGGCTCCCTGTGGATTTTTAAAACATTTAATGGAAATTAATAACTTTTTCACATACATTTACATTTTCTTTTACATGTTTATTTAGCATTGTTGTATGTCTAGTTTAAGTTTAGTTTATTTAAAAGGGGACAGTGCAATTTCATAAAACACATGATTATACATGGTTTAAAAAAGCCAGAATTAGCCAGAAGGCTAGTTTTCATATGTAGTCCCCTGGCCATGATGTAAAAAGGCAATAAGATACATCTACAATAATTACAAAATCCATCCATCCATCCATCGTCAACCGCTTATCCCGTTAGGGGTCGCGGGGGGGCTGGAGCCGATCCCAGCTGGCATAGGGCGAAGGCGGGGTTCACCCTGGACAGGTTGCCAGTCCATCACAGGGCACATAGAGACAGACAACATAGAGACAGACAACCATTCACGCTCACATCCACACCTACGGGCAATTTAGAGTCATCAATCACATCAAATCAGCTTCAAGGAAGCCGGAGTACCCGGAGAAAACCCACGCTTACACGGGGAGAACATGCAAACTCCACACAGAAGAGCCGCAAGCTGGAATCGAACTGCGACCCTCTTGCTGTGAGGCGACAGCGCTAACCACTACACCACCGTGCAGCCCTAATTACAAAATATTATATGTTATTCTTATATTCTCCATTTGTAAAAATCTGTATCCTATTCACTGAATTTTTTTTCTTTTTTTTTTTAATAATTCCTGTTAACCAAAATGGGTGTAACAGCCTATATACGCCTAAAGCCGGTGACTTATCCTCTAATTTTGCCGAACCTCAATAGCTCAATAGACTAGCTATTACAGATCCCAACAAAGAAAAGTCCTGGAGTTTTTAATAGTGTGTTGACAACAACAAAAAAGCAATTTAAAGACATTTCCAGAACAAGCACACTGGATTTGCTGAAAAGTCAGCAGGAGCTTCAGCCAAATGTCCTGAGTTGTTTCATCATTGTCCTGCCTCTCATTTGCACTCGCTGCATTAGACTTAATAGGCTGTTACCTTCAATACAATGCTTAAATGTTTAGCAGCTCCAGACAGATTTTTTTTGGCCTAAAATGTCTCTTTTGATAGTAGAGGTTGCTAATACCTGTCACAGGGTATAAAGTGTAGAGCGGCTCCATAGACAATGAATGGGGAGAGGGGGAATGATCTGAGTATATAGGAACATTTTCTGTTTCACAGCTGAGATCATTACAATAGAATAAAGATCATTTGGGTATTAAAAAGAAAACAAATATTTCTCAAAATCACATTAATTGTCTATGGAGCAGCTTCAGACTTTATACCCAACTCTCAACTGAGACTTACTTCTGTGATTTCTGGCTTTGAGGGAGAGTAGCTCAAGTTCACAATTATTGATTCAACTGTCCTCGGCCATGGAAATAACATATTTGAATTCTTAATTTAGGTAGTGTTCAACACATTGTTGCTGATGATATCTAGAGCTTCAAACCAGAAGACTGATACAAATCTCCCACTTAAAATGAGGAGGCCCACTGGTGAAAGGTTAGTGATGTTATAGTTAATAGATTAGTTAATATCAGTGATAGCAGGGATGAAAAATACACCAATTATGTAACAAACCCTAAATTGTCATTCAAGCACCTCAGACGCACTATTGGAGCCTGTGGGTATATTAAAGGAGTAGTATGACTTAATATTGACTTAATATTATTTCAGTCTGCTACTGGACTCGAGGATTGATAAGTAATTTCTTAACTGACTGTTTGCCAGTAGTTGTGAAACTGATTGACTAACATTTGACTAACATTTGAACACCGTAAAGACAACGCAACATTTATAGAGTAGCTACAACATGGCCTGTTATGAGGAAACATGTCTGTGATATAAGTTGTTCCTGGATTGAATTAATAGCACATGATAATAATGTCTTGACAATAAAAATACATGTGGTATATAATAATGTGTCGTGGATTTTTGTAAGATGTTCATTGTTATTATTATTTTTTTAATGACCTCTCAAAACAGATTATAATATGCAGATTAGTTCTTGTAACTGTAAATTGTGCCTGTTAACATTTCATCCAATCTGGGACGGAAATTACGTTAAGTTAATCAAAATTAACTGTAATGTGACAGGAAGTTGAGAGAATCTGCCTTCATAATAAAGGCTTAAACCTTCATCAGAATCAGTTTTAGATTAGTTATTATATTTAGTTATTATTAGTTATTATATTTATTTGTATTTGAGTATTTGATGATATTTTGTCAGCTTTTGTGATCTTATTTGGCATTATATGACTGTGCTGCGTGATGTTTCCTTTCAGCCCAGTAGCTCTTTGTAAAATATGGTTTTGCTTTATGGAAAATGTTTAGCGCTATAAAAGCCAGTTTTTGAATCACATATTGTCATAAACATATTTTCTTGATGCAACACAATTATAAACAAAATACAATTTAGTTAATATACTTGTTAAATGGGTTTATGTTTATTTATTTATTTATTTTTTTACATTTCCCAAATGCACAGGCTAACTCGGATTGTGCCTCACTTAAAGCTCCACCTCCTCCACCTTTGGCATTAAATTAATGGAATTTGTAATTTGTTCTATAAATCCACCCCAAATACTGTCAATGTCAGACCTTTTTTTAATTATTATTTTTAATGCTTGCAGCACAGTGCAGAACTAAATGTTTATCCCAGGAATGACTGGCCTTCAGCAGTATAAGCTACTAGCCACCGATCACTCAGCACCGAAAATATAAAACAAGTAAACAGTTCGAGGTCTATTAATCTGCAAGGCAGAGCAGTAAAATGGTAATTTCTGTATATGGGAATATGTATTTACTTACTGATTGGGCGAGAGCAAATGTGTGTACTGTATATTTTGTTCATAACAGATAAGGTAGAACTGTATTGACCCCAAAGGAAATTCATTTACCAGAGATTGCTCAAAATTACAAACAACAAAAGAATAAATAAAAAAAAACACAGCTAAGTAATAATTGTAAATTGTATAAGAAGCACTAATGACACCAGTGCATAATAGAATAGCAATAACAGTAAGTTAAATTTAGTAAAATACGTAAACTAAGATAGAAAAGTAGGCTTAAATTACAATAACATAATAATAGAGCCATCCATCCATCCATCTGCAACCGCTTACCCCGTTAGGGGTCTGGGGGGGCTGAAGCTGATCCCAGCTGGCATTGGGCGAAGGCGGGGTTCACCCTGGACAGGTCGCCAGTCCATCACAGGGCACATAATACTAGAACCAGGAGTAAAACTATAAAGTGTATAAGAAGTAATGATAACATCAGTGCCTAATACTATAACTCCTGGAATCAGTGGCATCTCTGTGCTTGGCATCATTGCTATAATGGTGTTATCCACTGTCCAATCTAGAAAACATTTTTGGTGAGGATAAAAATGTAAAAATTTTTTTTGGTTCATCACAGTTTACTCGGGCATAGTAAAAGTCACAATATTACTTACACTAGGGATGAATTAGAGACCAAGATCATGCATGTCGACCTGGTGGTTGTGAAGTTATTCTCTCTCTATCAGTTATTCTCCACCACTTAGGGCTTCAGTGTCCATAGATTCATGCACATGCAGTTTAGTTGATCCAGCAGTGCCTGTCACCTTTTCTCTTATAAATATAAATATAAAAAATTTGGGATCAATGACCAAGCCCCAGGAAGAGTGCCGGTTGTTGATGCCAATGTTTGTAGTGGCCAAACGGTGGTACTACAACTTCCGTGTAACGCCATTGGGCCCAAAAAGACTTTTTCCTCATAGACTTACATTGAGGAAAAGATGTCTGTAACTCAGCGGATATTTTTGTTTTAGGTAAACTAACTCCCCAGTAGGAACATTGTAATAGCCCTTATTTAAATCATTGGGTCCTAAACGTTGTAAAATGCACTAATAGCTGCATCCAGAGTTATTTCCTTCCTCTGTTTATATCTATGGAGACCCAGACTGTGATGACAGCGCAAGCTGGGACTTTGGGACCCTGTAACTGAGTCATGTGGCTGAGCGGATGCTACTGGGCTGACTGGTCAAGCGCAGTAGGGCCCAATAAGACCCGAGTACTTTTGGTCGTTTTGGCTTCATGCGCCACTGAGCAACTTTCATAGGAATGAACGGGGCCCCACCTCCAGCGTTGTATCCCCTTCATACATCCACGTCAACGAAGGCCCCTCTTCCTGGGGGTTGGGGCCCCACAAAAAGAGTAGCCAAGGAGCCTCTTACCTCTCTTGATCAGCCACTGCTGCCTCTAATAACTACACTGTTGCATGTTTTTATTTTGAAAGGCTGTAGCGGAAGCGTCGGGGTTATTGGCTGTTGCCTTGACGCAGGAGCCGCGTGCGCTGCCTCGGTGGTGGTGGAGGTGGAGGAGGGATGGGAGAGAGACAGCAGCGGGAGGAGGTGGAGTCTGTCCCAGCCTGCATCTGGCCCGCTCCCCTCTCTGTCACCCCGGGCCAAACCCGCCCAGCTCCTCTCTCACTCACTCTCCGCCTGTTCTCCCGCACGGCTCGGCTCGGCTCGGACACACGCAGCGCTCACTCACAGCACACAGCGAGGACGCGGAATGGAGACGGAAGGGAGCCAAAGCAGCCTAGTGTCCACCTCGGACTCCCCTCACGACCCCTGGTAACGAAAACTTTTTTTTTTTTAAAAACACCTCTCTTTTCCTGCTTCTGCTCCAGAAACAAACCGGCTATTCTGCGAGGGGACTCTGGTGTGCAGCCAGACTCACACACCTCCACACAGAGAGCCTTCATGTTAATCAGATGATACACACTCTTTACCTCCACGATCACACTTTCAAAACCTCAAAAACAACTTTGTCTCACTGTGTGACACCATAAATATGAAACTTTTTGAATCCTCTTGTTATGAATATGCAAAAATATTGTACTTTCTCTTTTTTTCCACAGCAAAATGTTTATAGGTGGACTCAGCTGGCAGACAACACAAGGTAAACCTTTTTTCCACCACTAGCTCTCACAAAATACCACTATGTCTTTAAGAATCCTGGCATGGATCAGATAGGAAACTTATTTGAAAAGCTGTATTTCTAAATATTCCCGTTTGCTTATTTGTTTATTTGTTTTTTTCTTTGAGTTTTGAGTATGAATCCTGCTCCAGAATGAATGCGCCCATTCAGAACTCCCATAGAGTAAACGGGTGATTCTTGAAAGCTCATTATAAATGGTGCAATTAGATTATTCAGTTTGTAGTAAGGTGAGAAATTGTTTTTTTTAGTCCTGCTGATAAGTCATCATTTTATGTTTCATTTAATTGGAAAAAAAATGTATGACATTTGGTGAGGGGAAATCTCAGCAGGGTGAAAAAAGTTGCATCCAAACTCTGCTGAATTTTATTAAAAAGTTGTCATTTCTTGTTAACCTCTTGAAATAAAGTGTCTCCTCTCCACCTTGTTTGGCTTCCCAGAGGGTTTGAAGGAGTACTTCTGCAAGTACGGCGAGGTGAAGGAGTGTATGGTGATGCGAGATCCGGTTACTAAGCGCTCGAGGTGAGGGAGCTGCTGTGAGGCCGGCTTCTACGCCGGAGCTGAAAGTTTATCTGACCTCCGTGATTCCTCTCTGCTCATAATGTATCATTACATGTCAACATCAGTTTCTGTGTCATTAATACCTCCCCTCTCTCCCTCCCTGGTGTCTGCAGAGGGTTTGGATTCGTCACCTTTGTTGATCAGGCCGGCGTGGATAAAGTTTTGGCCCAAACCAGGCACGAGTTGGACTCAAAAACAGTGAGTTCTCTGTATTTACTTCCCACCACCGGCTAATCCCATTGCTCAGTGTTTGATTAGTGGATTTCCCAATAATCCACTAGAGAGGTGTATCATTGCTACATTTTAGTGTATTTACTGAGGCTCCACTGTGCCGATGTTTTTTCTCAAACTATGTCTGCAACCGCTCAGATGTGAGCACTTTACGTGACTAGCGGTGGAGACACAAGGGAGACTGAGCTCTCTCTTCAGCCAAACAGGCAAGAAAGTGTCACCCAGTGTCAATTTCCATAGAAACAAGGGGAAGTTTGCTCTCACTGCCAATCTCTGATTTGGTCTCAAGGAAGAAAACTTTTTTTTTCTGCTTTGTTTTCTGTCCCAAGGGTGTAGAAGTGACCCCATCAAAAAAAAAAAAAAAAAGTTGCTCAATGGATGCAGCAAATGCAACCTGAAACCATCAAGGTGTGAAAGCAGCAACAAACAAGCTCCTCACAGCTTCCTGTTGATCTCAGGAAGAATTAAACTGTGAGTGCAGTGATGGTGAAGCCCTTTCACATATGTGAACTGTAACTTAAAAATGCATTAATCGCTTGTGTTGCAGTGTGCGTGTGTATGTGTGTGTGTCTTTTTGTCAGTAATGAATGTGGGCCGGTCTGGGAACAATGTGGCCCGTTGGTCGCCATAGGGACCACTGCCCCCGCCTCTCTCCTCTGTGGGAGTGGTGATGGCTGCTGGTTAGTCACTGTATTGAAATGAGGGGAGGCTATTTCTTCTCTCCCCTTTTGTGCTCTGACCGATGCACCTTCTCCAATCTTTGGTGGATAAGTGGGGAGCTGAAGAAGGAAATAAAAAAAAACAGGTTGTGTGCTGTAGAAAGTTACAAGGAACTGAGATTTTTTTTATTATGAATTCAGTATTAGGAAGTTGTTTGATAGAGAGGTCAAATTGAATATTGTTTTTTGGTTCCCCAGTGCCCTACTGCTATAGTGTCACTTGCAGGCACAACAGCTATGACAAGTAGAGGCATCATGGTTGGACGCCACTAACTCGCCATGGGGTTGGTTTCCATAGTGACCCCCCCCCCCTTCCACAGTTGAAGAATAGCTCTGTCACAAAAGAAAGGAAGACAACAATGCACATCATTTTCAATCATTTCTTGGATACCAGAAATGAAGACGGCATAAACAGTCACAGATAGTGGACCTCACGATGGGTTACACTGGTGTCGCCTCCCCTGAAGAACAACTTATTAAGTTTATCTGTGGTAGGCTCCAGAGATGACGAATCCCTCTTTTTATGAAGTTGAGCTTCTCCTCTTAAGTTGTGCATGTGTTGACTGTGCGCAGCCTCGTGGGCCGTGGCGGGGCCCCTTGTGGCCGGCAGTCGGGTGTGTCGGCCGGTGGCGTTTGGTGGGGGGCTGTGGCAGCCTCTCAGAGAGTGTGTGTTTGGCGTGGTAAGGGCTCGGTGATCAGCCACAGGGGTTGGATGGTGAGTAGAGTAGGCCTTTTTAGACCGCTCACCCTGCCCCCCCCCCCCCCCTCCCACCTCTCTCCCTCTCTCTCATGCTAACAGGTTATCCTGTTAGAGAAGGGAGAGAAAAGTTCTCCAGTGGCAACAGAAAGAATGTGCCATGCTGTGACCGACTGAACCGCTCCGGCAGAGGAATTAACGGAGCTTTACACGGCCAAGAGGCTGAAGAGCAAATACAGTGCTGCAGAGGAATTTATTGGTACTTATTGTGTTGAAGGACAGATGCGACCCGGTTTTGACCAGTAAAGGAAGGCAGGTTTTACTGTGATTTATGTAACTGCTGCTCTGTTAGTTGCCCCTCTGGGTGAACCTCCCAGCTTCCTGCTATCTATAAAGTCAGTGACGGCCGATACAAACTGCACCTTTGTGGGGACAAAGTTTCCATTCAATTGCAGCTCCAAGGTGCACAGCGCTGGACAACAAAGTCACACAGCTCTTAGCAGAGTTGCATCAGGCATATTTGTGGCCCCCCGTTAACCATTTCCATGCTGACCTGAGTGGAAAGAAGAAGAAGTGGGGAGGGGAGGATAACCCCATCTGTGATTAGCATGGCTCTCCTAACTAATAGGATTGGAGTCAACAAGCTGGAGTTGTTCCTCAGAGATGTTGAGCGCTGCCCAATCGGCATGTTGCGTTAAGTGCGTTCCCGGCTCAAGCTGGTGACAGGCAGCGCGCTCGGCCAACTGTTGCATAGCTGGGGATGGAGTTGGTCAAAGGGGATTGCCCTGATTTCATAAACCTCCCTTGGAATTACAATCAGCTTCTCCCCTGTTAACTTGCTGAGTGGTTAGGCCTCTGCCCGACAATGACTCTAAGACACCTTAAACATGTCTTTTTATGGGAGAAAGTGTTTTTTTAATGCTAATGACCCCCTCCAGACATGTTTTAATACATTGCTTTAATACACTGTTTTTTCCACAAAAAAGTTCAGTTACCTCATTAAAAAATGTTTCAAAAGTTAAAAGGTACTTATGTAGACAAATAATTAAAAAAGTAATAATATATCCACAGAGCTTCTAGAAATCTGCTGAATAAAAGTTTGGCTTTTCCTAAAAATATTTGTTATGTTTGTGAATTGATCATTTTAAAAATGTTGGCGTGTTTATCTCTGTGAAAGATATCTGACGTTTGGTTCCCACTTCTAACAAGCCTCGTGAGCCAATAGTATAATGATGTTGGTATCATGTGATATCTCTGGGTCGTCAGTGATCAAGTTGCCAGTTAGTGTGGAAAAAAACTGGGTTTGACGTTAAGTGCCTGGCAACCACTTTTTGTGAAGTGAATGCAATGGGGGAGGGTGAATGCGACATCTAGTAGCTGAATGGTATAAATTTTATCAATAGCACCTTTAACTGTTGGACACAAGATGTCTCTGACTTGACAAAATAAAGTCCAGCCAATCACACTTGTGTAAGTTGCACAATGGGCCACAATTGGCTGACAGACTAGTTGTGATGTCACAAATCATGCTTGTATGTAAATGTGTTAAACTTTTAAATTTTTGGTAAGTACAAACTAAAGAGACATCTCCCCTCACCAGATACCTTTTAGTGTCGAACTCTGCATAGTGAAGCTCAAACATGCTGGTGATGTAAAGGCCCAGACACACCAAACCAACATCAGAGAAGAAGTGCTGACGAAGGCCGCCTGTTGCGTTGTTTCTTGTCGCCTTTGTTTTTGCCAAAAGGTTCACTGGAAGGCACCGCAAAGACAGCCGACGGCTAGTTAGCACGTACGTTCTGCGCCTGCATTAGATGAAATAACTCTCCACACCAGCAGGTGGTGGTAGTGTGTGTTTGTCATTCAAAAAGGGAAACAGAAGGCCGAGGATGGCGGCTATACAAGCCTACATACATGAAACAAAGCGGCGTTTACCAACCATTTTCACACCACTCTCACTCACCACTTAGCTTCATTCTAGATGACCATGAAAATGTCCGTGTATTGGAGTGATCAGTTGAGATGAACAATGCCGTCTGTGTTTTTACTCTTGATTTTACTCGTTAGCTTGTCTTACCCACTTCCATTTCTCTTCTCATGCACTGATTTTGCTTAAGCTGAACAACCAATCAGAGTGATTTCTCTCACCGACGAGCTCTGCCGCTGATTTGACGTGTTGAAACAGCCAAGACACGTCCGACGCGAGCAGATTGGAGCCGACGGACGCTCAAAGCGGCCCCAAACTGGCCGACTGTCGGCTTGGTGTGTCCGGGCCTTAACAAGAAGTTAAACGCTTCTTTAAGCGGAGGGTGACTTTAAGTACTTCTCTTGATTTTGCTGTGGTCAACATTTATTTCCCCCTCGGAACAACAAACCGATTTCAGCCACTTTTATCTGTTTAACGTCCACACTTTCCTCCCCACGGATATACTTTGTGCTGCCATGTGTTTGATTTTGTTTGTGTGTGTGTCTGTTTGTTTTTGAATGTGCACAGGAGTGTTGGACATCAGGAGGGTTGGTGACCGGAGGTGACTATCAGAGTAGTCTAGCCACCATAGAAACTAAACAGTAGACTCTGCATCTGATCCTCCAGTCTTAGCCTATAGTTTTCTCACTCTGCTCTCTAGAACAGAAGAAAAACAAATGAAGAAAAAACTTGCGGTGAACTTTTATTCAAGTAGAAACAACACTGTTACCCTGACTCTGGTAAACGCATGTGGTTTACCATAGAGGCTCTAGCTCTCTACTGTAGTTCAACTCTACCCTCTCATGGTTACGGACTAATCTTAGCGCTGTACTGTCTCACCATCTGTTAGCGTAACAGCAGTACAGTGTTGAGTAGTCTAGTTGTTCTCTAGCTCTATTAGACCAGTATAGACTAATATAGAGGTCTCAGATTCCAATTTTACAGCCTGTCTATGATTGCATCCTCATGGCATGGTGTGGTTCTCCCTCCAATCTTAACCTTGGTGACATTCAATGGGCTCAACAACGTTATGTATGAATTTCTATTGTTGTTTTTGTTTGTAGATGTGTGTTAAGATTACCATAATATCAAAAAAAGGTTAAGCTGGTGTTTTTTCTCCGGGGTGTAAATGTAAGGAGCTGCAGGGCAGAGGACGATCTGGATCACCTAAAAGCAGGAGGATGAGTGGCCCCTGTTGTTGTCGTCACTTCCCGTTAAAAGCAGAGGGACGCAAAAACAAACAAACACAAACAAACAAAATTGCTGTCAGTGTGGTTTGATTGACAGCTCCCCCTCTCCTCTGTCCCCCGTCTTCCTCTCCCTCCTCGCTTTCGGACACGTTCGTCCTCCCTCTCGGGCTCTCCTCGGCCGAGGTGAGGCGTGTTTGTGATTGTAGTGCCCGTGTGAGATTCCAGGAGATCACATGTCGCATGGTAGTGACGAGAGAGGCAGGGGTTCACTGGACATTCCCAGGCATTCAACCTGAGCACAGCTGCTCACACGTACAATCCTTACATCATTCAATACTGGATTATAAACGCAAGCAAGCACACCAGAAAAATAATGTTGTTCATAGATGCACAAGCACACACACTGAAGGTTGTGTCCTTGTCTCTATCCCAATATGTACGTATATACAGTATATACTGTATGTAGGGCTGTCTATTGATGAAAATGTGTAATCGTGATTAATCACATGATTCTTTATAGTTAATCATAATTAATCACAAATTAATCCCACATTTTTTATCTGTTCAAAATATACCTTAAAGTGGGATTTGTCAAATATTTAATACTGTTATCACATGGGCAAATATGCAGCTTTATGCAAATACATGTATATATTTATGATTGGGAACCAATTATCAACCCAAAACAATGACAAATATTGTCTAGAAACCCTCACAGGTATTGTATTTAGCATAAAAATTGCCCCAAAATGCATGTGATTATCATAAAGTGGGTATGTCTGTAAAGGGGAGACTAGTGGGTAAACATTGAACCCATTTACATTCACATATGTTGAGGTCAGAGGTCAAGGGACCCCTTTGAAAATGGCCATGCCAGTTTTTCCCCGGCAAAATATAGTGCAAGTTTGGTGTCATTAATTCTCATTTTCGTCAAGCTCGTATGACAGTGTGCTATTGTCAGTGTATATGCTAGTATGGTTGGTACCAATGGATTCCTTAGATGTTCTAGTTTCATATGACACCACTTTCTTTAAAACTGAGTCTACAATGTAAAAGTCCAAGTTGCATTAATGCGCTAAAGAATTTCATGGCGTTAAAACAAATTTGCGTTAACGCGTTATTATCGTTAACTTTGAGAGCCCTAATATTTGTGAATTTCTCCACTGTGAGACTAATATAGGAATATCTTATCTTATCTTATCTTATAACTGAGACGTTAACCTTTCATTTGTTGCTGGTTGGAAGATTCTAACGTGGATAATGCCAGAGAAATATGGCAGAGAGTGAAAGTGTGCCAACCGACCCCGGTCTCCCATCCCTCCCACTGAGATTTTCTTTTCTTTCCAGGAACGAAGTTACAGTTACTTTGAATAAATCACGGACTTCACGTGGCCAGTTTTCCTTTGAACTATTTTCTACCAAATTAACAGTTCACCTATGAGAACTGCTGACAGCGTGTTTTGTGGATAATCCAGAGGAACAGCGACAGTGTTTCTGGAAAGAATGTCTGCTGATGTCTCAAAACCCGAGTAAATAAAACCGAAACTATCTAGAGAAGAAAGCCATTTTTTAAAAATCTAATTCCTGTGAACCGATCCTTCAGTAGAAATAATTAAAATTTATCATCGCTGTCAAAGACATGCATCCACACACATCAACAAATGGCAGCAGTGTGTTCAGACCAGGACGTAGTTAGAACCTGGTACTGTGTGAAGAAGGTTATAATGAGAAAACATCCCCAAAGTGTGGTGATTTGAGAGCAGACTGTGCGTTTGATGTCCACCTCACATTTATAAATGGTGTCCTTGGGTTTTCCAGCACAACGAGGCCCGAGAACGATAAGCCTTAAAAAAGCAAAAACCAGTGTTTTTGACATCATTGCTCTGATTTAGGATCGGTGAATAACACATGGTGCTAGGCCAAGAGTAGGATAACATGGATTTATTACGCCTTCATTAATGAGCCGTTAAAGAGTGAAAGATGAGTATTTGATGTCAGAGTACGCTAAGGGAAGGCGACAGGTTGCTGGTTCTACTGTATCACTACGCAACGCTAACCGGTCCTCTCTTTTTCTGTATTTTCTCCCACAGATTGATCCAAAGGTCGCATTCCCTCGTAGAGCTCAGCCCAAGGTGAGTCAAAGCGTCACCCCGTGTTAGTTGCATTGTTTGCAGCAGGTTAGTGTGTGTCGAGCCCTTCAGTCTCTCAACGGGGCCAATGCCTCGTAATCAGATGAACATGAGCGGCGCTGACATCACTGAACTGTTATATGATCGCGCATTAACAAAAACGCTCACAACTTTAGAGCCGCTTGTTATTGTTAAACCAACCTAAAGGTCTGTATTGTGTTTCAAGTACGCTGTGTCCCGATCTTAGCCGGTTTGTCTCTTCTATTAACAACAACATGTTGTGAAATAGAAAGAATAGCATAGTGAGGCAAACAGCATATGTGGCCTTGTAACATTAACCTTAAGGATGCAGTTGGTAACTTTGAGCAAATATTAGAAAATTTATTTTTATAAAATGGTCTCTATATCCTGAAAAGTAGTGCATGACCTCATGTTCCCCTGTGTCCTTCTATTGCTCATAATGACATTTACAAGATATCAACATGCCCAAAAGAAAACAACCAATCAGAGCAGAGTAGTCTCCACAACAGCTGTCAATCACTGCTCGCAAACACAAGGCAGCGCTGATCAAATATGAATCAATATTCTGTTATTGTAATGACTGTTTCTCACCTCAGATATTTTCAGAAACATATTTTAGTGGCTTTCAAAGTGGGGTCATTACAGTAATTAATTAATTCAAATTTTATCAGCTCTGCCTAGTTTGACCGTTTGCAAGCAGTGATTGACAGCTGATGTAGAGAGAGCTCAGCTCTGATTGGTAGATCATCTGTCTCCTGCACTACTGTCAGGATATATTGACTGTTGTGAATAACGTTTTTCTCATATTTGCTCAAAGTTACTGACTGCAGCTTTAACACAACAGATTTACAGGCTGCGTCATAGTTTGTCGCTTTGGCTGTGGTAACCCATCATGTGTCCCAGCTGCAAAAAGTGCCACGTGTCAAGTGTTCACAATGATAAAATGAACTACACATAAAACACCAACATGAATCACTGAAATTGCTGAATGCAATGCTCACAGACAGTGCAGCAAACAAGAAAATCAAGTAAGAAATAAAAAAATATGTTTTATTTTGAAAATTGTAATAATGTTCTAATGTGTCAGTTTGACTTAAATATATATGTCTCTTGTTAGTACAACAGACATTGCTTGCATGCTTATGACCAAAAATGACACTGTATATTGTGTAGAGGCAGTGTAATTGTTAATGGGTGTAAATCCGGCTGACAACACATTTCTTTTCACAATAACACATTTCAAATTCTTAAAAATGTGTATTCACTCACAGTCAACTAACAACAAGACATTCTGCATTAAGATGATGTGTGTGTGTGTGTGTGTGTGTGTGTGTGTGTGTGTGTGTGTGTATATATATATATATATATATATATATATATATATATATATATATATATATATATATACATATGTCCAGCAATGAAAAGTCTGCTGTGAAATGCTGCTCGTCTTCACCTTTGAGTAACATTTTTCTGTCTTGTTTCAAATAGCTATGAAAGAAAGAAAGTGGTAGTGATGCAAAAGAGCAAAAATAATTCCATGTGCCAAGTGTTTGCTGCAGCCAGGATTTGCTTTGTGTCCAACACAGGAAATAGTGTGTTTTATTGAAAGACTGTGTGCTGCAAGTCAGCAAAGATCACACACAAAACAGATGGAGGTAATATTACTGTCTTAGTCTGTTGAGTGAAGGTGTTTAACCCTTACCAGAGTGGACATGACTAATAAAATAAAATTCAATATATATAAAAAAACATAATAATGAATGTGTGGGTTTATATTCAACATAATTATGGTTGGTCAGTGAAAAGTTGTATGATTCTTTTCAAGCCTCTGTGGCTCCGTGATTATTTATTGAGAGCAATATTTCCTTCAAATACTTTTTATAGGGCTTTGTTGCGACACATCTTGAACTGATCGCTTCACTGATGTTCAGAAATGTGTGTAATTCTGTTTCGTTTAGCGTTGATAATCAGAAAATTATAAATGAAATATGCCCAACTTTTTACTGTCCTGTTGGCAAGTTTAAGTTCAGACCTGAAAAAAGTGAACTTTTCTACGATTTCTCATCTAAATTAGCCTTTAACAAGAGGATAAGGACTGTTGTGCTTGTGATTTGGGGAACAGTGGTGAAAAAAATAATAACTTGATTTTTTTAGCGTAGTAAAAAATACAGCATCAGTAAAAATGAACACTGGTGCGTTTCTGAGTAATGTATGTATGTAGTTTGGCTACATTTGCCACTAATAATACAATAGATTTATTTCAATGTATTAAAGTAGTAGAGTGGCCTACTATTGTATGTAATTAAATGAATTATAAATAAATAAATAAATAATATAAATTCATCTCAGTTTTCCCCCAGGGGATCAATATTTATTTTTTTTTATCATAATTTTTTAGTATTACTGATTTCTGACAATTTCTGTAACCTTTACAATCCTATTAAACTTTAAGCTGTGCCCTTTTAAACTGCTATACTAATAGATATCATTTAAATAAAAATGTACAAGACGATAACAGTCAGTCAGGAGTAAAACAAGTTCATCAATGCCTTTCCTCCTCTTACAGTTAGTGACTCGAACCAAGAAGATCTTTGTGGGAGGCCTGTCAGTGAACACAACCATTGAAGACGTGAAACAGTACTTTGACCAGTTTGGGAAGGTGAGTGATGTTTAAAACCGTTGGAGTATCAGCAATATTGATCAGAATGGATAACTTTTGTTGGTTATAATGGATTCACATAAGTTTGTCTTGTCGGCATTAGTGCTGAAACAAATCGACAGCTTAGTACCACATCCCACCAGCTCCGCCGAGTCTGATTCACCACAAATTCTCTGAGAAAAACTTCACTTTGGATTCCAGCGACCGCCTTGAAGTGAAGGGGTTACTGCGAGGAGGAGGAGGAGGAGGAGGAGGGTGAGAAAGGAGGGAGAGAAAACGCTTTGGTGAGGGTAGGAAGGGAAAAATAACGAGGCCGAGAGGCTCCGGGAGCAGCAGGCGAAGTTAGGGGGACTTGAAGAGGGAGCAGAGAGAGAGAGGGGAGGGAGGGGGGAGAAAAGTTTTGTAGTGAGTGTGTGGTGATGGTGAGGAAGGAGGAGGGATTATCAGAATCTGAATTAATCTGATGTAACAGCTGCTCCTACCCACAACCCCCTTCTGGCCCGTTACCGTGGTGACCTGGCTTGTCCATTGTCCCCAAGTAATTCTGTGGGTAAGGGGGTTTTGTTCTGAAGGAGGAGGGATGAGGTGGTGTTTGGGGGTGTTAGCATGAGTGTGTGCTGGGTGGGGGTCAACTCAGGAGTTCAATAAACGCAAGTCGACTAAAGCTGAAAAAGCTGCAAACTTATCACCCAGCTCGCATTTTTCTTAATGCATTTGTCTGTGTTTTCCTTATACTTCCATATTATAAAGTTTTGTCCAAGTTGTTGGATATGCTGAGGACTCTGACCGAAATGAGGCAGAGAATAGATGATGGGCTGACAAAGGCACCGCCAAGGGAGGGAGGGTCTGATTGAGAGAGGTTTGTGGAGGCGTAAGAGAGGGAACTGGGGCAAAGATGGGGTTTGAAGGGGGGTTTATGGGGGCCATTATGCCTCTGTACAAAGCTGGACAAATATTTTGTTAGTTTGTGCAGAAGTTATCTGCATACTGGAAGTTTCTGGACACTCAGAAATGTGTCTTCTGATGTGAAACTGACCTTCACTAACGTGATTTAAGTGCCATGTGAGGTTTGGTTGATCACAACAAATTACGCAAAACAAAACAAAAATCGTACAAATTTTTTCAGCAAATCGCAGGTGGACAATCTGCACCTCGAGCCCTTGAAACTTTTCAAAGTCAAACTGTCCGTTTTCAGTTGCCGTGTTTCCCGACTGCGTGGCACTTTATTTTCAGTGCCAAAGGTTTGGCCTCGAGCTTCCCTGTGCTCCCTCCTCAATCATAACGTTGAGATGAATTTTGCCGAGAGAGATATCGAGGGATGGACGGTGAAATGTAGGCTCCAGCCATCCATGGAAGTTCCTGATTAGACTGCCTCACTGGACCTTTTGTGTCCCGTCCTGGTGAGGACAAAGGAGCGCAGAGAGGGATGGGCAGGGGATAACAGGGAAGATGAGAGGTGGGAAAAAAAAAAAGGATAAGAGGGAATATTGTCCGGCGGTACGCCATTAAAATGCCCAGTGTTTGAAATATCAAGCAATGGTGTGCAATCAACTCTGTGTTTTAGCGGGCACCGCGGGTGTTGTTGTGATGTTTTGGTTGCGACCTCCAGGGCCGTTGGGTGTTCATGTTGGGATTGTAGAGGCTCCTTTGGTTTTATAATGACAGCTCAAATTCAGATCCCCAACATGAATCACATTCTTGGTGTTGTTCCTCGTTCTCCGTACAATCGCTCGTTTAAAAATGTGGCAATCTGAGGAGTTTCTACTGACGGGCCTCTTGGATTAAAGTGTCAGCTAAATGGCAAAAATATATTTGCAGAGACAGAGAGTTGAACATACTGCAGGCTTTGAGCAAATGTCAAACTGGAGGGAAGCAGTGACTTGAGAGGCATCAGAGTAACAGGTCCCCTTTCACGCTGACACTCCTCACTCACCTTTGACCTTTCTGTAGGCAATCTGCCCTTGGGGGTCCACACACACACTGTGCTGTGTGACGACAAATTATTCAGTGGACTATATCCAGTAAACTTATTATAGACTGAGAGCACAGATTAATTTACCAAATGTTTATTTGGACCTCTGTGCGCCGACCGAAGTATAAACATGTCTGCTTTTTACAAGAGAGAGGGGCAGAAGAAAATGGCAGAAGAGTCGGTCAACTTTAACATAAGAAACTCACTGTGTGTGTGTGTGTGTATAGAATAGACACCTGTGTCTTTGCTCTATAAAGGGAGGCCGGGCCGGAGGGAGAGGTCAAAGGGAGAAGAGGAGGAGGAATTATAGCTGACTGTGCCAACAAACAAAGCCTCCAGGCCTCTTTGTTCTCCCTCTCCTTTTGTCTCTTCTTTCTCCTCCCTTTCCACTTTGACCCAATCTTTTTTCCCTCTTACAGGACTCTCTGTGCTCTCTTTCACCATATCTCCACCTGTCGCTATTCCTCTCGCTATCAGCTCTCCCCTCTCATCGAGTCTCCACCTGCCCACAGGATTCACCTTCCTGCTTGTGACTGGCTACTTTCTTTTTTTTTTTTGTCAGTGTTTCTGTCTTTGCAGCCCTCTTTGTCTCACTGGCACTCTCCCACTATTCATAAAGCATATTTGATGTTGGCTCGAGCGCTTTTATATGGACTTTTTGTACAGTTGCCATGGGAATGTCAAACTTTGGAGGGGAAGAAAGGCGGGAGCGGATTATGGGCTCTCTGTAAGAGAAGGATTGTGACCGGGGCACTTTAGCAGCAAATAGGACTTCCAAGTTTTCATGCCACCCATTATGTCTGTTAGTCACATACAACACAAGGGCTTGTTGTACAGTGTTTCTTCATATTTGCCTCCTCTTCGTAACCTGTCGCTCGTCTCCAGTCCTCTCCCTCCCCTCTCCCCCCTCCTTTCTGTCCATCTGTTGCTGAGCCTCCCTGTAGAACTTGAGAAGGGCTGAGGTCAGGCAATATGCCGCGTGGCGAGAGAGAGAGAGAGAGAGCGCTGCCTAAAAAAACTGTGTTGTTTTGTCTCCCCCCAGGTCGACGATGCCATGCTCATGTTCGACAAGACCACCAACAGACACAGAGGTGAGACGGAGTGACCCATCTCCTTGTCCGTTCAATCCCCGTACCTCTTCGTCGTTTTACTACCAGTCCTCCAGTCCTTCCAGGGTATCTATTGATCACCCTCCACCCCCCACGGGCCTCCTTCCTGTGGGCTGAGCTGGAGGAGAGGAACGGGACTAGTCTAATTAGCCAGTCCGTTAATCTGGATCAGGATAAAGCCTCCTTAAGCACCTCCTCCCCACCCTGGGACTGATCGATTATGACAGCCTACCAGCTTTGCCCGGGCCTTCTGGCCAGGAAGGGAGGGAAGAAAGGATGAGTGCAGAATAGCAGCATTGAAGGAGGGGGGCAAATGTGTTAAGCGGCTATTACAGCACTGATTACTGGAGACTATTAACCATACTGCTGCACAGAGAGGCCCACTGTCTAAATCCACCATACTGTGTGAAGTTGTCCTACTCATAAACTTGCCTTGCCCTCTCTCCAGGGTTTGGCTTTGTGACATTTGAGAACGAGGATGTGGTGGAGAAGGTCTGCGAGATCCACTTCCACGAGATCAACAACAAAATGGTGAGCAGCTCAACTTGTGAAAAAAAAGAAACACTTGATATTATATAGAGCCTAGAAGTGCTGATTTGGCTTTTGTCTGGAAACAGGTGGAGTGTAAGAAAGCTCAGCCCAAGGAGGTGATGTCCCCCACGGGCTCCGCCAGGGGGCGCTCTCGCGTGATGCCCTATGGAATGGATGCCTTCATGCTGGGCATTGGTATGCTAGGTAAGTAGGTAGTATTGATCAGGACAGGAAGGATGTGGCGACATATGAACATGACAATAAGTATTCCTGCACTAAGGCCGCAGCTGTCTTAAAGGTCACATGGGGCCTCATGGGGAGAAAGCTGACCACTTAACTGGGCTGCTTGACTCAGCTCGCGACTCTTCACAAAGCAGCCTTGATTATCTGAACCTCAGACTTTAGAAGAGCAGTGGAAAAATAAGCCTCCTGTTTCTTAGAAACTGTTCACAACTGTGAATATATAGTTATATGCAGTGTTTTTTACTTACCAGCAGCTAAACATATTCAACAGTGACATCACAGTACCAGAAATTTAGTAGTCGATACCAATACCAGTGAAATTCGAAGATACTCAATTACTGTAAAACAAACCCCATGTATTTCAACATACACTTACCAATTGCATATTGATTTCTGTTTGAAAGTTAAACATCATTTCCTCTCTGTTATCTGTTTTATATTGGTGTGAAAACATCTTCAAACAACTGGATTTATTCAAATTTCTTCAAAATAAAAAAAATTTCAATACGGATTTGTTGTTCACAATGTAGCATTATCAGAGGAAAAAAATCGATAGTGAGTTTACGGCATCCCAAACACAATTTCTATCATCCTCTGTAAGAAAAGATGCTGTTAGGTTTTAAGTTAACGGTACCTGTGGTACTGTAGAGGTATATCACGTCGCTAATATTCAAACTAGTAATTAGTCGTATGCTTTTCCAGTTGTACATTACACTGTAATTGTACGTTACATTATACTGTAGTTTCATAACGGTTAATGTTTGAATCTCACATTTTAATGAGTACTCCGTTAATATAGTACTGCACTTCTGTAGCGCAATAAAAAAGTTTTGGGAATAAAACAACGGTCAAAATAGAAGCATCAGAGGCAGAAGATATCCTGACTCAGTCTCTAATAGGGGTCAAAGTCCAAAAGCAATGGTTCCTACGTTTCCCATCATGCAACCACTCAAACCCCATACCTCCAGGACGTAACACAATGACTAATGATTTAGCCTCCAGCCCAAACTGAGATGATGACATCACTACCATTTTGGAAATCGTCCTCTGAATTTTACAATGTTTTCACCTCACCCGACAAGTACTCCTAATGAAGAGTAAACTGAATCTCAGGTGTAGAATTTGAGGAATGGCCCTTTAATTACTCTACTCTCCACATTTCTTTGAATGTTATCTCCTAAAGTAGAGCCAACTCACTAACATATCTGTATTGTACTCTTCGTAGTCAGGACCTGTTTGTGCATCTGAAGCTAAACTTGCCACACAAATGCTACCACCTACTGTTCAGTCTTAGAACTGCAGCTTTCTCTTCAGTATTTGTATTTGTATTTTCAGTGCAGATTTGGCGATATGCCACCACATTTTGGAATAAATAAATAAATAAATTTTGGTATTTTGCAGTGCTCGTAATCCATGACGTTATTGTTATGCATCTGAATGTTGTTCTGAGGTCAGTTCTTCAGGTGTGTTGTACAAAATCTCTGTGTAATGTGCACTGCTGAGAGTGAAACTGAAGACAAAGCCAGTAAGCTGCACAGTCCTGTCCCTGTGTGAAGAAATCCAGAGCACAGGTGTAGAATATCACCCACCTGCATGTCACAGACTGTACCAGGCTCCACTGTTAGGGGGCAGCATATCCACACTCCTACTCATGTTGTGCATATTATGGCCGTTCGTTCAAAGTCTATGGATTCGTTCTTGGTGTTTGCATTGATCCAGATGTTAACAGCAGTTATGTTTTCACAGGTTATCCAGGCTTCCAGACAGCCACCTATACCAGTCGGAGCTATGCTGGCATCACTCCTGGATATACCTACCAGTTTCCTGGTAATCACAGCACCCTCTCTGCTCCCGACACACTCTGACTTGTTTCTTTCACATTAACTGAGAAATAGGTACACAGCCATATTTAGTTAACAGGTGCTCAGGTGTTCACCGGTGTAGGTGCATGGTGATCAGTGAGACATCAGAGTAAATTTATGTAAAGAGTTTGGCTCAGTGGTCACCTGTCATGCAGCACAGACACTAAAATCATCCTTGTGTCCCATGTAGCGTAAACACACTCAAACATACACTACATTTACTGATAGAAGGGACTGAAAGTTGTGCTCTTTGTAGATAAATAATCTTACATGACTTGCAGCGAAATCGTCCTGTTGTCTGCTGAAGAGTTTTACACAAATTATGATAATATGATTTAAAAAAAAATCTGAATCGTGTAAGCTACCAGGGACTACCCTTATTCTGTGTTAGGCAACTGCACATTTAAAAAGAGCCACCCTAGCCACTTTGTGTGGCCATACTTGGACGCAGCGGTGCTTTGAGCTAAATGCTAACATGATGACTGTGACAATGCTAAAATGCTGTCGTTAAGCAGGACATATTTAGATTATAGTTTAGCATGCTGGTCTTTGTTAATTAGCACTAAACAAATTACAGCCGTTAGCTTTATAGATATTTGGTAATAAGCCAAAGTATTGGACAAATGGAAATTATGACCTGATGATGGTGCTAGAGTAAAAGTCAGAGGATCACTGCAGTCATTAGTATTTATCCTCTAGAGGAGGGGTGCCCAAACTTTTTCCTTGGACAGCCAAAACTGGAACTCAATGGTGGGGCACAGGCCAAAAGTAAATACCCATTGTATTGCATTGTTAAGATGCTAGAGACTAGGATCCCAAGTTCCCCTAACTGGATATTATTTTAGCCTTTACATAGTTAACCCCTTAAAACACACCTGCTGAATACAGCTGGATTCATCTCCAGTGATACCTAATTTATGTAAGACTGTTTAGGGACCCCAGTATGCAGTATTTTTTTAATATATTATTTTTAGAACAGGTGAAAATAACACATTTATACTGTATTCAAAAAAACTGCATGTTTTTGCCCCAAACTGCATGTGATTATCATGAAGTGAGCATGGCAAGGGGAGACTCGTGGGTACCCATTGAACCTATTTACAGCCACATATCTTGAAGACAGAGGTCAAGGGACCCGTTTGAAAATGGCTGTGCCAGTTTTCCCAACATCAAAATTTAGTTTGTTTATTTGTTTGGGGCGTTATTTAAACTCCTTCACAACAAGCTAATATGTTAGCTAGTTCCATATAATGACAGTGGCATAAGTTTTGGTACCAATAGATTCCTTAGTTTATTTGGTGTCAAATATTGAGGGCTGCACTTTGCAAACAACCCGTCTAATAGTTGCAGCATAGCTAAGTACGTATTAATTTGTGTAGCCCTGTATTCAACAAAAGGAGGATTCTGGTGTCAGTGCTCTTCTGAACTGATAAACTTTACCCAGCATAGTTGTGTGTTGACCTGACAGTAGACACGCTGTCACAAATACAAACATGTTTCCATAGAAGCACGTGAAACACTGTGAGTGTAAATGGCTGCTTGTAAATATCAGGGAGTGGAATTGTGTGTGTGTGTGTTTTTAGCATGGCAGTGTTATTTCTACTTGAGTGTATGATGTTAATCTGGTCCACAACTGGTCCGATGTTTTACATATTGATGAAATCAAAGCACACGCTTGAATTGAAGTTCTTAGTTTGTTTGACAAAATTGTAACATCTGCTGTATTTCTTGCTATTTAATACTGATTTTAACACCGCTTTTATTAACTATAATGCATTCTTCCATCCTCGAGCTCCTGTTTGCATCCCTCAAACCTTGTGTACTCTGATTTGTGCTCTCCATACCTCCTGTCGTCACCTCGGAGGTGTTTCCCTGCCTCTGTGTGTGTGTGTGTGTGTGTGTGTGTGTGTGTGTGTGTGTGTGTGTGTGTGTGTGTGTTGTCCTTGCTGGTGGTGGTGGTGTGTGTGTCTCAACAGCACTCTGATGTTTCTGTTTTAGAGTTCCACTTAGAGAGGACTCCCCTTCTGACTTCACCCCACCCCCCTGAGCTCACAGGTCAGTCGGTCCCTCCTCTGGACTTTACAAGCAGCATGTTGTCAGTCTGCTACACTCTTTGGTTTGCATGTTTGTGTTTGTCGGTCCTCCTCAGTCTCTATCTGAAGGCAGGATTGCTGACAGTCATGAGGAAGGTTTCACGTTAAAGGCTCCCTGCAGTGACCTCACCGACCCTTCTGTCTGTGTTTATATCATTATTAGCAGTACTGTCATTGATACTTCTTACTTCTATTTCCTTGTATTCACAAAGCTTTGCTGAAATTATGAGAAAATTCCTGGGGTCACTGGAGTGAGACTTTAACTTATGTTTTTAGTTATTTGTTGTGTGTTTGCAAACCAAGACATTTAACCTGGATCGTTGCCTTTCTGTCTCTGTAGCCATTCCTCTGACAGCATATGGACCAATGGCAGCAGCAGCGGCAGCAGCGGCAGTAGTTAGAGGTATGAACATGCACATACAGGGAAATTAGCTTGGTGATTCAGTGCGTAGCAATAAACAGGACAAAAGACATAATATAAATTATAGAAATTTGCAAAAGAAAATATGAAATTAAAATTAATTATTCACGAATTATTATGATAATCGATTAATTGGTTTGAATACATTTTAAAGAAAAAAACTGAATAAACTGAATATCTTTGAACTGTTGACAAAAAAGACATTTGAGGACATCATCTTGGGCTTAGAGAGACACTGATTGACATTTTTCATCATTGATTAATCGATTAATCGATCGATTAATTGAGGAAATAATCGACAATGAAAATAATCAATAGTTGCAGCCCTAAAAATACATATGTTTAAAGTGGAAGAGCTGTACAGTTTCTGTAGGAATGTGTAAAATATTGAGGGGATTTGCAAAAGCAGTTTTGACAATAGTTAAACTTTTCAGCTCATTTTCACCAGTACTTGCTTACACTAATATTGTTACATAATATGTTAAGTAGTATTGAGCAGTTTGATGCTCTGCAGTAGTAACTTTCTTTTTAGCTCAAAATTTGGTCTCCACCCTCAGATCCTGAAGGAAATATCTGGCTTTTTAGCTGTTAAATGCTTTGTAATGTTCAGCAACTGGTTGCTAACTTTGTCAGCCGTTTGGTGCTGGGCAGGTAGTGTACAGTACAGAAAACATCAAAAACCGAAACAGTAAAACTGAAAGAATGAGCCAAAAGACGCTGAAATGCTTCATAGAGCTGAAGGGAACTGCAGAGTCTGGATTCTCTGTCATACTATGAGTGGTCCTTTCAAACTACATGTGGTCATTGGATTCATTGTCATTATTAGAATATTGATGTAAACGTTCAAATTTTACTTTTAGGCTCCACCCCTTCTCGCTCAGCTGGATTTTTAGGCACGAGCAGCCCGGGGCCGATGGCGGACCTTTATGGAACAGCCAGTCAGGAGTCGGCTGTCAGCAGTTACCTCAGCGCTGCCAGCCCCGCCCCGAGCACTGGATTCAGCCACAGTCTGGGGGTAAGATGACCTCTCTACTATTATTTCAGGAACAGTTTCTGTCGCGGTTCCTCATCATAATTTAAAGCTCTAGGTCATATCTTAGACTAAGACTGCTTTATTGTCATTTCTATATCCAAGGAGACTGACATACAAGGTAACAAAACGATGTTTCACAGGGACCACAGTGCCACATAGAACAATATGAGAAAAAGAAAGAAAATAGTAAATAACACACTACTCAGGACATTACACAGAAATTGAAGATGTTGAAAAGTACTGAATAAGTATGATAAATATATACAGAACTCTATGCAACTGTACATGTTAAACATTATATACACAACATTAAATACACAATTTAACACTGTACACTGTACACATGCACTGTACACATTAAATATTAAATACGGACTGTACACGTTAAACGTTTTCAGCAGTAGTTCAGCATTTTTAGGAAATACCGTATGCTTGTTTACTTTCTTACCGAGAGTCTCTTAAATGTCTATTCATTAAATATAAAGTTACATCCAGCAGCTGGTTATCTTAGCTTAGATTAAAGACTGGCAACAGGGAGAAACAGCTAGCCTGGCTCTGTCCAAAGATGGCAATCCTCTAACCTAAATCTCTGACAGAAAGCGAACATTTCTGTTCCTCAAATTGTCTGAGTAGTGCTGTGAAGTTGCTGGCATTGTGACTGATGATGAATCCACTATGTTATAAAGAAAAAGAAGAAGAAGCAAAGGCAGGTCCAGCAACGGCATTATTTATTTTAAAAAACATCGCTCTGCTCAAATTTGGCAATATGTCTTACACCATAACTTTTTGCGATATTTTGTTATTGTTTTTTTTTCCCAAATTTGTGACCTTATTAAAAATTTGCATTAAGCTAGTGGATGGAAATTCACTTATTCATGAGCTGTGTGCCTTCATGACTCAGGATGTGAGTATTTGTTTCTGTCCAACAAAAGACTGCACTGGTCACCTCCCTGATTAGCATCTTCAACCCAAAAGAAGAAATTCAGATTTGGGAATTAGTTAATTAAATCCTGAGAACAAAACAGTGAACTTGTGTGCTTGCTCCCACAGGGCCCGTTGATCGCCACGGCCTTCACTAACGGCTATCACTGAGAGTGTAAGTCATTGTCTTGTTTCAAACACATAAGACTGTTTCACTGGGACTCACCTGTCAGTAACCCAGGTGTTTTTTTGGTGTCAGTGCAGAGCTGTAGACTGAGAGCTGGAAGGAGTTGAAGCTGCTCTGGAGCTGATCTGGTCCGTCTCTGTCAAGTCCACCTTTCCGGCTGGGGCAGCTGAACCTCCACCCCTCCACCCCGGTGTCAGCCTGAACCCAGCCCACCCTTCTGACGCCTCACTAAACTCCACCTCCTGAGAAAAAAAGGTTCATAAAAGGAACGAAAAAGTGTATCACCATGTAATAGCAACACATACAGATGCTGTATTTTTAGTGTGTTTTTTTTCTGTTGTTATGTTTCAACTTGCTTTTTTTTGTGATGGCTGCGTTGTTTTCTTTATCTGTTTTGTTTTATTGGGTTATGTGAACCTGATCTCTCTGAGAGAAGAGGAAAAAAGTCTCCAGGAGAAGCCTGTTTGAAGGTCAGGAGCTGTAATTTGTACTGGAAAACTGTATATTTGTCACTAGTTCATACTGAATTTTAACAAAAACATTTGTGATTAATACTATTTCTTGAAAATGTGTCACAAAGTGTATATCTTGGTAGGTTTTTAACAAAGACTTGTTACACTAATATTGGACAACAAAGGTCATTAGTTACAGTTACATAATAGGCCTACATGAGCTGTACAATTTTGTAAAATAATGTAAATATGACTGGTTTCTTGGGGGAGGGGGTTGGGGGGCTCCGCTAATGTTTGTGTGTGGGAGGCTTTTGGAGTAATAATACGATTGCTTCTTTCATCAATCCGTATGTGTTGGAAAGCTTGACTGTTACGTATCATAGTTTCACATGGAGGTCAAGAACATTTCAGTATGTTTGTCTGTCAATATCAGACCATGCTGCGTTCCTCTCTGGGCATTTTATACAGGATGTGTCATTTGATTCTGTTACTGCTTTTAAAAAAACTGCCTCAGAGTTGAAACACTTTTGAGTTGAGCAGGATAGAGACTGAGTCTGGAGTAACACTACTTTTGGGGGATTTTGGGTGTGAAAATCCTCTTTCAGGAGAGAGGGGAAAAAAACATGCTGTTTTCTTACTTTATCATATTGTTGTTTTAACTGTGATTTTCAATATGTGATGATTGTTTGTGAAGAAAAATGAAGGAGTAGTGTGCAGGAGCAGTCATGTTATGATTGATCTGCTCGGCAGGCTGTGTTGATGTTTGCGTGAGCGTGTCATATGGTTTTAATCACATTGGTTTCCAATGTGCCATGTGCTGTTTTCTGGGGGGGACGGTACCTCAGTCACAAATGTGAAATTTTAATCTGACATTTTTTTTTTTTATTATTACATTAACATATATGTCAAAGTGTGGATGGTTGAACCTTTTAGAAAGGCGGCTTTCCCCCCTCCCAATCCATCACTGCATATCCACTGGAGGTCACAGACTGTAGCAATGTGACAGCTATTTTTAGACCAAAACAATTGTGTTCAGAGCTACTAGGACGTTGCACTGGCCGATCACAATAAATGTGTTCTCCTTCGAATGTTAGCTTAAGAACAAAGCACTCTCGATCTATGAATTACCAGGTTTTACATTTTGATACACTCGCTCACACTGCTGCGGGCTACCATGGTAGTTCATCCTGAAATGCTGTTTTCACTGAAAAATAACAATCTTGTCGACACTGTAACATTTTCTGATTTTCTTTTTTTTTCCTGTCATGTTTATTCCTTTGAAAAAAAACTTTTTAAAATTCCTAATAAATTATTTTAAAACATTCCATTTATGTGTAAAGTTTGAACTTTTTTTTTTACAGTTTGTAGGATTTGGAGGCATCTAGTGGTGTTGTTGCAGACTGCAACCAACTAAATACACCTCATCTCTTTTCCAAGATGGCGGGTCGCCGAGTACACAACCGTAGTAACACTGCTGTCCTCAGAAGCCATACTTAACATAATAACTCTACTTTAGGAGCAAGGGAAGTTAGACAGTGGCTGGCGGTGCCATGGTTTTATTTTACAGTGGTCTTCAGGTAACGTGTTTCACTAGAGCCAGTGTTTGGTTTGTCCATTGTGGGCTACTGTAGAAACTTGGTGGTCCAGCATGGTGGACTCCATGAAGGGGACCCGCTCCCTATGTAGATATGAAGTGCTCATTCTAAGCTAATGAAAACACGATTCAGAGTTTAAGGCGATTATACGCTAAAGAAAACAAACTACGAATATTACAGTATATTTCATTTCTGTTCATAGATCACCTAAAATGAGAGAAACACTCCTTTAATGTTTTTTTTTTTTTTTTGAATAACAGATGAACGGAAATGCAAATCTGGCTAAAATATAAGAATATGTTTCACATTTGTGAAGTTATTTTTTTTCTTACAAAGTTATGAAAGTTGCAGTGTTATTCTAATACGTGTATTCTGTAGTTGTACTAAATAACCACACCTTTATGTACTAAATTGCTATACATTTACAAGAAGAATTATTATACGTTAGGGCTGTCAAAATTAAACATGATAATGACATGTTAACACAAATTGGTATTAACACCACTAATTTCTTTAATGCATTAACACAACTTTTTTAGATTGTAGGGGGCTCTGTTTTAAAACTAAAGTGAAGATACTGGTATCATATGACACCAAAAAAAAAAAAAAAAAAAAAAACAAACAAAGAGATCCACATACATATGCCATTGTCATCATATGAAACTAGGGATCCACTGGTACCATCCATGTCACACTAGCTTGTCGAGAAGAAGGTTAAATAACACTCCAAACTCCAAGAAAATTTTGACTTGGAAAAACTGGCATGGTCATTTTCAAAGGGGACCCTTGACCTCTGACCTCAAGATATGTGAATGTAAATGGGTTCTCTGGGTACCCACAAGTCTCCTCTTTACAGACATGCCCACTTTATGATAATCACATGCAGTTTGGGGGCTGCACGGTGGTGTAGTGGTTAGCGCTGTCGCCTCACAGCAAGAGGGTCGCAGGTTCGATTCCAGCTTGCGGCTCTTCTGTGTGGAGTTTGCATGTTCTCCCCGTGTAAGCGTGGGTTCTCTCCGGGTACTCCGGCTTCCTCCCACCGTCCAAAGACATGCTGTTTAGGTTAATTGATCACTCTAAATTGCCCTTAGGTGTGAATGTGAGTGTGAATGGTTGTCTGTCTCTATGTGCCCTGCGATGGACTGGCGACCTGTCCAGGGTGTACCCTGCTTTCGCCCAATGCCAGCTGGGATCGGCTCCAGCCCCCCCGCGACCCCTAACGGGATAAGCGGTTGACGATGGATGGATGGACATGCAGTTTGGGACAAGTCATAGTCAAGTCAACACACTGACACACTGACAGCTGTTGTTGCCTGTTGGGCTGCAGTTTGCCATGTTATGATTTGAGCATATTTTTATGCTAAATGCAGTAACTGTGAGGGTCTCTGGACAATATTTGTCATTGTTTTGTCTTGTTAATTGTTTTCCAGTAATAAATATATACATATGTTGGCATGAAGCAGCATATTTGTCCACTCTCATGTTGATAATATGAAATCCTTGACAAATCTCCCTTTAAGGTACATTTTGAACAGATAAAAATATGTGATTAATTTGCAGTTAATCACAATTGTATGGACAATCATGTGATTAATCATTAAAAATTTGAATCGACTGACAGCCTATCTATACCCTATATTTGTACTGAATTACTATATATTTCTAAATTATAAAAAACAGTAAAATGCTTTCCATCTTTGATTTTCCTGACACTGTTTCTAAGTAACAGCAGCGTCCGCTCTTCAGCAGCCTGCCTCTCATTCCCTCTTCCATCATCACTGCTCCACTGCCTCCCCTCCCAGTTGCCTCTAGCTCCACCCTCCACCCTCCCAGAGTCTCAGCCCTGTGCCTCGCCTCTCTGCTTTTTACTGTCTCGGGGGGGACGGCAGCCGGTCATGAACACCAAGTCCTCGCTGGACGGGAGCGGTGACCACCTGAAATATGTTGAGGCTCAGGAGACCCCCCCTCTGAGGAACTATCTCTGCCTCACCATGTTCACCTGTTTCTGTCCTGCATGGCCCATCAACATTGTGGCGCTGGTTTTCTCTGTGCTGGTGAGTTATGCAGTGCTCGGTTCCTATTTATGAATAGTTGCAGCATAACATACTTCAAGTGATGCGTTTGGGAGGTTCAGTTATCTGCAGGCAGTGCATAGACATCAACCTGTGTCATGTCATATTAGAGAGGACAGTACCAGTGGTAAGAATAAACACCAAGGAGGACATTATGGGAAAATGGTTACCAGTAGTGGAATGTAACTAAGTACATTTACTCAAGTACAATTTTGAGGTACTTTTACTTTACTGGAGTATTTCCATTTTATGTAACCTTGTATACCTGTATACATTTTATCCACTATACCTCAGAGGGAAATATTGTACTTTTTACTGTACTGCATTTTTCTGACACTTTTTGTTACTTTTTACTGAGGTAGATGTCATGTTCATGATTTCATGTCATGTCATAAGAATCTGGTCTTACAAAAACAGTACAAAAATAACGGCCCGAGTTTGTATGGTATTGCCAAGAATCTGACCGTACTCAAGTGTTTAGAGTCCGTCACATAGAAAAACAGGATGGTCATAGGACATTGACAAGTCCAGAGGTTGGATAACCAGATGTATCCTGTTTTGGCATATCCAGATAGAACCTGATTAGTGGAAAGGGACATAAGGGTGTTTACTGGTGGATATAAAAGTAAAGGTGATGGCTGTTAAGTTTCGATCTTTTTGTCTTGTATGTATGATTGCAAGAATTAATTGCATCCTGCCAGGCTGACCCTTTTCAAGATCGCCTCTTGTCTTATTTTTGCTACAACATATTTGGCACCCCAGATTGTTTGAGTCGAGGGCAGGGCATTTCTGCTTCTTCAAACAACCGACAATAAGATAAGATAGGATATTCCTTGATTAGTCCCACAGTGGGGCTGTCTGAGGGGAGACAGGAAGAGTTGGGTTGAGTCAACGTGCCAACAGCAGCTGTTGCATCGTTGTAGCTGTGAGTAACAAGATGAGGCACAGCATTGCACTGTTTCTCATCATGGAGGACATTGGCGTCGCAATGTGGGCAGGTGCATGGAGAGAAATTTACTGGGAGTCATTTTCTTTTGAAATGTTCAGCCAGGGCCGGCTTAAAGTGGCAGTAGACAGAAAGTTTTAGGCATCATTGGGCAAATATTCCATAATAACCTTTCAGCATATTGTAAATTCGATTCCGACTTGGGACTCTTCTGTGTGGAGTTTGCATGTTCTCCCCGTGTAAGCGAGGGTTTTCTCCGGGTACTCCGGCTTCCAAAGACATGCTGTTTAGGTTAATTGATGACTCTAAATTGCCCGTAGGTGTGGATGTGAGCGTGAATGGTTGTCTGTCTCTATGTTTTCTGTCTCTATGTGCCCTGTGATGGACTGGCGACCTGTCCAGGGTGTACCCCGCCTTCGCCCAATGCCAGCTGGGATCGGCTCCAGCCCCCTCATGACCCCTAAGGGGATAAGTGGTTGACGATGGATGGATGGATATTTGCTCTAATCCTACCCACTGCAGCTTTAAGGCACAGGCCATGCAGTGCATGTGATCACCCAGGGTGCCAGCTTCTGGTTGACTTATAAGTTGACTTATTTTCTGCACTGAGGTCAGCAAATGTACTTTAAATAGTTAAAACTTTTGTCTTAAAACCATTGTGATGTCTGATGTATGTTGCGGTTTACGGGGATAGGATTAAGGGTTTGGTTGGCTCTAATTTTGAATTTCCCCTATGGGGAAAAGGGCTGCCCTGTGGTCGGCACAAATTCCCATAAAAGACATGTACTACTGTGGGGCTTACTGCCTTGTTGACACTGAAGGTGTTTATGCTTCACAGTACATGCATGCCCAAAGAACCTTGAATTTCCCTTTCACTCAACCTACAGGCGCGAAAGAGCTACGACGAAGAGGACTACGATGGCTCCAAGCGGCTGGGTCAGAAAGCCCTCCAGCTGGGGATTGTCTCTTTTGTCATTGGCCTTGTGATTATCACTTTGTACACCGTTGTGCACTTTACCATGGTATGAATGCAGAAGATATACAGTGTGTGGTGCAAAAATAAACAGAAAGGATAGAGAGATTTCAGGTCTTTTTTATTCCTCCCCAGCATGTGGTGTGACCTCTTGAGAAGGAAGAGGAGGTGGAAGTGGAGAGGAGGTGATGGAGAGATCAGCTCCACGGGATGCAAAGCAGCTCTGCTTGGCTTCTGTCATCAGCGACTCTGCTGGTTTTGCAAGAGCAGAGTCTCACTGTGCCGCTGAATACATCTTTGTTTCAGCTATTCTGTAAATGATATCGCAATGAAACTTTTTCAAGTTTTTGTAATTGCAATGTGAAAGGAGTGATGCACACTACCAGTACTTCTACTGATGACAGATGGTGTTTTTCCTGTAACTAAAGGCCTTTGATGGACTGTTTTACATTTCCTTTACTTTAACTATTGATAACTGATTATTGATAAATTGATGTAACGTAGGAACGTTGAAATATTTTTCTGCTGTGGACATGTGATGTAAAATGTAAAATAAAAAGTTTTACTTTCATAAAACATGGCCTGATAAACACAAAGTGCAAATAAGGAGTTTCATTTGAAAGTTAAATATTAATCACTCATATTTCCTGAGACTGAATAAAAATTAGTTCAGAAATGCAGATTTTTGAGCTGACCAAAATGTATATGTCTAATAATGACATAATCCATATTTCTGAATGCATCAGTGCAATATAATAATAGAAGTATGATACAGCAACAATATGGTAAAATACTGCCCAGTAGTATTGGATCTACTTGCCTCAGTTCACACTCATCTTTGACACCTGTTGCAGTTTAATGAGTCTGAGGGATCATATGCTCTGATATGTAATATTAACACTGTTACAAGGCTAAAAATAAGAGCATATAATCATCATGCTGCGCAGTGATCCAGCACACGAATTACCATGAAAATAAAAGTTGAGTCACTAACATATCAAGATGCAGAGTTTATTTATCCCTGTGACCAAAAGTGTTTGATCAACCCTTTCCTCTGTTTCTGTTAGCAATCAGCAGTTCATAAATCGATGGTAGTAGAACACTTTACCCAAAAACTGATGATCAACTTTGCGTTTGCCATGTGTCTTAGACACTCATGATCATCATGCTAGTGAGCTGGATGCGAGGACAGGGAAAGCTGCTGGAAAGCCCACAAAAAAATGCAGTGAAGATAAAGTGAAAATGTCAAGCGGAGGACAACCAAATCATCACCTCTCACTGGCTGAACTTTTCCTACATTTTGAGGCTGGTACAGAGAGTCTGAGTTTAAAGCCTTCTGTGCTGAGGAGGCTGTTTGGACTTGTGGCCTCGAAGGTCACCACGGCAACTCAAGAACCTGTTGATGGACACCAGCTGAAGAAGGAGGTCTTAATTATAGCCAAACATTTGCCAAACACACAGACGACAGACATGGAAGCATGTGAGGCAGGGCCTTGTCCTCTGCAGGGCTGGAGAAGCATTGACCTGTACTGAGGACAGAGGAGGAGAAAACACCTGAAGAAACTACTGACCCATTCAATTTGAGGACATAAGGCAGGGTCAGCTTAAGGCATAGGCTATATAAGCGATCACCTAGTGTGCCACCTTCTGAGGGTCGCTGGTTGCCCACTTTAAAAATTAAAAAAATTAATAATAATTTATAATTCCTCATTTTCTGTATTGAGGAGCTGGTCCTGACATAACAGGAGGCCTTGTCCATCATGGTGAAGCATCTGGTGTTTACTCTTGCAAAGATACAGGAGTGAGGGGTCATGTCTGAGCAGACAATTCAATATTTTTGTTTTTCAACTTGAAATCTAAATATTTGAGACTAAATGACATAATCAGTGACTGAAAGAGTGATTACAGGTACTGGACTGGAGCTCTACTCTCCAACCCTGAGAGGAGCAACGGGGTGACCTTTCCTAATGCCGAAATACTGCTGACTCTCTGTTTTGATTACAAGTGTGTAAAGTTACAGGCTTTAGACATGTGAATCACATCATGAAACAGGATAGCCGTGAGAATGACTCGGACAAATCAGTGTGATCTGGCAGCAAGGACACTCCCCTGCTGAGCAGCAGCAATCTAGATGTCTGCTTTACAGGCCTCTCACTGTAAGCCATGCAAAAACTCATTTAAAAAATTCACAAATCTATGTGCGAAAAGAATTGTTAGTGTATATGTAGACCTTTTCATTTAGAGGGTATATTTAAAATATATAGCATTTTAAAATTGTTCTGACAGAATGTCATCTACGTTGTGAGGCAAAGTAAGTATTTGATCAGGCTTAAAGATGTTATATTAACCAGTAATGTTCAAGAAAACAAACCTGATGGTTGATGTGCACACCCTGACCCCATGATGACACACAGTGGGCGGCAACCCCTTCATTTGCATAAATGCAGAAATGCATAAAGAAATATAGAAATAAATGTGAATGAATGTGTATAAAGGGGTGAAATTCAAAGGGAAATTTGTGTATCAATAAATGAATGCAAAAAATAATATCAAATAAATAAATAAATGCATCAATAAATAAATATTAAATTAAAAAATAATAACTAAATACATTTTAAAATGAATAAAATAAATACATAAATAAATAGATTAAATAAAGGAGTAAATAAATTTGGGAATTAATACAATGTAAAAAAATATAAAAGCAAATTAAAACAGACAATATATGTCACATTTTGTCAATTTATTAATTACTACATTTATTTGTAATATTATTTTTGCAACAGTTAATGACATGTTTACTCATTTATTTATTTAGTCATTTTTTATTCATTTGTTTATTTAGGCTTCTCCACATTGGGGGCCGCAACCCCCAGGTTGGGAACCACTGTCTGCCTTTCAGGATTGTTTTCAAGGATAGTCTTAAGTCTGTGTTCATATGTGTTTTTGTTTTTCTTTCATTTTTCATTTGATTCTTTCAAAAAATTAACCAGTCATGATTGTTTTTGTCACCTTAACTGTCCACAACTTTTTCTTATCTGTCTGTTTCCATAGTCGAAGGCTGTTAATCACCCACTTTACTGACACCTTTGTTTTTATTTTATGATAAAAAGTATTTAAGAGTACTTAGAGTAACAGTATTTCTCTCTTTGAGATCATGTTATTTACTTCTAAATCATCTGCTGCTTTACCATGAAATAGTTGGCGACAATCGGGTTAAACTTTAACTGTGAGCTGGAGGACAGGAGGCGGAAGAGGTGTGTTTTCTTCACTGCACACACACATACACACACATTCACACCGAGGTTTCCACTAAATGGCGAAAACGCACAAAGTACAGCTGAGCTCAGGAGATTAGAAGAAGATCTGGAGGTAAACGGAAAGAGCGCAAACTAAACACTGCTCATCTGTTGCTGCTCTTCGGGACGGGACGTGAACGCAGCTCCGCCTCATGTTTTCAGTCCGAGAGGAAAACTGCTGCAGTTCAAAGACGGAAACAACAGCAGCGATACGAGCACCAGACGTCTGTACACCCCCAGACCACAAACACATGTACATGACCTGCGTCTGACAAGACTGCATCCAATACGACCTCATCTGGCACGATTTAGGTGGGTATTTTCATTCTCATACTGCTCCTTATGAACAAATACGCTCATTTTCCAAGGGCTCATTTGACTCTAGGGCCCCTGCTGGTCATCCAGGGACCACTGTGAGTCTTCTGGTGGTGCACACAGAGATGCTGTGATCTGTGTCTTGCCTCCAGGATGGGGAACAGCAGCAGCGACCGGTCCAGCGGGGGTCAGGGTGAGAGGTCATACAGAGATGGACAACAAGGAGGGAAAGAGGCCCGTCCCAACATCCTGATGGACAGCACAGAGGACGCAGACCTTTTCCAGAGAGAAGACACAAAGGTAGAATACATCCATGAAACCAGATAGCCTTTTAATAACTTACAACCCCCTTATTTTTGACTATATATTGATTGTGTGCTCTGCATGCGCATTAACTATAAATTGCTTATGATTAATGCCATTTTAAGTATGTTTTTAGGTTGATTTTCATAGGGTTAGGGGTGGGGGTGAGGAGAGGTTCAGGGGGACATAAATAGTCAACAGTAGATGTTGAGTGATGAACAAAAGCTGGGAAGCTGTAGATTAATTAGAGATGCAGACATTGTGTGTCAAGTTATCAAGTCCTGATCAAGAAATAAAAAATTAAGTATGTAATTTAAATAAAAAGCAAAAGTGTATTAAGACCATGATGATGATTTGTGATGGTCATCCCCATGCTTTGATTTTGTGTTGATATCATTTGCTACACAGATTTGGTGCTAAATTTAACCAATTTTGCACCACTTATGAATTGATAAAAATGATCAACAATCCCTCCAAAATACCACATTATGACACCGAGACCTTGAAGAACACTGTAGAAAAATCCATTTCATTCATTATACAGTGAGTCACATTTCAAAAAAGTGGTCTCATTACAATGAAATGGTTACTATGGGGACCAATATCATCACAGATTAATTCAAATAGGCTCACTGGAGACTGAAGAGTCTCAGCTTTACAGTCATACCCAATTTATTTAATTCCAAGACTGTTTAGGGACTCCAGTATAGAGAAATATTCAGTCATTCAATGATGATGATTTTATGCAATATTAGAGCATATATATAAATTTTAAATACATGTACAATAGGGACAATTATACAGCATATACTGTATACAGGCTGTGCAAAATATGTGTATATACATGTAGATGAGGCCTCACACTGTGTATGTACAGGCAAAGTCATACATTTGATATGTAAATCATATGTACAATCATAAAAGCTATTCATGTAATATATCTCTTCTATGAATTGGCAGGCAACATATAACAGATATGGATTCATCTGACTTACCTAAAACTCCTGACAGAAACCAAATATGAAGCTTATGTGTTATGTCTGTTCTCATTCGCTGTTATGAGGAAGATGCACAAGACGAAATTCAAAGTTTGCCAGGAAACACGTTGTTTTTCAGAAGAATACAAACCCACAAACCAGCTGACTCCGTCCTCAGCTCCCCTCGGTCGGCCGTTCAGGCAGGTAGTGCCTTGTGGACCAGAAGCAGAGGCTGAAGGTGCTCTCATTAACATGGATACAATACATTGATATTATGCTGTTCAGGCTCCACAGGAAATACAGGAATTTCTGGCCTGGCAGCAGGACCTGGAAAGTGATGGCAAAAGTCCAACACAGGCCAGACCCACTGTGTTCAGGTGGCCGGGGGCCGCCAAAGAAGTCTTTGTGTCCGGCTCTTTTAACAACTGGGCCACCAAGATTCCTCTCAACAAAAGGTACTTTGACTTGTGCACAGTGATTCACAAGACTCCTGGATCTGTTTGTACTGATGGAAATGTAATACGATTGTCTTTTAAAACCAGTCAGAAAAACTTTGTGGCTATTGTGGACCTGCCAGAGGGAGAGCACCAGTACAAGTTCTGTGTAGATGGCCAGTGGACCTTGGATCCTACTGGGGTGAGTTATTAAGTTTTAGAGGTCACCGACCTTTTTATATAATATATAATAATTCATCACCAGTGTACTTGTATTTTTCCATGTTTGCACAAATGCCTACTGCCAAGTGTCTGTATCAAATTTCTGTTTACACTCTCTGCCAGGCCGTGATGACGTCTAAAACTGGCACAGTTAATAATGTCATCCAGGTGAAGAGAACTGACTTTGAAGTCTTTGACGCCCTCAGGATCGACTCTGAGGATTCTGCAGACATCTCAGGTTCTGGCATCCATATCATTCATTATTAACTACTTTCAGACCGGCCAGATATTATTAAAAGAGTTTTAATCTGCTTTAGATATTATAATGTAGGCCACATTAGAGCAAATGACTAGTAAGACATTTAATTTGGTGTCGTGAAGCCAATGCATATAGTAAAGTTAACGTCTGATTAATTTTCAAATACACTGTATTAATCAGTGTCCTTATTCTTGTAAGGATGTATTAACCCTCTGAGACCCACAATTTTGTCTTTTTTAAGGGGGAGATAGCAGATCAACAGTAGATGTCACATAGAAGCGGCGTACATCATCTGAAAGCTGTGAACCTGGAGATTAATTTGAGATGCAGCTCAGCACTGTGTTGTAGTTATTAATCAGACATAATCATACATTAGTTAATTAAAATAAATTGTAAACATGTGTAAGGGCTTAAACATTATGATAGAAATATACAGTATTACATTATGATAGAAGTATATGATGGTCTCATAAGTTGTATTAAATTTTTGGGTTGATAACATTTGTTACACCGATGGCGCTAAATTTAACCATTTTTAACCACTCAAGAATTGATGAAAGTGATCAATAATCCCTCCAGAATACCACATTAAGACATCAAGACCTCGAAGAACATCAGAGAAAAAGCCATGCTGTGGAGATCTTTGGAGATCTCTGCAAGGACGGCATATTTGGAAAGCATTCAGAGGATGTATAATCTGAAAGCTCTAGGTCTCTAGTTTGTGGCTGTAAAGTTTCACGAGGCTGTGATTATCCTAGAGGTCACCACAGGTCATTTTACACAGTGATGCCAAATAAAAAACAAATATATATGAATTGGCTACTATGGGCATTAACATCATCACACATGAATACAGTTGTGCTTATTGGATTCAAAGAGTTTCAGCTTTACAGTGATACCCAATTTTTGTCATTCCAAGACTGTTTAGGGACCCCGATATATTCAAACATCATTTTTACAATAGGCGAAAATAACACATTTATACTGCATTCATGAAACTGCATGTTTTTTCCCCAAACTGCATGTGATTATCAAATAATGGGCATGTCTGTAAAGGGGAGACTTGTGGGTCCCCATAGAACCTGTTTTTAATCACATATCTCGAGGTCAGAGGTCAAGGCACCCCTTTGAAAATGTCCATGACAGTTTTTCCTCATCAAATTTAGCCCAACCTTGAAGTGTTACTGAGCCTCCCTCTGAAGAGCTAACATGACATGGTTGGTACCAATGGATTTCTCAGGTTGTTACCTAAGGTTTAGTAGTTTCATATGATATCTGTAGCTCTAAAATTGAGTCTGCTACAGCCTCTGAAAGACGGTGTAAGACTGTTTTAATCTACTTGAGATATTAGTATGTCGGCCATATTAGAACCATTGACTCGTGTGACACTTTGGTGCCAATTAATTTAGTAAAGTACTATGACATTTTTGAACAATGTCTGATTACTTGTCAACTCCATTGTATTAATCAGTGACATTTGTCCTCATTCTTTTGATGTAACGCTGTTTTAAAATAGTGTTGTGCCCTTGTTCTCTCCCAGACTTGTCCAGTTCCCCTCCCGGCCCCTACCTACAGGATCCATATGTGACAAAGCCAGAGGACAAGATCAAGAATCCTCCTATCTTACCCCCCACCTGCTGCAAGTGCTGCTCAACAAGGACACAGGTGTCTCTGTAAGTACAGGCTTGATGCTGCTTGTCTCGGTGGCTCACAGCACTCCAGAAAACTGTTACAACAGCATGCAATTTAGTCACATCCATCCTCTTTCTGAATCTCCCATCAGTGTGACCCAACGCTGCTTCCAGAGCCCAACCATGTGATGCTCAGTCACCTGTACGCCCTCTCCATCAAGGTACCTATGCTGCTGTAACATATGTGCTTTTATTATTGTTGTCCCTCGCAGTGAAATCAGGGGGAAATTATCGATCAACTCCCTGTCTGTCAGGAAAATATCTCGGACAGCACCAAATGGATTTTGATCAAACTGTCGGGACATGTTTACATGGCATTGGTCAGTGTAAAGGGACATAAACATTATTTAAATGATCTATAGCACATGGTCTAAAGTGCATGGCGCATTGGTGCATTTAGGGCACGTTCAACTGCACTTTTGCTAGTTAAGCGGCGCAAAGTAAGGCGCAAGTGGCAAAGGGGTTTTATTTAATCTCTTAATTAGTCATAGGGGTGTTTTAGGTGTAACAGGAATTAAACTAATCACAGTGTCGTCTCCCATTCCCTTGAAAAGCGAGGTGTGCCTGCACATTTGACACACCATTTGACTGTATATGAGCAAACGCACTGATAACCTATTCAACCTGTGCACATGGTACAAGGGGCAAAAGTCAATATATGATAGTAAGTATTAGGCAAAATATTAGCTTCAACTTTATTGTTGTTGCACATAGTACAAAGAAATGCAGTTTTACATTAATGCAAACTAGTAAAGCGCTGATTAAGACAATATATGAGTATATATGTGGTGTATACATATACATAGCATAGCGTTAATATATACATATTGTAGTTAAGTTGCAGAGGATTGATGTGTTATATTCTGATAAATAAAAGCTTATCTATAAGTTGCATGCTAAAAAATATGATAAACATGTATTGATAAATAATTTCTGATGCTCAGACTGGCTGAGTCAGAATCCTCTGGAGATGCATTATACACAAGCTTGCAGCCGATCACTTTCGGAGAGGCAGTGCATAAACGGATCCATCAGCCGTTTAGCGGGAGAAGGTACACAAACTTTGAAGTATCCTGCAACTACACTCGCACACACAGAGGGACGATGAGGCCACCACCGTCACGCCAGTGCTCCATACGTTATCCAGAGCATTAATGTAGTAGCAAACAGCTATTTGCTATGTAAACACCTTAGAGGAGTAACGTCTACCTGGGCAGAGAATGAAATCACTCTCCTTCTGTGTGTGTTGTAATCCGAGAATCCGGGCCGGCTGTGCGTGCCTTTAGTGCATGTGTGCATGCCCTGCAGGCTAGCTCACAGCCTCCTCTCTGAACTGCTCTAATACAGCCTTATCAGCTGACAACATCAGCCGGTTAATACTGTTAGCTCTGTCAGCACTGCTGTCTTTGTTTTCACTGTTTGCAGTGTTAGCTAAGACCCGCCCGCTTAGCCGTCACCATGTTGAGAGCCGTGCAGAGGCAATAGAAATGCTCCCAATTCCTCTTTTAGCACCTTTAATATTTATGACTTTCCCTTATTTTCTGTGGTAAAGCAAACTTTTTTTTTACTTGTTTCTGTTATCATGCACAATATGTATGCTATGGCTCATTTCTTTTTTCATTGCCAAAAAAAAAAAAAAAAAAAAAAAACCTAGAAATAAATCTAGAATCAGATTTAGCTTGAACAGTGTGAACTTCAGCTATATATCTAATTTGTATCCAAATATTGTCTTTTAGGATGGGGTGATGGTCCTCAGTGCAACACACCGATACAAGAAGAAGTATGTGACCACGCTTCTCTACAAACCAATATAATCCACAGAGCCATGATCCAGCCTCTTATTTTGAAATGCTAATAACTCTTCTGTTGTTGTACACAGCTGCCTTCAGATTGTTTTGTTAAATCTGCACCTAAATATCTTCCTGATATCAATTTAAAACATTTGCTCTTTTTACCATCCTGTAATCTCATAATCTAGTAAAATATTTTGAAGTTAAATTTACTGCCCAATGTTTGTCAGTTTATGATCCGTGGATGGTTACAACCTAAAGCTTCCTTTCTTATCTTAAGTCATTATCAACTTACTATCAAGAACTCAAGAGGCATGAGAACAACAGGTGGATGTTTTGGATATTTTCATCCTAACTTCACTTGACCCAGATTTGTTGTTTGAGAGACAAGACATGATGCATAAGTGGAAAGCTGCCAAAGTCTCAGGTGTTGCTTTAAATAATTTTAACCTGCAGTAGGCAGAATATTTTGGCATCATTGGGCAAAAAAATCTATGATAACCTTTCTGTGTGTAGTAATTTAAGTGTTCTGGGAGAAAACTAGACTTCTGCACTTCCTCATGGCTCTGTTTTCAGGCTCTAATAAATCTAGTGACAGGAGACTTTGGCCAATCACAGGTCATTTCAGAGGGAGCGTTCCTATTGGCTGTTCATTCAGCGGAGGCAACTGTCAGTCACTCGTGAACTCCGATCAACGCTGATCAAATATGAATCAATATTCTGCTACTGTAATGTCTGTTTCTCACCTCAGATGTTCACAGAAACATCTGAGAAACATCTTTATGTGAGAAATAGACATTACAGCAACAGAATATTGATTCATATTTGATCAGCGCTGCCGAGTTTGATTTTTTTCAGACTGTCTCATGCACTGCTGTCAGGATATAGTGACCATTATAAAAATAACTTTTTAAAATCATATCTGCTCCATTTCTACTCACTGGAGCTTTAAATGATCTGATCAAAATTATCTAGATTGGTGCAATAAGCACAGCTCCAACCTCCATGCTCTCCATACGTGAGGAAACAGACACAAGGACACGCAGAGGTTGAAATTTCACCACTCCCTGAGGATCTCACTTGCTTGTTTTATTTAAAACTGTTGCCTTTGTACGAAATCAAACACCTTTTACATCCCTTTTTGTGTACAAATTATACAGAAATTAAAATTTGAAATGCTGTATGTAAGAAATCCAGCATTCTCTTGCGTGTGTGTGTTTTTTGTGGGTTGTGTAACTCAGTCGACACAATGGACTTTGGGATCCAGGTTCTTGTTTTCAGGGTTGTATGTGGCCTGAGCGAAGCAGTGAGCTGCCACACGATCGCATTCGCACACGGCAGCCTGGCACTTATTGTTGGTGGCTGCGGAGAGACAGAGTTGAGTCAGGAAACTGACAGATAGCTGCTCAATAATAACAAATGAAGCTCACTCGCTCACTCATTATCACTAAGTGCCAGTGTGAAAGTGCCCTGCAGTATTAGGAGAGCATTTGTTTGCACTGTAGGTACTCCTAACTGTACTCTGTTGTGTAATACGTATAGCTGTTTAAATAGTGATTGTATATACAGTACCTACACACAGATGAAGTCTTGTTTAATTTTCTATGTGTGCAGTAAAGCTATAGTCTGCTATTCACTGAATACTGTCAAGGCCATGCTTTTAACCAACTAAAGAAAGTTTAAAAAAAAAAACTCAAATATTTTTGTTTAGGACTTTGTTTTGTTTAGGACTGGGCAACATATTGACATTATATCGATATTGTGATATGAGACTTGATATCATTTTAGATAGATATTGTAATATGGTGTTGTCTTTTCCTGGTTTTAAAGGCCACATTATAATAATTTTTCTGAACTTACCAGACTGTTCTAGCTGTTCTATTATTTGTCTTAAACTTCTTAGTCATTATTTACACATTAGGGATGATTATCAAAAATGTCATTGTGTAAATATTTTGTGAAAGCCTACAAATAGTCGCAATATTGAGGTATTTGGTCAAAAATATATATTTGATTTTCTCCATATTGCCCAGCCTTAGTAGAATTTCACCAAAAATTCATTGAAAATATGTCAAATTTGATGTCAATGAGTGTGTTTAGTTTGGTCCCATTCTTACCAGAGCAGGTCACTTGTTGATTTGAACAGGTGAAATCATAAACAAGAACGTAGGGAAGGTCAACGATAGCCGTGCAACCGGGAGCCTTTCTGCTCGTTTCATAGCATTTATCATGAACTTTGCAGCACCTAAGAATACACGAGGAGACCCCGAGTTACTTTCATTCTTAAAATAATGACCAGAAAAACAAAACTTGGCCAATGACTGCTTCCTACGCATCCACTTCATCCCGAGGGCTTCCCCTCCCCCCGAAGCCGCACCAGCAGCCGTAATCGTTGTACTTTAGAGGGCTGACCCCAGGCTGAGCGCAGGGGATCATCCTCCCAAACTGCCACAATGCCTTGGGCAGCAGGGCGCCGCTGGCTGTACAAGCTGGTAAAGACGTGTGAGGCAGACGAATAAAAACACATGATGAATGAATCAGGAGAAAAGGAATATCCTTAAAAGAATACACTGACACAGAAGTACTGTGGTCAATTAATAAAAAGAGAGGAATAAAGGTAATTTCACAAATAGCACCTGTGTACAATAAGAGTCATTTTAAGGAGTATTTTTCAGTCTCACCAGTGAGGAGCAGCAGCAGCAGAGTAGCTGTGTGATTCATGGCTGCAGTCAGAGGAAGGTGAATTTTGGTGCAGCCTGTTCTTATATGAGAGGAGGTGAGCTGTAACTCCAGATAAGAGGGAGACGAGAGGGCGGGAGCTTTAAATGAGGGGCTACTCCGAAGTTTCTACTTTACCTAAATGTGTATTAAACACCTTCAATTACAAGTGCGTACAGTTTGCAAATAAAAGGTATAATCAGTCTGTTTTTAAACCCAGCCATCTCTAAGGAGAAGCGACCCTGACAGATCACAGTTTTTTACATCTTCATTGAACTGATTCTGTCTTCAGCATCACCTCCGATGAGCAACCAGGAACAGATGAAGTGTGTCCACAAAAATGCTCAGGTTGCAGTAACTTACGCATTCAGGTAAAAATATAAGATATCCACAGGAAATACAACATGACAAGGACTCATTTATTCTCCCCTCACAGGTCAGGCTGTAGATATATTTACAGTTTCCTTTTGTTTATGGCGGTCAGAGTTTAAGCGATAATAACGTGCTAACACAGTGTTTTAGCGCCACTAATTTCTTTAACGCATTAACACAAAACCTAAGGAATCCATCCACAACATGACATTTGTTCAACCCTCACCGGTTAGGCAGTAGATATATTAACAATTTCTTTTTGATCTTTTCGTACGCTCTTTTATTTTCCTAATCAAATATCACATGATCTGTTTGTGCTTTTCTTTCCGTTCACTCAAGTTCAGTGAAGTTGAATTTAAAATAACTTTCCAACACACAGCTGTGTAAATAGCCAACACTTGCCAGAGTTCCCACGACTTTCCACTGCACGACTCGTTTCAAGTGTCTTGTGTTAACACATAAACAAACAATGTATGATTCAACATGACAACAATAATGAACCAAATGTGTATAAAAACATGAATGTGTATCTGCATGTATACGTGTATGTGTTTGTGTATGTATACTGTTGTTATATGTGCAACGTATGTATGCATACATGTTGCATCATGTACAGAGTAGGACATTGGGTGACTCTTGGCAATTGGCCAAAAGAGGACCACCTCTCAAGGTCAGGAGTCAATACAAGGCTTCAGCTTTACACTCCGCATCTCCACCTGCAAGATGCATCCGACTCACTCTCTGCTCATCCTGCTCCTCAGCCTCCCAGCCTGTGAGTACTCAGAACAAGATGGTTTTCAGCACCGGCGACATTTTGATTTCATGGTGGTTTTGAGATGGTTGTTAGTTTTGTCTGAGATGTCTCTGTTGTGTCTCATAGTGCTGTGTAACCGAGCTGTGTGGCAGTTCAGGGCGATGATCCTGTGCACCGTACTGGACAGCTGGCCGTTAATGGACTACTCTGACTATGGCTGCTACTGTGGGCTGGGAGGCTCTGGTACACCTGTCGATGAGCTCGACAGGTAACACTGTTAAAGTGCTGTTCTGTTTCCTGCTCTGAAAGTGAAAGTCCCCTAACCCAGTATTTCTCAAACTTTTTCACATCCATCCATCCACCCATCCGGGGTTGGGTCACGGGGGCAGCAGACAACGTTTTTCTGCTCTTTCTAGGGGACCCCGAGGCGTTCCCAGGCCAGATGAGATATCTAATCTCTCCAGCGTGTTCTGGGTCTACCCCAGGGTCTCTTACCAGTTGTACGTGCCCGGAAAAACCTTCAAAGGGAGGCGTCCAGGAGGCATCCTGATCAGATGCCTGAACCACCTTAGCTGGACCCTTTTGATGTGAAGGATGTCTGAGCTCCTCACCCTATCGCTAAAGCTGAGCCCAGCCACCCTATGAAGGAAGCTCATTTCGACCGCTTGTATCTCATTCTTTCAGTCACTACTTTTCATGTCAAGGACCCCTATATTGATACACATTAAGTCATGGACCCCTATTTAATAAGATTTTGCTTCAGGGACCTCCATCTGAAAATATTCTCGTTTTTAGATATAAATAAGACCAGAATTCTAGGTGTCAACTACAGTTGAGGAAATAAACGTAGATAAATTGAAACCTATGATCAGAATAGTCTCTCTTTTTCTGTAGTCAATTAAATAATAAAACATAAAGTATATCCCCATTTTTTGAGTCCACCTGGACCTCCTCTCAAGGACCACTGAGGGTCCCTGGATGAGAACCACTGCTCTAACCCAAAGCACAATCCAATTTAAAAGGTCAAATCACAATAATAAACAAACCCATTTCTGACTTACCTGTAGTGGTGTTGTGGCATGCAACAGTTTCAGTTTTATGTGCAAAGATTGTGAAATATCTTCCTGCGGTTCTGGCAAAAAATTGAATCGAAGGCAACTGGACTTAGATTTGTCCCTGAAGACGTTGCGCCCCTTATCCAAGTGGCTTCATCAGTTTGAACACTACAGTCTGACTAGTCCCCACTAGTCTGACGACTAGAATCTTCCTGCGGTCACTCCAAGACAATGGAGGTGAATAGAGTTTTGTTTGTGCTGCTCAAAGCACTGAAACAACGTGTGATGTTTTCACAGGGACTGTTTCTTCAGCAGAAAATAGTTCTGGTACCACTATGTTTGGATTAAAATGAGTCTGCAGTCTTCTTCAAAAACTTCTCATTATATCCTGACAGCAATTAATAAACCAAATGCTCTTACAGGTAAAGAAAAAAATCTGTGGCTGTCGCAGGATTGTAATAAGCCCATCCAGTCATTTCATTCAGTCCTGTTTGTTGTTTATGTCCAAATAATATAATATAAATAATAATTTTGGGGGAGTGGCTTTGGAGGGAGGCCTTTGGAGGGAGTTTTGGAGCTAGTGCTGCTGGCCACTTTCACTGGAAAAGAGCTGACAACGCTGGGCTTGGTTTTCAATTATAATAATTAATAATTTTTAAACCTAGTGAACTCTTGCTGTTTTTAAAAATTACCAATCCTACTTTTAATTGATCCTTGGAGCTGAAGAAAATCAATTAGCCAACCAACAAAAAAATAATTCACTGGTTGCTGCTTCTTAAATGTGAATATTTGATCCTTTTTTAATCCTCTGTGATGGTGAATTGAAACTCACTGAAAATGAGGTAACATTTTAGCACTTGTGGTTCCCTCGTTTGAATGTGGGTTTTTGAATGGATTTTTAGTTAACATATATACTTGAAATAATGTTTGTGGTTAACAAGCTGTAGAGATTTTGTTCTACGACACAAAATACATCAGTAAATACCTCACTCGTGAATTTTGAATGTGTCTTAAGAAAGGTGGTTACTAACAAGTAGCTAAACGGACCACAAAACATCATGATGCCGACTCGTCTTTACAGCTTCGTTGTGTCGCACTCATGAGACCGTGATGTAGTTTGTTATGGCCTAACATTAGCTTTAACATTAGCTTTTTTCAAAAGTTCAAAGTGGAGTTCATTTGTGAAGATTATCTTACAGAACAAAACATGGAAGTATCATAAACGTTTGCTTGCCACAGAGCTTATTTTTTATTTTGAATTTTTTCCTGGTTAGCCGACAAAAACACGTCATCCATGGAGCACTCTATTGTGATGGAAATGTTTTAGTATTCTTAAATATTTTATAGATCTCCTAAAACTCAATAAATAATGAAACTGAACTTCAACAGTAGGTGATTTTCTTCATCCTGATATATGGAGGGCGGTGCAGTGACCTCTTCATGCTTTGTGTATGTTGCAGATGCTGCCAGATCCACGACCGGTGCTACAGTGATGCAATGCAGCACGACGAATGCTGGCCCATTTTGGACAGCCCCTACACTGAACTGTACAGCTACAGGTGCAACGAGGCCAGTAAGACCATCACCTGCCTGAGTGAGTGTTCCACCACACTTCAAACACAAGCGACTCTTAAATACTGAGTTTTCTTCAATGACATTAACTTACAGATTTTGTAACTGAAATTTTAGGTAATGCAGGAACAACCACTCCACCCGTCTAAAACATAAATCAGTCAAAAAAATGATAGAAAAGATTTCTGCATGCCTAGATCCATGTAGTATTTCACTAGATTTTTAATACTAAGCTTTCAGTCTGTTAGACCTGATTGATTGAGACACCCCAGGAAATACGTGTTTTTTGTACACTGGTCAATTTGAGGTTTTGGGCTATTTTGCTTCTATGACAAATCTTCTTTCAGACTAGTGGATTTGACATCTTCATCCATTTGTGTCTGATTTCTCCTAAAATCAGCAAAGGATAGTATTAGATAATATCTCATTTGCATATTAAAACATGAAATTTCAGAAAACTTATAATACAAAAAAAATAATTGTGTTAATGTAATTGATCAACTGGGGAAGTTTCATGATGCTATATACTAGTTAAATGTTTCACCCCACCCCCAGGCTGTTTACTTGTAATGTCTCCCCTTAGAGATAAAAGTGTGTTGTTTCCTGCCTGTTTTTTTTTTTTCTCGCTCACTCGACTGCTGCTCTCCTCTGTCTTTGGCATTTAGATGACAACGATCCCTGTGAGAAGTTCATCTGTGAGTGTGACAGGAAAGCAGCCATGTGCTTTGCCATGGCAGATTATAATGAAGGAAATAAACACCTTCCCAGTGGCCGCTGCAAGTGAGCCGACGCCCTCGGGGAGAAACAAGTGTTTCTTTAGTAAGAATTAACAAGCGTCATTGTTTCATAGTTACTGTTTTATTGTCCAACAAATGCCTCACGTGTACTGTATATGCAACTTTTATCCCCTTTTTGTGATTCAAAAAATTAATAAATTGACGTCAAATAAATCATATCCCTCAGTCTTATTTTGACCCATTATTTTCCAACATATCAGGCCTGTCTCAGACGGGCTCGCTGTCTCTCATGCCCTAGTTTCACAGATGTATTGATACTGCAGGTTGCAGTCTGCGTCATTCCACAACTTGCGTTTGCGTCTCTCAGAGGAGTGAAGCTGTCCGCAGTCCTCTCCGTTCTCTCTGTAGGCCCAGTCGTCAGGCTGACCTTCATCCCAGAAACTGAACACAAACAAACAGTTGATATGCTACACATACTGAAGTTTGACATATCAAAACAGTTCCCGTAAGTTTTCTCTTACGCTGGAGTTGAATTAAAGTCAGTTCCATCCACCCAGCTCCAGTGTCCCTCGTGTTGCCGCTCCACGAGTCCAATCCAATAGTTATATTGGATTTCAACTATTTTCGAAATGTAGTCCTAGAATAATAATAATAAAAAATAACAACAGGTTATTTGAGGCCTTTGTTGATTCTGTGAAATGTTATGCTGTGTGTGTGTGTGCTGCTTATTAAAGCCCTGTATTAGGACATTCATACTGTGGTGCCTCACAGTAGCAAAAAGACAGCTTAAAGCTACAGTCTGAAGGATTTGGTGGCATTTGGTGGTGTGGTTGCAGTTTGCAACCAACTAAATAAGCCTCTGCTCACTCCGACCTTTCCAAAATGGCGGTAAGGTGAGTTGCCGAGTGCAAAACTGTGGAAATGCAACTTGCCTCGCTCAGAGGCCATTCTTACCATAATAACACTACTTTAGGAGCAACGGAAGTCAGCTGGTGGCTGGTGGTACCACAGTTTCGCACTGTGCGGCTTACGTTACTGCAGTTTCATGTGTTGGAGAACTATGATGGTCTTCATGTAACGTAAAAATGTGAAAGCTCTCTCTAGAGCCAGTGTTCTCCATTCTGGGCTGCTGGAGCAACATGGCAGACTCCGTGAAGAGGACCCGCTCCGAGTGTAGATATGAAGAACTCCTGCTAAGCTAACGAAAAGTAGTGGTGTCTAGAAAGGAATCCACAAGTTGGGGAAACTCACGAGATAGGGTTAGGCACTGATCTTGAATAATTAAGATTAGAATAGGTCGTCGGGCAGCGAATCTCGTTCTTGCAAGCTTTTTTGAAGATCTCAGATCAGATTTTGCAGTTTGCAGGTTACTTTTTGGACATGACTCGAAAACACAACCGTTCTTAGTTTAATACACTAATGAAAACAATGAATATTCCATATCTGATAATAGATCCACTGAAATGTTACACACTGGTCCTCAAAGAATATATGGAACCAAACAGGTAAACTTAAACCTCACCAGTTCCTCCACACTATTGAAAACCGCCAGGTGTCCTCCATGTGATCGGCACTGCGCCTCTGCTTTGTTCCAGGTCACGGTGGTGGTGGATAGCAGGTAGCAGCTCCTCTGGAAAGACACCCATCCTTCCCTACAGTGTCCTGGTTTGATAAAGATTAAAACAAGTCAAGAGAGCCTGAATGACTAAAAACCCAATGGAAAAATCCCATTGGCTGGACAGGATTCGGGGTCATGCTAACTTCCTGGTCGGCTTACAAAGATGTCATACCTGCAGCACTCTATTTTATTACATTTGATACAAACAGCCACCTGGACTCAGGGATGAAATGATTACATTTTGGTTGTGGCCTCATGCCTGTTTAATTCTCATGATATCTCAGGAACACTTTTAGCGAATTTCTTCAAATTTGGCACAAACATCCACTTGGATTCAAAGATGAACTAATCAAAGGTCACTGTGACTCCACAAAATATGTTTTGGGCCATAATGCAAGAATTTATTCCCTACGAATGTTGGATAAAATGATGAAGGGATGACACTTCGGACATACCTGAATGTAAACTGAAACTTGACTGGTTGATGGAGGCATACAACCACGAGGCGGTAACTCTAGTTGATATAAAAGTGTTTACCTCGAACTGGGACAATGTTCGGTAAGAGGACCTCCTCCACAGTTGTTGCACCTTAAGTTTGGAAGTCAAAAATAATAATAAAAAAAATATTTTAAATTTTTACAGATGGCACCAGTTGTACTGTGCGTCATTATACCCACACCTGAAAACCAACCCCTGACCTGGTTTTCCATGGCTGATTTTCTCAAGGTGGAGTTTGACATCAGTGATTTCCTTGTTTAGCAGGGAGACTTTGAGAAAGAAAAAATGGATATATTATTAAACAAAGAATGTAAATTAGCTGAAAACTTTATAAATTAATCAGCTTCTCTTGAGAGTTCAAAGTCGTACGCTTTATCCCAGTGACCATCAGCAGGATTAACAGCAGCAGCACCAGGACTCCATAGAGGACATAAACCACTATCCTTCTCATACCTGCAAACACTGACAGACACATTTTCATAGTTTAAGGTCGCATCTGAAATTACTGAATCAAAATAAAATGATGTGCATATTTTACCTGTTAGTGGGGTGGTTTGGGGCTCTCCACGGACAGAGCCGGTTTCAGACGACCCAAACTGGTGATACTGAGTCTCCATTACTGAAATACAGCAGATTCTCTTCAACAGAACCATTTTTTTGACTTTTAAAAACTAATATTTTGAACATTTGTAATTTGTAAAAGACAATATTAGAGTTTATTATAAAATTATTTAGCCATAATCATGAGACTCTCTGCAAATAAGAGGTCATCTAAATCTCCCTTGTTTGTTCTCATGTCGAACATGTTAACTATTAACGGCTCAATAAATATAAGTCAATTCTGCCATTATATACTGTATAATACACACACACACTCAAACACATACAGTTAACTTCACTAAATGCTTTTCTAAATTCAAATTATGACGTAAAAGCGTTGTCTTCACTGATATTGTGACTATTCAGTGTACTGCATAATTCATGGTGCTATTTGTACATGAATGACACAGTGATTAAAGCAAGTTTCTACACAGTAATAAACTTCCGTAAACGTCAAAAAGCATAATTACAAAGTCATTTCAACAACAAACATATGACAAAGTGAATATTTATCACTTACCTTCATCAACTAGAATATCTCTGAATCTCCCTGGTTGGACTCTGACCATGAGATCATACAAAGTCCTCCCCTTTAAAGAGAAACGCTTCTGAATTTGAATTAGAAAAATGTTTTTTTTTTTAAATGTGCCATTATTCAGTTTTGATTTTTAATCATATTCTGTCCTATTGTCAAACACATAGAGTTTGCTCCATTAGCTGTGATGTGTGAGATGTTTACCTGACATGTTGGCAATAATGGGCAAAATATGAGAATTTCGGGATATGACAATTGTGAGACAAACATTGCAAAAATCAATTTCCTTCTCATTGTCATTGTAAGTTTGATTTATCACTACATACAGGTATGTCTGTAAGTGAAAACCAGCTACTCAATCACTTAAAACAGCAACCTGTTTTGCTAATACAAAATAATGTCTATTAATCCTGTAATCTCTATGAGGTGAGCACATTTTATTTAAAGAGTGATTTCCCTTCACAGTCTGATTTACATATTTGGATCATTTTTAGAGGCCTGAAGGGGTAAAGTATACATTAATTCACAAGAAGTAAAAATGTAAAACATCCAAAAAATTCACATAATTTTGTTTGGCAGAATATAGTTTTTCTACACTGTAACCACCACTGCACCCTTTTGTTTTAGACCCAACCCCCAGGTTGGGAACTATTGCCTGAAAGCCACAGTAGGCAGTAAGTTTTTGGCATCATTGGGCAAAAATTAGGGCTGCGCGGTGGAGTAGTGGTTAGCGCTGTCGCCTCACAGCAAGAGGGTCGCGGGTTCGATTCCGGCTTGGGACTCCTCTGTGTGGAGTTTGTATGTTCTCCCCGTGTAAGCGTGGGTTTTCTCCGGGTACTCCGGCTTCCTCCCACCCACTTCCTCCCTCCCACAGTCCAAAAACATGCAATTTAGGTTAATTGATGACTCTAAATTGCCCGTAGGTGTGGATGTGAGTGTGAATGGTTGTCTGTCTATATGTTGTCTGTCTCTATGTGCCCTGATGGACTGGCGACCTGTCCAGGGTGAACCCCGCCTTCGCCCAATGCCAGCTGGGATCGGCTCCAGCCCCCCGTGACCCCTAACGGGATAAGCGGTTGACGAAGAATGAATGGGCAAAAATTACACAATAACCTTTCGGCATATTTTAATTCAAATGTTGCGAGAGCAAACCTGCACTAGACTTCTGCTCCTCCTCATGGCTCTGTTTTAAGGCTTTAATAAATCTAGCCTGGGGTGGAAGACTTTGGCCAATCACAGGTCATTTCAGAGAGATAGAGCATTCCTATTGGCTGTGCTCCAGCTGGTGGGCGGTTCTTGGTATTTTTTCAACAGATCTCAACATGGCTGCTGGGTCACAAACTTACTAATTTTACAGCTGTACACTACAAGATGTTTCTGAAAACATTTAAAGTTAGAAATAGACATTACAGTAACAGAATATTGATTCATATTTGATCAGCACCGCCTAGTTTGACTTTGATCGGAGTTCACGAGTGATTGACAGTTAGCTATCGTTAGCCATCCAGCTCAGCTCTGATAAGTTGTTTACCTCGTCTGTGAAATCTCACAAATGCCATAAGGAGGACACAGACACATGATTTTTTTTTTTTTTTACAGATTACCTGTCTCCTGCACTACTATCAGGATATAGTGACTGTTTTATAAAAACATCTTTTTGTAAACATATTTGCTCCATTTTTACTGCAACATTGACCTTTATTGCAAATTCCTTGTCTCCTCACTTTATTTGTGGCTATTTTCAAAATAACTTTACTATTTATGTTACTGCATATAGTTTAAGTAGCATACCTTTTTGACCAGTTTTTCCCGCCGAGTCTCTGTAGTTCACAGTCTCGCCGCTAGGTGGCCCAGTAGAGTCGTCCGGCCTACGTCACTACACTATACAAACAACTTCCGGTGACGGTCTGCCTCTCAGAAAGGAAAATGGCGGCTCTCGGACGCTTCTCTCAAATGTTGCTGAGGTCTTCTTTGACCCAGGCTCGTCGCCAGCTTTCTGCTGCTGCTGCTGCCGGACACGGCGAGCAGGCAGGTGAGTGTATCACCTCATTTAATTCTCTGGTTGTTTTTGATGTCATTTATTTTTACAACAACTTGTGACTTTCTAACAGTGACCTTGCTGAGCTAGCGTTAGCGATTTAGCATTAGCTTAACATCCTTGAATGGAAAGTACATAGAGGAAGCTGCCCAAAACATTAACTTTCTAGCCTGAAGATATTGTCATTTCAGCCTGCCACCTCATTAAAACATTCACATTCAGTCATTCTTACAGTGTTAGTGTAGTTTCAGTTTACGTAAGTTTGTCATTTACACGGCTTGTAAGTGGAGCAGTGTCACGAAAACTAGCTACGTCTTGCTAGCTAACTAGCAACAACCATTAAGTGTTTCATGTCTATAGATGCTTGTTATTATCGTGATCATTTCTTATATCAAGCATTACAAAACAGTTTACGAAAGTAGAAAGGTAAGGAGCAACAGTTAGGCTAAGCTAAACAACTTGGTGCAGAAGACGAGCATATAACAGTTAGCATTCTCATGAGCAAAATAAACGTGTATATAGGTTTTTAGAAGAAGAAGAAGAAGAAGATAGTCCTTTATTAGTCCCACGAGGGGAAATTCAATTTTTTCACTCTGTTAACTTATACACGGTACATGCAGACCCGAACACCCACATGCACAAACATGCAACAATGGAGAGATGTCAGAGTGATGGGGCTGCTCCTGACAAGCGCCCCGAGCAGTTGGGGGTTTGGTGCCTTGCTCAGGGGCACCTCGGCAGTGCCCAAGAGGTAACTGGCACCTCTCCAGCTACCAGTTCACACTCAGTTCTTGGTCCATGTCGGGACTTGAACCAGTGACCCTCCGGTTCCCAAGCCAACTCCCTACAGACTGAGCTACTGCCGCCCCCAAATTTAAATATATAACGCTACAAATGAGATGGATAGAAACCTCAGGAGACTTTATTTGAAGAGAGGCATTTGCTAGATCACTTAAAATATGAATGCGATTCTCATTGCTTGGTAAAAGGATCACATTAATAATATTCAGCTACTGAGATGCTCATATATTTTAAAGGCAGATCAAAAAGCGTTGAAAGTCACCTTTACTTAACAGTATGCCAAGGCAGCGTAATATATCTTAAATGGCTTAATAATGGTTAAAAAGTGGCTATGACCTAGATGAAACCTAACAGCGCATTTATTCAGTCAAAACAATGAATAAAAGTAAAAACTGCAAATATAAACTCTCTTCTCTATTGATTTGTATGTTGATGGAAATAATCACTGAATCTCCCCAGGTCTGAAATGAGAACATTTTAACATTACAGGGAAAACTATTTTGCATCACATAATTATTAGTTTTGGCAGATTAATCACACATTTTGTATCTGTTCATAATGTGAAGTACTTAATACTCATGGGCAAATCTGCTGCTTTATGCAAATATATGTATATATTTATTATTTAAAATCAATTTACAAGACAAAACAATGACAAATATTGTCCAGAAACCCTCGCGGGTACTGCATTTAGCATAAAAAATATGTTTAAATCATAACATGTCAAACTCAAGCCCAACAGGCAACAACAACTGCAGGGACCTCTTTGAAAATGGCCATGCCAGGTTTTCCTAATCAGATTTAGTGTAAGTTTGGAGCATTATTTAATCTCCTTCTTGACAGGCTAGTATGGCATGGATTGCTTAGGTTTTCACTCAATCTCAGCCCGCCACAACCAAATATATTGATAGCTGCGTTAATGCATTAAAGAAATTAGTGGTGTTAACATAAATTTGTTTTAAAACAAATGTGTTAATGTGTTATGGTGTTAACGCTGACAGCACTAGTTAAAAATTTTGATGGTTTAGACTGGCCTTAACTGGGGGGCGAGAGATTAAATATAGAAGCTCCCTACCACAATACCATTTGCATCATTGGGACAATCAGTTCTTTCAATGTCAACTCAGGGTTTATAAATCTGCTTTAAAATTGTGTGTTTTTTTCTATGTATTATTCTTTTGTGTATGTTTTGCACATTCCTGCAAAAAACAAAAAACAACTGCTGCTTCTAAAATGGCACATCTCTTTCATTTAAAAAGAAATCAAATTTTTTTTCTATTCTTTATTTGTTTATTGACATCTGCAGTACTTGCATTTATTTTTATGTTATTCATGAAAACACCCAGGCAAATTACTTGTATTTGAAAACCTACTTATCAGCGAACTGGATTCTGATACATTATGAACAGTAGCTTAGTGATATAAGCTGGTGGGATTCCACATTTTAATTATGGTAAAGAGCACACTCTGGGTAAAAGCATAAAGTCTCCAAACTAACATTCATGTTGTCTAACATTTCATAATGTCAAACCTGGTGGGTGCAGATTTTAAACATCGTAATGAAACTAAATATTTTTATGTTCCAAGGGAGAGTCTTGCGTCTAAAAAGATCATTATTCTTCAACAATCTTAGTATGATTAGATTTCAAATGGCTTTTTTTTGGTCAAACTAATAATTATTGTCTTTGTCTTCCAGCCAGGACATGGAAGATACTCTCTTTTGTGGTTGCCCTACCTGGTGTTGGGGTGTGCATGCTGAATATGTACTTGAAAGAGCAGCAGCACAGCCATGAACAGCCAGAGTTTGTCCCTTACACCCACCTTCGAATTCGCAGCAAGGTCTGACTTTAAGCAATTTGAATAATTCACATTCCAAAATTACCTTTTTAAATGCCACAATTATCTGTATTTTTACTTAATCACTGTATTGCCTGAATTATTTTTCCTTGCAGCGTTTCCCTTGGGGAGATGGCACCAAATCTCTTTTCCATAATCCACATGTGAATGCCCTACCTGACGGCTATGAGGGCCATGATGAGTAAACCCTCCCTCCAGACCTCATAACTGGCACAGGGACCAGTCCTCTTTCAGCATTTGTTACTGGACCACACCTCCATTTACAGTTTACCCCTCATTTCTGTTGCGTTTACCCCTGTGCTCTCGACATGGGGCACCCGAGCCAACAGTTTATTTACTCTGGACCATTAAGCAAAATGTCAGACTGATACTGAATTAACATAAATAAAGTAACTATTATTACCTCAATTCATGTTTTGCTTGTGTGTTGATGTGATGAAGAGTTCCAGGTTTTCTGCTTTTGGTGTATTTAAACAAATAGGCCTTTTTTACAGCAGATACATTGACTGGTCACAGGAGACAAGGGTGTAAATAATAAATAATGAATGGTTGGATTTCATTCAGCCACTTCAGTTTCAGGGTCCTGGTATTGCGCATGCTGGCTCATTGTCACACTGCTATGGGTTACTGCGACGAAATAATGGAGCCGTTTTTAAAGAGGACCTATTATGCTTATAGTTGGATCTTGGGTTTTTTACTATGCTGTGTTCAAAAAAACACTTCTTTTCTCATACCACCTGCCATTTCAGGCCATACTGCAACAAACAACGCGCAGAGCGTTTATGCTCAGTGCGTCTTCTGTCTCGTAGTGTGTGCGTTATCTACGGAGGCCTGCACGACGGTGTCTCGCGGGAGCAACTTTCTGTTTGAACCCCTCCCACCCTTCTCGAAAAGCTCAATCTGCTCTGAATGGTCGGCTGGTCCACCGTTGTGGTCAACTGAACCAAACTCTTTTGACTCCGCTCTAAATAGCTTTGTTTGTAGGCTTGGGCTTTATAACAAAAAAACATATAACACACTAAAGGAAAGGGAAGAAAGCATAATAGGTCTCCTTTAATGTTATTAGTAACACCTGCACCTTTCCCATCTCATGTTCTATTTAATTTATTTGCTATTTTAAGGCTCTGCAGACCCTTGGTGATTTCTGTTATGTGGCCTCTCTTCAGGACTGTAGGCATGTACACACTTAATGATGGACATATTAATCGTTTCTCAGAAGTAAATGAAGTACAGCGATGTGATATAATCTCCAGCCTTTGAATTCATGTGTGTTTGTTCTCATTTCAGTGTGAAATGTTTTTACGTACACAGAATCCGGCTCGCGCATTAAAGTTGAATTCAGGGTCTGGAAAAAAAGAGGCTGAATGTTGAATTGGACACATAGTGAATCCAATACGCCATTCTCACAGCAGACATGTTGACTTGTCCCAGTTGGAAAAGCACAGATGTTACTAATGATACTAACGATGGCTCTGTTGTGTTCAGGTGATCCAGTGAGGGCGACCGATACCAGGAACCTGAAATCAAAACAGCTAAATGGAGTCCAGCCATCATTAATTTCATTATGTACACATGAGCTTTTCCTACTGCCACAAGTCAAAGTGTCTTAAGTGAAAATACCTTTTGGGGGTAAATAATCCAACACAGTGGTGTTACATTTGTGCACATCTCTGACGCTCTCTCCACAGTTTAAGCCTTTTTTTCCACAACACACATTGTGACTTGTCCTATTGTCCTCACCTGTTATTTCACATAAATGATTGCATTTACATGAAGTTTCCTGTATGGAGCAATGGTTAATATTTAGTGTGATCACGTGACTCGCTCTTTGTTACAGACTCCACCTCTTTCACGTGAACGCGCCTTAAGCCGAATTAGAAAATCCTGGGTTAACAAAGCTCGCTGATGTCCAGCTGCATAACACCGCATGTCTCCTTCTCATTTCCGTCGCTTAGACACTTACCGGTTGATGTGAAGCGTACCGTGACTAACTGTCGCATTTATTAACATCGGGTTTGCTCCGTTTAACGACCGTGGAGGGTTACGATTTGATTACTAAATCTAGCATTGAAACATCTCGGATAACTGCGCGCACCCGCTCCGCCTTAAAGGGAAGAGCAATCGCACGCCGAGACCCGGATCGCTATACATGAACACAGACAGAGGTGAGGAGACCTTTTTCATCATCTCATATCATAAACACATCACATAAAGTAATGGCTTTGACTCTCATAAATGTTAATTTAAAGTCCTGTTTATTTCTTTGTGTTTTTATAGATTTCCAAATGATGAAAAAAAACGAGAGGGCGCATTTTTTCAGCTCTAAAGAGCAGGAACTCATTTTGAAGTTGTATGAAGAAGAAAGAGAGATACTGACAGCCAAATCCAACACTACCAGTGCCTCTAAGCTGAGAGAGGAAGCCTGGCAGAGAATTGCTGATAAGATAAACGTGTAAGAAGACTTATTCACACAAGTGTGGCTAATAGTGCTTCATTAAAAATATTAGTCACTAATATGTGGACGTGAACTCTCCAATAATTGCTGATACATAACCATATTATTATTTTCCAGGGTATCTGACAGCGGCTACAAAAGGACATGGCAGCAAGTGAAAGTTAAACATAAAAATATAGTGCAAACAGGTATTGTTATTGCAAGTTTACATTTTCAGTGATATAATGGTCAGGGGAGTGTTTACCTCTTAAATCTTTCCTCTTACAGCAAAAAGAAGACAGGTGGAGGTGATGAGGAATGAGGGCGATTCTGCAACCCCGTCGCTGACCTCTGCAGAGGAGGATGTGCTGCAGCACAAAGACAACAGGCTGAGAGTGGAGGTCCTCCCAGGGGGTGCTTGTATAGAGCCGCTGACTGCATCTGACAGCTCTTTTATAAGTGGTAGGTGTCCTTAATGTCTGATTGAAACCCCTCAGTAATTCACCAAAATCTAACTCAATGATGGGCCCCACCCATACAGTGTCAGGCCATCCTGTCCTCCTCCTGCCTATAACAAAGACTGAACCAGAGAGCTTGAGCAGCGATGAGACAGACGTCAGTGACACTCATTTTGAAGGGGTAAGTGCTTTTAAACGTGTTTTATGAGGCATTTGTGTTTTTATCACTTAAAGGGGACCTGTTACGCTTTTGTGCTTTTTCCGCTTTTCTTTGAGTTACAAAGCTCAAAGGGAGATACTCTCCCACACTGATCCTGAGCTGCCTGAAACGCCTCGCTTGAAGTCCTGCTTTTTCTTCCGTAATGTAGTGATGTCAGCAAGTAATACGCTTTCTCTAGCGGTTACTTTGACACACCCTCAAACAAAGCTAGTTAGAGCTGAGCCGGAGCAGAGTATGAAAAGTTTGGTTTGGCTGACCAATCGGAGCAGACTGGGGATGTGGGTGGGAGGGGCAGGAGCTCAAACAGCATTTCAGACAGGGTGAAAAGAGGTGAGTAAAGAGAAGAGTAAAGTTTTGTTTATATGTGAGATATCGTGGCGCAGGCCTCCGTAGATGGTATGTGCGCTATGAGCATGCACAAAGGCGTTTTTGTTCAGCATGTTGTATGTTGCAATATGCCTCGAAACACCAAACAAAATATAATATATGATAAACAAGAAGTCAATGTGTGGAAAGGAAAATAGGCTGCCTGGCAGCAGTAGTAAACACTAAAAATTGACATACTGCACATCCTGCCAATTATCGCATTCGTGTACTGTTATTACTGTTGTTTACCTCCAAGTCAAAATTGCTTTCTTTTTTCTTTTTTACAAAGCAATCTCTCTATTCTTTCACAGCCTGTGTGAAAAAGCCTCTTCTCTCCTCAGTGTGTAGCCTCTTTATTTCCAAGTATTTGATATCATGTGACTGTCCCTGTGGTCTCTGTCTGAGCCTGCTTGTCCAGTCTTACCTCGAAGACGTCCACACTGAAGAAAATAAAAATAAGAATTAAAAAATTCAGAGGTGCACAACAAACCACCACAACAACTTGCAGAGCCTTCGCGCACCATGTGAAAGTCGTGATGATGTAATTTTCTGGTGCACGCTCCAGAAAATTACAGAAAATTAAAGCATTTTTTTTCAAAACATTAAAGCATATAAACACGTAGCAGAAACTAGGGATCGAAACCTTCAGGTAAAAATCTGAACCGTTAGGTTTGTTAGTCACGGTTCAGGGCGTGCAAGTATCATTCAGTTAATTTGAAATACATTATGTCTGTATATGTGCACATCGTGCACTGATCTCATTCTCTGAACTGTGTGAGCATGGATGATACAGCAAGGCCTATTGAAGGAGGCTGGGTCACGCGCCATGCATCATATCTTTGCGGGTATAACACATGCACAGTAAAATCTGGTCCGCCCTTGCTGAAAGTGATTCAATTGCAATGCACAACTGCAGCTCCAGTTACCGTACCCCAAGACCTGCGTGTGACCCAAAATACAAGTAGGCTGTGAAAATAAGCATAATGGATGCTTTTTTTGTAGGATGTGCACAATAGCAACTTCAAGGGGAAGGACAACTCAGCGTGTGCTGCAACCGGTGGAAGAAGCGCAGAAGTGAGTTTCATTGTCAGTAGTGGATTGTGGGTAACGACAAAGTAAAACGGGAGCTCATGTGTTGTTCCATTTCTTTTGCAGAGGCAGACAGAAGACATTAGAGCCCTTTACTGCTGCTACCTCAAGAAGGAGATGGAGAACCGTGACCAACAGATGGCATACAGAGCACTTAAAATGAGGAAGCTGGAGAAAGAAATTTTATTACTAGATAAGCAGCTGATGTGACCATGCAAAGGAATGCCAATGCATGATTTTATATCAGTATTATATTATGTTAAAACAGTATTTGATTTATTTAAGGACAGAGTGAAGTGCAGTGGTGGGCAGCAATGTCTCTTGCAATTCTGCCATTAATTTGAGTCGGACCTTTTCTTGTTGTTGCAGTATTACACTGTACAACTCTACACATGCAACAGTACATACGGTCTACACCATCTAGTGCAGTCTGCAGACTGTGATAATATTGGAATTTTTCCTTTAGTTGTCCAAAGGTCATTTCAGTCCCGTCATTGTCTCGGCAAGAGTTGACCCAGGGTGTGCTTGAGGCGCAGTGAGACTTCAGGGTAGTGTCACGAAGAAGTGGAGCCCTGACGAGGTGCTGTGTGAACCCTGTGCCCCAGGAGGATTCATCATCACGTGAGTTACTGTGCATTACTGTTGCATCACTTACTGTTCTCCAGAACATTGGATTTCAAAATGAATGAATGAAACGATTAATTACTTCAATTTGAGGATGCTTAACATCCACATTAGACGAGTAGTCTAGGAACTGTGAAAAAGTGTCAGTAGGCAGACTTTTTAGCATTATTTGGCAAAAAGTCCATAATCATCTTTCAGCATATTGTAATTCAAATGTTCTGAGAGATAACTAGACTTCTGCACCTCCTCATGGCTCCTCACGGTGACTGTAATGAATATTTCTCTTGTGAAATGAGAAGGGTTGCTCTGGTTTGTGGGCGGTGCTTGGTGTTTCCTCAGCTTTCCTCAACATGGCTGTCAGGTCTCAAACTTTCTCATTTTACAGCTGAACGGTACACTACACGATGTTACTGAAAACATTTTATGTAAAAAATAGGCATTACAGTAACAGAATATTGATTCATATTTGATCAGCGCTGCTTAGTTTGACCGTTTGATTGAAGTTAGCGAGTGACTGACAGCTGCTCAAAGACAGCAGACTCCAGCTCGACTCTGATTGGTTGTTTTCTTCCGGTCTGTGAAGTTTTTGCAGATTTTGGTTGTGTTTGTGATTCTTGCCACCAGCAGCATTAAGTACTTTATTCTTTGCATTAGACATGACAGTTATTGCTCTAAATTATGAGGCTGGCTGAACATTTACACTGTGAATCGTTTTTCTATAAGCTCTCTTTCAATGCTAAGAGAAAGTGTCATTGGTTCATATTTATATTTAAAATTCTACATTTTTTTATCAAGTTTTTTTAAACATTTTTAACTGCCACCATATTCAAAACCATGTTAAAACAAATTGCTTCCAATTATGTAATTATGCATATTTCAATATATTTATGAATTTGTGTAATTGTGGTTTTTCTTTATTTGTGTCTTTAATCATTCTTATATTTTCTTATTTATTTTGTATGCAAAATATAATAGCTTGTGAAATATTAAACAATATAATGTAGCCTCTCAAGGCTCTTTGAAACAATGACATTTTTTTTCAGTTTCAGTCCAATATCTGTAGTCCAGAGAGTGATTACGGTAATAGGGACATAAAGTTATATATATATATATATATATATATATATATATATATATAAAAAGATTGCCTTAAAGCAATATAAATATCAAGCCATGTATTTATTATAAAACTAGCGTGTAGAGGCTTTTAAATAGACAGTTGTCATTGGCAGAAATTTCACAGACAGTTTATTTTTGCATACTTTGGTACATATAAACATGAATGAATGCATTTTCCTCCTCACTTTGGTTTACTGCACCACAGAATGGACCTGAACTCTGCCAAGTTGTTCTTTTACAAAGAAATGTAATAATATTGTATGCCATAAAAAGTCATTGTGTAGTATGTCATAAAATAATCACAAAAAGTCATAGCCTTAATAACTATAAAATTCTAATATCTATAAATATAAGATGGTGTCATAAAAGTCATAGTATGCCACAAAATATCAGTGTAGTAAACCATAAAAATGTCACTGAATAGTTGGTCACAAAAATGTCATAAAGTCCTAACCATTTAAATGTCATAGTATAGTAATACAAAAATGTAATATCATAGTACGCTATAAAAGAGTAATGAAGTCAAAAATGTAATATATTGACATCAAAAATCATAGAATAGTATGCCATAAAGTCATAGCCATGACATTTTCATCAAAATATAATAGCATAGTATTAAAAAATATAATAATGTATTATGCTATAAAAAGTCATAGTAAAGTATGCTATACAAATGTTACTAAAATAATATTGTGTGATATGTCATAAGAGTCTAAAAGACATTTCATCATTATTATATTCTTATATAAGTGGGATAATGTACACCGAGGAGGTCATAGGTGATCAGGGTGATGCGCACTGCCCTGTCAGGGTTTATTTCACAACAATGACCGGCTTGCTGTACATTATCTCTTACATAGTATGCCATTAAAATGTCATAATAAATACAGTACATTGTGCCGAAAAGAGTCATGAAACTTTCATATTATAGTATGTCATGAAAATTTATGAAAAATATCATAGAATATTATGCCATAAAAATGTCATTAAAATATTAGTCCGACTGTTGAGTCGCCTCATGTCGCCTTTGTCTTGGCCAACAAGTTGCATTTAAACACACTGCAAAGACGATAGCCAGCAGCTAGTTAGCATGTCCGTTCTGCACCTTCACGAGAGGAAATGACTGTCCACACCAGCAGGCGGCGGTAGTCTGTGTTCGTCCTTCAAAATGGGAAACTGGAAGACAGAGGCCTGTGGAAATACAAGCCATTGTTATGATACGTACATGAAACAGAGCAGCGTTATCCAACCATTTTCACACGACTCTGACTCACCACTTAACTTCATTGCAGATGGCCATCTCACTGTGAAAGCATCTGTGTATTAGAATGATCAGATGAGATGAAGATGAAAAACTACTTGTGCACTGACAGCCAATCAGAGGGATTTCTCCCACTGACAGGCTCCACCTGTCGAATCGGCTGAAAAGCCTCCGACATGGGCAGACTAGAGCCGACAGTGCAGGACACAGCTTCAAAACTAGGCCGTAAGACGCTCACCAACGACCCCAAACTGCCCAACGGTCGACTGTCGACTTGGTGTGTCAGGGTCTATAGTATCGTATCCCTTAAAAATATCATAGTATAATATGCAATGGGGGTACACAGTGGTGCAGTGGTTAGTGCTGTCGCGTCACAGCAAGAGTGTCAGAAGTTCGAATCCGGCTTAGGGCTCCTCCTATCCATAATTATGCCATAACAATTTCATGGTATAGCAGGTCATAAAAATGTCTTTAACAAGGGACATTGCCATAAAAATGCTGTACTATATTGACAAAAAATACATGCACAGTATACCATAAAATATTATTAAAATATATTGCCAAAAAATATTGAAATGTCATACCAAATGTGTATTCCAAAAATATAATATAGTATGCCATAAGAGTTTCACAAAAACATAATATAGTGTCATTAAAAAGTCATAGTATAGTATACTATATGTCGTAAAATGCTCATAAAAGGGTCTTAGCCATAATTCATCAATACAGTATCACAAAAATATAGTATAACAAACAAAAACCTCATTAAAACTGCCATAGTATAGTATTCCATACAAATGTCATAGTCTAGTACAAGAAGACTTTTAGTGTGCCATTAAAGATATCATTATACTACGTAGAAGAAAGCTACAGTGAAGTATGTCATAAAAAGACATAGTATATTGAAAACAGTAAAAAAAAAAAAAAGTCATAGTATAGTATGCTGAAAAAAAGTCAAGTATAGTATGTTGAAAACTTTTTGAAAACACTTTTTCGACATGCTATACTTTGACTTTTTTACGTTTTTTCCAGCATACTATGCTATGACTTTTTTTTACCACCTTTTTGAGATACTATACTATGGCTTGTCTTGACATACGACACTAAGAATTTATTAGCGCTTTTTCGACATACTATGCAAGGACTTTTTTGGCATTTTTATTCAAAATGCTATATAATGACCTCTTTACTGACATACTATACTCTGATTTTTTTTTTTTCCACTTTGATATACTATTCTGAGGTTTATTTTTAGCATTTTTGGACATGTTATACTGTGACTTTTTATCACTTTTTTGACATTCTATACTGTGCGATTTTGTTTTCATAATGTTTTTGACATACTATACTATGACTTTCTCAACATACTACGCTATGACTTTTTTTTTACCACTTTTTTTCAACATACTATGCTATAATTTTTTTCTAAATGCTATGCAATCTAATGCTATGCTATATAATGCTTTAGCACATTTTGTCTTTCGATATACTATTTTTTTTGACAAAGGCCTTTTTTCGACATACTTGAACTGACTGATGAACTGATACTATGCTGTGATATTTTTTTGACATTCTGTATTATAACTTAATTAGCACTTCAAAAAGCATTTTAATTAATTTTGGCATTTTAATTTGAAATACTACACAATGACTAGTTTTGACATACCACAGGAGTTTTTTTTAGCATCTTTTTCTGCATACCATACTATTACTTTTTTAAGTCACTGTTACATTTTTTCAACATAATATACTATGACTTTTTTACCACTTTAGCACTTTTTTTTTTTTTACCACACTCCAACATATTATGTATTATTGTGAATTTCTCCACTGTGGGGCCAATAAAGGAATATCTTATCTTATCTTATCTTATACTATGATTTTTAGAAAATAACCACTTATTTTGATATACTATACAATTACTCTTTTGGCAGTCTGTTACTATAGTATGACTTCTTTCGACATACTATAACTTTTTTGCCACTTTTTCAAGTTGCATGCTATACTATGAATTTTTTTCTAATTTAATTTTTTTCAACATTTTTTTACAGTATTTTTTACATACTTTACCATGACTTTATCACTTTTTTTCTGACATACTATACTTGGATTGTGTTAAGCAGTTTTATTTGAAATACTATACTATGACTTTTTTCGATAGACTATTCAATGACAATTTTCCACTTTTTCAATATACTATCAGTTTTTTTTACACACCTGTACTTCATTGTAACTTTTTTTGTTGACATACTATGAATTGTTCCTAACTTTTTTTTGACATATGGGAGTTTTTTAGCACATTTTTCCTCATATGACACTAAGACATTTTTATCACTTTTTACTTTTTTAGTCGTTCTATACAGTGACTTATTTTTAACTCATTTTTTCGCCAAACTATACTATAACAAAATTTTTAGACATGCTATTCTGTGACTTTTTTTTTTAATTTAATTTTTTTTTTACTATTTTACTAATTTTTTTTTTTTTTTTTTTTTTTTTTACTATTTTACAATTTTCTTTTACTATGTAACTATACTATGACCATGGCTGACTTTTTCACCACTTTTTTTGTGACATACTATACTATGACTTTTTTCAACATACTATATTACGACTTTATTTTCACTTTCTAACATGTTATACGTGCTAGTATACTATACTTTTTCTGACATGCTATACTATGAATGTTTTCATCACTTTTTTCTACGTTATACTGTAATGTTTTTACAATATTTTCGACATACAACACCGACTTTATTATTACTTTTTCTGACATACTATGATTTTTTTTTTAGCAGTTTCATTCAGAATACTATACTATGACTTTTTCAATATACTATTCACTGACTGATTCACCACTTTTTCAACACACTATACTATGAGGGTTTTTTTTTTGCATTTATTTGACATATTACTGTATACTATGACATTTTTAATCACTTTTTAGGACATGCTAAACTGAAACTTACAGTTTTTAAAAATATACTATATTGCAACTTTTGGTTTTCCTCATACGACACTAACATTTTTTTAATCAATTTTTTAGACATGCTATGCTGACTTTTTTTTTTACAGTTTTTTTTTTGACAAACTATATTATGACCTTTTTTGACATACTATACTTTGACTTATTTTGACATACTATACTATGACGTTTTTTTTTTAATCTTTTTTTCGACATTCTATAGTATGACTTTTTTGAAAGACCTTTTTTACAATTTTTTTGACACACTGACTTTTCTCCTCACTAAATTTTTTTTACCACTTTTTTTTACTTATTTTTTTAACCACATTTTCGACATACTATGACTTTTTTCTACATATTATACTATGATTTTTTCATCACCTTGTTTGGCAGCTTTTTTTTATCACTCTTATCAACATATTATACTATGACTTTTAACGACATGCTCTACTGTGACTTTTTTTACAATTGTTTTCAATATACTATGCTATGACTTTTTTGACATACTATGACTACCTTACCACTTTTTGACATACTATACTATGACTTTTTTAGACATACTATACTTCATCTTCATCTTCAACCGCTTATCCGGGGTCGGGTCGCGGGGGCAACAGCTCCAGCAGGGGACCCCAAACTTCCCTTTCCCGGGCCACATTAACCAGCTCTGACTGGGGGATCCCGAGGTGTTCCCAGGCCAGTGTGGAGATATAATCTCTCCATTTAGTCCTGGGTCGTCCCCGGGGTCTCCTCCCAGCTGGCCGTGCCTGGAACACCTCCCTAGGGAGGCGCCCAGGAGGCATCCTTACCAGATGCCCGAACCACCTCAACTGGCTCCTTTCAACGCAAAGGAGCAGCGGCTCTACTCCGAGTCCCTCACGGATGACTGAGCTTCTCACCTTATCTCTAAGGGAGATGCCAGCCACCCTCCTGAGAAAACCCATTTCGGCCGCTTGTACTCGCGATCTAGTTCTTTCGGTCATGACCCAGCCCTCATGACCATAGGTGAGAGTAGGCACGAAGATTGACCGGTAGATAGAGAGCTTTGCCTTCTGGCTCAACTCTCTCTTCGTCACAATGGTGCGGTACAGCGACTGCAATACTGCCCCCGCTGCTCCGATTCTCCGGCCAATCTCACGTTCCATTGTTCCCTCACTTGTGAACAAGACCCCGAGGTACTTGAACTCCTTCACTTGGGGTAAAGACTCATTCCCTACCTGGAGTAGACAATCCATCGGTTTCCTGCTGAGAACCATGGCCTCCGATTTTGAGGCGCTGATCCTCATCCCAGCTGCTTCACACTCGGCTGCGAACCGATCCAGTGAGTGCTGGAGGTCACAGGGATTGGATGGCCCTGAGAAGTGACCCCCTCACCCCATACTCCCGCAGCACCTCCCACAGTATACCCCGGGGGACCCGATCGTACACCTTCTCCAAGTCTACAAAACACATGTAGACTGGATGGGCATACTCCCAGGCCCCCTCAAGGATCCTTGTGAGAGTGAAGAGCTGGTCCGTTGTTCCACAGCCAGGACGAAATCCGCATTGTTCCTCTTCAATCTGAGGTTCGACTATCGGCCGGACCCTCCTATCCAGCACCCTAGGGTAGACTTTACCAGGGAGGCTGAGTAGTGTGATACCCCTGTAATTGGCACACACTCTCTGGTCCCCCTTTTTGAACAGGGGAACCACCACCCCGGTCTGCCACTCTTTGGGCACTGTCCCCGACTTCCACGCAATGTTGACGAGGCGTGTCATCCGTGACAGCCCCTCCACACCCAGAGCCTTCAGCATTTCTGGGCGAATCTCGTCAATCCCCAGGGCCTTGCCACTGCGGAGCTGCTTAACTACCTCAGTGACTACTACTACTATGAGTTTTTATCATTTTTTGGCAGACGATACTATGACTTTTTGATTACTTTTTTCAACATATTATACTATAACTTCACCACTTTTTCTACATACTATAGTATGACTTTATCCCCACTCTTTTTGACATATTATACTATGACTTTTTTATCCCTTTATTTGGTATACAATACTCTGGCATTTTTCGACATACTATACTCTTTTTCATCACTTTTTTCGACATTCTATACTATGACCTTTTTTTAGCACTTTTTTGACATACTATGACTTTTTTGATATACCATATGGTGACTTTTTTAACATACCATACAGTAACTGTCTCACCACTTTTCTTGACAAAGTATACATTGACTTTTTCACTACTTTTTTGACATAATGTAGTATGACATTTTTTTTTATCACATTTTTGGTATACTATACTTTTTCAACCTGTTTTGACATACTGTACTATGACTTTTTTTTCGACATACTATGACTTTTTTTGACATACCATGACATTTTATCGGATAGCATGTTGAAAAAAAGTCATACAATAAAATGTTGAAAAAAATGTAGAATAAAAGTCATAGTATAGTATGTCGATAAAAAAGTCATAGTATAATGTCGACAAAAACTCATACTATGGTATGTCGAGAAACGTATGAAAAAAGTCATAGCATTAGCATGCAGCATTAGCATTTCGAAAAAAGTCATAGAACAGCATGTCGAAAAAAGTCATAGTATAGCATGTCGATAAAAAGTCATACTATGTCATGTCAAAAAAACTACAAAAAAAGTCACAATGTAGCATGTCCAGAAAAGTATGAAAAAAGTCATAGTATCGCATTTCGAAAAGAAGTCATAGTATAGCATTTAGAAAAATAATTCATGGTATAGCATGTCGAAAAAAAAGTCATAGAATAGCATGTTGAAAAAAATCACAGTATAGCATGTCAAAAAAAGTCATAGTATAGCATGTCGAAAAAAGTCCGAAAAAAGTCATAGTATAGCATGTTGAAAAAAGTCATACTATAGCATGTCAAAAAAATGTGGTCAATTTACGTGGCCCACGAGGGCTTGCAAAGAATATGGAATGCATATCATTCAATTCTATGCCGAATCACAGAAGTAGTGTCCTTAAACTGCATGTCCCACAATGCATCTCGAGTTTTTTGACATGCGCACTGTAGCGTCTCAGTCTCAGCGGTTTCCAGCAGCAGCGCAGTGTTGCCAATTTAGCGACTTAGTCGCTATATTTAGCCAATTTTCAGACCCCTCGACCCTTCTTTCAAATAAGAAATTAGCGACAAATCTAACAAGTTTTGCTGGTCTTACTGGAGACTTTTGGAGACTCTCATGAAAGCAGGTATCGTTCTTCCTCTTATCAACGAGCAGCGGGTGCTGCCGTGGACTCCTCCCCAGTCCCAAAGCAGTCACAAGCGGCACAGTCCTCGTCAGCGGTTCCTCCTCGCTGCAGTCTCTGTTCACCCCTCCGCATCCAGACTGAATGAATCACGCATGCACAAAGCCGCCGCTTGCTGATGTAAATGGACAATTTTGGGAATCAAAACCTGAATTTGAAAGTATAGGAAAAAAAAAAGAAGTTACTCCGCCAGAGTGTCCCCTTTGGGTCACTTTTGCTGGTCCCAAGCCTGGATAAAGTAGGAGGGTTGAATTGTGGTATTAAAAAAAAAAAGAAAAAAAAAAGAAAAAACAACTGACAGAAGAAAGTTCATTTGTAGTTCTAATCATATTTAAGGAATTGTTTTACGCACTTTTTGTCTTCAGAGCTAGTTACTAAATGCATTATTACTAAAACTAATAATAATCAAATGTGGAGGGAATTTTGTAAAATGATCAAGAGTAGATATATTTATATACCGGTAGTCTTACAACCGGCCCTTTGAGGGCAGCCATAATGCTGATGTGGCCCGGGATGAAATTTAGTTTGACGCCCCTGGTATAGTATGGCGAAATTTCATATCATTTTGTGAAATGTTGGAAAATTTTACAAAAAAAAAACGCCATAGTATAGTATGTCGAAATTTTTCGATGAAAACGTCAAATTTTTTTGAAGTTCAAAAAAAAACATGAAAACGGTCGTATTATAGGATGTAGAATGATTCTATAGTGAGGAAAAGTGATTTCGTGAAATGTTGGAAAATTTTACAAAAAAACGCCATAGTATAGTATGTCGAAATTTTTTGATGAAAACGTCAAATTTTCTTGAAGTTGAAAAAAACCATGAAAACGATCGTATTATAGCATGTAGAATGATTCTATGGTGAACAAAAGTCATTTCGTGACATCTTGGAAAATTTTACAAAAAAAAAACGCCATAGTATAGTATGTCGAAATTTTTTCGATGAAAACGTCAAATTTTTTTGAAGTTGAAAAAAAACATGAAAACGATCGTATTATAGGATGTAGAATGATTCTATGGTGAGCAAAAGCCATTTCGTGAAATTTTGGAAAATTTTACAAAAAAAACGCCATAGTATAGTATGTCGAAATTTTACAATGAAAACGTCAAATTTTTTTATGTTGAAAAAAAAACATGAAAACGGTCGTATTATAGCATGTAGAATGATTCTATGGTGAACAAAAGCATTTCGTGAAATGTTGGAAAATTTTACAAAAAAAAAGGCCATAGTATAGTATGTCGAAATTTTTTGATGAAAACGACATATTTTTTTGAAGCTGAAAAAAACATGAAAACGGTCGTATTACAGGATGTAGAATGATTCTATGGTGAGCAAAAGTCATTTCGTGAAATGTTGGAAAATATTAGTAGTGGAAAAAAAAATGCCATAGTATAGTATGTCGAAATTTTTCGATGAAAATATCAAATTTTTTTGATGTTTAAAAAAAAAACATGAAAACGGTCGTATTATAGGATGTAGAATGATTCTTTGGTGAGCAAAAGTCATTTCGTGAAATGTTGGAAAATTTTACAAAAAAAATGCCATAGTATAGTATGTCGAAATTTTTTCGATGAAAACGTCAAATTTTTTTGATGTTGAAAAAAAACCAACATGAAAACGGTCGTAATATAGCATGTAGAATGATTCTATGGTGAGCAAAAGTCATTTCGTGAAATGTTGGAAAATTTCACAAAAAAACGCCATAGTATACTTTGTCGAAATTTTTCGATGAAAACGTCAAATTTTTTTGAAGTTGAAAAAAAACATGAAAACGGTCGTATTACAGGATGTAGAATGATTCTATGGTGAGCAAAAGTCATTTCGTGAAATGTTGGAAAATTTTACACAAAAAACGCCATAGTATAGTATGTCGAAATTTTTTTGATGAAAACGTCAAATTTTTTTGAAGTTGAAAAAAAACATGGAAACGGTCATATTATAGGATGTAGAATGATTCTGTGGTGAGCAAAAGTAATTTTGTGAAATGTTGGAAAATTTCACAAAAAAAACGCCATAGTATACTATGTCGAAATTTTTCGATGAAAAAGTCAAATTTTTTTGAAGTTGAAAAAAAACATGAAAACAGTAGTATTATAGCATGTAGAATGATTCTATGGTGAAGAAAATACGTTTCGTGAAATGTTGGAAAATTTTACAAAAAAACGCCATAGTATAGTATGTCAAAAGTTTTCGATGAAAACGTCAAATTTTTTTGAAGTTGAAAAAAAACATGAAAACGGTCGTATTACAGGATGTAGAATGATTCTATGGTGAGCAAAAGTCATTTCGTGAAATGTTGGAAAATTTTACAAAAAAACGCCATAGTATAGTATGTCAAAAGTTTTCGATGAAAACGTCAAATTTTTTTGAAGTTGAAAAAAAACATGAAAACGGTCGTATTACAGGATGTAGAATGATTCTATGGTGAGCAAAAGTAATTTTGTGAAATGATGGAAAATTTCACAAAAAAACGCCATCGTATACTATGTCGAAATTTTTCGATGAAAACGTCAAATTTTTTTGAAGTTGAAAAAAAAACATGAAAACGGTCGTATTATAGGATGTAGAATGATTCTATGGTGAGCAAAAGTCATTTCGTGAAATGTTGGAAAATTTTACAAAAAAAACGGCATAGTATACTATGTCGAAATTTTTCGATGAAAACGTCATATTTTTTTTAATTTGAAAAAAAACATGAAAACAGTAGTATTATAGCATGTAGAATGATTCTATGGTGAAGAAAATACGTTTCGTTAAATGTTGGAAAATTTAACAAAAAAAACACCATAGTATAGTATGTCGAAATTTTTCGATGAAAACGTCAAATTTTTTTGAGGTTGAAAAAAAAAACATGAAAACGGTCGTATTATAGGATGTAGAATGATTCTATGGTGAGATAAAGTCATTTCGTGAAATGTTGGAAAATTTTACAAAAAAAATGCCATAGTATAGTATGTCGAAATTTTTCGATGAAAACGTCATATTTTTTTTAATTTGAAAAAAAACATGAAAACAGTAGTATTATAGCATGTAGAATGATTCTATGGTGAAGAAAATACGTTTCGTTAAATGTTGGAAAATTTAACAAAAAAAACGCCATAGTATAGTATGTCAAAAGTTTTCGATGAAAACGTCAAATTTTTTTGAAGTTGAAAAAAAACATGAAAACGGTCGTATTACAGGATGTAGAATGATTCTATGGTGAGCAAAAGTCATTTCGTGAAATGTTGGAAAATTTTACAAAAAAAACGCCATAGTATAGTATGTCGAAATTTTTCGATGAAAACGTCATATTTTTTTTAATTTGAAAAAAAAACATGAAAACAGTAGTATTATAGCATGTAGAATGATTCTATGGTGAAGAAAATACGTTTCGTTAAATGTTGGAAAATTTAACAAAAAAAACGCCATAGTATAGTATGTCGAAATTTTTCGATGAAAACGTCAAATTTTTTTGAAGTTGAAAAAAAAACATGAAAACGGTCGTATTATAGGATGTAGAATGATTCTATGGTGAACAAAAGTCATTTCGTGAAATGTTGGAAAATTTTACAAAAAAAACGCCATAGTATAGTATGTCGAAATTTTTCGATGAAAACGTCAAATTTTTTTGAAGTTGAAAAAAAAACATGAAAACGGTCGTATTATAGGATGTAGAATGATTCTATGGTGAGCAAAAGTAATTTTGTGAAATGATGGAAAATTTCACAAAAAAACGCCATAGTATACTATGTCGAAATTTTTCGATGAAAACGTCAAATTTTTTTGAAGTTGAAAAAAAACATGAAAACGGTCGTATTATAGGATGTAGAATGATTCTATGGTGAGCAAAAGTCATTTCGTGAAATGTTGGAAAATATTAGTAGTGGAAAAAAAAATGCCATAGTATAGTATGTCGAAATTTTTCGATGAAAACGTCATATTTTTTTTAATTTGAAAAAAAACATGAAAACAGTAGTATTATAGCATGTAGAATGATTCTATGGTGAAGAAAATACGTTTCGTTAAATGTTGGAAAATTTAACAAAAAAAACGCCATAGTATAGTATGTCGAAATTTTTCGATGAAAACGTCAAATTTTTTTGAAGTTGAAAAAAAACCCATGAAAACAGTAGTATTATAGCATGTAGAATCATTCTATGGTGACCAAAAGTCATTTCGTGACATCTTGGAAAATTTTCCAAAAAAAACGCCACAGTATAGTATGTCGAAATTTTTCAATGAAAAAGTCAAGTCTTTTTGATTTTGAAAAAAAAACATGAAAACAATCGTATTATGGGATGTAGAATGATTCTATGGTGAACAAAAGCATTTCGTGAAATGTTGGAAAATATTAGTAGTGGAAAAAAAAAAATGCCATGGTATAGTATGTCGAAATTTTTCGATGAAAAAGTCAAATTTTTTTGAAGTTGAAAAAACCATGATAACAGCAGTATTATAGCATGTAGAATGATTCTATGGTGAAGAAAATGCGTTTCGTGAAATGTTGGAAAATTTTACAAAAAAACGCCATAGTATAGTATGTCGAAATTTTTCGATGAAAATATCAAATTTTTTTGTTGTTTAAAAAAAACCATGAAAATAGTCATATTATAGCATGTAGAATGATTCTATGGTGAGCAAAAGTCATTTCGTGAAATGTTGGAAAATTTTACAAAAAAAATGCCATAGTATAGTATGTCGACATTTTTTTGATGAAAACGTCAAATTTTTTTGAAGTTGAAAAAAAACATGGAAACGGTCATATTATAGGATGTACATTGATTCTATTGTTAGCAAAAGTCATTTCGTGAAATGTTGGAAAATTTTACAAAAAAAACGCCATAGTATAGTATGTCGAAATTTTTCCATGAAAACGTCAAATTTTTTTGAAGTTGAAAAAAAACATGAAAACGGTCATATTATAGCATGTAGAATGATTCTATGGTGAGCAAAAGTCATTTCGTGAAATGTTGGAAAATTTTACAAAAAAAACGGCATAGTATAGAATTTCGAAATTTTTCGATGAAAACGTCAAAATTTTTTTGATGTTGAAAAAAACCATGGAAACGGTCGTATTATAGCATGTAGAATCATTCTATCGTGAGCAAAAGTCAGTTCGTGAAATGTTGGAAAATTTTACAAAAAAAACGCCATAGTATACTATGTCGAAATTTTTCGATGAAAAAGTCAAATTTTTTTGAAGTTGAAAAAAAAACCATGAAAACAGTAGTATTATAGCATGTAGAATCATTCTATGGTGAGCAAAAGTCATTTCGTGACATCTTGGAAAATTTTACAAAAAAAACGCCATAGTATAGTATGTCGAAATTTTTCCATGAAAACGTCAAATTTTTTTGAAGTTGAAAAAAAACATGAAAACGGTCGTATTATAGCATGTAGAATGATTCTATGGTGAGTATGTCGAAATTTTTCGATGAAAACGTCAAATTTTTTTGAAGTTGAAAAAAAAACATGAAAACGGTCGTATTATAGGATGTAGAATGATTCTATGGTGAGCAAAAGTCATTTCGTGAAATGCTGGAAAATTTTACAAAAAAAACGCCATAGTATAGTATTTCGAAATTTTTCGATGAAAACGTCAAATTTTTTTGAAGTTGAAAAAAACCCATGAAAACAGTCATATTTTAGCATGTAGAATGATTCTATGGTGAGCAAAAGTCATTTCGTGAAATGTTGGAAAATATTAGTAGTGGAAAAAAAAATGCCATAGTATAGTATGTCGAAATTTTTCAATGAAAAAGTCAAATTTTTTTTAAGTTGAAAAAAAAACCATGAAAACGGTCGTATTATAGCATGTAGAATGATTCTATGGTGAGCAAAAGTCATTTTGTGACGTCTTGGATAATTTTACAAAAAAAACGCCATAGTATAGTATGTCGAAATTTTTCGATGAAAACGTCATATTTTTTTGAATTTGAAAAAAACCATGAAAACAGTAGTATTATAACATGTAGAATGATTCTATGGTGAAGAAAATACGTTTCGTTAAATGTTGGAAAATTTAACAAAAAAAACGCCATAGTATAGTATTTCGAAATTTTTCGATGAAAACGTCAAATTTTTTTGAAGTTGAAAAAAACCCATGAAAACAGTCATATTTTAGCATGTACATTGATTCTATTGTTAGCAAAAGTCATTTCGTGAAATGTTGGAAAATTTTACAAAAAAACGCCATAGTATAGTATGTCGAAATGTTTCGATGAAAATATCAAATTTTTTTGATGTTTAAAAAACCATGAAAATGGTCATATTATAGCATGTAGAATGATTCTATGGTGAGCAAAAGTCATTTCATGAAATGTTGGTAAATTTTCCAAAAAAAACCGCCACAGTATAGTATGTCGAAATTTTTCAATGAAAACGTCATATTTTTTTGAATTTGAAAAAAACCATGAAAACAATAGTATTATAGCATGTACAATGATTCTATGGTGAAGAAAATACGTTTTGTTAAATGTTGGAAAATTTTACAAAAAAAACGCCATAGTATAGTATGTCGAAAGTTTTCGATGAAAAAGTCAAATTTTTTTGAAGTTGAAAAAACCATGATAACAGCAGTATTATAGCATGTAGAATGATTCTATGGTGAAGAAAATGCGTTTCGTGAAATGTTGGAAAATTTTACAAAAAAACGCCATAGTATAGTATGTCGAAATTTTTCGATGAAAATATCAAATTTTTTTGTTGTTTAAAAAAAAACATGAAAATAGTCATATTATAGCATGTAGAATGATTCTATGGTGAGCAAAAGTCATTTCGTGAAATGTTGGAAAATTTTACAAAAAAAATGCCATAGTATAGTATGTCGAAATTTTTCGATGAAAACGTCAAATTTTTTTGAAGTTGAAAAAAAACATGAAAACGGTCGTATTACAGGACGTAGAATGATTCTATGGTGAGCAAAAGTCATTTCGTGAAATGTTGGAAAATTTTACACAAAAAATGCCATAGTATAGTATGTCGACATTTTTTTGATGAAAACGTCAAATTTTTTTGAAGTTGAAAAAAAACATGGAAACGGTCATATTATAGGATGTATATTGATTCTATTGTTAGCAAAAGTCATTTCGTGAAATGTTGGAAAATTTTACAAAAAAAACGCCATAGTATAGTATGTCGAAATTTTTCCATGAAAACGTCAAATTTTTTTGAAGTTGAAAAAAAACATGAAAACGGTCGTATTATAGCATGTAGAATGATTCTATGGTGAACAAAAGCATTTCGTGAAATGTTGGAAAATATTAGTAGTGGAAAAAAAAAAATGCCATGGTATAGATATTTATATAAAACGGTCATATTATAGCATGTAGAATGATTCTATGGTGAAGAAAATGCGTTTCGTGAAATGTTGGAAAATTTTACAAAAAAACGCCATAGTATAGTTTGCCGAAATTTTTCGATGAAAATATCAAATTTTTTTGTTGTTTAAAAAAAACCATGAAAATGGTCATATTATAGCATGTAGAATGATTCTATGGTGAGCAAAAGTCATTTCGTGAAATGTTGGAAAATTTTACAAAAAAAACGCCATGTCGAAATTTTTCGATGAAAATATCAAATATTTTTGATGTTTAAAAAAAACCATGAAAATGGTCATATTATAGCATGTAGAATGATTCTATGGTGAGCAAAAGTTATTTCATGAAATGTTGGTAAATTTTCCAAAAAAAAACGCCACAGTATAGTATGTCGAAATTTTTCAATGAAAAAGTCAAATTTTTTTGAAGTTGAAAAAAAACCATGAAAACAATCGTATTATGGGATGTAGAATGATTCTATAGTGAGCAAAAGTCATTTCGTGAAATGTTGGAAAATTTTACAAAAAAAACGGCATAGTATACTATGTCGAAATTTTTCGATGAAAAAGTCAAATTTTTTTGAAGTTGAAAAAAAACCATGAAAACAGTAGTATTATAGCATGTAGAATCATTCTATGGTGAGCAAAAGTCATTTCGTGAAATGTTGGAAAATTTTCCAAAAAAATGCCACAGTATAGTATGTCGAAATTTTTCAATGAAAACGTCAAATTTTTTTGATATTAAAAAAAAAAACATGAAAACGGTCGTATTATAGCATGTAGAATGATTCTATGGTGAACAAAAGCATTTCGTTAAATGTTGGAAAATTTAACAAAAAAAACGCCATAGTATAGTATGTCGAAATTTTTCAATGAAAACGTCATATTTTTTTGAATTTGAAAAAAACCATGAAAACAGTAGTATTATAGCATGTAGAATGATTCTATGGTGAAGAAAATACGTTTCGTTAAATGTTGGAAAATTTAACAAAAAAACGCCATAGTATACTATGTCGAAATTTTTCGATAAAAATGTCAAATTTTTTTAATGTGGGAAAAAAAACATGAAAACGGTCATATTTTAGCATGTACATTGATTCTATGGTGAGCAAAAGTCATTTCGTGAAATGTTGGAAAATATTAGTAGTGGAAAAAAAAAAACGCCATAGTATAGTATATCGAAATTTTTCGATGAAAATATCAAATTTTTTTGATGTTTAAAAAAAAAAAACATGAAAACGGTCGTATTATAGCATGTAGAATGATTCTATGGTGAACAAAAGCATTTCGTGAAATGTTGGAAAATTTTACAAAAAAAACGCCATAGTATAGTATGTCGAAATTTTTTGATGAAAACAACATTTTTTTGAAGTTGAAAAAAAACATGAAAACGGTCATATTATAGGATGTAGAATGATTCTATGGTGAGCAAAAGTCATTTCGTGAAATGTTGGAAAATATTAGTAGTGGAAAAAAAAATGCCATAGTATAGTATGTCGAAATTTTTCAATGAAAAAGTCAAATTTTTTTGAAGTTGAAAAAAAAACATGAAAACGGTCTTATTATAGGATGTACATTGATTCTATTGTTAGCAAAAGTCATTTCGTGAAATGTTGGAAAATTTTACAAAAAAACGCCATAGTATAGTATTTCGAAATTTTTCGATGAAAACGTCAAATTTTTTTGAAGTTGAAAAAAACCCATGAAAACAGTCATATTTTAGCATGTACATTGATTCTATTGTTAGCAAAAGTCATTTCGTGAAATGTTGGAAAATTTTACAAAAAAACGCCATAGTATAGTATGTCGAAATTTTTTGATGAAAACGACATATTTTTTTGAAGTTGAAAAAAAACATGAAAACGGTATAGTATGTCGAAATGTTTCGATGAAAATATCAAATTTTTTTGATGTTTAAAAAACCATGAAAATGGTCATATTATAGCATGTAGAATGATTCTATGGTGAGCAAAAGTCATTTCATGAAATGTTGGTAAATTTTCCAAAAAAAACCGCCACAGTATAGTATGTCGAAATTTTTCAATGAAAACGTCATATTTTTTTGAATTTGAAAAAAACCATGAAAACAATAGTATTATAGCATGTACAATGATTCTATGGTGAAGAAAATACGTTTTGTTAAATGTTGGAAAATTTTACAAAAAAAACGCCATAGTATAGTATGTCGAAAGTTTTCGATGAAAAAGTCAAATTTTTTTGAAGTTGAAAAAACCATGATAACAGCAGTATTATAGCATGTAGAATGATTCTATGGTGAAGAAAATGCGTTTCGTGAAATGTTGGAAAATTTTACAAAAAAACGCCATAGTATAGTATGTCGAAATTTTTCGATGAAAATATCAAATTTTTTTGTTGTTTAAAAAAAACCATGAAAATAGTCATATTATAGCATGTAGAATCATTCTATGGTGAGCAAAAGTCATTTCGTGAAATGTTGGAAAATTTTACAAAAAAAATGCCATAGTATAGTATGTCGAAATTTTTCGATGAAAACGTCAAATTTTTTTGAAGTTGAAAAAAAACATGAAAACGGTCGTATTACAGGACGTAGAATGATTCTATGGTGAGCAAAAGTCATTTCGTGAAATGTTGGAAAATTTTACACAAAAAATGCCATAGTATAGTATGTCGAAATTTTTTGATGAAAACGACATTTTTTTGAAGTTGAAAAAAAACATGAAAACGGTCATATTATAGGATGTAGAATGATTCTATGGTGAGCAAAAGTCATTTCGTGAAATGTTGGAAAATATTAGTAGTGGAAAAAAAAAAATGCCATGGTATAGATATTTATATAAAACGGTCATATTATAGCATGTAGAATGATTCTATGGTGAAGAAAATGCGTTTCGTGAAATGTTGGAAAATTTTACAAAAAAACGCCATAGTATAGTTTGCCGAAATTTTTCGATGAAAATATCAAATTTTTTTGTTGTTTAAAAAAAACCATGAAAATGGTCATATTATAGCATGTAGAATGATTCTATGGTGAGCAAAAGTCATTTCGTGAAATGTTGGAAAATTTTACAAAAAAAACGCCATGTCGAAATTTTTCGATGAAAATATCAAATTTTTTTGATGTTTAAAAAAAACCATGAAAATGGTCATATTATAGCATGTAGAATGATTCTATGGTGAGCAAAAGTTATTTCATGAAATGTTGGTAAATTTTCCAAAAAAAAACGCCACAGTATAGTATGTCGAAATTTTTCAATGAAAAAGTCAAATTTTTTTGAAGTTGAAAAAAAACCATGAAAACAATCGTATTATGGGATGTAGAATGATTCTATAGTGAGCAAAAGTCATTTCGTGAAATGTTGGAAAATTTCACAAAAAAAACGCCATAGTATACCATGTCGAAATTTTTCGATGAAAAAGTCAAATTTTTTTGAAGTTGAAAAAAAACATGAAAACAATAGTATTATAGCATGTAGAATGATTCTATGGTGAAGAAAATACGTTTCGTTAAATGTTGGAAAATTTAACAAAAAAAACACCATAGTATAGTATGTCGAAATTTTTCGATGAAAACGTCAAATGTTTTTGAAGTTGAAAAAAAAACATGAAAATGGTCATATTATAGCATGTAGAATGATTCTATGGTGAGCAAAAGTTATTTCATGAAATGTTGGTAAATTTTCCAAAAAAAACGCCACAGTATAGTATGTCGAAATTTTTCGATGAAAACGTCAAATTTTTTTGAAGTTGAAAAAAAACATGAAAACGGTCGTATTATAGGATGTAGAATGATTCTATGGTGAGCAAAAGTCATTTCGTGAAATGTTGGAAAATTTTACAAAAAAAACGGCATAGTATACTATGTCGAAATTTTTCGATGAAAAAGTCAAATTTTTTTGAAGTTGAAAAAAAACCATGAAAACAGTAGTATTATAGCATGTAGAATCATTCTATGGTGAGCAAAAGTCATTTCGTGAAATGTTGGAAAATTTTCCAAAAAAATGCCACAGTATAGTATGTCGAAATTTTTCAATGAAAACGTCAAATTTTTTTGATATTAAAAAAAAAAAACATGAAAACGGTCGTATTATAGCATGTAGAATGATTCTATGGTGAACAAAAGCATTTCGTGAAATGTTGGAAAATTTTACAAAAAAAACGCCATAGTATAGTATGTCGAAATTTTTTGATGAAAACAACATTTTTTTGAAGTTGAAAAAAAACATGAAAACGGTCATATTATAGGATGTAGAATGATTCTATGGTGAGCAAAAGTCATTTCGTGAAATGTTGGAAAATATTAGTAGTGGAAAAAAAAAATGCCATGGTATAGTATGTCGAAATTTTTCGATGAAAAAGTCAAATTTTTTTGAAGTTGAAAAAACCATGAAAACAGTAGTATTATAGCATGTAGAATGATTCTATGGTGAAGAAAACGCGTTTCGTGAAATGTTGGAAAATTTTACAAAAATACGCCATAGTATAGTTTGCCGAAATTTTTCGATGAAAATATCAAATTTTTTTGTTGTTTAAAAAAACCATGAAAATGGTCATATTATAGCATGTAGAATGATTCTATGGTGAGCAAAAGTCATTTCGTGAAATGTTGGAAAATTTTACAAAAAAAACGCCATGTCGAAATTTTTCGATGAAAATATCAAATTTTTTTGATGTTTAAAAAAAACCATGAAAATGGTCATATTATAGCATGTAGAATGATTCTATGGTGAGCAAAAGTTATTTCATGAAATGTTGGTAAATTTTCCAAAAAAAACGCCACAGTATAGTATGTCGAAATTTTTCGATGAAAACGTCATATTTTTTTGAATTTGAAAAAAAACATGAAAACAGTAGTATTATAGCATGTAGAATGATTCTATGGTGAAGAAAATACGTTTCGTTAAATGTTGGAAAATTTAACAAAAAAAATGCCATAGTATAGTATGTCGAAATTTTTCGATGAAAACGTCAAATTTTTTTGAAGTTGAAAAAAAAACATGAAAACGGTCGTATTATAGGATGTAGAATGATTCTATGGTGAGCAAAAGTCATTTCGTGAAATGCTGGAAAATTTTACAAAAAAAACGCCATAGTATAGTATTTCGAAATTTTTCGATGAAAACGTCAAATTTTTTTGAAGTTGAAAAAAACCCATGAAAACAGTCATATTTTAGCATGTAGAATGATTCTATGGTGAGCAAAAGTCATTTCGTGAAATGTTGGAAAATATTAGTAGTGGAAAAAAAAATGCCATAGTATAGTATGTCGAAATTTTTCAATGAAAAAGTCAAATTTTTTTTAAGTTGAAAAAAAAACATGAAAACGGTCGTATTATAGCATGTAGAATGATTCTATGGTGAGCAAAAGTCATTTCGTGACGTCTTGGATAATTTTACAAAAAAAACGCCATAGTATAGTATGTCGAAATTTTTCGATGAAAACGTCATATTTTTTTGAATTTGAAAAAAACCATGAAAACAGTAGTATTATAACATGTAGAATGATTCTATGGTGAAGAAAATACGTTTCGTTAAATGTTGGAAAATTTAACAAAAAAAACGCCATAGTATGTCGAAATTTTTCGATGAAAACGTCAAATTTTTTTGAAGTTGAAAAAAAAACATGAAAACGGTCTTATTATAGGATGTAGAATGATTCTATGGTGAGCAAAAGTCATTTCGTGAAATGTTGGAAAATATTAGTAGTGGAAAAAAAAAACGCCATAGTATAGTATATCGAAATTTTTCGATGAAAATATCAAATTTTTTTGATGTTTAAAAAAAAAAAACATGAAAACGGTCGTATTATAGCATGTAGAATGATTCTATGGTGAACAAAAGCATTTCGTGAAATGTTGGAAAATTTTACAAAAAAAACGCCATAGTATAGTATTTCGAAATTTTTCGATGAAAACGTCAAATTTTTTTGAAGTTGAAAAAAACCCATGAAAACAGTCATATTTTAGCATGTACATTGATTCTATTGTTAGCAAAAGTCATTTCGTGAAATGTTGGAAAATTTTACAAAAAAACGCCATAGTATAGTATGTCGAAATGTTTCGATGAAAATATCAAATTTTTTTGATGTTTAAAAAACCATGAAAATGGTCATATTATAGCATGTAGAATGATTCTATGGTGAGCAAAAGTCATTTCATGAAATGTTGGTAAATTTTCCAAAAAAAACCGCCACAGTATAGTATGTCGAAATTTTTCAATGAAAACGTCAAATTTTTTTGAAGTTGAAAAAAAACATGAAAACGGTCGTATTACAGGACGTAGAATGATTCTATGGTGAGCAAAAGTCATTTCGTGAAATGTTGGAAAATTTTACACAAAAAATGCCATGGTATAGTATGTCGACATTTTTTTGATGAAAACGTCAAATTTTTTTGAAGTTGAAAAAAAACATGGAAACGGTCATATTATAGGATGTACATTGATTCTATTGTTAGCAAAAGTCATTTCGTGAAATGTTGGAAAATTTTACAAAAAAAACGCCATAGTATAGTATGTCGAAATTTTTCCATGAAAACGTCAAATTTTTTTGAAGTTGAAAAAAAACATGAAAACGGTCGTATTATAGCATGTAGAATGATTCTATGGTGAGCAAAAGTCATTTCGTGAAATGTTGGAAAATTTTACAAAAAAAACGGCATAGTATAGAATTTCGAAATTTTTCGATGAAAACGTCAAAATTTTTTTGATGTTGAAAAAAACCATGGAAACGGTCGTATTATAGCATGTAGAATCATTCTATCGTGAGCAAAAGTCAGTTCGTGAAATGTTGGAAAATTTTACAAAAAAAACGCCATAGTATACTATGTCGAAATTTTTCGATGAAAAAGTCAAATTTTTTTGAAGTTGAAAAAAAAACCATGAAAACAGTAGTATTATAGCATGTAGAATCATTCTATGGTGAGCAAAAGTCATTTCGTGACATCTTGGAAAATTTTCCAAAAAAAAACGCCACAGTATAGTATGTCGAAATTTTTCAATGAAAACGTCAAATTTTTTTGATATTGAAAAAAAAAACATGAAAACGGTCGTATTATAGCATGTAGAATGATTCTATGGTGAACAAAAACATTTCGTGAAATGTTGGAAAATTTTACAAAAAAAAACGCCATAGTATAGTATGTCGAAATTTTTTGATGAAAACGACATTTTATGAAGTTGAAAAAAAAACATGAAAGCGGTCATATTATAGGATGTAGAATGATTCTATGGTGAGCAAAAGTCATTTCGTGAAATGTTGGAAAATATTAGTAGTGGAAAAAAAAAAATGCCATGGTATAGATATTTATATAAAACGGTCATATTATAGCATGTAGAATGATTCTATGGTGAAGAAAATGCGTTTCGTGAAATGTTGGAAAATTTTACAAAAAAACGCCATAGTATAGTTTGCTGAAATTTTTCGATGAAAATATCAAATTTTTTTGTTGTTTAAAAAAAACCATGAAAATGGTCATATTATAGCATGTAGAATGATTCTATGGTGAGCAAAAGTCATTTCGTGAAATGTTGGAAAATTTTACAAAAAAAACGCCATGTCGAAATTTTTCGATGAAAATATCAAATTTTTTTGATGTTTAAAAAAAACCATGAAAATGGTCATATTATAGCATGTAGAATGATTCTATGGTGAGCAAAAGTTATTTCATGAAATGTTGGTAAATTTTCCAAAAAAAAAACGCCACAGTATAGTATGTCGAAATTTTTCAATGAAAAAGTCAAATTTTTTTGAAGTTGAAAAAAAACCATGAAAACAATCGTATTATGGGATGTAGAATGATTCTATAGTGAGCAAAAGTCATTTCGTGAAATGTTGGAAAATTTTACAAAAAAAACGCCATCGTATAGTATGTCGAAATTTTTCGATGAAAACGTCAAATTTTTTTGATGTTGAAAAAATACATGAAAACAGTCGTATTGCAGGATGTAGAATGATTCTATGGTGAGCAAAAGTAATTTTGTGAAATGTTGGAAAATTTCACAAAAAAAACGCCATAGTATACTATGTCGAAATTTTTCGATGAAAAAGTCAAATTTTTTTGAAGTTGAAAAAAAACATGAAAACAATAGTATTATAGCATGTAGAATGATTCTATGGTGAAGAAAATACGTTTCGTTAAATGTTGGAAAATTTAACAAAAAAAACGCCATAGTATAGTATGTCGAAATTTTTCGATGAAAACGTCAAATTTTTTTGAAGTTGAAAAAAACCCATGAAAACAGTCATATTTTAGCATGTACATTGATTCTATTGTTAGCAAAAGTCATTTCGTGAAATGTTGGAAAATTTTACAAAAAAAACGCCATAGTATAGTATGTCGAAATTTTTCGATGAAAATATCAAATTTTTTTGATGTTTAAAAAAAACCATGAAAATGGTCATATTATAGCATGTAGAATGATTCTATGGTGAGCAAAAGTCATTTCGTGACATCTTGGATAATTTTACAAAAAAAACGCCATAGTATAGTATGTCGAAATTTTTCAATGAAAACGTCATATTTTTTTGAATTTGAAAAAAAACATGAAAACAGTAGTATTATAGCATGTAGAATGATTCTATGGTGAAGAAAATACGTTTCGTTAAATGTTGGAAAATTTAACAAAAAAACGCCATAGTATACTATGTCGAAATTTTTCGATAAAAATGTCAAATTTTTTTAATGTGGGAAAAAAAACATGAAAACGGTCATATTTTAGCATGTACATTGATTCTATGGTGAGCAAAAGTCATTTCGTGAAATGTTGGAAAATATTAGTAGTGGAAAAAAAAAACGCCATAGTATAGTATGTCGAAATTTTTCGATGAAAATATCAAATTTTTTTGATGTTTAAAAAAACCCATGAAAATGGTCATATTATAGCATGTAGAATGATTCTATGGTGAGCAAAAGTTATTTCATGAAATGTTGGTAAATTTTCCAAAAAAAACGCCACAGTATAGTATGTCGAAATTTTTCAATGAAAAAGTCAAATTTTTTTGAAGTTGAAAAAAAACATGAAAACGGTCGTATTATAGGATGTAGAATGATTCTTTGGTGAGCAAAAGTCATTTCGTGAAATGTTGGAAAATTTTACAAAAAAAACGGCATAGTATACTATGTCGAAATTTTTCGATGAAAAAGTCAAATTTTTTTGAAGTTGAAAAAAAAAACATGAAAACAGTAGTATTATAGCATGTAGAATCATTCTATGGTGAGCAAAAGTCATTTCGTGAAATGTTGGAAAATTTTCCAAAAAAATGCCACAGTATAGTATGTCGAAATTTTTCAATGAAAACGTCAAATTTTTTTGATATTGAAAAAAAAAACATGAAAACGGTCGTATTATAGCATGTAGAATGATTCTATGGTGAACAAAAGCATTTCGTGAAATGTTGGAAAATTTTACAAAAAAAACGCCATAGTATAGTATGTCGAAATTTTTTGATGAAAACAACATTTTTTTGAAGTTGAAAAAAAACATGAAAACGGTCATATTATAGGATGTAGAATGATTCTATGGTGAGCAAAAGTCATTTCGTGAAATGTTGGAAAATATTAGTAGTGGAAAAAAAAATGCCATGGTATAGTATGTCGAAATTTTTCGATGAAAAAGTCAAATTTTTTTGAAGTTGAAAAAACCATGAAAACAGTAGTATTATAGCATGTAGAATGATTCTATGGTGAAGAAAACGCGTTTCGTGAAATGTTGGAAAATTTTACAAAAATACGCCATAGTATAGTTTGCCGAAATTTTTCGATGAAAATATCAAATTTTTTTGTTGTTTAAAAAAACCATGAAAATGGTCATATTATAGCATGTAGAATGATTCTATGGTGAGCAAAAGTCATTTCGTGAAATGTTGGAAAATTTTACAAAAAAAACGCCATGTCGAAATTTTTCGATGAAAACGTCATATTTTTTTGAATTTGAAAAAAAACATGAAAACAGTAGTATTATAGCATGTAGAATGATTCTATGGTGAAGAAAATACGTTTCGTTAAATGTTGGAAAATTTAACAAAAAAAATGCCATAGTATAGTATGTCGAAATTTTTCGATGAAAACGTCAAATTTTTTTGAAGTTGAAAAAAACCCATGAAAACAGTCATATTTTAGCATGTAGAATGATTCTATGGTGAGCAAAAGTCATTTCGTGAAATGTTGGAAAATATTAGTAGTGGAAAAAAAAATGCCATAGTATAGTATGTCGAAATTTTTCAATGAAAAAGTCAAATTTTTTTTAAGTTGAAAAAAAACCATGAAAACGGTCGTATTATAGCATGTAGAATGATTCTATGGTGAGCAAAAGTCATTTCGTGACGTCTTGGATAATTTTACAAAAAAAACGCCATAGTATAGTATGTCGAAATTTTTCGATGAAAACGTCATATTTTTTTGAATTTGAAAAAAACCATGAAAACAGTAGTATTATAACATGTAGAATGATTCTATGGTGAAGAAAATACGTTTCGTTAAATGTTGGAAAATTTAACAAAAAAAACGCCATAGTATGTCGAAATTTTTCGATGAAAACGTCAAATTTTTTTGAAGTTGAAAAAAAAACATGAAAACGGTCTTATTATAGGATGTAGAATGATTCTATGGTGAGCAAAAGTCATTTCGTGAAATGTTGGAAAATTTTACAAAAAAAACGCCATAGTATAGTATTTCGAAATTTTTCGATGAAAACGTCAAATTTTTTTGAAGTTGAAAAAAACCCATGAAAACAGTCATATTTTAGCATGTACATTGATTCTATTGTTAGCAAAAGTCATTTCGTGAAATGTTGGAAAATTTTACAAAAAAACGCCATAGTATAGTATGTCGAAATGTTTCGATGAAAATATCAAATTTTTTTGATGTTTAAAAAACCATGAAAATGGTCATATTATAGCATGTAGAATGATTCTATGGTGAGCAAAAGTCATTTCATGAAATGTTGGTAAATTTTCCAAAAAAAACCGCCACAGTATAGTATGTCGAAATTTTTCAATGAAAACGTCATATTTTTTTGAATTTGAAAAAAACCATGAAAACAATAGTATTATAGCATGTACAATGATTCTATGGTGAAGAAAATACGTTTTGTTAAATGTTGGAAAATTTTACAAAAAAAACGCCATAGTATAGTATGTCGAAAGTTTTCGATGAAAAAGTCAAATTTTTTTGAAGTTGAAAAAACCATGATAACAGCAGTATTATAGCATGTAGAATGATTCTATGGTGAAGAAAATGCGTTTCGTGAAATGTTGGAAAATTTTACAAAAAAACGCCATAGTATAGTATGTCGAAATTTTTCGATGAAAATATCAAATTTTTTTGTTGTTTAAAAAAAAACATGAAAATAGTCATATTATAGCATGTAGAATGATTCTATGGTGAGCAAAAGTCATTTCGTGAAATGTTGGAAAATTTTACAAAAAAAATGCCATAGTATAGTATGTCGAAATTTTTCGATGAAAACGTCAAATTTTTTTGAAGTTGAAAAAAAACATGAAAACGGTCGTATTACAGGACGTAGAATGATTCTATGGTGAGCAAAAGTCATTTCGTGAAATGTTGGAAAATTTTACACAAAAAATGCCATAGTATAGTATGTCGACATTTTTTTGATGAAAACGTCAAATTTTTTTGAAGTTGAAAAAAAACATGGAAACGGTCATATTATAGGATGTATATTGATTCTATTGTTAGCAAAAGTCATTTCGTGAAATGTTGGAAAATTTTACAAAAAAAACGCCATAGTATAGTATGTCGAAATTTTTCCATGAAAACGTCAAATTTTTTTGAAGTTGAAAAAAAACATGAAAACGGTCGTATTATAGCATGTAGAATGATTCTATGGTGAACAAAAGCATTTCGTGAAATGTTGGAAAATATTAGTAGTGGAAAAAAAAAATGCCATGGTATAGATATTTATATAAAACGGTCATATTATAGCATGTAGAATGATTCTATGGTGAAGAAAATGCGTTTCGTGAAATGTTGGAAAATTTTACAAAAAAACGCCATAGTATAGTTTGCCGAAATTTTTCGATGAAAATATCAAATTTTTTTGTTGTTTAAAAAAAACCATGAAAATGGTCATATTATAGCATGTAGAATGATTCTATGGTGAGCAAAAGTCATTTCGTGAAATGTTGGAAAATTTTACAAAAAAAACGCCATGTCGAAATTTTTCGATGAAAATATCAAATATTTTTGATGTTTAAAAAAAACCATGAAAATGGTCATATTATAGCATGTAGAATGATTCTATGGTGAGCAAAAGTTATTTCATGAAATGTTGGTAAATTTTCCAAAAAAAAACGCCACAGTATAGTATGTCGAAATTTTTCAATGAAAAAGTCAAATTTTTTTGAAGTTGAAAAAAAACCATGAAAACAATCGTATTATGGGATGTAGAATGATTCTATGGTGAAGAAAATACGTTTTGTTAAATGTTGGAAAATTTTACAAAAAAAACGCCATAGTATAGTATGTCGAAAGTTTTCGATGAAAAGGACATATTTTTTTGAAGTTGAAAAAAAACATGAACACGGTCGTAATATAGCATGTAGAATGATTCTATGGTGAGCAAAAGTCATTTCGTGACATTTTGGAAAATTTTACATAAAAAACGCCACAGTATAGTATGTCGAAATTTTTCGATGAAAATATCAAATTTTTTTGAAGTTGAAAAAAAACCATGAAAACGGTCGTATTATAGCATGTTGAATCATTCTATAGTGAGCAAAAGTCATTCCATGAAATGTTGGAAAATTTTACAAAAAACGCCATAGTATAGTATGTCGAAAAAATTCATAGTATAGTACGTTAAAGAAAGTCATAGTATAATATGTCAAAAAAAGTGGTAAAAAAGTTATAGTACAGTATGTCAACAAAAGTCATAGTGTAGTATGTTAACAAAATGGTAAAAAATGCCATTGTATAGTTTGTCAAAAAACGTGATATAAATACTCATAATATTTCGTGGGAGAAAAGTCATAGTTTGGCATGTGACATATGTTACAACACCTTTATGGTATATGGTATAGACAATGAAAATTTTCATAATTTTTTATGATATACTACACTATGAAGCTTTTTATGATTTTTTTTAAATGACACACTATATTCCAATTTTTGATGTTATATTATAGTATGATTTTTTATTAAATTGATTTGATTGTTACCAAATGTTTGATCCATGCACTTCGTCTCCTCTTCAAGTCCCTCTGTTCATTCAGCAGTCTGGACTTAAAACAGAGACATTTACACCAACATTTACTAAACATATTAAGTCTGTCCTCCAATAACAGACCCTGATTCACCACTGTTTTTAAACAGACTGTGCATCAGTTTTCATGGAAGACAGATCAAGTCCTGATACAACACAAAACACAAGCAGGTTATGCATTGATAGTCTAATAATGTGATCACAATGTGCCTTGTATAATGATGACAAGGGGTTAAAAGTGCATTTCATTACATTTAAGGCCCATTAAGTCACAAAATGACTCACAATTATTATATGGAGAACTTCACCGTCATCATTCCATTCATTTGGTAACAATGATAACAAATATTAAAATAAAATAAAAATAAAAATAAAAAACACGCATGTCCAGGAAGGAACATGGTTTCGACACATTATGTAATTCCCCTTGTTTCATTCTACACCGTCTACTATCAATAAAAAACTAAAAGTATTTTGCTTTTCTGCAGTTTCCTTACTTTGTGAGTTCGTCCAGCATCAGTCTCATCTCGGAGGTGGTTGAGCTGCTTCTGATGAGTCTCTCTGTGGTTCTCCGGCTTCTCCTCCAGCGTTTTCTGGAGGACAGAGATATGCAAACATGACTGTCAGCTGACATCATTTTTATCATGTCATTTGACTGTTGCCGTTTCCAGTTGTGTACAGATGGCAGTGTTTTCCAGGACCACCTCTCCTCACCTTGATGTCCTCATCTGTCCAGTCCTGTTCCTCCGCCAACACCATGTGTCTTTTCTCTGAGAAGCAACAAATAAGACAAAATTTTCAGAATTTACAGTTATATTTGTAGTTATTTCTGACACTGGAAAATGTATTACATTACTGCATATTCTGGTACGCACAGAGTAGCCATTGCAGTCTGCTTAAAAAAAAAAAAACACAAAGAAGACAACACTGGAAAGTGGAGAACTGCATAATGTTCATGAATAAAATGACAAAGACATACAGATTTTAGACAAACCTGACGACTCTGCCATAGTTTCCAGAAGTCATGTAAACACCTGCTAAGTCCACCTGCAACTGTCTGTATGATGAAACACAAAATAAAGTCATCAGAATTTTGAGTTGCATTAATTTCAACTGGAACTATACTGTATTGCACACATTCAAGCCAACTGTGGTCTGTTATGACTCTAAAGTCATATGAGCATTTATTCCTGTGTTTTGGTTTGTGTGCTGCAAAGTATTCTGTGGTGGATCTCTTTTGTTGTCCTCTTGTGTATGTGTGTGTGATGAGCTGCAGGTGAGCTTGAGTGGGTGGCTAATTGCAGGTAGGTGTGGAGGTCTGATCCAAGGAGCTGATTGGTTCCAGCCTCCCGCCACAGATTTAAAAAGCTGGGTTTCCTCAGTCCCAGTGGGCTCTCATTCCTCCATCACTACCAAGACTACCAGCAAGACTTATCATCATGAAATGCTTCCATTTCTAAATAGATCTATCTGTCCAGCCCAGGTTTGGTAGGGGTAGGCAGCACCTTTTGTTTTTTTCTTATGTTTGAGTAGGGCAGTTTAAGGTTATCAGTTCTTTTTGGTTGTTATTTTTGCCATTGCCTACCCTGATGTTTATTTATTGAATAAACCATTTTTAAAAAGCTGTAAATCCCTTGTTGCTGGTGGTTTTTGGGAGCTTGGGAAACAGGGCCTCATTGTTTGTGTTGCACCAGGTTTCACCTAGGCCAGGTTGTAACAGGTCTATGAAATAAAAAGTGGATATTTGCCTTGATAAATTTTCTTTTATTTCATTAAATTTCCATTTATTTTATTGCTACAGTAATCAATTGATATAAATACAATTAAGCTGGCATGAATGTGTGTTTTTGGGAAACACTAAATTACTTTTTATGTTACATTAATTGGTATCTTGCATCTGCTTATAATTATAGTTGTCAGACGTTGTGGCCAGTTGTATCCCTTTTTTTGTCTTTAAATATGACAGAAATGCTGACGTTTTTGTAGCCTATGAAGTTCCTCAAGAAGAAAGACACTCACACACCACCTGTTTCCAGCTATGTTCCTGCCAGATACAGCAGTGGAACAATTCAATCAATCAGCCATTAATCTATAAATAACCAGTTCCTATGTTGTACCTTGAGTGGTAGAAGATCCTATTGGAGAGGAGTGGCTGTGATTTTTTTTTCCTGATAGTGTTTGTTTGTTTGTAGTCTTTGGCATTCAGACTTCTCCACTGTGCGTAATTTACGCACAGCTCCTGGCACAGCTGACTAGAGGGGAGAGGAGGGGGAGTTCCCTGGGAGCTTGAGCGGACTGTTTCCGCATGGTCCTAGTGCGTGCGGCGTCTTCTGAGTTTTGTTTGTTTGCTTGTTTTACTACAGCGTTATTTTTCGGACTGTAAAAAAATGGAGGGGTTCTATATTGCCCCCTGAAAAAGTCGGGGTGCCCCCTTAAAGTTCGCCCTTGCTCCAGCGTCTCTGCAGCATGGATGTATAAAGAGAACCGCAGCACAAAGTGCTCTGCGCTCCTGCAGGGAGGTTTGGGCAAATTCAAGATGGCGGACTGCTAAGCGACTTATTTAATGAGAACACAATTTTAGCTCCAACGATTAAGACTCGATCTCGGCTATACACCTAAATCCTGACTTCAGAAGGAATAGATGCGACACATCCGCAGATCTCTCCCTAGCAGCTGACTCCAGTTTGATGGAGCTTTCATCCAGCCATTGGCTGACGGAGCTGTGCGCGGTCACGGTCAACTTCTGAAGACATTTTCAATCGAGCATTGAAAATAGGATTCATCATGGTTTCAAAGGGCGATATACAATAAAATCAATTTTTTACACAATCTTTTGCTCATTTATAGCGCCATGTATTGTCAATGTAAGCACATGTGACATTCCCTGAATATTACACGGTTGGCTGTGTTTTCTTTTATTTTGGAATAGTGTAAAATCATCTAATTTGCAGTAATCTCCATATGAATTACCAGTATGCTATGAGAAATAAAATATAATTCGAACAGTAAAGCCTATCAAAATAGCAGCTGACATTACATAGCCATACTCATCACATTAATGTTTTTATTATCATTATTTTTTTGAATATAACCTTCACCTTACATTATTGTTGCGCTTTCAAACATTAACATTATAGGCTACTCACTGCCTGTGAAGGAGACATTCAAGGTCCATCTGAAGAGCCAAAGGCAACCTCCAATTTGAGCACATGCTGTTGGATGTAAGATGAAATAAAGAGTCAGTAACATCTGAACAATAAAAGCTCTCAGTCAATATACCAGTATGCATGAAACTGTATTTAACCTTCTGCTGAGTGTAATTCGGATAACAATAGTTGTGTCTAGACAGCAACCCACGAGTTGGGAAACTCACAAGATGGTTGAGTTTAGTCGCTGATCACAAATAGTTAAAGCACCAGAGGGTAGAATTGGTGCAAATATGATTTTAAAAAGTCATTTTTATAAAATGGTCACTCTATCCTAACAGTAGTGCATGATAAGATAAGATAAGATGAATCCCCGTAGGGAAGTTCAGTTTTACACTCTGTTGTTAATTTCACACGGTACATATACATGCGTCAATGGAGAGATGTCAGAGTGAGGGGGCTGCTCCTGACAAGCGCCTAGAGCAGTTGGGGGATCGGTGCCTTGCTCAGCAGCAAGGCTCAGCACCTCGGCAGTGCCCAAGAGGTAAACTGGCACCTCTCCAGCAACCAGTTGGTCTTGGTCCATGGGGGACTTGAACCGGTGACCGGTGACCTAAACCAAGTCCCTACGGACTGAGCTACTGCTTGTGCAAAAACTCTGGGGCTACATACTTAAGCTACTGTACTTATGTACAATTTAAGGTACTTGTACCTCAGAGTTTTCCATACTAAATATATGTCTGACAACTATACTCTGAAGGTCAAAATTTTACATAGAAAGCATAATCATATAAATACGATCCATTGCTCCAGATTGAGATACCCCAAAGTAAAGTGAAAGCTTCACTTCACCAGCTGTGACATTAAAATACTGCTTACACATTAATGCATGCACCAGTATTAATAACGTAACAAGCTTTGTTTTGAAATGGAGGTTTTTGCCTCTACATTTATATTGTATAGCCTGCTTACAGTAAAATGTGAATACTGTTTATTCTACCGCTAGATACGGCTTGTTGAGTGTTTCTAAAGGCGCACTGGTTTGTCCCAGTAAGCTTGCCATACTTTCACATGACTGCCACTACGTGTGACTGACTGACCCGCATTCCTCAAGTGGCACCAGCCCTGTCAAACGAACTCGTTTTAACGGCGAATAAACACTAACAGTGGTTGGAAACGTTCCGCACCACTGTCGTTTTAGTGATCTGTAGGTAACAGCCTCCATCTGGTTGTTTTCTGTGCCGAACAGCTGATAGTCTGCGGCGCGTAACAGCTTTGTAACAGCTCGCTCGGAGTCGCTGCGAAAAGCTTCAGCTCTACTGTTTCTTTTTTGTCAGAGTGCATCTTCAGTCTGTCGAGTAGGATATACATGTATACAGGATAACTGATGACTGAGCGACAACTGGCTTTTTGCGGGCTCCGTGTCGGTGATGGCTGAGCTTCTACTGCCAGACTCGAGAAGGTAAGATCAGCCGAGACTCCGCTTTACTGCAGAAACCTGCTGTGATCTGCAGGATAGACTAGCAAACACTCACCTCTGCTCACTGGGGTCTGCAGCTGGTCAAATTAAACCACTACTCTGATCTTTTTATGTGCACTCTCTCCCCCATTCCTTCCATTTAAAGAGCAAATAGTACAGATTATTTTAAACATTAATGTTTTTGCAGGGAGCCTGACATGAACATTACAGTACATGGGTACTGTTTCACCTAGAACATTAACTGTGCTGGAGCATCACAACAGCTACTTTAATATACATTTGTCATTTCTGGTCAAGCTTATGAGTAAAGTGCTGGGATGAACCAATGGCCTGTTAATTAATGAATGATTGATTAGTTTTACAGATGTCCAGGGAAGCCAAACACACTGCTCTGAGGCCAACAACTGCTTTTTAGCTATTAAATAAACAGTGTGTAACATTTCTATCAGCAGAAACTGAATGTAATAATCAGAACTATGTTTTCATGATTGTATAATCACCTGAAACTAAGAGTCATGTTTTCCTTAGCTTAGAGTTAGCCCTTCATATCTACAGAGCGGGTTTTCCTCACCAAGACCTATTGAAAGAGGCTGGGTTTGGTATCATCAATGCATATCTTTGGAGTACAACACATGCAGTAAAACCTGGTCTGCACTCGCTGAAATCGAGCCAACTGCAACGCATGACCGCACCCGTGTCCGCCCATGTCCCAGCCTCCTTCAACAGGCCTTGTTCTTCACAGAGTCCGCCATGTTTCTACAGTACCCAGAGCCAACAAACCAAACACTGGCTCTGGAGAGAGCGTTTTGTTACCTGAACGCCACCGTATTCTCTGACATGCTTGTGAAACTGTGATAACGTGATCCGCAGAGCGCAAAACTGTGGTGCCGCCAGCTGCCACCTGACTTCCGATGCTCCTAAAGTCGTGTTATTATGACATGGATGGCCTCTGGGCGAGGCGAACGGCAGTTTTGCACTTGGCGGCTCGCGTTATCATAGCCTTGGAAAGGTAGGAGTGAGCTGAGCGAAAGGGTATTCAGTTGGTTGCAATCTGCGAACGCACCACTAGATGCAGCCAAACCCTACACACTGTCCCTTTTAAATGAAGAACTTGGACATTTCTCTGTGTATTTATTCTGCAGGTGTAATTATTTCTTCCTCTATGATGGAAACAAAGTCAAAGGAGAGGGTGACCCTACAAGAGAGGGAATCTGCTACTTCTACCCTGAAGAGGTTGGACTTATAGAAATATAATGATGAATAATGATCACCCAGTGCTTGTTTGTGTCTATATTTAACCCACAGTTTTTAGTTCTGTAACCTCAAGGTTGCATGTATTCCTGTCAGACCCCTTTAGATAAGCAGGAGCTGCTCTGTGGTCAGCTCGCCGGCGCCGGCCGCTGCGTCTCCGAACTCTCCTCGTCCCCCGTGAGCCTGCTGAGGCTGCGCCGCAACAACTTTGCTATCCGTATGAAAGATGATTTCTTTTGGGTGAGTAAGCATGCAGGTGGTCTAGCTACAACTTTTCAAGATGTCTTTGAATTTTTACCTAAAAATTAGTCTTTGATAGTTATTTTTGGGGGGTATCTTTTTGTTCCTCCCAGGCTCTGGGCTGCTCAGTTGAAGTCCCCACCGTCAGTGTCTGCGAGCTCCTGGATCAGCTAATAAACCTCTTTTGTTTCTACAATGGCTCTGTCCGACAGAGCTACCAGGTGCACTTTTCAGTTTTCTGGCAGTCTTATACCATAGTAGTCTGATTTGTCCCAGACAGATTAAAGGGGCAGGATTTGACGACATCTAGTGGAGAGGTTTCAAATTGCAACCAACTGAAACGCCTTCCGCATGCTAAGCATGTAGAAGAACTACGGAGGCCGACGTGAAAACTTAAATGTCTGTCTCTAGGGCCAGTGTTTGGTGTGTCCATTCTGGGCTACTGTAGAAACGTGGCGGCCAACTCTGTGAAGAGGATGTGCTTCCTAAGTAGATATAAAGAACGTGCTCTGAGATAACAAAAACACAATTCTTATTTTCAGGCTCTATACTAAAGAAAACATTCTTTAATTTGTAAAATTATATAAAATATATATTAAATTTGTTTTATTGCCACTAATTTCTTTAATGCATTAATGCAATTCTGACTCAGTTTTAAAGCTAGAGTAAAGATACTAGAAAACCTAAAGGATCCATTGGTACCAATCATGTCGTACTAGCTTGAGCTCGCGAAGGAGGCTGAATAAGATAAGATAAGATAATACTCCTAACTCGCACTAAATTGTGGTGAGGAAAAACTGGCATGGCCATTTTCATTTCATTGACATTGTTGAATCAGAAATGGGGGAAATAAAATATTGTAGCCGTCTGTGAGCATCCAGAGCTACGATAGTACATCATACATAAATGTATGTGTGTAAACCACACGCTGTCTATAGTATGAACAACAATGTTGCTGCCAAATTTATGCCTATGTGACATTATGTTGAGTGTTGATGGAGCAGCTACAATGTTAGCGTAGCCTGGCACTGATCAAGCCAAACTCCATTACGAAATCAAACATTTTAAAAGTTGTTTGCGTGTCATCTTGCGGACAGACTTGACAAAACATGAATTCTGACTTTATACAAATCAACATCATTATGTAGTTACTCTGGCATCCTTTTATTGTAGGGCTGACCTCTGACCTCAAGATATGTGAATGAAAATGGGTTCTACGGGTACCCACGAGTCTCCCCTTCAGAGTCAACCCACTTTATGATAATCACATGCAGTTTGGGGCAAGTCATAGTCAAGTCAGCACACTGACACACTGACAGCTGTTGTTGCCTGTTGGGCTGCAGTTTGCCATGTTATGATTCAAGCATATTTTTTATGCTAAATACAGAACATGTGAGAGTTTCAGCACAATATTAGTCATTTTGTGTTGTTAATTGATCTCCAATAATACTTACTGTATATACTCTTGTACATACAGCAAGCATATTTGTCCCCATGTTGATAAGAGTATTAAGTATTTGACAGATCTCTCTTTAAGGTACATTTTGAACAGATAAAAAACATGCAACTAACTAATCATGCGATTAATTGTGATTAAATATTTTAATAGATTGACAGGCCTAGTCTTAACAGTATATTCAGTTTCTGCCAAGAGATCCCCCTGAATGCAGCTGTTCCTATAAGATGTTTTTTTTTAAGAAAGACATGCATCTGCATCAAGTTGTTAGACCAACATAATAGAGCAATCTACAAAAGTTCAGAATTAAAGTCATGTAAAAAAAGAGAAACTAGTCTAAGTTTCAAACTAGCAGGTAGTTTTTTTTTATATTTTAGTGACTTATTTTAAAATTGTGTCTTTTTAAAAGTTGCATATTGTAAAATCAACTTTTTTTTTTGCACTGTAGCTCAACAGTCAGGAAACTTTGGCTGATCGATGGGCGCAGTACCTCTTACACCTACAGTCAGGATCCTCTGAGCTTCATCACGTCTTCAGCTACTTGAGAACCATCGACTCAACTAACGTACGCACACAAATGTCACAGTTCCACATATAACCTGTCTCTCTAATGCTGCTGCTGCACACAGACGCTCTCAGACAGGATATACTGTGTGTCACAATGTCCTGTGGTATTGTGTAACAAGTGCTCAGTGCGTCTTGGCAAACTTTCTGCACATTCATTGCTGCTAGGAAATAAATTTAGATGTGCACAAACTGCCAAATGTCAGTACGTCCTGGATATTTTGCTCCATTGTTGGTACAATTTTCTAGCTTTTGAAAAAATACACTGAGACATTCACAGTCTGTCACATTATACAGTAGATCACAGCATTATAAAACATTATATTCCAGCAGTTTTCTTGTATTAGTGTAACAGTTGAACTGATGAAGGTATTATCTTCTAAAGTGTCTAGTTATCACCTTCCAGTTTTTGTTTTTCACATGAACTGATAGCTAACAATTTGAATTCTTGTCCTTAGGTTGACCCACTTCTCCTGCTCAAAGCTGCCCTCATTCTTCAGGCCTGTCAGCGTTGCCCTCTAGTGTTAGCAGGCTGTATTCTTTTCAGAGGAAGGTGAGCTTACATTTTGACTATACCAGTCATTGGATATTTTTTTGTAAATAACAGGTTATGAAATCTGACTTTTCTGCATTTTCTCTTCAGAGTTGTGAGCACACAGATGTCTCCTGAGCTTACAATGAAGGTGATGGTTCATGAGAGTGAAACATACACCAAGGTAGGACCTAATGGTGTCCTAAAGCTTCTTTCACCTAACAGTTGTGCATAAAACGCTTGAAAGAGTAAACTAATCACTAGCCTAGCTTTGATTTTTTACAATCTTCAGCACTCACTTTAATAGAACTAAATAATGAAATAGAATAACAAGACTTATTGTAGCTATTATTCCTATTATTGTAGCTGTAACTAGCCAAGGATCCTTTAAAAGGTCATGTTGAAACCCGTTTTAGTAACAGTAATTTGGACTATCTAATGGTTCGGGTCCGTTCTGTCCTATCCACTCTTCCCATTCATTGTCTATGTAAACAACTGTGCATTTTAGTAGCGTAGCGTTACGTTTCGAGAGACGGACTATCACTTTGCCTGCTCCTCATCTGCATTAAGTTGAAGTCTAGGCTACTTTATGCAAATCAGGGGTGTCCAGCAAATTATTTGCATGTTTTTTAGATTTGTCAAGTATTTAATAGTCTTATCAACACGAAAGTGGGCAAATATGCTGCTTTATGAAAATGTATGAATATCATTAGTATTGGAATTCAATTAACAACATAAAACAATGACAATTATTGTCCAGAAACCCTCACAGGTACTGCAGTTAGCATAAAAAATATGCTCAAATCATAACATGGCAAACTGCAGCCCAACAGGCAACAACAGCTGTCAGTGTGTCAGTGTGCTGACTTGACTATGACTTGACCCAAACTGCATGTGATTATCATAAAGTGGGCATGTCTGTTAAGGGGAGACTGGTGGGTACCCATAGGACCCATTTTTATTCACATATCTAGAGGTCAGAGGTCAGCCCTTTGACAGCCCTACAATAAACCGATCAAAAGGACGCCGAAGTAACCGCATAAGGATGTTGATTTTTGTTTATACTTAAGACAGCGTGTGGATTATACATTTACACACAGTTTTGTCCCGTCTCTGTACAAATATGATGTATTATCTTAGCTCTGGATACCCATAGACAGCTACAATATATTTTTTTCCTCCATTTCTGATTCAACATCAGGACATCAGCGACAACAGGAGAAGAATCTCAATGTACGCTTTTGCAACACAGCGTCACTTAAATATCTTGCTCAAGTTTAAATATTTCAACTTACACGAATGACACGAATTTCGCATATTCTCATCCTTTGCGTTTGGTGTGAATGCCTCATGACTCTTGTCAAGAAAGCCACTTAGCAGATTTACCAAAATGTTGAACTATTCCTTTAACAGAAAAAAAGTCTTTAGCCGGTGTTTTAATTTTTATGAAGGCCCAGAAACCCAACGGACCGAGTACCGTCAGCTCATTTGGCGGTGCCATCAGCTCCACTACTGTGTTCCTGACTGTGTCTGAACTCCAGTACCTGCAGTCCGCCCCTGTCGACAAAGACTTCAGGTAGCATCTTCCCTTACTGAGCTCCAGTTCTGTTTGTGTGACATTTCCAGAGAATCCTGAGGGTCTCTGTTTTTTATCCTCTAGTTCCCACTCTACTCCAAACAAAAACACCCCCCCGAAGAAGACCCGTCTGTCAAGAACATTATCTGACACTCCCTCCACTGAGTCGGAGCCATCCGATCCAGGTTCCTCCCAGTCTTCCCAGAGATTATCCTTCAGCCCTCGCTTGTCTGACAGCACCGTGGTTTCATCGCAGAGCGCCGCTGATCCCTCAACGTCGCCCAAGCCTCCTTTCTCAAATGGGAAACACTCCCCCGAAGCTGAGGAAGAAGTGCTGGAAGAGTCGTATTATCACAGCTTTCACAGCAACGGAGGCGGAGTCAGTCAGATGCATAACGAAGGAGATGGCTCATTGTTGGGAGAAAACCCCCATCTAAATGGAGGAGGAGGCGGAGGAGATGACGATGGAGATGCGGGACACTGTGGGACAGCATTTGACTTCAGAGGGACTGAGGAATCACATGATGGTGAGGTTTCGGAAGAGGCCGGCAGAGGTGGTGGCTGTGGAAGTGTTCAGGGTCACGAGGCGGAGATACCAGATCCTCCTACTTGCTCTGGTGCTGTTGACCACCCAGAGGAGTGTCCGCTTATTCCCATGACGTTGTACGTGCACCGGGTCAAAGGCCTGGTGCTGGCTCTGCTGGTGGAGCCACACTTCTTGAGCGACACAGCTTCTGTGGAGGAAGTGGTGAGAAAAGACAGCAACCCCTAATAATAATTTTTCTCATTTTGTGTCACATGTTGAAAGTTTGTGAAAAAAAAAACACACAAAAAGTTGCATCATGGCGCAACTGTGCACTAAATTTGCCTTTGTAATGCCATCACGTCTCCACCTTTATGGTTTTCCTCCAGTATCACAGCAGCCTGGCGTCACTCAACGGACTGGAGGCCCATCTGAGGACCATCTCTCCAAGGGCCCCGGGAGCTCCCGGACCCTACATTTTTGCCCATTTTGACTGCATTCAGAGCACGCTGACAAGTGAGGCTCCCAAAGCACTCTGACACATCTCCTTTCCTCATTCACTCTTCGTTTATCTTTACTCACTCTGCATCTTTTTCTGATAATTCTGTCTTTTCCAGTTTCCCAGTTTTCTTCTAGAGTGAGTATCTTCTACCCCACCATCTCTACCTGGGGACTAGGAGGGAGTGGTAGTTTATATTTGTCTTTGCATGAGCTAACGGCTAATTAGTAAGACTGTGATCAGCATTCCTTTGTGCGCCAGGCATGCGTGTCCAGGTTAATGTGTCACTGTGGTACTGAGTCTCTTGTTATTGTGTGTCTCTGCAGCCAACCTGTCTGGTCGACCAGGGGGAGCCCCGGAGCGTCCTTTTGTGAGAGCCACATCACTTCTTCACTCACATTTCAGTAACACTGGAACTCTGCAGGAGGCTATTATCAGGTCAGTACGGCACTGACGTGAGGATGGTGGTGGTTTGTGGGGGGAGGAGTAGAAGTAGAAGTTGGGGGTGGGGGTTGGATCTGTCAGTTCGTCGTGTCCATCATCACATCCCACCAATCCCTGAATGTTCTTCTTCTAGATCACATTCACATTTACTGGAATTTTGTGTTACTCGCATCATCCCACATGCTTGAAAAGGAAATGTGACATTTTCACTGCAGGAGTGCCGGAGCTGCTGTGTATGGAACCCGTAGTGTGGCCCAGGAGACTTACTTCCAGCAGCACGGGGGATCGCTGAGGAACTCCGGCATCCCCAACCACCAGGACAGTGCCTTCTCGCTGCCCGGAAAGGCCCGACACAGACTGCTGAAACACGGGGTCAACCTGCTCTGATGGGAGGGCGGTGTGTTGTTTGCTCTCAGTATTCAAGAGGAGCTGTATTCTGTCAGGATACGAAGAAGTGCCCTGTGAGTAACCTTAAAATCAACGGAGGATATAACTAAAAGATTCCTCTGTGGTTCACTTGTTCCCACAGCAGACTGTATGATGTTAGCATACCTTATGGTACACACGTTTAAAGCAGAAAATTTGTGTAACTATAAATGATAGATGGTTGGTAAAGGTTACGTAGAATAAGTTCTGTTTATAATGAGGTTTTAGTAATGATTTCACTTATTACAGTGCTTGTTTGAGTACAATATAGCTACAGTTTGTTTCCGTTTTGCTCAAACACATTACCTTTAGTATCGAGAAGCACAGTTTTTGCCCTATTAAGCTCCTGTTTACACACTGCATACACATTTTGCACCCTTTTCACCTTTACAGATATTTTCCAGTCAGTCACGTCCTCAATGCAATGAATGTAGTAATTCCTCTTACTTGTATTTATTAATTTAATAGGAAATGCAGACTAAAGCAAGTTTAAATCTATGAGGTTTGTGCATTTGTATAGAATCCTTTTCCTTGCTGCACATGCTAGAAAACTGTATTACACAAATTTATAAAATAATCCAAAAATAGTTTTTATAAAAATGTCTATTTATTTGAAATCAACTCTTTGGTACCATAAAAATGTTATTTAACTATTCGGCTATTAATAGTGTTTTTTTTTTTTTCATTGAATGTGTCATTTGTTAAAAAAAAAAAAATAATGCCTGTATTATAATGTTTGTTGGGTTGAGCTCCACTGTGATACTGTAGTGCACTATTAGTGGGAATTAAATGAATACATGATCCTCTAACTGCTGAGTCTTGTGAGCTACTTTGGTAAATGCTTGTTTAAAGCCACAGGGGCTACACGGCCTTATTAGGGCCATCAGCGGCCCGCATGTGACCCTACAATCCCGACCCATTGTTCTCCACCTCGGGCTTAACGCCATGTTTCAAAATGGACACAAGTGGCCCTGAACAACGTGCGCAATTTGAAAAACCAAACACATGCTCATAGAAAAAACGTTATTATTCACGTTCTGTGCCAACGTTTCTACGCTACGTGTTGTAAACAAGATGGTTCTTGATGTTCCAGATATGGAGTCATTAGAGTCATTAGCTGAGTAGCTGAATTTGAATGGCTGGGGTCGGCGCTCTTCGGGGCGCCTCATTATGCAGGCGCATTAAAAGAAAGCAGCAGGGGGCAAATGGGTGGTTAAGGGTTCGAACAAAAAGAGGGGCAGGGTCTGTGTGGAGGGTCAGGATTCAAATTCTAAGTGGGAAGATGTCTCCATTGTCAGTGGGATATATAGCAAGCAGAGAGAGAGAGACAAGCTGTTATCCATCAGTGAAGATCCAAAAGGCCAGGATTTGGAAATATCACCATGGTCTCCTCATGCTACGTCTGGATCGCTCTGTTTCTTATATTAAGTGACATTGGAGTATTCGGTCGCGCAGTCGACACGCTGGGATTTCTATCACAGTCGCCGGCAACCGGAGATGAATCCTCCGTGCAAACTTTACGCACGGGCGCGTCGAGGCGCGGGGTCGCGGAGACGTACCGGGAGCGGTGCGCAGAGCTGGCGGCGCCTTGGCTGGAAAACACACAGCAAACTCCCGAAGACGACGCGACGCTGCTGCAGCTCCGCGTTCGGCCCTTTACACCGGGAACACCCCGGGGCCCGGTTTTCCCCGGAAAATCTCTTTTCAGCTTTGTGCGACGGGTTTACCACTGCTGTCAAGCTGGAGTCAACTGCAGGAACGTGAAGGGAATTCAAGGGCGATTGATTGGAGGTAAGACAAAGTAGATCCAGCTAAAACACACGCCATGTCATAATACACTTCTCCCCCTCACAGCCTACTGTAGAACTGAAAATAGCTGGAGTCAATAGTCAGTGGACTGTAGGTCAAGAGACATCAACCATCAAGAGGGCTGAGAGGTCAAACCTCTAACAGTGGTGAAGAATTCTTTAGCTGCACCAAAACACATCATTGCCATTACTTAAGTTAAGGTTGAATTTATTTCTTGGCCGTAAATTAAATTTGGAATCAAGATATCTAAATAATGACTTAATAACTGTATGTTTAGAGCACTTTTCATACATAGCTCAAAGTGATTTATGGAAGCAAATGAAAAGTCAAATAAGGGCAGAAAATAAAACTGGACAATAAGAGGACACGAAAATGTTAGTGAAATTAAAAATAATAATAAAAAGAGAATAGTATTTAAAAAAAAGCTGTATGGAATTTAAAATGTATATAAGAGCAGTGTTGCTCATTACAAGTATTCACCCTCATCATCAAATTCACTTAAATTCCTTTTGCAGAGACAATAGGGATGAATGAGTACATCATTCAGCATCACACAGTAATATGCAAACCTTCAGTGTTAAGAGTGACACTGTGCAGGAATGTCATAGAAGCAGTGGTAGTGAAAGCTGATGTGCATAAAAAGCAGCTTGGAGGACATTAATGGCTTGATTAATGCAGCAGTATAGGGGACCATGTTATCTGCATACAAATGAGTCTTTAGCTGGCTTACTTTCCCCTCCAAGAAGTGTTGAGGCATCCTGCTGACAGATTAATAAGGTATTAGGAGATAAAACACCACCTCTGTGGCAGAGACCCTACTGTATCCCTGGATTTATTAAACTAGAGCCTGTGCTGCTCTGACATGAAATGCTTTGTCTTACCTGACAGATTCCTGACTCCATCTTCTTCTCCTCCTCAGGTACAGATGTGGAGTTTCTCTTCTCTAGGGAGATTTTATCGTTGACGGTCACAAGAGCAGAGCTTCACCTCCAGCTTTCCAACCCACATCTGGATATCCAACCTGTGCTTTCATCAATGGCAAAGCAAGACCTTCCTACAAGGTAAAAACGCTTAATGATCTTTACCTAATTTCCTGTTTTACACAAAGTCCTTATTTCAGTCTAAAAGCCTGAAAAGACAAAAGTAATTGACTGATGGCCTCTGAGAGTGTCAGGCCTGGTTGTAACCCTTGTTGTCTCCTGCCTCCTTCAGGTACAGTTTGTGGTCGCGGGGCAACACGGTAGAGCTGAGAGTGGATCTGCTGTTCCTCTTCCAGAGCCTGCAGGAGGCGGCAGGTGGTGCCGGAGCAGGTCCCAGCTTGGCGAACATGCGACGGGTGGTGTTTTCTTCCAGGGGGCATCCACCAGAAAGGGTTCTGCAGGACACCAATAGTGACGTGGGGGGGGGGTGGGGTCGTCAGCACGCCGCCTGCTCTGGAGCTAGGCCTGGTTCTGGGTTGCAGTCGGGCTGGATCAGGGGTGTCCTGCGGCGCCGGCGGCGTTCACCTCTCACACACTCCTTTCATGGTTCTGTACTACAGATGAAGTCAAACTGTCACTGGACTGAAAAGACACACAGCCTGAGTTTACAAACGATGCACTTCAATGTCATATCTATTAATTTATAAATGTTATTTTTTGTAAATATATATATGTTAAGAGTGAATAGGATATACTGTAACTTTATGGAGTAATTCTTTTGTTATTAAAGCTCGATCTAACAATGACTCCTGACTTTAAGAGTGTGGCCATTTCTGTTTGTGGTAGGGATATCAATTGATTAACATGTAATTGTGATTAATTGCATGATTGTCAATATTTAATTGTGATTAACTGCAAAGTGATTGCACATGTTCCAAAGGCCCTTTTAGAGGGATTTGTCAAGTATTTAATACACAGGTGTGGGGAAATAGGCTTGCTTTATGCAAATATATGTATATATTACTGGAAATCAATTAACAACATAAAATGACATTATCCAGAGACCCTCACAGGTACTGCATTTAGCATAAATATGCTCAAATCATAAAATGGTAAACTGCAGCCCAACAGGCAACAACAGCTGTCAGTGTGCTGACTTGACTATGACTTGCCCCAAACTGCATGTGATTATCATAAAGTGGGCATGTCTGTAAAGGGGAGACTTGTCTTTGAAAATGGCCATGACGGGTTTTCCTCACCAAAATTTAGCATAAGTTGGGAGTTTTATTTAGCTTTCTTTATGACAAGCTAGTATGACCAGTGGGAACCAGTGGATTTCTTTGGTTTTGTAGTTCCAGCTTTAAAACTGAGCCCGCTACAACCTAAAAATAGCAAGTTGCATTAATACTGTAAAGAAATTAGTGGTATTATCGGGTTAACTTTGACAGCGCTAGTTTGCGGCCATGATTCAGTCTACTTTGTTCAGCTGTGTTCCTCTTTTGGATGTTCGGGCCCTGATACCATTTAGATAATGTGGTTCTATTTAAAGAGGTTTTCACAGTTGTTGGAAAAACGACACCTGGACAAACAAAAAGGCCTGTGCATGTGCTGTGACCCTACTGAACTGCCAGGTCACGGTGACTACTCTGTCGGGAAATATTGTTACTGTTTTTAAGTTGCAGAGTTCACAAACGCTTCACACTTTGGATGCTGTGGAGTCAAGAGGCCTCACAAAGTACTCAGCGGTAACTCAGGGGTGTAAAAACAGCAGCACCACATTCTGATAAAATAGCACATTTATTAAAAAGAGACAGCATTTATCAGCATTTTCCCATTTTTGCAGATATATGCCACATCAGAGAAAGATCAGGGGTCTCGAATACATTTCTCAGTCCACCTGCTGCTGCCTGCAGCCCCAAGAGGAGCTTTCATCCATCCAACACATGTAGATCTATACAGTAGGATTCATGTTTCAGCGCACACTCGCGGTCTCGCACGTTCGCGGTCTCGCACACTCGCGCTATGTGATCAGTGGATGTCAGAACGTGCATGGTCCGCTGTCTGGACGAGGGACACATTGGCAGATGTTTTTGCTGTTCAAATTTGTCTCAGTTTAAATTCATCTCACATGTTCAGTTGCTTCGATAATGAGGGAAAAAAATGGAGAAACAGCAACAAGCTGGAAATGGTCATCAAAAACAAATCTACATTAACTACAGAGCGATTAAAATTATTTTAAGGATGGAAATTGGAAGATGGTGTCATGGCAGGGGGATAATTAGTGGGGATGACGAATCTGATGACAAGACATGACATGTTTTCCTCCCATGGTTTATTCACTGCTTTACCAGGCAAGAAAAACAGAAAAGAAAGAAAGGAAGAACCTCTAGCATCACGACAGGACACTGTGTTTAAGAATTTGGATGGGATGGCAGCAATTCTTTGGTTCTCATGTGGGGAAAAAAAAAACAAAAAAAAAAACAGAGCAGATCTTCATTCCACTCTAGTTCATTCAACTGTGAAACGTATCAACAATAGCAGGTCCAAAAAAGGCCGGTGAGAAGCTAAATAGTTTGAAACATTTCAAACAGTCTCACTAACCTTTCCATCTGCTTTTGACTGGCTTTGCTCCAAGAAAAGTTGAGGTTAGAGATGTGATAATGCTGACAGACGTCCCTTACTCCTAACAAGAGCTGTTGGTGTGGAATGAAAATCAAGCCCGGAAAAGTGTTTTAACAGAGAAGAAGAAGAGGGGGGAAAAAAAGGAGGCTAATTTGATTCAAGCCCAAACAAAAGAGCAGCCTCAAGGCGAATGATGGTAAAGCACAATGTATTCAATAATTCAAGGCAACAAAGACAAACACACAAAAAAATGACATGATCTTAAAATACATGAGGCAGTGCAAAAATGTCACACCAATAAAATATCAAGTTTTAAAAACTCAAAACAAAACAGATCCTGAGGAAAAAAATTCAAACATACACATCCCAGCGCATTATAAAATATCTCCAGATCAGTCCCACTCTGATTTAAATTATATATAATAGAATGGAAGATCCCACATTTTCAGACATAATCTCATTTATTTGACTTTAAGACAGTCAGTTCATGTGGCTGTCTGATAAAAAAAAAAAAAAAAAAAAATTATACTCTGTACCGACAACCGTTCCTCCCCAGACGAAAGGCCACTTCCTCAAGAGAAAAATCAAAGAAACCCTAACATCTCCGCTACGACACAAAAGTGATGAGAACAAAACGGCTGTCACACAATTAAAAAAAAAAAAAAGTGTGATTTTGTACCTTATATACACACGCAGCTGTGTAGACTTGCAAAGGAACACAACACGGTGACTTTGGTGCTGAGTTAAATGAAGATGTTGCATCTTTTCAGAAAGAAAAAAAAGGTGCTTATATGTCTTAAATATGAACTTAAAAATAAAAGACAAAAACAAACTGAATATTTTCTGGCACCAACTTCTTGCTCGCCATCAATCAAAATGGGAAGGAGAATGGAGGAGTGAGGAAGTTATCCACAACACCTGAATTATTAACTGTTTTTTTTTTCCAAGCACAGCTTATGGCAACAGCAATACTGGCAGGGGGGTGTTGGGGGGACATTTAAGACGCATTAGTGAAACAGGCAAAGTTACAAAATCGTCCTTGGAGTAGAGCTAAGCACTTAAGGGAGGTACTGTAACTAGATAAATAAATAGGAGGCTTCACAACACAACTCCACCAAAAATGAAGAACAAAGCTGCTTTTCAGACATGGAAAGCAAAAAGAGACGCCATTGTCCAAAACGCTGAGACTGAAAACGCAGGTGACGTGGACTCTGATAATATGGCCATGTAGGGAAAAAGGCTCAAAGATAGATTAAGATAGACAAAGATTTGTCCCCAGGTTGCTCGATCAATTCAAGGACCAGAA